>OY283143.1:24530234-25730234 GCA_958299785.1 Medicago lupulina | reverse complement strand
GTTGTTGGAATTGGTAGTGTTTTGAAAAGGGTTAGGTATGATATTGTAGAGGTTTGAAGAAGGAGCCCTTAGATTTGAAAGGGAAGGGTCAAAGGTGTGATTTGCTTCTGTTCTTGACTCCAAAGCTCTTTTCCAAAATCCTAAATCCATCTCTTCTTGATCATCTGTATTTCTCCTCCAACTTGATGGTTGTCTGCTGTTTGGAAGACTGATTTGCAATGATAAATCTGGTTGAGCTGGGAATAACTCCATCCTAACACAACTATATTTTTCTATATCTATATATCTATCTATATAAATATATATAGTCTTCAAATATGCACTTCACTCTTTTTCTTCTTCTTGATCTTGAGTTGTATATATATAATTCCCTCTAGCTCAATTTTATGCTTCACAATCTATCTATATATATAATATATAATAGCACAACTAAATGACAATTTTTAAGGATAGCAAAAAACTGAGAAATATATATAATAGTGATGATGGTAAGTGATGTGGAAAAGAATGGATATTAATAATTAATTAGAGTTATTTAAGAAGTACAATCAAATTCATTGAGTAGTTGTAATTGTAGAGCAGAGATTTTGAGATTTAGAAAGGAGAAGAGAGAATACAATGAGTGTGAAATGAATGGTTTGTGTCTTTTGTGTGAGGTATATGTGAGAAAATGACACTTGAGAGAAGAAAAAGGACTATAGCATGGACTAGAGGGTGTAGGGTAGTATAGGGTGAGAAAGGGAGAAAAGTGGTAAATATTATATGAAAGGATGTGAAATTATAGGATAAAGAGGGGAACAAAAGAAAAAGGTAAATAAGTTTATAACTTTTTTTCCTTTTTATAAATCTACTCTCTTTTGCCCTCTTTTTCTTTGGAGTAAAAAATTGGAAAAGTGAAGAAAATTTTTTGTAAGCTTTAACGTGTGCATTGTGACATTGTGTGTCCTTCTGTAACGAATTCTTAACTTTCTAATATACACGTACAGAGAAACCTTATTTAACTGAAACCTATGGCTCTGGCTATTTTCCACTGTGCTGAAAAAAAAAGCAATAAAATGGAATTTACAGTAACATGATTGCTCATAATTTTTCAGATCTTATGTTTGTTAATTCCTTTTATAGGTTAATGACCTAATTATAAGCCACTCATTGTGGTCTTGATAAAACCCTAATTTCGTTGCAAATCACATCATGCATTATTCTTTGCATAATTATGGGCCCTTACTTTATGTTTTGTCATTATTAGGGCACATAAAATATGCATATTGTCCAAATTGATGGCAAAAATGAAAGAAAAAAAAAATCAATCTGTGAGTATTTTTTTTAAGAGTGAAATTACAAATTTTTTATGACCCAATTCAGTTTCTGACAAAAATAAATTTAAATTAGTCTAACGTTTTTATATTGGTGATAAATTAGTCTTTATATTATAATAAATGAAGGACTAATTTCTCCTCGGTAGGAAAATTACAGAGACTAATTTAAGTTTTATTTTTACTAGGGACTAAATTGACCTGTCATAAAATTGTGATTGGCCAAAATTGATATTCACTCTTTGTTTTAAGTAAAAGACAACAACACAAAACTAAAGGGTAAAATTGTCATTTTAGAATATGATCGATGTTTTCAAGCAATAATTAAGGATTTGATGGAAATTGAGAATGGAACGAATAATGAATCTATATTCGACGCATATACAATCCGCCAATGAGAAATACACTATCTTTGACAATTCACACCACTCGCTTATAACCTTATATACTAGTTTATATAAGTTGATAGGTGTAAATACATGAATTTATAAACCTCCAATGATGAACTCTATTAAAGATTATTTTGTGGGTCCTACCATGTCATGTCATCTTAAAAGAACTCAATCATTTTTTACTTCAATGGCAAACTTTACCATACTCATGTTGGATCCCACAATTTTACCATCATAGAGTATCATCGGCATGTTGAAGATGAGAGACAACCCCATCACGCCTAAAACTCCCTCAAACAAACTTACCCTCTTCGCATTCCTCATCAAACCACTAAAGCCTTTTGTTACTATTAAGAACAACAACGGTGCCAACACATCCCCTTGCTTAAGACCTCTTTGGATATTTATCTCCTCTGTTTGGCTACCATTCACATGAATTGACATGCTTTTACCAAACATGCACACTTTCATCCATGCCACCCACTTATCACAAAAGGAAAATATCATCATGTACTCCAAAAAATCTCAATCCACACTATTTCTTATGACTTGTGAAAGGGAAATGAGTAGTAATTCCTCCCTCCCATATAAGTGAGTCATTTGTAAAAAAAAATAGTTTTCCCAAAATGAGTGACTCATTTCACTTTTCAATATAATATTAATTACTTTTTTTTCAATTATATTTTTTGATTAATACAAATTGCATCTAGGGGTGTGCAAAGTTAAAACCAAACCAAAACCAAAACCAAAACCAAATTGGTTTTGGTTTGGTTCCTGATACCACTTCTCTAAAAACCAGTTTTTAAGTACAACCAGTTCGGATATGGTTCAGAACCGGTTTGAAACCGATTTATGGTAAAAACCAATCTTTTTAACTAATCCATTTTTTTTTATTTAAACCAGTTTTTTTTCTTGCTGATTTTCCCCCACCGTCGTCGTCAGTTGCAAAAGCAGCGTTGTGAACGAGCCATATGACGATACCTACTCACCGCGCCGTAATCCATCGCCACCGGCTGAGACAGGTCAAGACGATAGCTTAATTGCTGCATCGGCAACGCCATACCAAAAATCCCTCCACCGTTGGGACCAACAGTCGTCACAGGCTGAACATGGCAAGAAATCGACGACATCGAGGAAGACGGCACCGGAGAAGAGGTGAAAACCGGTCCGGCGGTAACAGTGGTAGTACCTGTAGCGGCAATGATCAACGAATCAACATGACGAATAAGCCACTCGATTGTTTCACCGTCGGACAATGACCTAGCGGCGTAGAGTGGTGGCATACAAACACGGCGGCCACGACCGTTGACCTTGGTGTGAAGTCTTTGGTGGATCGAGCAGAAGGTCGGACAGTGAGTTTGGTGTTAGGATCGAAAAAAGTGGTCGTGACGGTGGCTGTTACGGGTGGAAGGTTTGGTTTTTGATTGGGTTTGAGAGCAAGAAGAAGAAAGCGGCCAAATCTAAAAATATAACTGGTTTAAATCCTAATCCAAATTTTAATTGGTTTGGATATCCAACCCTTTTAAAATGGATTGGTTGCTAAACATTTACAAAAAATCCAGATATTTTAAAGTGGATCTAGATTGGTTATGGGTTTGGACCTCAAACTGGTTATTATGCACATCCCTAATTGCGTCACTCTCAATTCAATATTTTTACTTTACATTTATGATAATGGTGAACGCACCATATACTTAAATTTTTTTATCTCTTTCACTTATACATTTTTTGTAATATGTATAAAATCATCAAATGAATATTTTATTATAAGACGGATGGAGTAATAGACAATATTAATAGTATAGTGGAAAGATTGTACAAAAAAGAAGAAAAAGTATACAGAAAAAAAGATGGGAAGAAATTAGTGCTTTACTAGAGGAATCAATTCATTCATCCAACATGAAATTGATTATAGTACATCCAAAATCAAATTTCAGTATAGAAATAATCCCTTTTTTTTGGGTAAAGAAATAAAATTTGTTTTTCTGTAAAGAAATAAATTTTGTTTTCAAGCCATGCTACCACGTTCCAATTCCAGCATATATAACATTCACGCATACTTCCCTCTGACATTCATATGTCAATATAATATATACAAAAACAGGGTCATCCCAATAAATATTGAGGCGTAAAACAAACTCTCATTTAATTTTTTTTTTTTGATGTATATTTCAAAATATTTGATGTTTTTGTATAATATATTTAATATTTTTTTCTCATGTTTACTCTTATTGAAAAACACATCCTAAAATTATTAAAGAAGTTGTGACATTCTCCAAAGCATACAAATATTTCTATACTTTAATTACTCTTTAAGAATTGTGTCAAGAGTTAAAACATCAAAAGATAAAATTAAAAAAAAGAAAAAAAGAGGAAGTATCTTTTTCAAAAATATTCTTAAGTAAATTTTATTTTTTCGGCCGTTTTGAGATGCAAAACCGTCTATTAATTATTATTTTTTAACAAACCAAAATGAGATATATTAACAAACAATTCTGCCCCCTGGCACAAGGAGTGTGCCTTAAGAAGCAAAACAAAAATACAACATCCAGTCCTTAAAACACAAAAAGAGGTAAACAACATATGGTAACCAAAGGGAAAACAAACATTTTTAGCTTTCAACCATGAAAGTGTAGTGATTTTTACCTTTTCCATCAGTTGCATAGTGGATTTAACGTTATTAGAAAACAACCGATGGTTCCTTTCATTCCACATAACCCAAATGCAGCAAAGCCAAACCATGTGAAGGAATGACCGACGAGAACTATGCCCACCTGAAGAAAATATGAATTGATGAAAATGATCTATAACATGTTAAGGACCCACTGAGTACACACCTATCCAAGACTTCACAAGTTGCCAAAGTGAACCAAAAGTAAGACAATGTATTATTAGATGTTCTGCTCTTTCATGATGACCACATCCTGAGATACACAATTGAGCATCAAGGGGAATAACACCGCGACGTTGTAAGTTGTCCTCTGTAGACCACCTATTACGGAAGAGCCGCCACGCACAGATAAAGACCTTTAACGGGACATGTTTATGCCACACCGCATCTGAGACGAGATCATGGTCATGCATCTCTTGTTGCATGAACATTTGATACACACCATGAACTGTTAATCTATAAGCAATATACACATTTGAAAAAGAATCAATTCATTTTACATATGACAATTGGTGTATCATTTTCTACTTGCATATATAAGGAGTGTGAATCACTAAATCAACATATCGAAAATATATATGGGGCTAAAGCAAGGGTTTTACTTTACCTGCTTTATGGCTGAGACGTCCTTGATCAATAACATCAATTTACAATCATATTTATAATGTATATATTTTTGTTGTTTTAACGAGGAAAAAGTTTTTCAACCAAAATCCAGACGTAGGCATGGCAATGGGGCGGGGTGGGGACGGGTTTTACCTTCCCCATCCCCATACCTGATTCTCATATACTTACCCGTTACCCTATCGATACCCAACGAGGATGAAAAATTGAATACCATCCCCGTCTCCGACGGGTTCGGGTATCTCTGTCTCATCCCCGTCCCCGCATTGAATAATTTTTTTAATAAAAAATAGAATTTTTTTTGCATCCCTAAAATCAATGTTGTAATACATTATCCAACAATATGCTCACTTTAACATTTGTTAGACGGAATATTTTGTTGGAACAAAATGTGTTTAACAATAAACCCTAAAGAGTTTTGATGATAACAAAGTATTAAAAATTGACAATTGGTTTTGCTAACATTTGTTCAAGTGTACAGGACCATAAACAAAGTAATATATCACATCAAGGTTCTGAACGAACAAATAAAGAGCAAAGGAAGTATCCATTTGAAACTTAAAGCGCTCCTGAAGTCTAGCGCTCCTGAAGACTAGCGCTCCTGAAGACAAGAGCTCCTGAAGAGTATGACGTCATCAGAAGCTGAAGGTCCTCAGAAGCTGATTCTTCGAAGCAACAGTATTTCACCAGATTTCAAGATTCAAGTGTTGTAGTTTGGAGCGAAAATTATGGAGCATTGGCAGAAGATTAGTGGATTTAAGCAACGGTCATTTCAAAAGGATTTGAAGTCATTTTGTTGCAAATAGACAAGAAGCGTTGACATTGTACTTTGTACGAACTGTACAACCACCTTCTCCACTACTCTGTTAATTGTCTCAGCAAACAGACAAGAATAACAGCTCTTATGTACAACCAAGCCTGCATCCTTGTTCCCTCTCAACTGGAATGGATTTGAAATTGATTCTTTATAGGACAATAACTAAATCAGGCAAAGAATCACTGGTGAAAGATCAAGCTTCAGTAACGACTCTTTTTGAATGTGTTGGCACTTACAACGTTCACTTCACACCTCTATATAAAGGAGTGAAGACTTGAAGAACAAATAAGACTCTACAATATTTCAAAAGCGCCAAAACTCTGTCAAATTGTCTAAGCATTCAAAGTTCACTTAGAATTTCAGTTTTCAAGTTTATATCTTTGAAATTCTTAAGTCTTAAGAGTCTGTATCTGATTTGTATTGTGAACACCACTGATTGTATATCAAGTGTTCAATCTCAAACATTTTTCTGTGTAATTTTGTTTGATAGAAGTCTCTTGCTTGTGTGCTTGAGCATTAGAAGTCTCTTGATTGTGTTCTTGAGCATTTGAAGTCTCTTGCTTGTGTGCTTGAGCATTTGTAATCAGATATTACATTTAGTGAACTCTCCTTGGAAGTGCAAGGGGGACAGGACTACTTCCGGATTGTGGAAGGAACCTGTATAAATCTTTTGTGTCCTGCTTCTTCTCTTTTCTATCTGTTTTTCATTCCGCTGCATACGCTCCTGAACAGTATCTTCAGAAGCTGTCTATCTAGCTTCTGATCATTCTGATTCTGAGTTTTTAGAAAGAGAAAACGTTTTATTTTAAAACACAATTCAACCCCCCCCTTCTTGTGTTTTTCTCCCCTTCAATTGGTATCTAGAGCCTTGGTTCTGTTGTCAAACACCTAACAGTGTAACAGTCCAAGATCTGAGAAAAACATGTCTGCTGATTCATCTGTTTCTGGTTCTGCTGGCTCTAGTGGTAATCATCATGCTGTTGCATATGATTATAGTGAAAAGAAAACTGACTCAGGGAAGGTTCCAAAGTTTAATGGAGATCCTGAAGAGTTTTCTTGGTGGAAAACCAACTTCTACAGTTATATCATGGGCTTAGATGAAGAACTATGGGATATTCTGGAAGATGGTGTTGGTGACTTAATTCTTGATGAAGAAGGAGCTGCTGTTGATAGAAAAATACATACTCCTGCTCAGAAGAAGATGTACAAGAAACATCACAAGATCAGAGGCTCTCTAGTTTCTGCTATACCACGAGCAGAGTACATGAAGATGAGTGATAAGTCAACTGCTAAAGCTATGTTTGCATCTTTATGTGCTAACTATGAAGGAAGCAAGAAAGTTAGAGAAGCCAAAGCACTGATGCTTGTTCATCAGTATGAACTGTTCAAGATGAAGGATGATGAAAGTATTGAGGAGATGTACTCAAGATTTCAAACCCTAGTCTCTGGACTCCAAATACTGAAGAAAAGCTATGTTGCTTCTGATCACGTGAGTAAGATTCTCAGAAGCCTTCCTGCCAGATGGAGACCAAAGGTGACTGCCATTGAGGAAGCTAAAGATTTAAACACTTTAAGTGTTGAAGATCTTGTTAGTTCTCTCAAAGTTCATGAGTTAACTCTAAATGAACATGAGTCTACTAAAAAGAGTAAATCAATAGCTCTTCCATCAAAAGGCAAGTCATCCAAAGCTCTTAAAGTGGCTGAGTCTGATGAAGAAGATTCACCAACTGGAGATTCTGATGAAGAGGTTACTGAGATGATGGCTATGCTCTCAAACAGACTTCAGTATCTAGCCAAGAAGAACAAGAAGTTTGTGTCCAGGAGAGGTAGTTTCAGAAGCTCAAAGAAGGAAGATCAAAAGGGATGCTTCAACTGCAAGAAGCCTGGTCATTTCATTGCTGATTGCCCTGATCTTCAGAAGGAAAAATCAAAGGAAAAGTCAAAGAAACCAACATTCAAGTCAAGCAGGTTCAAGAAACAGTTAAAGCAGAGTTTGATGGCTACATGGGATAACTTGGATAGTGAATCTGAATCTGACAAAGAAGAGTCTGATGAAGGTGCAAAGATAGCTGTTGGGTTAGTAGCTACAGCAACTTCAGAAGCTGAAACTGAATCAGATTCAGAAGATGAAAATGAGGTATATTCCAAAATCCCTAGAGAAGAACTGATAGAGTCACTTAAAGAACTCCTCACTCATTTTGAATTAAGAACCAATGAGTTGAAAGCTTTGAAAGAAAAATATGTTGCTTTGATGAAGCAACAAGAATCAACTCTATTGGATCTAAAAGCTTCTGAAGAAGGACTCAGAGGTTTTGACTTCATATGCAAGACATATGAAGACAAACTTAAGTTCTTGTGTCAGAAGCTGCAAGAAAAATGTGATGGAAAATCTTTAAGTAACCATGAGATTGCTCTTGAAGATTTCATTATGTCTGGTATTGACAGAAGCAGAATTGCTTCTATGATTTATAGCATTTACAAAAACAATGGTAAAGGGATTGGATTTTCAGAAGCTAAGTCTAGTGAAACCAATCTCAAAGCATATTGTGAATGCATAAAGGAAGGATTGAAAACCTTCTTTGTTCCTGAAGGTGCAAAAATGGGAACTGTTGCTCAATCAGAACCTGAAGCCTCCAGTTCTAAGGCTAAGATTACATCAAAGCCAAAGAATTTCAAGCCTAAGGATATGATAAATTCTGAATCTAAGACCACAAAGATTAAGATTCTGAAGAGATCAGAACCTGTTCCTCAGAGTCTGATAAAATCAGAATCTGATGTCCTAAAGTCTAAGGTTCAGAAGGGCAAGGCAGTTGGCGCTCCTGAGGTATCAAAACCAAAAGTTGAAAAACCTAAGGTAATGATTAATCAGAAGCTACCCAAGAAGGATCTAAAGGATCAGGAAATGGTGAGTAAATTCTCCAGCTCTAACCCCAAAGGACCCATAAAACAATGGGTACCTAAATCTGAAATTGTCAATACTGCAGATCTGTCTAAAAGCAAGAACAAAACAAAAATCATGGTACCTGGACAGCGGTTGCTCAAGGCATATGACAGGAGAGAAGTCAATGTTCCTATCCCTCACAATGAAAGAAGGAGGAAATGTAAAGTTTGGAGGCAACCAGTCTGGGAAGATTATTGGTACGGGGACTATTGGTAACTCCTCTACCTCTATTAATAATGTATGGTTGGTAGATGGGCTTGAACATAACCTATTGAGCATCAGTCAATTCTGTGACAATGGTTATGATGTTTTATTTGAAAAAGCCAACTGTACAGTAATCAACAAGAATGACAAGTCCATTGTGTTCAAGGGAAAGAGAGTGGAAAATGTCTACAAAATCAATTTTTCTCAACTGGCTGATCAGAAGGTAATCTGCCTTCTATCAATGAATGATAAGAAATGGATGTGGCATAAAAGGCTGGGACATGCTAACTGGAGATTAATCTCTAAGCTTAGCAAGTTACAGCTTGTCAAAGGCCTTCCTGACATTGATTATCATTCAGATGCACTCTGCGGTGCATGCCAGAAAGGAAAAATTGTTAAAACATCTTTCAAAGCAAAAGACAATGTTTCCACCTCAAGACCCTTAGAACTGCTTCATATTGACCTATTTGGACCAGTTAGCACTGCATCCTTATATGGAAGCAAGTATGGATTAGTTATTGTTGATGATTATAGCAGATGGACTTGGGTGAAATTTCTGAAAAGCAAAGATCATGCATACGATGTATTCAGTAACTTCTGCACCCTTATTCAATCTGAAAAAGAAGCCAAAATTTTGAAAATCAGAAGTGATCATGGTGGTGAATTTGAAAATGAGCCATTTGAAGCTTTTTGTGAAAAACATGGAATCCTCCATGAATTCTCTTCTCCTAGAACTCCACAACAGAATGGAGTTGTAGAAAGAAAGAATAGAACGTTACAAGAAATGGCCAGAACCATGATTCATGAAAACAATTTGGCAAAACATTTTTGGGCAGAAGCTGTGAATACAGCGTGTTATGTCCAGAATAGGATCTATATTAGACCTATCTTGGAGAAAACAGCATATGAATTATTTAAAGGAAGAAAACCCAATATCTCTTACTTTCATCAATTTGGATGTACATGTTACATTCTGAATAACAAGCTCTACCTAAAGAAATTTGATGCCAAGGCCCAAAGAGGAATCTTCTTAGGTTACTCTGAAAGGTCAAAGGCATACAGAGTGTATAATTCAGAGACACTCTGTGTTGAAGAATCTATGCACGTTAAATTTGATGACAAAGAGCTTGAAGATAAAACTTCAAAGCAAGGTGAAAGTTTTGCAGAGATACAGGTTCCTGAAGACATTCCAGAACCTGGTCAGTCAGTTGAATCTGAAGATAGTTCAGAAGCAGCACCCACATCAGTTGCTCCTGATGAAGTCGCTCCTGATGAAGTTGCTCCTGATGAAGTCGCTCCTGATGAAGTTGCTCCTGATGAAGTTGCTTCTGATGAAGCACATAATGGCTCACAGCAAGCAGATTCATCCAACTATACATTCAAATACAAGTCTTCTCATCCTCAAGATCAAATCATTGGAAGTAAAGAAAGTCCCAGAAGAACAAGATCACACTTCAGACAAGAAGAATCTATGATTGGACTAATTTCAATGATTGAACCAACAACTGTTGAAGAAGCACTTTCAGATGATGGATGGATCATAGCTATGCAAGAAGAGCTGAATCAATTCCAACGGAATGATGTGTGGGATCTGGTACCCAAACCTCCTCAGAAGAACATTATTGGAACAAAATGGGTATTCAGAAACAAGCTGAATGAAAAAGGTGAAGTAACCAGAAACAAAGCCAGACTTGTTGCTCAGGGGTACAGTCAACAAGAAGGCATTGATTACACTGAAACATTTGCTCCAGTTGCAAGATTGGAAGCAATCAGGTTACTTTTATCTTATGCAATTAATCATGGAATAGTATTATATCAAATGGATGTCAAGAGTGCATTTCTTAATGGTGTCATAGAAGAAGAAGTGTATGTCAAACAACCTCCTGGCTTTGAGGATCTGAAGCATCCTGACCATGTTTACAAACTTAAGAAATCACTATATGGCTTGAAACAAGCTCCCAGAGCTTGGTATGACAGACTAAGTAATTTCTTGATTAAAAACGATTTTAAACGAGGTCAGGTTGACACAACACTCTTCAGAAGGACTCTTGAGAAAGATATTCTTGTTGTGCAGATATATGTTGATGATATAATATTTGGTTCTACTAATTCATCTCTTTGCAAGGAGTTCTCTAAGTTAATGCAGGATGAATTTGAAATGAGCATGATGGGAGAGCTGAAGTTCTTCCTGGGCATTCAAATTAATCAAAGCAAAGATGGAGTATATGTTCATCAGACGAAGTATACAAAAGAGCTTCTGAAGAAGTTCAAGCTTGAAGATTGCAAACTGATGAACACTCCTATGCATCCTACATGCACCTTAAGCAAAGAAGATGAAGGATCAAAAGTGGATCAGAAGCTATACAGAGGTATGATTGGTTCTCTGTTATACCTCACTGCATCTAGGCCAGATATTCTATTCAGTGTATGCTTATGTGCAAGGTTTCAGTCAGATCCTAGAGAATCTCATTTAACTGCAGTTAAGAGAATCTTCAGGTATCTGAAAGGAACAACTAATCTGGGACTCCTTTATAGAAAATCCCCAGATTATAAGCTAATTGGATTCTGTGATGCTGATTATGCTGGTGACAGGATTGAAAGAAAGTCAACCAGTGGCAATTGTCAATTTCTGGGTGATAATCTGATATCTTGGGCTAGCAAGAGACAAGCAACTATTGCTATGTCTACAGCAGAAGCAGAATACATTTCAGCTGCAAGTTGTTGCACACAACTACTCTGGATGAAACATCAGCTGGAAGATTATCAGATACATGCTAACAGTATTCCTATCTTTTGTGATAATACTGCTGCTATTTGCTTGTCAAAGAATCCAATTCTGCATTCAAGAGCCAAGCATATTGAGATCAAACATCATTTTATCAGAGATTATGTTCAAAAAGGAATTTTAGATATACAATTCATTGATACTGAAAATCAATGGGCTGATATATTTACTAAGCCTTTAACTGTTGAAAGATTTGATTTTATTAAGAAAAATTTGAACATGCACTACGTGTCTGATTAAAATTGCTTGCTCCTGAATAAGAAGTTCAGGTTCTGAAGTCACTTCAGAAGCCATTGTCCTTCAGAAGCTCCTGAGTGAGGTCCTGAAGAAAATGTGCTTCTGATGAGTCATCAGAATCTCAACCTTCAGAAGAGAATCTTTGTGCTCCTGAATAGCAGAAGTTAGTGGAAGTTCTGGAGTTGCTCCTGGCGACATCTGTCCCACTAACTTATACAGCTCGTCTGAACTCTGACAGCGTGGCATAAATGTATTGGCGTATAACTCAAAGGGCAATGATGTTAATTTTACTTTTCGTAGTACTATCTCGCGCCCCCAACTGTCATTAATGCTATGTTTGTTTGTCCCCTGTTATTCAAACGTTTTTCGCTAAAAAGCACTTAATCAAAAACACACACTACTCACTTCACTTCCTACACTTTCTGTTTTTGTTTTCGTATCTGCTAAGAAAAGTTCTCTCTCTCTCAAAACCCTAAGAACCCTAAATCTCAAACTTCTTCAAACATCAATGGCTTCATCAAGTTCTATTCAAGAATCCAACGCTCAACTCGCAGTTCAGCAAGCTGAAGGTCAGCAAGAAAGGGCTGCTTACGAGATCAAAGGAGTCACCATGAGCCTAAAAGAATGGCAACTTAAGATTCAAACAGAGAATCCGGTGGATTTTGAATCTCTTGCTTATCATGGCTGTGACATCAAGAGGTTTTATGAAGTTCAAGGGCTGATGAACTATTTCAATATGCTCAACGGTCCTACCTACAAGACGTTAGTAAGACACTTCTGGGTAAGAGCATCAGTTTATGATAAAGCTGCATCAAAACTGGAGGAAGACGAAAAAGTTTTGATTGATCCCTCTCTTGAAGGGAAAACCAGAGAAGAAATGGGTTTGGAACCCTTTAAAGAAGTTCAGATCAGGTCAAGCCTGATGGGCATTCCAGTCTACATCTCTGAAGCTATAATTGCTTTTGTCATTGGAGCAGAAGCAACTGGAAAGTACTCCGGTGTAGATATACCAAACTCTCAGTCAAGCTCCTGGAGTGATTTGGTGAATAAGACTCTTTTCAATTCTACAACAGCTGGAAAATACTGTGACCTGAACATGATCAATAAGATGCTCCTGAAGATTCTCAACGAAAACCTGTTGCCTAAAGGAGGTGGTGGTGATCAACCATCTTTGGCTCACAAGGTATTTCTTCATCATCTCATCACTGGAGAAAAGATAAATCTGCCTAAGTACATCTTCAGGCATATGATTAAAGAGCTCAGGGAAAGCCAGAACAAGTGCAGAGTCTGGGTTCCCTATGGAAGACTGATCTCAGAAATCTTCCATCAAGGAGGCATCATTAAAGCTTTGAATGAAGTAAACTACTTCACTGATGAACAGCTGGAAACTGAGACCGGAAAGGTGTTGAATGCAAGCACCTTGAAGCATATGAAACTGATTCCTGAAGTAACCAAGCTGAAGACAGACATCTGTGAATCAAGGGTGGTTTCAAATCTCATGGAGGACTTCCCTCCCATCTGCAAGAAAGACACCCTGGCTGTTCAAATGGCTCTCATTGCTGATCACTATGAGACCCATGGAAAGCTGATCAGTCTGGATGAAGTTCCAGAAGAGATGTATGGTCAAGAACTTCCTGTAGCTAAAGGAAGAAAATCTAAAAGAAAGGTACTTACTCAAGAAGAGTACTTAGTGTTGGAACAAAATGTGTTTAACAATAAACCCTAAAGAGTTTTGATGATAACAAAGTATTAAAAATTGACAATTGGTTTTGCTAACATTTGTTCAAGTGTACAGGACCATAAACAAAGTAATATATCACATCAAGGTTCTGAACGAACAAATAAAGAGCAAAGGAAGTATCCATTTGAAACTTAAAGCGCTCCTGAAGTCTAGCGCTCCTGAAGACTAGCGCTCCTGAAGACAAGAGCTCCTGAAGAGTATGACGTCATCAGAAGCTGAAGGTCCTCAGAAGCTGATTCTTCGAAGCAACAGTATTTCACCAGATTTCAAGATTCAAGTGTTGTAGTTTGGAGCGAAAATTATGGAGCATTGGCAGAAGATTAGTGGATTTAAGCAACGGTCATTTCAAAAGGATTTGAAGTCATTTTGTTGCAAATAGACAAGAAGCGTTGACATTGTACTTTGTACGAACTGTACAACCACCTTCTCCACTACTCTGTTAATTGTCTCAGCAAACAGACAAGAATAACAGCTCTTATGTACAACCAAGCCTGCATCCTTGTTCCCTCTCAACTGGAATGGATTTGAAATTGATTCTTTATAGGACAATAACTAAATCAGGCAAAGAATCACTGGTGAAAGATCAAGCTTCAGTAACGACTCTTTTTGAATGTGTTGGCACTTACAACGTTCACTTCACACCTCTATATAAAGGAGTGAAGACTTGAAGAACAAATAAGACTCTACAATATTTCAAAAGCGCCAAAACTCTGTCAAATTGTCTAAGCATTCAAAGTTCACTTAGAATTTCAGTTTTCAAGTTTATATCTTTGAAATTCTTAAGTCTTAAGAGTCTGTATCTGATTTGTATTGTGAACACCACTGATTGTATATCAAGTGTTCAATCTCAAACATTTTTCTGTGTAATTTTGTTTGATAGAAGTCTCTTGCTTGTGTGCTTGAGCATTAGAAGTCTCTTGATTGTGTTCTTGAGCATTTGAAGTCTCTTGCTTGTGTGCTTGAGCATTTGTAATCAGATATTACATTTAGTGAACTCTCCTTGGAAGTGCAAGGGGGACAGGACTACTTCCGGATTGTGGAAGGAACCTGTATAAATCTTTTGTGTCCTGCTTCTTCTCTTTTCTATCTGTTTTTCATTCCGCTGCATACGCTCCTGAACAGTATCTTCAGAAGCTGTCTATCTAGCTTCTGATCATTCTGATTCTGAGTTTTTAGAAAGAGAAAACGTTTTATTTTAAAACACAATTCAACCCCCCCCTTCTTGTGTTTTTCTCCCCTTCAATTGGTATCTAGAGCCTTGGTTCTGTTGTCAAACACCTAACAGTGTAACAGTCCAAGATCTGAGAAAAACATGTCTGCTGATTCATCTGTTTCTGGTTCTGCTGGCTCTAGTGGTAATCATCATGCTGTTGCATATGATTATAGTGAAAAGAAAACTGACTCAGGGAAGGTTCCAAAGTTTAATGGAGATCCTGAAGAGTTTTCTTGGTGGAAAACCAACTTCTACAGTTATATCATGGGCTTAGATGAAGAACTATGGGATATTCTGGAAGATGGTGTTGGTGACTTAATTCTTGATGAAGAAGGAGCTGCTGTTGATAGAAAAATACATACTCCTGCTCAGAAGAAGATGTACAAGAAACATCACAAGATCAGAGGCTCTCTAGTTTCTGCTATACCACGAGCAGAGTACATGAAGATGAGTGATAAGTCAACTGCTAAAGCTATGTTTGCATCTTTATGTGCTAACTATGAAGGAAGCAAGAAAGTTAGAGAAGCCAAAGCACTGATGCTTGTTCATCAGTATGAACTGTTCAAGATGAAGGATGATGAAAGTATTGAGGAGATGTACTCAAGATTTCAAACCCTAGTCTCTGGACTCCAAATACTGAAGAAAAGCTATGTTGCTTCTGATCACGTGAGTAAGATTCTCAGAAGCCTTCCTGCCAGATGGAGACCAAAGGTGACTGCCATTGAGGAAGCTAAAGATTTAAACACTTTAAGTGTTGAAGATCTTGTTAGTTCTCTCAAAGTTCATGAGTTAACTCTAAATGAACATGAGTCTACTAAAAAGAGTAAATCAATAGCTCTTCCATCAAAAGGCAAGTCATCCAAAGCTCTTAAAGTGGCTGAGTCTGATGAAGAAGATTCACCAACTGGAGATTCTGATGAAGAGGTTACTGAGATGATGGCTATGCTCTCAAACAGACTTCAGTATCTAGCCAAGAAGAACAAGAAGTTTGTGTCCAGGAGAGGTAGTTTCAGAAGCTCAAAGAAGGAAGATCAAAAGGGATGCTTCAACTGCAAGAAGCCTGGTCATTTCATTGCTGATTGCCCTGATCTTCAGAAGGAAAAATCAAAGGAAAAGTCAAAGAAACCAACATTCAAGTCAAGCAGGTTCAAGAAACAGTTAAAGCAGAGTTTGATGGCTACATGGGATAACTTGGATAGTGAATCTGAATCTGACAAAGAAGAGTCTGATGAAGGTGCAAAGATAGCTGTTGGGTTAGTAGCTACAGCAACTTCAGAAGCTGAAACTGAATCAGATTCAGAAGATGAAAATGAGGTATATTCCAAAATCCCTAGAGAAGAACTGATAGAGTCACTTAAAGAACTCCTCACTCATTTTGAATTAAGAACCAATGAGTTGAAAGCTTTGAAAGAAAAATATGTTGCTTTGATGAAGCAACAAGAATCAACTCTATTGGATCTAAAAGCTTCTGAAGAAGGACTCAGAGGTTTTGACTTCATATGCAAGACATATGAAGACAAACTTAAGTTCTTGTGTCAGAAGCTGCAAGAAAAATGTGATGGAAAATCTTTAAGTAACCATGAGATTGCTCTTGAAGATTTCATTATGTCTGGTATTGACAGAAGCAGAATTGCTTCTATGATTTATAGCATTTACAAAAACAATGGTAAAGGGATTGGATTTTCAGAAGCTAAGTCTAGTGAAACCAATCTCAAAGCATATTGTGAATGCATAAAGGAAGGATTGAAAACCTTCTTTGTTCCTGAAGGTGCAAAAATGGGAACTGTTGCTCAATCAGAACCTGAAGCCTCCAGTTCTAAGGCTAAGATTACATCAAAGCCAAAGAATTTCAAGCCTAAGGATATGATAAATTCTGAATCTAAGACCACAAAGATTAAGATTCTGAAGAGATCAGAACCTGTTCCTCAGAGTCTGATAAAATCAGAATCTGATGTCCTAAAGTCTAAGGTTCAGAAGGGCAAGGCAGTTGGCGCTCCTGAGGTATCAAAACCAAAAGTTGAAAAACCTAAGGTAATGATTAATCAGAAGCTACCCAAGAAGGATCTAAAGGATCAGGAAATGGTGAGTAAATTCTCCAGCTCTAACCCCAAAGGACCCATAAAACAATGGGTACCTAAATCTGAAATTGTCAATACTGCAGATCTGTCTAAAAGCAAGAACAAAACAAAAATCATGGTACCTGGACAGCGGTTGCTCAAGGCATATGACAGGAGAGAAGTCAATGTTCCTATCCCTCACAATGAAAGAAGGAGGAAATGTAAAGTTTGGAGGCAACCAGTCTGGGAAGATTATTGGTACGGGGACTATTGGTAACTCCTCTACCTCTATTAATAATGTATGGTTGGTAGATGGGCTTGAACATAACCTATTGAGCATCAGTCAATTCTGTGACAATGGTTATGATGTTTTATTTGAAAAAGCCAACTGTACAGTAATCAACAAGAATGACAAGTCCATTGTGTTCAAGGGAAAGAGAGTGGAAAATGTCTACAAAATCAATTTTTCTCAACTGGCTGATCAGAAGGTAATCTGCCTTCTATCAATGAATGATAAGAAATGGATGTGGCATAAAAGGCTGGGACATGCTAACTGGAGATTAATCTCTAAGCTTAGCAAGTTACAGCTTGTCAAAGGCCTTCCTGACATTGATTATCATTCAGATGCACTCTGCGGTGCATGCCAGAAAGGAAAAATTGTTAAAACATCTTTCAAAGCAAAAGACAATGTTTCCACCTCAAGACCCTTAGAACTGCTTCATATTGACCTATTTGGACCAGTTAGCACTGCATCCTTATATGGAAGCAAGTATGGATTAGTTATTGTTGATGATTATAGCAGATGGACTTGGGTGAAATTTCTGAAAAGCAAAGATCATGCATACGATGTATTCAGTAACTTCTGCACCCTTATTCAATCTGAAAAAGAAGCCAAAATTTTGAAAATCAGAAGTGATCATGGTGGTGAATTTGAAAATGAGCCATTTGAAGCTTTTTGTGAAAAACATGGAATCCTCCATGAATTCTCTTCTCCTAGAACTCCACAACAGAATGGAGTTGTAGAAAGAAAGAATAGAACGTTACAAGAAATGGCCAGAACCATGATTCATGAAAACAATTTGGCAAAACATTTTTGGGCAGAAGCTGTGAATACAGCGTGTTATGTCCAGAATAGGATCTATATTAGACCTATCTTGGAGAAAACAGCATATGAATTATTTAAAGGAAGAAAACCCAATATCTCTTACTTTCATCAATTTGGATGTACATGTTACATTCTGAATAACAAGCTCTACCTAAAGAAATTTGATGCCAAGGCCCAAAGAGGAATCTTCTTAGGTTACTCTGAAAGGTCAAAGGCATACAGAGTGTATAATTCAGAGACACTCTGTGTTGAAGAATCTATGCACGTTAAATTTGATGACAAAGAGCTTGAAGATAAAACTTCAAAGCAAGGTGAAAGTTTTGCAGAGATACAGGTTCCTGAAGACATTCCAGAACCTGGTCAGTCAGTTGAATCTGAAGATAGTTCAGAAGCAGCACCCACATCAGTTGCTCCTGATGAAGTCGCTCCTGATGAAGTTGCTCCTGATGAAGTCGCTCCTGATGAAGTTGCTCCTGATGAAGTTGCTTCTGATGAAGCACATAATGGCTCACAGCAAGCAGATTCATCCAACTATACATTCAAATACAAGTCTTCTCATCCTCAAGATCAAATCATTGGAAGTAAAGAAAGTCCCAGAAGAACAAGATCACACTTCAGACAAGAAGAATCTATGATTGGACTAATTTCAATGATTGAACCAACAACTGTTGAAGAAGCACTTTCAGATGATGGATGGATCATAGCTATGCAAGAAGAGCTGAATCAATTCCAACGGAATGATGTGTGGGATCTGGTACCCAAACCTCCTCAGAAGAACATTATTGGAACAAAATGGGTATTCAGAAACAAGCTGAATGAAAAAGGTGAAGTAACCAGAAACAAAGCCAGACTTGTTGCTCAGGGGTACAGTCAACAAGAAGGCATTGATTACACTGAAACATTTGCTCCAGTTGCAAGATTGGAAGCAATCAGGTTACTTTTATCTTATGCAATTAATCATGGAATAGTATTATATCAAATGGATGTCAAGAGTGCATTTCTTAATGGTGTCATAGAAGAAGAAGTGTATGTCAAACAACCTCCTGGCTTTGAGGATCTGAAGCATCCTGACCATGTTTACAAACTTAAGAAATCACTATATGGCTTGAAACAAGCTCCCAGAGCTTGGTATGACAGACTAAGTAATTTCTTGATTAAAAACGATTTTAAACGAGGTCAGGTTGACACAACACTCTTCAGAAGGACTCTTGAGAAAGATATTCTTGTTGTGCAGATATATGTTGATGATATAATATTTGGTTCTACTAATTCATCTCTTTGCAAGGAGTTCTCTAAGTTAATGCAGGATGAATTTGAAATGAGCATGATGGGAGAGCTGAAGTTCTTCCTGGGCATTCAAATTAATCAAAGCAAAGATGGAGTATATGTTCATCAGACGAAGTATACAAAAGAGCTTCTGAAGAAGTTCAAGCTTGAAGATTGCAAACTGATGAACACTCCTATGCATCCTACATGCACCTTAAGCAAAGAAGATGAAGGATCAAAAGTGGATCAGAAGCTATACAGAGGTATGATTGGTTCTCTGTTATACCTCACTGCATCTAGGCCAGATATTCTATTCAGTGTATGCTTATGTGCAAGGTTTCAGTCAGATCCTAGAGAATCTCATTTAACTGCAGTTAAGAGAATCTTCAGGTATCTGAAAGGAACAACTAATCTGGGACTCCTTTATAGAAAATCCCCAGATTATAAGCTAATTGGATTCTGTGATGCTGATTATGCTGGTGACAGGATTGAAAGAAAGTCAACCAGTGGCAATTGTCAATTTCTGGGTGATAATCTGATATCTTGGGCTAGCAAGAGACAAGCAACTATTGCTATGTCTACAGCAGAAGCAGAATACATTTCAGCTGCAAGTTGTTGCACACAACTACTCTGGATGAAACATCAGCTGGAAGATTATCAGATACATGCTAACAGTATTCCTATCTTTTGTGATAATACTGCTGCTATTTGCTTGTCAAAGAATCCAATTCTGCATTCAAGAGCCAAGCATATTGAGATCAAACATCATTTTATCAGAGATTATGTTCAAAAAGGAATTTTAGATATACAATTCATTGATACTGAAAATCAATGGGCTGATATATTTACTAAGCCTTTAACTGTTGAAAGATTTGATTTTATTAAGAAAAATTTGAACATGCACTACGTGTCTGATTAAAATTGCTTGCTCCTGAATAAGAAGTTCAGGTTCTGAAGTCACTTCAGAAGCCATTGTCCTTCAGAAGCTCCTGAGTGAGGTCCTGAAGAAAATGTGCTTCTGATGAGTCATCAGAATCTCAACCTTCAGAAGAGAATCTTTGTGCTCCTGAATAGCAGAAGTTAGTGGAAGTTCTGGAGTTGCTCCTGGCGACATCTGTCCCACTAACTTATACAGCTCGTCTGAACTCTGACAGCGTGGCATAAATGTATTGGCGTATAACTCAAAGGGCAATGATGTTAATTTTACTTTTCGTAGTACTATCTCGCGCCCCCAACTGTCATTAATGCTATGTTTGTTTGTCCCCTGTTATTCAAACGTTTTTCGCTAAAAAGCACTTAATCAAAAACACACACTACTCACTTCACTTCCTACACTTTCTGTTTTTGTTTTCGTATCTGCTAAGAAAAGTTCTCTCTCTCTCAAAACCCTAAGAACCCTAAATCTCAAACTTCTTCAAACATCAATGGCTTCATCAAGTTCTATTCAAGAATCCAACGCTCAACTCGCAGTTCAGCAAGCTGAAGGTCAGCAAGAAAGGGCTGCTTACGAGATCAAAGGAGTCACCATGAGCCTAAAAGAATGGCAACTTAAGATTCAAACAGAGAATCCGGTGGATTTTGAATCTCTTGCTTATCATGGCTGTGACATCAAGAGGTTTTATGAAGTTCAAGGGCTGATGAACTATTTCAATATGCTCAACGGTCCTACCTACAAGACGTTAGTAAGACACTTCTGGGTAAGAGCATCAGTTTATGATAAAGCTGCATCAAAACTGGAGGAAGACGAAAAAGTTTTGATTGATCCCTCTCTTGAAGGGAAAACCAGAGAAGAAATGGGTTTGGAACCCTTTAAAGAAGTTCAGATCAGGTCAAGCCTGATGGGCATTCCAGTCTACATCTCTGAAGCTATAATTGCTTTTGTCATTGGAGCAGAAGCAACTGGAAAGTACTCCGGTGTAGATATACCAAACTCTCAGTCAAGCTCCTGGAGTGATTTGGTGAATAAGACTCTTTTCAATTCTACAACAGCTGGAAAATACTGTGACCTGAACATGATCAATAAGATGCTCCTGAAGATTCTCAACGAAAACCTGTTGCCTAAAGGAGGTGGTGGTGATCAACCATCTTTGGCTCACAAGGTATTTCTTCATCATCTCATCACTGGAGAAAAGATAAATCTGCCTAAGTACATCTTCAGGCATATGATTAAAGAGCTCAGGGAAAGCCAGAACAAGTGCAGAGTCTGGGTTCCCTATGGAAGACTGATCTCAGAAATCTTCCATCAAGGAGGCATCATTAAAGCTTTGAATGAAGTAAACTACTTCACTGATGAACAGCTGGAAACTGAGACCGGAAAGGTGTTGAATGCAAGCACCTTGAAGCATATGAAACTGATTCCTGAAGTAACCAAGCTGAAGACAGACATCTGTGAATCAAGGGTGGTTTCAAATCTCATGGAGGACTTCCCTCCCATCTGCAAGAAAGACACCCTGGCTGTTCAAATGGCTCTCATTGCTGATCACTATGAGACCCATGGAAAGCTGATCAGTCTGGATGAAGTTCCAGAAGAGATGTATGGTCAAGAACTTCCTGTAGCTAAAGGAAGAAAATCTAAAAGAAAGGTACTTACTCAAGAAGAGTACTTAGAAGGTGAAAATCCTTCCAAGAAGGCGAAGAAGGAAAAGGCTCCTGAAAAGTCTTCATCTGGTGCTCCTGGAGGATCATCAATTCAGGAAGAGGTTCAGGATCTGAACCCAGGAGCTATTATTCCTCAGAAGACAAGAAGTGGCAAGCAAATGGTTTCAGCATCTACAACAACGAAAGTGAAACAGATTCCTCAAAAGAAGAAAAGGACTCAGAGACTAAGGAAACTGAAGGAATCTGTATACACTGCTGAAGATTGTGCAGCTGCAGAGGCACAAGAAGAAGAAGAGGCTACCGAACTGGTTACCAGGGAGGTAAGAAAGAAGAAGAAGGCTGAATCTGAAGCTGTTCAGAAGGCATTGGAGCTGGCTAAGGAAATAGAAGTACCTACTGAGGTCTTGCTCAAGGAAGATGCTGCTAAGGTTGCTGAGCAAGCTCTGATGAGCTCATTAGAACTGCAAGCTGAAGTTGCTACTGAAGCTGCAAGTATTCTAGCTACTCCTGGATCAGATTTTATATCAGGTACATCCTCCTCACAACCCTTAATACATATAGAATCTGACTCCACTCCCTCATCACCTTCTCAATCCAAAACCTCATCATCCTCATCTTCTGATATTCCTATTAGCATCCTCAGAAGAAGCCTATCACCATCCTCCAAACTCCACAAAAATTCTTCCAAACCTATTTCTCCTTTCAAACCATCTGAACCATCTATCCAAGCTAGGGTCAGTAGTTTGCTAGAGTTACAATGCAGCAAACTACCCCCTAATCATCCACTTCAACCACAAACCATTAAACCTGTCAACATGATTTTACCTGACAAACCAGAAGATGACTCTGTTATAAATAATCTCAGCAGTCATCTATCCGGTGAACTTCCAAACTTTAACCAAACACCACAAAAAGCCTCTGAAGTAACAACTTCACAAGTTGCTTCAGAAAGCCCCCATCAACAAGCACCTGAACCACTTGTATCCCCATCTGTTTCTGAACAGTATGTTCCTGAACAATCTGTTCCTGAACAAGTTGTTCCTGAACAAGCTGTTCCTGAACCCACCATTTCTGACCATACTTCTGAAATTCTTTACACTGAAAATGCTATGGAGATTGATGACTCTGTCATTGATCCTGATGCACAAACTGCTCAATCTTTTCCTATGGAGGTTGACCAGTCTGCTTCTGATCAGGCACAATCACAATCTGAAAGCAATTCTCAATCTTCAACCATAAATAACCTACAAATTCAACTCTGTGCCCCTCCCAAGCCTAGAAAACAACCTTCACCACCCACCAGATTCTTAGATTCTAATGTATTAAAGGGAGTGTGTGAGGACATAGCTGACAAAATGATCAAGCTCATTTCATCCAGAAGTGACTTGAGTCACAGAGAAAGCTATGAGAAACAATGGAGTAGGCTCAAGGAGAGAGTTGAGTATGTCATGCAAGCTCTATCCTCAACATGTGTAGAAGCTCAAGAGCAAGCTAAGCAGAAGCTTCAGGACTGGCTGAACGGCATCAATGAAGATCTTGAAGAGGTTAAGATAACTGGAACTTGGGCTAGATCGTCTTTAAGTATCAGAGGAAGAGAACCAACTGATTTTCTGCCTCAGTACATTCATCCCAAGGACCTTGACTTATCTTTCCTTACAAAGGTCAATCTAAAGGCATCAGCTCCTGATCTAGCTTTAGCTCAAGAGAACAAGATCTTAAAGGAAAAGAATAAGAAGCTGGAAAAAGATCTCCTTGAGCAAAGGCTACTGTTTTTAGAACATAAAGCTGAAACTGATGCTAAACTGGAAGAAGCCAGGATCAGAGAAGAAAATATGGCCAGAAGCATAGCTGAGATGAAGCAGAAGCAAGAAGAAAACAATGATCTCCTGAAGAAGATTCTTGAAAACACTCTCAAACAAACCAACCCATAGTTGCACACCCTTTGTTGTTTGTTGTGTCTTTCAGTTTGTTCTTTTATTAACTGTGTATGCTTCTGAATTCAAACACTTCTATATATTTCTTTGCTCCTGATCTTATTAATTGCCTCTGATTTATTTTTTTTTAACGCATTTCACTTGTGATATTGATTATGCTCTGAATCCTTTTACTATGTTTTTCTCTTTCTTTTGTTGATTTCTTTTTGTTAATGACAAAAGGGGGAGTAAGTGTGATAGTATTTAAAGGTCCTGAGCACCATTAAGTTTATTTTGAAATTTAATTCTCGCAATACTTTTTGTTAGGATGAGTAACTTTATTTCAAAATAACTTAACTGAACCATTATCTCTCTCTATCACTTCTATTCTCTTTGATTATTTTACTAAGCGTTAAATGAATTTAATTAACAAAGATAGAACTCAGGGGGAGCTTACAAACCTCACCTTAAAGTACTATTAGACTCAGGGGGAGCTTACAAACCTCATACCCTATAAGTCAACTTGTTAATTAGATTAACAACAATTGATCAAATTTTTAAATACTGGTTTGTCATTATCAAAAAGGGGGAGATTGTTGGAACAAAATGTGTTTAACAATAAACCCTAAAGAGTTTTGATGATAACAAAGTATTAAAAATTGACAATTGGTTTTGCTAACATTTGTTCAAGTGTACAGGACCATAAACAAAGTAATATATCACATCAAGGTTCTGAACGAACAAATAAAGAGCAAAGGAAGTATCCATTTGAAACTTAAAGCGCTCCTGAAGTCTAGCGCTCCTGAAGACTAGCGCTCCTGAAGACAAGAGCTCCTGAAGAGTATGACGTCATCAGAAGCTGAAGGTCCTCAGAAGCTGATTCTTCGAAGCAACAGTATTTCACCAGATTTCAAGATTCAAGTGTTGTAGTTTGGAGCGAAAATTATGGAGCATTGGCAGAAGATTAGTGGATTTAAGCAACGGTCATTTCAAAAGGATTTGAAGTCATTTTGTTGCAAATAGACAAGAAGCGTTGACATTGTACTTTGTACGAACTGTACAACCACCTTCTCCACTACTCTGTTAATTGTCTCAGCAAACAGACAAGAATAACAGCTCTTATGTACAACCAAGCCTGCATCCTTGTTCCCTCTCAACTGGAATGGATTTGAAATTGATTCTTTATAGGACAATAACTAAATCAGGCAAAGAATCACTGGTGAAAGATCAAGCTTCAGTAACGACTCTTTTTGAATGTGTTGGCACTTACAACGTTCACTTCACACCTCTATATAAAGGAGTGAAGACTTGAAGAACAAATAAGACTCTACAATATTTCAAAAGCGCCAAAACTCTGTCAAATTGTCTAAGCATTCAAAGTTCACTTAGAATTTCAGTTTTCAAGTTTATATCTTTGAAATTCTTAAGTCTTAAGAGTCTGTATCTGATTTGTATTGTGAACACCACTGATTGTATATCAAGTGTTCAATCTCAAACATTTTTCTGTGTAATTTTGTTTGATAGAAGTCTCTTGCTTGTGTGCTTGAGCATTAGAAGTCTCTTGATTGTGTTCTTGAGCATTTGAAGTCTCTTGCTTGTGTGCTTGAGCATTTGTAATCAGATATTACATTTAGTGAACTCTCCTTGGAAGTGCAAGGGGGACAGGACTACTTCCGGATTGTGGAAGGAACCTGTATAAATCTTTTGTGTCCTGCTTCTTCTCTTTTCTATCTGTTTTTCATTCCGCTGCATACGCTCCTGAACAGTATCTTCAGAAGCTGTCTATCTAGCTTCTGATCATTCTGATTCTGAGTTTTTAGAAAGAGAAAACGTTTTATTTTAAAACACAATTCAACCCCCCCCTTCTTGTGTTTTTCTCCCCTTCACTTAGAAGGTGAAAATCCTTCCAAGAAGGCGAAGAAGGAAAAGGCTCCTGAAAAGTCTTCATCTGGTGCTCCTGGAGGATCATCAATTCAGGAAGAGGTTCAGGATCTGAACCCAGGAGCTATTATTCCTCAGAAGACAAGAAGTGGCAAGCAAATGGTTTCAGCATCTACAACAACGAAAGTGAAACAGATTCCTCAAAAGAAGAAAAGGACTCAGAGACTAAGGAAACTGAAGGAATCTGTATACACTGCTGAAGATTGTGCAGCTGCAGAGGCACAAGAAGAAGAAGAGGCTACCGAACTGGTTACCAGGGAGGTAAGAAAGAAGAAGAAGGCTGAATCTGAAGCTGTTCAGAAGGCATTGGAGCTGGCTAAGGAAATAGAAGTACCTACTGAGGTCTTGCTCAAGGAAGATGCTGCTAAGGTTGCTGAGCAAGCTCTGATGAGCTCATTAGAACTGCAAGCTGAAGTTGCTACTGAAGCTGCAAGTATTCTAGCTACTCCTGGATCAGATTTTATATCAGGTACATCCTCCTCACAACCCTTAATACATATAGAATCTGACTCCACTCCCTCATCACCTTCTCAATCCAAAACCTCATCATCCTCATCTTCTGATATTCCTATTAGCATCCTCAGAAGAAGCCTATCACCATCCTCCAAACTCCACAAAAATTCTTCCAAACCTATTTCTCCTTTCAAACCATCTGAACCATCTATCCAAGCTAGGGTCAGTAGTTTGCTAGAGTTACAATGCAGCAAACTACCCCCTAATCATCCACTTCAACCACAAACCATTAAACCTGTCAACATGATTTTACCTGACAAACCAGAAGATGACTCTGTTATAAATAATCTCAGCAGTCATCTATCCGGTGAACTTCCAAACTTTAACCAAACACCACAAAAAGCCTCTGAAGTAACAACTTCACAAGTTGCTTCAGAAAGCCCCCATCAACAAGCACCTGAACCACTTGTATCCCCATCTGTTTCTGAACAGTATGTTCCTGAACAATCTGTTCCTGAACAAGTTGTTCCTGAACAAGCTGTTCCTGAACCCACCATTTCTGACCATACTTCTGAAATTCTTTACACTGAAAATGCTATGGAGATTGATGACTCTGTCATTGATCCTGATGCACAAACTGCTCAATCTTTTCCTATGGAGGTTGACCAGTCTGCTTCTGATCAGGCACAATCACAATCTGAAAGCAATTCTCAATCTTCAACCATAAATAACCTACAAATTCAACTCTGTGCCCCTCCCAAGCCTAGAAAACAACCTTCACCACCCACCAGATTCTTAGATTCTAATGTATTAAAGGGAGTGTGTGAGGACATAGCTGACAAAATGATCAAGCTCATTTCATCCAGAAGTGACTTGAGTCACAGAGAAAGCTATGAGAAACAATGGAGTAGGCTCAAGGAGAGAGTTGAGTATGTCATGCAAGCTCTATCCTCAACATGTGTAGAAGCTCAAGAGCAAGCTAAGCAGAAGCTTCAGGACTGGCTGAACGGCATCAATGAAGATCTTGAAGAGGTTAAGATAACTGGAACTTGGGCTAGATCGTCTTTAAGTATCAGAGGAAGAGAACCAACTGATTTTCTGCCTCAGTACATTCATCCCAAGGACCTTGACTTATCTTTCCTTACAAAGGTCAATCTAAAGGCATCAGCTCCTGATCTAGCTTTAGCTCAAGAGAACAAGATCTTAAAGGAAAAGAATAAGAAGCTGGAAAAAGATCTCCTTGAGCAAAGGCTACTGTTTTTAGAACATAAAGCTGAAACTGATGCTAAACTGGAAGAAGCCAGGATCAGAGAAGAAAATATGGCCAGAAGCATAGCTGAGATGAAGCAGAAGCAAGAAGAAAACAATGATCTCCTGAAGAAGATTCTTGAAAACACTCTCAAACAAACCAACCCATAGTTGCACACCCTTTGTTGTTTGTTGTGTCTTTCAGTTTGTTCTTTTATTAACTGTGTATGCTTCTGAATTCAAACACTTCTATATATTTCTTTGCTCCTGATCTTATTAATTGCCTCTGATTTATTTTTTTTAACGCATTTCACTTGTGATATTGATTATGCTCTGAATCCTTTTACTATGTTTTTCTCTTTCTTTTGTTGATTTCTTTTTGTTAATGACAAAAGGGGGAGTAAGTGTGATAGTATTTAAAGGTCCTGAGCACCATTAAGTTTATTTTGAAATTTAATTCTCGCAATACTTTTTGTTAGGATGAGTAACTTTATTTCAAAATAACTTAACTGAACCATTATCTCTCTCTATCACTTCTATTCTCTTTGATTATTTTACTAAGCGTTAAATGAATTTAATTAACAAAGATAGAACTCAGGGGGAGCTTACAAACCTCACCTTAAAGTACTATTAGACTCAGGGGGAGCTTACAAACCTCATACCCTATAAGTCAACTTGTTAATTAGATTAACAACAATTGATCAAATTTTTAAATACTGGTTTGTCATTATCAAAAAGGGGGAGATTGTTGGAACAAAATGTGTTTAACAATAAACCCTAAAGAGTTTTGATGATAACAAAGTATTAAAAATTGACAATTGGTTTTGCTAACATTTGTTCAAGTGTACAGGACCATAAACAAAGTAATATATCACATCAAGGTTCTGAACGAACAAATAAAGAGCAAAGGAAGTATCCATTTGAAACTTAAAGCGCTCCTGAAGTCTAGCGCTCCTGAAGACTAGCGCTCCTGAAGACAAGAGCTCCTGAAGAGTATGACGTCATCAGAAGCTGAAGGTCCTCAGAAGCTGATTCTTCGAAGCAACAGTATTTCACCAGATTTCAAGATTCAAGTGTTGTAGTTTGGAGCGAAAATTATGGAGCATTGGCAGAAGATTAGTGGATTTAAGCAACGGTCATTTCAAAAGGATTTGAAGTCATTTTGTTGCAAATAGACAAGAAGCGTTGACATTGTACTTTGTACGAACTGTACAACCACCTTCTCCACTACTCTGTTAATTGTCTCAGCAAACAGACAAGAATAACAGCTCTTATGTACAACCAAGCCTGCATCCTTGTTCCCTCTCAACTGGAATGGATTTGAAATTGATTCTTTATAGGACAATAACTAAATCAGGCAAAGAATCACTGGTGAAAGATCAAGCTTCAGTAACGACTCTTTTTGAATGTGTTGGCACTTACAACGTTCACTTCACACCTCTATATAAAGGAGTGAAGACTTGAAGAACAAATAAGACTCTACAATATTTCAAAAGCGCCAAAACTCTGTCAAATTGTCTAAGCATTCAAAGTTCACTTAGAATTTCAGTTTTCAAGTTTATATCTTTGAAATTCTTAAGTCTTAAGAGTCTGTATCTGATTTGTATTGTGAACACCACTGATTGTATATCAAGTGTTCAATCTCAAACATTTTTCTGTGTAATTTTGTTTGATAGAAGTCTCTTGCTTGTGTGCTTGAGCATTAGAAGTCTCTTGATTGTGTTCTTGAGCATTTGAAGTCTCTTGCTTGTGTGCTTGAGCATTTGTAATCAGATATTACATTTAGTGAACTCTCCTTGGAAGTGCAAGGGGGACAGGACTACTTCCGGATTGTGGAAGGAACCTGTATAAATCTTTTGTGTCCTGCTTCTTCTCTTTTCTATCTGTTTTTCATTCCGCTGCATACGCTCCTGAACAGTATCTTCAGAAGCTGTCTATCTAGCTTCTGATCATTCTGATTCTGAGTTTTTAGAAAGAGAAAACGTTTTATTTTAAAACACAATTCAACCCCCCCCTTCTTGTGTTTTTCTCCCCTTCATATTTTAGTTGCTCCATTAAATATCAATGGTAGTTTTTATTAATATAACAATTATCAAACAAAATAACATGACATATCAACATAAAATAATTTTTTGCATTTGGGACGGGTTTGTTGGAACAAAGGGTGTTTCACAAGTATACCACTTAAAGTTTTGATGATAACAAAGTATTAAAAATTATCAATTGGATATGCTAAACATTTATTCAAGTGTGCAGGACCATTATCAAAGTTTTATTTACAAAAGGTTCTAAATGAATAAATTAAAGAGCAAAGGAAATCTTAAACTGAAGCTTGAAGAACATCTGACTGAAAGCGCTCCTGGAAAATCAGAGTCAGAATGCGTCTGAAGAAAGAGCTTCTGAAGATGACGTCATCAGAAGCAAGTTCATCAGAGGCAGACTCATCAGAAGCAAATGGTATCCAGAAGCAAAGATTCTTCAGACACCAAGAAGCGTTGACAAAGGCAATGTACGAAAAGTACAACCACTATGCCTACGTTTGTCCCTGCAACCACCAACTCTGCACAGTGTCTTCTATACACGACAAGAATAACAGTAACTGTAGCAGAAACTTTTCCTTATTTGATGGAATGGATTTGAATTTGATTTCATTATACAAGCCTCAAATCAAGCAAAGGATCAAAGGTGTCAAATCAGCTTCGGTAAAGAAAAAGTGATGAGCTGGCAGTTTTCCAACGTCTCTCAAAACCTCTATAAATAGAGCTGAAGACTTGAAGAACGACGTCACAAGTGATAAAAAGAATACACGCGAATTGAGTCCTTCTCTCATATTCCAAGTCGCAATATTTGCTCATCAACAACTTAGATAATTCTTACAAAAGCTCACATTTTAGAATTTCTAAGTATCTAAGAAAACAGAGTCTGTTCTGTTTCGTTTTGTATTGTGAATACCTCTGATAGTATATCAAGTATTCAAAACTCTTTTCAATTCTTTGTAATTGTTTTAAAGTCTCTTGCTTGTGGGCTTGAGCATCTGAAGTCTCATTCTTGTGTGATTGAGCAAAGGAAGTCTCTTACTTGTGTGTTTGAGCAACTTGTAATTTGATATTACATTTTAGTGAAACTCTCCTTGGAAGTGCAAGGGGGACAGGACTACTTCCGGTTTGTGGAAGGAACCTGTATAAAATTGCTTGTGTCTTCTTTCTTTCTTGCATCTGTTCTTTATTCCGCTGCTAAGACTCTGAACTCTGATCAGAGTCTGAACTCCATCAGACTCTGTATCCTGAGAACAGTGTTATTTTTCGTAAGAAAGAAACGTTTTTGAAAACACAATTCAACCCCCCCCCCCCCCCTTCTTGTGTTTTTCCCACCTTCAGGGTTTGGGTATAAGTTCGGGGTGGGTAAATATATACTCGTTACCCGTCCCATACCCGTGTTTTGAAATCGAGAAAAACCCATACCCATACTCAAACCCAGTCAAAACGGGGAAAACCCGTCAAATTGGGTTTGGTTCGGGCGGGTAACCGCGGGTATGGAATTTGTTGCCATGCCTATCCAGACGATATTAACTACATAGTGAGAATCATTATTTTTTTTAATATATTTATCAGTGACAAATATTTGTCCCTTGAATAAAAAAATATTTGTTTTGTGTTTTTTATATATTTATTAGTAACAATATTTTTTCATTACTTTCTTATAATTACTACTAAAAAATAATTGTACCATACTTTTTCAATACATTCATTTGTGACAAAAAATTTCCCGGTTTATTTTAATATTCATCCCATATTTTTTTTATATATTAACTTGTTATAGATGATTTTCCCGTGTTTCTTTTATATTTATCGGTGAAAATACTTGTCACATTTTTTTATATTTATCAATGAAAAATACATAACCTGTGTTTTTTTATTTATTTATCATAGAAAAATATTTGTTTCATATTTTTTTAGGTTGTCTTGATTTATTTTTCTCAAGGACTGAAAGTTGTTTTATTTTTCTAAAAGACTAAATTGAATCTCGCAATTTGTATCACGGATCTCCGGTCAATAAAACTCTTATTTATAATCTAAAAAAATAAATTTATTTTAAAACAATAATATGAATTCTTACTTTACTTATAAAATACATTTTCTCAAATCTATATTATTATTTTTTAAGAAAAAAAATCCATATTATTTATTATTTTAAAATAACATGTCTTTTCTTAAAATAAATAATAATATAAACATTTTTTTTTTTGCATTTCCCTCTAAAAAAAATAAATTATTTTGTTGTGCATTTAACATCATTTATTGTGATCGGAAATAATAGGAAGCTTTAGCAATTTAGCCTTTTGACTATACTCACACAGCCTTTATAGCATGGTTTTAATTTTCATCTTGCTCCACATTTTTTTCCTTCCCTCCTTTACCAAGCAATATGTCATTTATGATACAAAAAACTATCAATTTGAAAGATAAAAGTGAGAAAATAATACCTACCTCAGACTTATTAAAAAGATGTTGAAGGACATGACTCAAGTCATTGTTATAAAATTTATCCAAACAAACCCATATAGTATTCTTTATAGTTGATCATGTGAGGAGTGATTGGTTCAGCTGGTGCCAAATAGGGGAAATAAGCTCAAGGTGTGGAATGTTTACAATAGGAAGCAATTCAAGAAGAGTGGGAATGAACAACCAACCTTTTGAAGCATGAACAATCAATGAGAACATTCTTTAATTAATACAAAGTTAAATGAGAAAATGTACCTCAGAGTAAACAGCTGCTTTCAATTATCAAATTTTGTACTCAATTGCTTTGATATATATGATAATCATACCTCAAGGATCAAGAAATTGGCAGATATGTCTGTCTGCCTTCAAGAAGTTTTCTGATAATGTTTTAGGAAATGAATACAAGCTCTCAATTTTTGACTCTTTGATGCACTATAGGATCAGAATGTGTTGGAAAATGTTGTTTGACAATCGACAGTATATGCAAGTGTCAGGATATCTCATGGTTACTTGGAGGTTAAGGTTAAATTTGGGACTGGAATTGTGCAGGATGCGGAATGTTGCTTGTTCAGTCTAAGTTTGGTTCTTATCGTGGATGAATTTATTTTGCGCGTTAAACAGTTGTTTCGAAAATATTATTTGAGGAGCTAGTTCATCAACTGTTCTGATCATTCATGGCTTCTTGGTGATACTACTCAATGTTTTGAACTGTCACTCTGCTCTAAGACTTCCCATACTGTACATGTTGCCAATTAGCACCAAAAAAATGTTTTTTCAGTGTCACCTCTCATTGCCCCAAAAACACCTTGATAGTATGTACTAGTAATCGATTCAAAAAAAGTACTCCCTCCGTTTATTTTTAAGTGTCACTTTTATAGAAAAGTTTTGTTTCTATTTAAGTGTCACTTTCAAAGTTCAATGTAATATTAAATGTTGTGTTACCAATATTACCCTTAATTATTTATTACAGAGAGAGAAATAATTGAAACAAGGTATTAAATGAATGAGGTTATTATTGAAAAAAGATAATTTATTGTATCAAAAGTAGTAATATTTATTAAGTTTATTGGTTTGTGTAAAATGTCAAAAAGTGACACTTAAAAAGGAACGGAGGTAGTATGTATTAGTAACTTTCTAGCACGAATGACCAATCAAAAAATGTTAATAACTACCGATACACATACCTTTATAATGATAAAATACTTATGACACTGACGCACACAAATCTTATTAAATTGATCATCTAAAATATAATAAGACAAAAGTAATTTACACAAAACTCATAACTAAATTAATTAGACAAAAGCTTGAAAACCAAAAGTAACATTATTACCTATTTACCCCTCTCTCTTTTTTTGGGTAAAGAAAACCATTTACCCTTTTTAAGATATAAATATATCTCCTTTAATATAAGAAAAAAAGATGTTGTGGAAAACTAAATAATGCCCTTAATCCTTTCTATGGAAATGTCCCAGATTCAGGGGTAAATATAGTCTATTATTTTACATTACTAACTAAATCACATAACTAAAATCACATGATGTCATCTAACTCACTTAAATATGCTGGTTTACTTTATTTGTCACATGAGACTAAAATCATATGATGTCATCTAACTGAATCAAATATGCTGGTTTACTTTACTTGCATATGTTTCCAAGGACACACATACCTATGGAACTAAACTGAACTGATTTCTTTATTGTTGGAAGTTAGAAAGTACACTTTTGGTTCAAATCTCCATTTTACAGATTGCAATCAATCAACATAGACTATGACAAAACTTTAAAATATAGTTTTCCTTCAAAATATAACCTTGCTTTAATATTACTACCAAACATTATCATTGTCTACACTCATTCGTTCCCTCTCTCATCTATTCCCTGGTAAACTACTATTCTCATGGCTACCTTTACTGTTCATTTTTATTAGGTTTTCTGCATTTCATAAACATGTTAGATTCACAACGTTCAGCTTCACCTTCGTTTTTTTTCCTGTTACAGCAATATATAATCATGTTTGTCAACTAAAATCAGTTCTTTTCAACATTTTTGAATTTCCTATGTGTTTATCAAGTTTAACCAACGCTTATATTTATATATTCGGTTAATGTTTTCAGTTTTCCTTTCACTTTTCACAAAATCTGAATGTTGCTAACCCTCAATATGTTGTTTACTTAGATCTGAAAAATGGAAAGACCATTCGAGTTTATTGGTGATATCACAGAAAAAAAAGACTTCTGGAAACTACCTGTTAGAGTCAAGGACAAATGGACTGCTGTTAAGGATGGGAAAGAACATTTGGAAATGGTCATTGTGGATGCTAAGGTCATATTCTATAATTTCATCATATTTACTGATTTTTCCTTAAGCAAATGTAATGACATGTTATTTGTTGGTTGTCTCCTACTTAGGGTAATGATATACAAGTGATTATACCTACTGCATATAAAGCAGTTTATGATAAAATCTTAGAAGAAAATGCTACATACACTTTAAGCAACTTTCAAGTTGATATCAATGACTTAGTTTTCAAAGCTTCAGAACATAAGTTTTTGTTGAAATGGACTGGTGGCACTACTGCTGAGGACATCAATGTTCATGATATCCCAAAGCCTGACATCAAATTCAAGCCATTTGCGGAAATTGTTTCAGGGAAATGGAAACCTGATGTATTAGTTAGTGAGTTCAATACTGCTTATAACTTATGTACATTTTTATTTTTTATTGACATGTTTCTTTCTAATATTTTTTTGATGTTGGTTTTCAAGATGTTATTGGAGTTGTTCAGGACATTGGCTATTGTCAGCTGAATGAAGGTACTGGGAAAAAGCTCCAGGTTAACTTTACTATGAAAGATCTAAGGTGAGGACTTAATGTCTTTTGTGAAACAAAACAATAAAACAATTAACATAATTTTGGTTTACCTAACAGATTTGCATTATTATAATGTTCATGTTTTCAAATGGATTTTTCCAGTGAGATTTCTTTGAACTGCACTTTGTGGGAGGATTATGCTGCTATGTTTATTAAATACAACAGCGAAAGAAAGCAAGGTGGACTAGTGGTTGTGATGCTAAAGTATGCCAAAATCAAGGAAGAAGGTGATATCCCTACATCTGTTTTTTTTGTAGTTGCATGTGTATCTCCTAATTTTGATTTATGTTGTTATCAAACACTTATTATTAAATGACAAATAGGGCGCTTTCCACTAAGTGTTTCAAACACTTATGGTTTCACTAAGTTGTACATCAATGAGGACATTCATGAGATCAATCTGTTCAAAGCAAGGTTTGTCATTGTTATTATCATACTGTTGTTTTGAATATTTTGAGATTAAACAAAATTATATCCTTCCTATTTTATGTTGTTATTAGTTTGCCTCAAGATGACCAGAGCCAGTCCCAAAGCCAAATTATGTGTACCCAATCATATGGACTCCCTTGCTGGAAAAAGCATTGTTGTCAAGGTTAAATGGCAACCTAAGTGGAAAACATGCTCAGTGGTTACTTTGAAGGAAGGACCAGCTTTTGTTGATCAGATTAAGAACAAATTTCCTGAACACCAGGTAAACTAACTATCCCAATCTTTAGTGATAACCTTATAGTCATGTATATCTATCTAACTAATATACACTATGTTATTTATACTAGCAGCATGCACCAGAAAAGAACAATGTGGCCCTGAATGCTATGGTTGAGGACACACAAGTTGGTTTACATGATGTTAATGTCTCAGTTGTAAGTTTATTCTAACCTCAAATCAAGTTGGTACATTATAAATTGCTTATATATCTACCTTAAAGGAAGCACTAACCTTTACAAATATTTACATATTTTCAGCAGACTGCCTCTGCAACTTCTGAATTTGATCCTGAACTCACACTTAGTCAGATTCAAACCCCTAGCAGCAAGCTGAAGAATGTTGAAGTAGGAAAAAATTGGGACACCCTCAGCCAACTAACACCTGCTGCCATCACACCTCTACCAGATACTACACCTGCTAAGATTGTTTCAAGTGACCAACCTATCCAGACTATCAACCTTGATGAGATCACTCCTGCAAAAAACTCTTCTTCTAAAAGGGTTAAGCTCATTAAGCAGGAGAAAAAATGATAATTGTTGTCGTTATGTCTTTTTGGTGCATGGCTAACAAAAGCATGTAAGGTGCTATCAAACTGTTTTCATCTGCTAAATGCATTATATTTATGTCTCACTAAGTGTGTAATATGTACCATGTTTTGTAACTTAATACTTTCTTCACTTTCGGTTTAGGACTACTGCCAAGTGAATCCAGACATATTTTATCTATCTATCTATTAATTATGTTTTACTCTATAAAATTACTATTATGCATTTGGGATTATAAGATGACTCATATGTTTAAATGTCAAATATCTCTTATTATAAAAAGCATGTGGTTTTCATCTTTAAATATTTTCTTAATAATACCTGACCACTTCAATCCTATATAGATTTATATACGGAATGCGGTTTTTCTCTTATGAACTTGACTTCATAATACATTCTATATGCAGTATTGTAAAGAGTATTATCCCAGATTTTTTATAAAGAGTCTCTTGACATAATGAGTAGGTCAACAAAAACCTTTTTAGGAAATATTTTATTTAAGTTACTTTCTGCAAATTATATCAATTACATTACTCACATTTTATCAAACTTAGGTATAAAATTTCCTATGAATATCAATAATTGTAACAGTAACAACATCTTTGTAACGAAAGTCGATAACAGTTAATTGCCTACACAAGAAACAATATCATGATTTTGTGACCAATTCAATCCCATATATCATTCTATATGCCACCATGTAAAAAGTATAATCCCAGGTTTAATTTACAAATCTCTAGAAGTAATGAGTAAGTCCACAAAAACTATTTCTAGCAAGAATCTTATCTAAAATACTCTCTCCAAATTATATCAATTACATTACTCAGTTAGTTCAAGAACTGTAACAGTACCATCATCTTTGTAACTAAAATGTAAGAGTCTTAACATACTTCTATAGCATTTTCAATATAAGTCAATTTAAGTTAATTTCCTGCACAAGAAACAATATCATTACTTAGCTATCACTATCTTGTGTCCTAACATCTTTAAATTATGAGCTGTATCACACAACAACATCTAAGTAATGTTATAGAAAATCAATTAATTAATCAAATACACCTTTTCATAGTTTTTCCATTGTACACATCCATCAACCCTTCAACAAGACTTTTTCAAAACAACCACATACCTATGTTCTGCAATGCATTTAATGCGTGAACAGTACTTCATGGGAACCACACAAAGTAGTCAGGCTAATTTAGGCTATGAATTGAGACATTTCACTACAATACTCTTTTTTTTTTGTTATACATGCTTATTGTTTATATTTTTCTATCACAAAATCTGCTATTTTCCATATAAAGTAAGTATTTCTTTTGTCACTTTACAGCTGAAATCAATTGACACAAACTAATATATTATTATACACGGTACAACACTGTTTAATTTATTTTAATCGTAACACAAAGCTTCAAACTGTGTGGCCTATTGTGTCCCTTATACTATTTTCTGGAAAATAACACAAAACTAAATACTAATGGAACAAACACATACAATGTTCATCTCATGGACTCTATTGTTTAATATTCATAGCACTTATTGAAATATTAATATATACTTAGTTTCTATCAATACTTCTTTCCAAACCACAAACAAGGAAGGTATGTATGATCTTATATTTTTTGTTCTCAATATCTATACTTCACATTACGATCACTTTTGATAAAAACTAAGATTAGATTACTAACTGCATTGTATACTGATTACGAATGATTTCAGAAACACAATGTTTCACCATAATGATCCTAATGTGTTTCAGGCACCATTCATAATAACTCAGTATGATATGAGACAGGATATTATATTGTGTGTCTTATTATATCTTTTTTTATTAATGGTGCCTATCTGATGAATATTTGATCTTGACATAATGATAACAAAGGATTGTCAAAAATTAGTTTAGCTGAATCACAGTAGTTGATGGATTAATTCCTTTAAACAGCTTACTTATTATACACATTAAATTCTGAAATCAACATGTCACAGATAATGAATCAAAAACCAGATGATGGTGACCCTAAAACTGCAGCAGATAGGAAAAGAAGGTTGTTATTGCTGAACAAGAAGAATGTTACATCAAAGAGAGCTAAACCAGCACCACCTCTTTCTGATATTACTTCATCAATAGTTAACTCTAGAAATAGTGAACAGTCTAAATCATCAAAGGAAAATACAGAAGCATATTTACCTGGTTTAGGTCTATCAGGTCACTTATGTGAAAACATTCAACCTTCAATTAACCGTGCTCCTCTTCCAACTCAAACCAATGTTCAACCTCTACAAGTTACGGCTAAAGTTTCTAGGCAAAAAAAGAAGGTTCCAACTTCTGATAAAAAGGCAAGATCAAATTCAAAATCAACAGATTTTGCTATTAACATGCCTAGAATACAATTCAATTCTCAGTATAATTCTGCAAATCAAAAACAATTGCCAAATTACAATCAATATCTCATGGATTCTACCCACACTTTCAGAAGAAATGTATCTGGATTCACTCCTCTTCAAAACATACAGAATCTACCTGCTTACTTTTCCACATCTAAGGAATTCAGAGGAGGACATGTAAATCCTGTTAATATGTCAGCCAACTTATCTATACCTGTGATAGATACATGTGATTCTAGCAGTCAGGGAATTTTTTTTCAAAGATCTTCTGTTCAACAAACATCAACAGTTTTTCCTATCAACATGCCAAACATTGAATGCAGTTCTCAGTACCATATTACCAATCATACACAATTGTCAAATCTAAATTCAAATACATTTCATTCTACTCAAACAGTTAGGAGAAATGTACCTGGATTAAATTTGCTCAACAAATTTGATGCAACTATTCAACCAGACAAGTATTCATCTACATCTGCGAAAGTTGGCAAAAAGCGCAATGCAGGCTATACTGACAATATCATCAACAACATATGCAGTCAAGATGATGTAGTTAACTCAATAGAACAACCAGTTCAAATTAAGAAAACCAAATTTGCTAGGAATCTTGGTGCCAAACATTCAAAATCCAACTCAATATCTCACTCTATTCCAACAAATACCACTGAATTGTCACCTGTTAAAATTTCAACGAAAAGCATGACCAAAGGGAAGATTGTTCCAACATCTGATGTTAATGGTACATCAACAAATCATGACCAAAGCAGCAACTCCAGTTCATGCTCTCAAGTGAGAAGAAAGCGCATTGCTGAGTACATGCAACATGGAAACAATCCCACTGTCATTCAGAAAGAGATGCCAAAGTCAAATTTTGTAACCACATCACAACCAGTTCACAATATTCTAAGTAACTTGCTGGAGAGGCTTAATGACAGACATGCAACAGTCAATGTTAGTTCTCAGGATAACAACACAATGAGCAATCATGTTGAAAAGGTACCTCAAGCTGTACAACCTCAATTCAAAGATCAACAAGTTAATGTTTCAATTCCTCAAAATCAAACAAGACACAAACAAATTGCAACAGATGATGATTACTTTGAAACTATGTCAAGAACTATTCCACAAACAACTCAAGACAATAACAACATAAATGAAGATCGTAGAGAATCAGATTCTGATCAATCTGATCATAGTGAATCTGAGTCTGACAGTGAAGTTGATATTGAAGATGATGATGAGGCTTACTTGCAGGGTAAGCCTAAATTTCAATAAGTCCTCTTCATCACATAATATAATTTGTTTTTTCTTTATTCTAATTACTTACATGGGAATTGGACACAGTTTATGGTGATATGGGAAATCCTACATGGGAATGTGAACACTGTGGAGCTTTAATGTGGTATCAAGAAAGGAAAGAAAAGTCAAGAAATAGTTGTAAACCAAAGTTCCAGATATGTTGTAATGGTGGAAAAGTACAACTGCCACTTTTAGAACAACCTCCAGAACTGCTTCAGAATCTCCTATTTCAAAGTCATGGGTCAGATAGCAAAAATTATCAAGCACATGCAAGAACATACAATGCTATGTTTTCATTTACATCTCCAGGAATGAAATTTGATGATGCCACAAACAAAGGAAGAGGTCCACCTACCTTGAGAATGCAAGGACAAACATGTCACAGAATTGGTAGCATGTTACCCTTAGAGGGCGAACGTCCGAAATTTGCTCAACTATATATCTACGACACAGAAAATGAAATAACCAACAGGGTTGGTAGTTTCAGGTAATAATCTCTCAGTAGCATTATCTTGAATATACAATAAGTTGTAACCTTTTTTATATTTTAAAATAATGCAATATATTTCATACTTTTCAGTAACAATAAGGATCTCGATCAAAACATTGTCAAACAATTAAAGACCATGCTAGATGGTAATAATGTCCATGCTAAAGCTTTTAGGATGGCAAGAGATGTTTTAAAACAAGGTCCTGTTCAAGATGTTAGATTGAAACTTATCTCAGACAGGAAAAAAGATGGCAGGATCTACAATAAACCAACGGTTAGTGAAGTTGCTGCACTCATCGTAGGAGACATTGACTCCGCATCTCAAAGAGATATCATTTTGCAATCACAATCTGGAGATTTACAGCGAATAGATGAATTTCATGCCAGCTATCTTGGTTTCCAATATCCATTACTATTCCCTTATGGAGAAGATGGGTATCGCCCAGGGATTTTGCTACGGTATAAAAAGGACACTGTTGTTAGCAGGAAGAATAGATTGACAATAAAAAAATGGTTCTCATTTAGAATTCAAACAAGGAAAAATGAGGCAATGACGTTGCTATGTTCGAGGAAGCTATTGCAACAATTCTTGTGTGATGGATATGCAATGATGGAAGCAGAAAGGCTCAATTGGTTAAGGAGAAATCAATCCAAGTTAAGAGTTGGTAAATATAGGCAGTTAAATGATGAAGGTGGTACTAATAACCAAGGGCAAAAGGTTATACAAGGGAAAAGAGTCATATTTCCTTCAACCTTTGTCGGAAGTAAAAGATACATGGATCAACTATATTTTGATGGAATGGCAATATCAAGTGTTGTTGGGTTCCCAGACTTTTTCATTACATTTACATGTAATCCAAAGTGGCCTGAGATAACTAGAGAACTACAAAAATACAATTTGAAACCACAAGATCGCCCTGATATCATTTCCAGGATTTTTAAAATCAAGTTTGATGAGTTGATGAAAGACCTTACAAAAAGACACATTTTAGGAAAGTGTTTAGCATGTAAGTTTTTTACAGCGCATTTGTCTACAAATCTACAAACAAATTATCATTTATATATGTCTAATTTTAATCCTCATTGTTGTATTAACAGATATGTACACCATTGAATTCCAGAAAAGAGGCTTACCACATGCTCATATTCTCATTTTCTTACATCCATCTAGCAAATATCCGAAACCCGAAGATATAGACAAAATCATATGTGCAGAGATCCCTGATCCAAATAAGCACAATGAGTTGTATAACTTAGTCAAAAGTCACATGATTCATGGTCCTTGTGGTCTTGCTAGATTGTCCTCACCCTGCATGACAAAAAACAATAAGTGTTCAAAATTCTTCCCTAAAAAATTCATTGAACAAACTATTGTTGATCAAGATGGATATCCAGTTTACAAGAGAAGTTCAAATACTCATACTATTGTGAAAAATGGTATTGCCTTAGACAATAGACATGTTGTTCCATACAACAAAAAGCTGTTGTTGAAGTACCAAGCTCATATCAACATGGAATGGTGTAACCAAAGTTCATCAATTAAGTACTTATTCAAGTACATACACAAAGGTTATGATCGAATCACAGCAAGAGTTGTGCCTTCTCAACAACGTACGCATACAGTTCAACAGCCTGTCGATGAAATCAAACATTATCTGGATTGTCGATATATATCTCCAAGTGAGGCATGTTGGAGAATACTATCATTTTCAATTCATGGTAGGAAACCAGCAGTTGAGCGTATGTTTTTCCACTTAGTTGGTGAGAAAGCAATCTACTTTACTGATCATGCTCGGATGGAGAATGTACTAGAAAAAGCAAGTGTCACGGAATCAATGTTCACAGCTTGGTTGCAAGCTAACCAAGAATTTGAGGCTGCAAGAGAACTAACTTATGCTCAGTTTGTTGCCAACTTTGTTTACAACAAAAAGGACAGAAGATGGACACCAAGGAAGAGGGGTTATACTATAGGTAGACTGATATGGGTACCACCAACAACTGGGGAGTTGTTCCACTTGCGATTGATGTTAACTGTTGTTAAAGGGCCAAAAACATATGAAGAAATACGCAAAGTTGGTGATGTGCAACATCTTAGTTTCAGAGATGCATGTTTTGCCATGGGATTTCTTAACGATGATAAGGAATACATTGGAGCCATTAGAGAAGCATTTCAATGGGGTTCAGGATATTTCCTAAGAAGATTATTTGTCATCATGTTGCTATCAGGAGCCATGAGTAGACCATTCCATGTTTGGACAAATACTGTACAATGGTTGTCGGATGGAATCTTGCGTGAACAGCGTGACTTGGCTCAAAATCAAGGTATGTCTCATATTATAATAGCACTCACGCTACAGTTTTATTTTAAAGTTGCTTCTACCCATATACAATTCAACATAGTAACTGCCAATATTGCCTACTTTCCATTTCAGAATTACTACTAACTGATGAACAACTTCAAAATTTAACATTAATAGAGATTGAGAAGTTGTTACAATCAAGTAGGAGAAGTTTAAAAGAATTTAAATCTTTACCTTATCCAAAGGGATATATTCTTGAGCAACTAGGAAACCGACTGATTTATGATGAGCGAAATTATGATATTCCTACACTCCAAGCTGAATTTCAACAACTGTTTGCATCATTAACAGGTATACACTTAATTTCTCAATTTTCATGCGTAAAATATTAAATACAAACATAGTGAAAAAACTATGATCTCATCATGGTATTTATATTTTGAATACAGATGAACAAACGAAAATATTTGAAAAAATCATGATGGCAGTTACAAATCAAAAAGGTGGTGTTTTCTTCTTGCATGGTTATGGTGGAACAGGAAAAACTTTTATGTGGCGTACATTGGCAAGTGCATTACGGTCAAAACATGAAATTGTACTGATCGTTGCAACGAGTGGAATTGCTTCTCTCCTGCTACCTGGTGGGAGAACTGCTCATTCAAAGTTTAAAATCCCTGTCCCAACATTTGATAACTCAACATGCAATATTGATCATAATAGTGATATGGCAAACCTTCTTAGACAAACAAAGTTAATCATATGGGATGAAGCACCAATGGCTCATAGATACACTTTTGAGTGTTTAGACAGAACACTTAAGGACATAATGAGTACTCCAACTGTTAAGTGCGAGACAATATTTGGTGGGAAGGTTGTAGTTTTTGGGGGGGGATTTTAGACAAATATTACCAGTTATACCAAGAGGTAATCGGTCTGATATTGTACATGCCTCAATCAATGCTTCTTATATTTGGGATCATTGTGAAGTTCTCACTTTAACAAAAAATATGAGATTGAAGCATGGTTCAAATCCCGAAGAAAATGAAGAAATCTCTCAATTTTCAAGCTGGCTTTTAAGTGTAGGGGAGGGCAAAATAAATGAACCAAATGATGGTTATGCAGAAATTCAAATCCCAAAAGAAATTTTGATAACTGATTACTCTGATCCTATACTTGCAATTATCAACAACACTTATCCTAATTTTTTTGGATAATTACAAGTCTTATGAGTACTTGAAGATCAGGGCAATATTGGCATCAACAATTGAAGTGGTTGATCAAATCAATGAATATGTTCTAGGTCTAATGCCCGGTACAATCCTAATTACACATACTTCTATCATCAGATATACTATGTATTTATTTATAATATACTCATAATATATTTGTTCACATTGTAGGAGAAGAAAAAGAATATTTAAGTGCTAACTCAATTGATAGATCAGAGATACACGACAACAACATTGTAGATGTATTGACACCTGAGTTTCTATGTACACTACGTACATCTGGACTTCCAAATCATAGAATAAAATTGAAAGTAGGATGTCCAATTATGCTTTTGAGGAATATAGATCAGTCAGAAGGGCTTTGTAACGGAACCAAGTTGATTGTAACAAAGATGGCAACTCATGTTCTGGAAGCAAAAATAATGGGTGGCAAACATCATGGAAATATAACATACATTCCACGTATGGATATGTCACCTTCTCAATCACCTTGGCCATTCAAATTAACTAGAAGACAATTTCCAATTGTTGTATCTTATTCAATGACGATCAACAAATCACAAGGTCAGTCTCTAGATTGGGTTGGTCTTTATTTGCCAAAAGATGTTTTCAGCCATGGTCATATATATGTTGCAATCTCAAGGGTTACAAGCAAGAAGGGTATAAAGATATTGATACATGATGAACAAAATGTTCCTAAAGACACCACAACCAATGTTGTCTATAAAGAAGTTTTTCAAAATGTTTAACAAGTAAGTACCATGTCAACTTCTTATACATAAACTTACCATGCTCCATTCAGTACTATACTCATTGAATGAACTTAATGATTACCATGTTGCAACTAAACTGCAGGCATGTTCCCTTTGTAGTCAAACTCATTCACCCATCTTCTTCAGGTTCCAGCTATAATGATTGAAGAACAAACATGAAATACATCAGTTGAACTAAATTCCTGGGGAACTTTGTATGATGTAATATCTTCACTACACTAAACTATAACTATTTATTGCTTCTTCATTTCAATCATTCTAATGCTATAGTTTTATCAATTATCTTAATATTATTTTTCATACTCCAAACTAACTCACCAGTTTTTCCAATATAATTAAATATATACCTATCTTTGTAAGAAAAATTATGTTTAACACCTATAAACATATATCAATTCAACACCTATGAACACTAACAACATATATCAGTTTCGTAGGCACCACCATATCAACCTAAAACAATCAGATCTTAAGTCTTCTGATAAACCTCAATTAGCTGAGTAAATAAGTTTGAAAGTACTTTGAATTAACTATAACAAGTATGTCTGAATGCATGTTTTTGAGTTGACCATTTCCAAGATGACTTCCCAAGGATTAAGACCAAGAAACAATCTATAGTGTGACAGCTAAAATTCGAACATATATGGAACAAATTAAAATAAATAAAATGAATCAGATCAGTACCTTGAAGTCTTTCTGTTCGCATTTAAGGAAGAAGAACAACCAAATTCATCAATAAGTTGTGGCTTTCAATGCTGCTACTTACCTCAATTATCCTTCCATAAACATTCAATTATTTGGGGAAGTCTTAAACATACGGTGCATAACTGCAGTTCACTATGAACACCAATTATCAAAAAACAAAATCATGCTTTGGGAAAGATACTATATGACATGACTTAGAGGAAAAAGACAATAACACCAAAAGTTATGCATGTGCCCTGTTCAGTCATCAATTATCATACCTACCTCCTTAACAAAATTCATGCTTTCATTTATTATAATCAACCATTAAATTAAATATGGTCTGTATATCACTATTATCATTTAACTAATTGTTGAATTTTTTGTACTAAATCAGTATAAACTTAAAGACAATATTAATAAATCATGTGACTAAACTATTATTCTTTTAACTCTTTCCATGAGAGCATTTGTGATCAAATATTTTTTATTTGGATTTGTGACTTTTTTTTTCCTCTCTAAAGTAACATCTAGATTTTGATTACGCTTTATTTTAAAGGCTTAAATATTTAAAAGGTCCCTGTAAGTTCGCGCATTTTTGGTTTTCGTCCCTGTAAGTTTTTTTTTTCTAAAATAAACCCTGTATCTTCTTAACCTTTTGAAAAGGGTTCTTGCCGTCAGCTTCTGTCAACAAAAACGCCATTGTGGCTAACGGAACACAGGTGGAAGGTCATGAGTTGGCACATTTGATGAGATGGGATGAGAGATGATTAGTTGTGTAAAGACAGGGACTAAAATCAAAAACGTAAATTACCACATGGATGAAATTAAAAAACGAAAACATCAAAATTTGGAATTAAAACCAAACTTTCACTCTTCTTCTTCCTGCTGTCAAATATCAATCTTCTTCTTCCCCAATCCCTGCCATACTTGCGCCCTAGAATCAAAAACTATCTCTTTCAACAATGTCTTCTAATTCCATTACTCAATCATCATCAAATGGGTTACCTATGTGTGGTTGCAACAAAATCATGAGAATGTTCATATCCAATTCACGTGAAAACCCTAGAAGGAGATATTGGAAATGCCCAACCTATATGGTGAGTTTGTTGTTGTAATACTTTGTTGTATTTCTTATTTTCGCACATTTTAATTAGATGTATATGTTTGTTTTCATATCAGTCTGCTAGTAGTTGTAAGTTGTACATTTGGGATGATGAAATTGAAGGGCATCCTCCATATGTTCGTCCAGTAATCGCAACTGAATCATCAACCTCATACATGAACAAGCTTCCATGTGATTGCAATTGTGAAGTGGTGATGAAGGATTTGACTGTGATATTGAAAGATTTGGGAATCAACAAAAATGAGAATTTGAAGAAGAAGCTACAACATTCAAGGAAGAAGACGAACTTGTTTATGGTTTTGTTGATTGTTTCTTGGGTATTTTTTGTTGGGTTTGTAATGAATTTAAATTGACTGGTGTAGTTGATACATGGTTTGTAACAACCCTGTTGAATTTGGTTATTTTGGTTGTAAAGGTTTAGTTCAACATTTGGGTGATTTGGTTGTAATGTTAAGTTGAAACATTGTATGCTACTTAAGTTTGATTAATTTAGTGATGTTTGTCGCAATTGATTGCATAGCCATTCATAAAGTATGTAGATAATAACCTGCCAAATTGCACAAAGTTTCTAGATTGCAAAATAACATTGTATGCAAAATAACATTGTCATATGGCCAATTATAAAAGCCAGATTACATGAAAACATGTACTAACCAAAATGCATAACAGTTAGAAATCAAAATAACTTTGTCTTATGGCCAATTATAAAGGTCATATTACATCAAAATGGATAAAAGGTTCATAGGAAAACAACATTCATAAATCTGTTGCAAAAAAAGTAGAACATAGCATTCATCTACTCTGCAGGTCTTGCTTCATCTCCCTTCTTGAACCTGTCAACATTGTCTTTCCCCTTCACTAGTGCTGCAAGTAGCTCTCTGGTAACCTTCTCTTGCTCCTCTGGTGGCAAGCTTTTCAGTACAGCCATCATTTGAGCTGGCAGAGTGTTGCTTGATTGAGTAGCATCCTCAACTTGAGCATTTGGTACTTGAGCATTTGGTACTTCAGTAGAGATTGGCTCAGGGTTTTGTGAGTGATCAACTTCAGTAGTAACATCTTGAGTGTTGGTAGATTGAACCTGATCACATTGCAAATTGTGTTATAGCCAAAAATCAATTTTATATAAACTGTAACACCCTATTTCTACTAAGCGATAAACGCGAGAATACATCAGACATATTCAAGAAATAGATGCTACGTCACCAAACAAAATCCAGCATACATGTATAAATTATCAAATTACATAAGCATAGCAGTGGAATATATGTAAACCATATAAGCAACATCTCCAAAATCTCATGATAATAAATACATGATCTCAAACTCAAAATAACAATGTCTCATCTCCACAAAACAACATAGTCATAAAAGAAATAACATGCAAGGACACCCTAGATCAGAGCCCTAATCTAGACACTTGCACAAGAACGAGGAACTCCCGCTCCTCGGCAACATCAAAGCAACTAAGCATCCTGCACTCCATCTACCCGTCCATACGGAAAGGCAGGTGGTAAACCACTGAGGGTTAGCATTACATCATCATAATCCATAAACAGATAAGCAAGAACATTGAAATAATGGTCACCATCAAATAAACTTCAAGGTAAGAATTACACAAGTTCGTCTCATTTCACAACTTTGAAAATATTTGAAGGTTAAGAACTAAAACCAAATAACGAGCTCAATTGCCTATGCCATGTATTCTCATAATTCACATATGTGTACAGTAGAGATTACATAAGCATTTCATCGGACACAAATGAAGAATTTAATAAGATCATGAAATTCGGCACACTTAGTCATTTGCAAAACCAAAACATTTTTCGGAAGAAAAATCAATCTTGATTCAACAAGACATAAGTTAAATACTCATAAAACATCTCAATTAAACCTCTAATACTGAAGTTTTGAAGTTTGGAAACTAACCATAGGTTTTGGACTAATTTGGAATAAGTTATGTTAAGTTTTCTTAAAGTTTCCTCAAGACCCACATTGAGTAATTTAATCATAACTTAAAATCCACAAAACATTTTCACGTCAATCCAAAGCCATTGGAAAGCTAATTCAATTATCTACAACTTTCATGTTTGCACCAAAAGCCAATTCAAAACAGAAATGTGAGAAAAAGGCACCAGAACGCAGAACAGGGGGTGCTGTTCAGAAGCAGAACTTCAGAAGCAACTTCAGAAGCAGACTTCAGAAGCGAACTTCAGGAGCGCACTTCAGGAGCAGACTTCAGGAGCGCACTTCAGGAGCTGACTTCAGAAGCGAACTTCAGGAGCTGACTTCAGAAGCAAACTTCAGGAAAAACACAGTTTCGGGTTCAACCCTTTTTCACCCAAAAATCCCAATTTTGATTACCCCAGTCCCCAAAACATGTTCCAGAAAGTGTTTATGGGTCTCAGTAACTTCAATACCCTTAAACAAACATGAATCAATCAATAGAAATCACAATTCAACTCATTTTACCAAAATCATAATACTTTCTCAAAACACCAACACAACCACAAATTTCTACTCAAATCCATAAACTACGATTCCAGTTCAACAAATTTGATTCCAACAGTTTAACAATCATCAATAACAACTAATGAACATAATTTCATGCACAATCCAACATCACAACTTCATTTTTCATCAAATTTGCTCAAGAACACAAAACACCAACACTTATGCATTTCAACATGTTAATTCACATATAGCCACACATTTATCATGCATTTCATGTTCTCAAACATAACAACAACAACTATGCACGAATTCACATCAATTAGGTTCAATCCAACAATTCCACAAAAATGGGAAAAATGCAAAGTTATGAATTTATGAGTGAAGTCTAACCCCCTTACCTCTAGCACCAAGAATCAACAATTCTAGCTTCAATTTAGCAAGCAACTAAATTGTGCTTTCCAATGGAAATAAAGTAGAGATATAGTTATTAAATCTGACTATAAATTTGTACCATCATTTTACAAGTTAAAAGTTAAGGTAGTTTCACTTACATTAGTAATAATCCTAGGCCTTTTGAATGGTACGTGAGCTGGTTGAACCTGAGCAGGAGGTTCTTGATCATCAATTACCAATGGTGTCTCATAATCTCTTCCAGGACCAGCAACATTGACAGACCTCAATTTCATCAACCTATTACTCCTCCTAACATTTTTCAGATTGTGAGTTATCTGCTTGGAAGACTGTGGTTGCTTGCTTGATTGTGTCTGCTTCCTTGATTGTGGCTGCATCCTTGACTGTTGCTTACTATTCTTCACCTAAGACATCACAATTGTATCAGTTAATAAATCCTAGATGCAACATATAAAGAGCTGGTCAATACTTAACTGGTTTAGTGGGGGGAATTGATGCAGAAGTCATGACTGATGACACATTTGGTTGAGATTGAGTAGCCTCAAAAGCTGCTGCAAGATTTGCAGCAAGGGCTTCAAATTCTGGGTCTTCACCTATTTGGTGTCCTGCATTAATTGCTGTTGCATGGTCTGGAGTTTGAGATGATTGAGTACCAGGAACATTAGTTGCTACAGGGTTAGGAATTTCAGCAGGTTGTGGAGCTTCAGTTTGTTTTCTTTTAGGCTTTCTCTGTGATAAAAAAATTGTTAAGATAAATAAATAGGTAAATAATGCATATATGATAAATAAATACTAAGATTATTATAACCTTTCTCTTAGCAGCTTCAGGGTTAGTGACTTGACTGAGGCAACTTCTTGTATTATGTCCATTTTTTCCACATTTGGTGCACCTATAGCAAGTAGCTGTCCTTCCTTTGTTAGGATCCTCATCTGGTTCCCTTCTCCTTAATTTTTTAGGCCTACCAGGACCTCTTTTGTATGAAGGAGGTAACATTTCATCAACCTCAACTTCAGGCCACATATCCTCTCCATTGATTGGACTGACATTATTATCATAGCAGTCTATATATCTCTGTTTGGAATAGCATTCATCAACAAATTCATCAGGTCTTTGCATCCTATACCTTAAAGCAGCCACTGCATGCCTACAAGGGATACCCACAAGCTCCCAGAAATTACATGTACACATTCTTCTGGCAATGTCAACTATGAAAGCTTGTTTTGTGTGAACATGCACAACCTGAAAAATCTCATCCTTACTCCATATTGGAGTCCAACTCCCACTCTTTGCAACCTCCATATCTAACCTATACCTAGGCTTAGGACATATATCTTGCTGCCATCTATCCACTTTTTGTCTAAGAGTGGAGTTCCTATTCATCAGATAACTCCTAATCCACTCACACATTGTTAACACTGGTTTGTCCCTTGCTACAAGTATTGTGCTATTGAAAGCTTCAGAAATGTTATTCATAAGCACATCACATTTAGGGTAAAAAGAAAAGGCATGCTTACACCATGATTTAGTTGGGAATTTCATGACCCATTCCCAGGCACCATGATTGATAGCTTTCAGTTCTTTCATCTTAGCCTCCCACTCTTGAATGTATGTAGCCTTAGCAGCTCCCATCATAAGGTCTCTAATAAGTGTACCTCCTCCAAATTTCTTTTTGAAATTGGCATATAAATGCCTCAAACACAGCCTATGCTCCACACTCTCAAACAACTCATCAAAAACAGCCATCAGACCCTGCCAAACAATAACAACAAGCCTTAACATAAAAGGGTAAAAAATGATAAATGACATAAAGAAATAAAATTAAACAGACATTATACCTTTTGTTGGTCAGAAATGAAAACCCATCTTTTGTCTTGACCAATGTCTTCCAATAGAAGGGTTAAAAACCACCTCCATGATTCTTTTGTTTCAGTTTCACAAACCCCAAAAGCTATTGGATAGTACTGATCATTTGGGTCCCTGCCAACTGCAATTAAAAGGGTTCCTCCATATTTGGTTTTGAGATGGCATCCATCAACTCCTATAAAAGGTCTACAAGCAGTTGTGAACCCCTTTTTTGTTCCATCAAAACAGAAATAAAAGGAAGAAAACTTGGGTTGTAATTGTGGACCAAGCCTTTCCACATTGATCTTGCAATTGTTTCCATTGTTCACCCTTTTCAACTCAGCTGAGTACCTCCATAACAGATTGTACTGTTTAGCAGCATCACCCTCAAGCTTCTCTTTTGCAATTTTTTTGGCCCTCCATGCTCTGTTCATGGTTATGCCCACGGCGTGGTTGGTCCTCATGTCTGTCACAATGCTAGAACAACTCACAGCGCCATCATCACTTGTTGCCATCTTCTTCAACACAGCTTTTGAAACCCACTTAGCAGTTGCAGATCTATTATTAGTTTTTCTTGCACACGTGTGGTCACCCATCCACCTTTTCATTCTAAAAGTATGCTTATCTCCAACTTGACTTACAAAAGCTAAAAACCCACAAATACCCTTCTTATCCTTGCATATTGCCCTTACTCTTATTTTATCATTTTTTTCATATTTTATTTCAAACCCATTTAAAACATTCCACTCAATGATAGCTTCCTTAAATTCAACCAGTGACTTAAACTCCAACCCCACTTTGAACTTGTAGCTTGCTGTTAACTCCTCCATTTTAAAGGTATCATAAGCAGGTGCTTGTTCATCATCTGAAGCATCAGGGTCACTGCTACCCAGCTGTTCACTAATATATCCAATCTCTAGATCATCTGAAGCAGTTGAAGGACCAACATTCCCACCATAAACATTCAAACTTGTACCAACAACAGTTGATGGACCTTTTGTCCCTGTAGCAGAAGGAGCATCCTCAGCATCACCCTCAAACCCATCATCCAAACCCAGTGCTCTTTCCTCCTCACTGTCATCAAGTCTAATACCAGCAGCTTCATCTTCACTACTTTCAAAACCATCATCAGAAACTTCATCATCACCAACTCCTACTGACACATTACTAGGACCTCCTTCAACATAAGTGCTCCACCCATTACCTGCTTCAACTCCACTAGCATCAACACTCTCTACTGATCTAACTCCAACATTACCACCTATGGTCCCTATAACTGAATGTTCAACATATATGTGAGCCTCACATTTGTTATTCGCTACATACTCAGCAATGTTATCAGTGTCATTGTCATCTATAATCCTTACATACTTGTCATCCTCATTAATATACCACCATAACTTATACTTAAGGTGATCATCATATCCTAAATCTTTCAATATCCCAGTAGCTTCAAAGTAGCACCACTTGTCCTTATCAATCTCATTAAACCGGTTCTCTTTTCCCCCTTTGTAATACAATAGAAAATCACTGACAAACTCACCCCCGTGGTGAAAAACAACAGCTACAGACATCCCTGTCTAATTTTGTTTACACTTAAGTAGTTAATAACCTAAAAATTTCAACCCTAAAACAAACACAGACAACAACAACACAAAATTCACGAATACAAACAACACAACTCAACAACCATTCATCTATATCAGATTATAGGAACATTAGATGAGAACAAAATTTAAAACAGAGTATGAAAACGTTTCGTGTACCTTCAAAGTTAAGAACACAGCTGACACCGCTTTTCTACCGTTTAATCTCGTCGATCACCGTCGTATCACGTAAGCAACTGAAACGGTTGTGTTTCGCCGTCGTTTTCTCCGTTTATCACCCACCAGAACCGTTTCGTATGCCACCAGAAACTCTGTTTCTATTTTGGAGCAAACCCTAAAAGACAGGGACGAAAATGAAAATGGTTGTGATTTTTCCTTTATAAAGGGGGGAAACTTAACTTACTGCCATCTCATCAAATGTGCCAACTCATGACCTGCCACCTGTGTTCCGTTAGCCACAATGGCGTTTTTGTTGACAGAAGCTGACGGCAAGGACCCTTTTCAAAAGGTTAAGAAGATACAGGGTTTATTTTAGAAAAAAAAAAACTTACAGGGACGAAAATCAAAAATGCGCGAACTTACAGGGACCTTTTACATATTTAAGCCTATTTTAAATGTCTAAATATTCACCAATTAATATCAACAATATTTTTTACTATATATAATTTGTTTAATTATTAAATGTATACATTATTTATACACCAACGAATTCTTTTAACAAACCAATTATACAATTTATGAGTATATGTGGATAATTAAATGGACTAAGTACTATACCCATTTAAATTCAATAACTACAAACCAAAATATTGTAGAATCTCAAGACATGTCAATACTACTATGAATAAAGCCTGCAAAGTTAGATTCCTGCCACAATTTTTCGGTCTACAACAAATGTATACTATTACCAAACATCACCACATGGGCATTAATACTATTATGTATACCATAGCTATTATTTTAAGGTACCACTATGTTATAAAACTATACTACAATTTTTTGTACTTGCCTAAACAATTAACTTTATCATAACTGCACATTAAATATAGTTTAAACTGTTCATAACCATTTAGAGATACATTTTCATGCAATTGGTTATAACTTTAGTTGTGAATTTCAATAATTTTTTATTAATTTAAACTAATTTTTTTATTTAGAGATACTCTTTTCTTACCAATTACTATTGAAAATTATTATTTTATTAAATTTGTCCAAATTAATGTACATAATCAAAATATGAATCCCACATTAGATTTTAAACATTGAAAAAAAATAGTAATTGTTAAAAAATAGTAATTGTTACAAAATAAGAAACAATCTGGTGAAGTCAACTATATTTTGCTTTTCGAAAACTTTTCAATATCATTCTCAATAATGAAGACAACTTGACCACAAAAATTGGACCAAAGTGAAAAAGATTTTGTCGAAATCATCGGTTTCAAGCTGGTACAATTAGATTCAAATTTATGCATAATAATTATGATGTTTGTCATGTTTTTTATTTAGGATAGTCCATTATTATCTTTTTATAATTTCTACTATCTAAAGGCAACCAACAATATTAAGCAATATATATCACTATGTTTTTTCTAATGTAAATTTATGTTATTATATCTATCTTTCCTAGCCCTGTAAACATAACAATATTTATCAGCTTTGCAATGCAATATATATGACTACAGTCAGGGGCGTAGCCCTTCATATACAAGGGGTAGCCTTGCCTACCCCAAAAAATATATTATTTTTAAATTAGTTGGTATGTATTTATATCTAGCTACCCAAATAATAAACATTAAGCTACCTCAAATAAATTTAGTTGTCGAAAATTAACAAAAATTTAAAATATTTTATTTTTTGGTTATAGTTGGCCCTGCGAAAATTTCTTACTAGCTTCGTCGCTGACTACAGTATTATAAAAAATATTGCAGTAAAAAATGTAATAAATTATTAATGTCATATTCGTAATTAAAATATGCATAAAATTTTAAATTTTAAATTCTAACTGTACCCGTGCGTTAGCACGGGTGTTTTTACTAGTTAAGAAAGTAAAAACAAAATACAAAACCGTGCCTTCTGCTTCGCCGTATTCCGTCGTCCGCGCCGCTTTCCTGCCTCGCCGTGATTATCTGCATCATCTTCTTCTTCTCGTGCCTCTCTGCTTCAGTTTTGTAAGTTACCTATCTCTTCCAATTCGCCTCTCAACTTTGTTTCAATGAGAACGAGTATGATCCGAGAAGTTCAATAGATCGTTTTGAAATTTCCATAATTTTATCGATCAAATTGCTTCACTCTATAATGTTTGCCTCTAAATTAGTGATTGCGTACATATTAAGACAGTTAGCTTGAATGACTTATTTGCAGCTTATAGCACAAACGCTTATGTATAAGCTATTTTTATAACAAATGATAGAATTAAGTCAAATTGTTTTTTTTATACGTTATAACCTGTTTTCATAAGTTATTTTGGAGAAATTATGAAAATAAGCTGAAAAAGTTTATGAAAAATGTCATAAGCTGTTTTCAAAGGAATGCAGTTGTTTTGTTAGCGTCATAAGATACGCCGAAGGAAATTTAAACTATCTCACTATGACCATGCCAGACATTGCCTTTTAAGTCAATGTCATTGGTTATCAATTCACCATGCGATTGTCATTGGAACTAGTAACATACCCGTGCTGACGCACGGGAACAGTGACTATTTGTTGTTTAAAAGAGTCTGATTTTCTTATTAATAGTTGTTATATATTGTTATTTAAATTTTAAAAATTGAATGTAATATTTTGTTTAGGTTTTGAAAATGTTAATATAACTTCGTTACATGTGATGGACAGTTATTTCTCTGTAATGATTGTTACGTTTTGCAGAATATGATAATGCACATTAAATATAATACAATTTTTACATAGCATAAGTTTATTTAAATTTGTTAAACTTGAAACGAAAACAATGTTATAATATTTGAATATAATGGAAAAAAAGATATTGTGTGTATATTTTCAGTCTATGTAGATATTAAAATAATATCAAGTAGTTTATTATAATATTACAACTTGTCATGTAATATTATAAATAGTTCAATATCATTATATAATTGAATTGAGGTGATGATATTATAAATAGTTTAAATGTTTTAGCAGGAATAGTTTTTATAAAGGATTAATTGCATTGTCGAGTCGGTGTGATGTTAAGATGGGTTGTTGTTGTCGTTCCATTGTAGAGTCGTCATTGCATAATATAATTGATGATCATTTGAGAAGTTGTTGTTGTCGTTGATTATGATGTTGTTGTTGTTGTTGATGATGTTGTTGTTGTTGTTGATGATGTTGTTGTTGTTAATGATGTTGTTGATGTTGTTGTTGATGATGTTGTTGTTGTTGATGTTTTAGCAGAAACAATTTTTATAAAGGACAATTTGTCATGTAAATCAAGGTTAGTTTAGTCAATGATAATTTATCCCGTGTATTTTTTTTTCTTCTGAAAGTTTAGTCAATGTTCACTTATCTCATGCATTTTAGATTAGGCGGGTTCAATATCATTATAGAATTAAAGTGAGGTGACATTATAAATAACAGGAACATTTTAGCAAGAACAATTTTTTATAAATGTCGTTTATCAAAGTTAGTTTAGTTAGCGACAACTTATCTGATGCATTTATGTTACTTATGAAATTTTAGTTAACAACCACTTATCCGATGGATTTCAGTTATCTACGAAATTTTATTCAATCTCTGTTTATCCTGTGCATTTTAGTTGTATAGTAAACGTTTGTTATTCGTAAAAGATCATTAAATTTTAATAAGAGTTTTAATATAATTGAATTGTATGTCAATTTAAAGTAAATGTCGAATTATTGGTGTATTATATTTTTGATGGTATAGTAAAGTAAAATTACATTGATTAAGTAATTTAAACTTTTTGGAATTAGTACGTAGAAGACACTTAATATTATTTAAAATGTAGAAAAAACAATTGAGATGCAACATTAATGCATTGGTACAATTTTAGGATAAATAGTCATGAAATTAACCTACATAGTCCTATTTTATGTTAAATACATGGCAAACATAATAATTATTTATAGAAAATTCCTTTAAAAGATAAAAAATTATTGATAGAAAATTTAAATTTGATAGTTCATTCTGGTAGGAATTCATTAATTTGGGAGAAGTTATTCCACTTTTGTCCAATTTGTGTAGTTAATTTGCGATCATTATTGACAATGATGTTGAAATTTTGGTTTTCTCCATTATCTCCACATAATATGAGGTTGTCACATATGTTGTGCTTTGTAAAATTTGCAAAGTCACACTTGTGAAGACCATTATCCGTAATTAATTTTATAAAAAACAAATAAATTAAATTTTGCAAAATAATCATTATGCACATGAAATTAAAGAGATCACGAGTTTTAATAAGAAAGATTGTGAAATTTTGCTAGACTTCGATTTTTATATATTGTTAGTAGAAGTAGATGTTAGTAGATTTGTATCAGTGACGACTTCGCTCGTGTGTAAAAGTAATTATTAGTAGATGTAGATGTTTGTAGATTTGTATTAGTGACGACTTCGTCCGTGTATAATAATAATTTTTAAAGCCAACAATGACATCTTATTTCGTGTATAATAAATCTTTAAAGTCAACACATGTAATTAAGAAGATAATGAGTTTTAATAAGTACGATTATGAAATTTTAGTGGAATTCGATTTTTATATATTGTTATTATTGTTAGTAGAAGTAGATGTTAATAGATTTGTATCAGTGACGACTTCATCCGTGTGTAAAAGTAATTATTAGTAGACGTAGATGTTGGTAGATTTGTATTAGTGACGACTTCGCCCGTGTATAATAATAATTTTTAAAGCTAACAGTGACAACTTATTTCGTGTATATTAAATCTTTTATAATATATATCAGTGTGACATGTCACATGGTTAATAATTATCTTGAAATTTATACCGGCCATAACTTGTCTCTTTTGTTATGATTATTTTAAATTTGTACTGATAACATGTCATCTCGCATATAATATTGAGTTTTGTTTAAATGTTTAAGTTAGATTTTCACTATTGCTAAAAAAAAAAAGAAGTTAGATTTTCACTAATATTTTAAATAGTACAAACTCTTTGTCATGAATGATGTTTTATAAATGACAACTTATCACGTGTATCGAAGTTAGTTTAGTTAGTGACAACTTATCGTGTTTATTTTAGTTAATTCTGAACATTTATCAGTGTAAAATTGTCAACTACATGATATTGTAATTTAATCAATGTCATCTTCTCTTGTGCAGTTTATTATGAATAACTTATCTCGTGCATGACCGTTCTATTTAATCAATGTTAATTTCTCAACTTTCATTTTGGTTATTTATAAAATTTTAGTCAATGTTCACATGTCTCGTGTATATTAGTCGATGAAGGTTCAATATCATTGTAGAATTGAGGAGGGAGGTGATATTATAAATAGTAGAAATGTTTTAGCATATCCATTTTTTTTTTAATAAATAACGACTTGTCCAGTATATCAAAGTTAGTTTCGTCGATGACAACTTATCTCATGCATTTGAGTTAATTTTGATATTTTATTAGCGAAAACTTGTCAAATGCATAATAATTTAATTTAATCAATGTGAACTTCTCTTGTGCATTTCATTAATGCCAACTTGTCTCTTGCGCCCATTTCAAAAAAAAAAAAATATCTTGTGCATGATTTTTTTTTAAGGGGGCATGATATTTCTATTTTTTTTTGTTGGTGAGATAATTCTATTTATCAATGGAAAATCTTTGTCACATGCTTATTTGTACACATAAGTGACAAATATTTGTTCCAAATTTTTATATGTTAACGAAAAATATTTATGTAGCATTTTTTAAAATTTATAAGTGACAAATATTTGTCTCTTGCTTTCTTATATCTATCAATCACAAATCTTTGTGTTTTTTCTTGTGACAAATCTTTTTCCCATATTTATTTGTATGTATCACCGACAAATATTTTTATTCTTTTTTTTAAGGAGACAAATATTTATTCCTTTTTTTTTACAAAAAAATATTTATTCTTGATTTCTATCTATCAATTAAAAATATTTTTCTTATATATTTGTTTTTATATTCAACCGTGATAAATATCACACATATTTTTAAATAGTTATCAATACACATGTCTTTTTGTACATATCAGATGATCAATATTTTACCGTTAATTTTATTATGTAACAATGAAATTTATTTATTTTATATTTTTATAAATATAAAAAAAGTTTCAATATTAATTAATTAATGTGACAACATGTCGTTAGATATATGTAAAATAAGATAAATTTAACTATTTTTTAGAGGTTAATTAAACTACTATTATTATTGTAAATATTTTATAAAAATTATTATTATTATTATTATGTTAAACTACTTTGTGAATTTTGCAATTAAAAAAACACATACCCCTTTCTATCTCGTACAAACCTAGGAGTCTTTTTTTATAATTTTCTTTTTATTATTATTTTTTTGATTTAACTTTATCCCCCAGCACTATACTCATTTCTTCACCAAAGAAAGTTGAAAAACTCTCTCATTCACAAACAAACCCTAGCCACGTGTGTCTCCGGCGGCGGCGTTTCATTGTTCCACCATCTTCATCCTATCTTTTCGGCTAGATCTAGTCAACCACATACAAGTTTTTGAAAAACCATCACCATAAAAATAGTCCCCTCCATCTTCGCAGGTTACCACCGTGCCGAAGTTTGCAACCACCGCGCCAGAAAAGAGCTGATCTGGGTCAAAATTTTTACTATCTCTTATTTATGCACTCCTTTATTTTATTTTTTTCTTTTCCCATTTTGCTCATCTGTGATCTGGAAAGGATAAACATTATATCAGCTGAAAAGTTTGCAAGACAAACAAAAAAGACATTTTCTTATGAAAATATTTGCTTTTTTTGTTGTTGATATAATTGTAAAACTGTGTTTGGATCATTTCCCGTTTTCTACATTTTTATGTGATGTTGATGATATATTAAAAGACAAGTATGTTAAAAATAAAATCATTGAGTTTATAAAAAATAAAGTAATTCTAATTGTAGAGTAGTGGTGAGTGTCTCCATATTAAGATTGGTCTTTTCCATTTTTGTTTTCTTCATCATTATTGAAAACAATGTTGATATTGATTAGCTAGTTGTAGAATATAATATATATGTATATCGTTTCTTATGCATTCATGTATGGAAGCTTCATTTAACATGTTATAGCTTGTTAGAGATCTCATGTGTGAAGAGAAAAAAATAAAGACAGTTCATTATCATCTTTATACCTTTGTGAAGATAAGAGAAGTTTCATTTACCTACATTTGTTGTTGAAGAATTTTCTGCAAAATAGAGATGAACAAAATATGGAGGTTAGAAAAAATTTGAGAAGAAAAAAAAAGTATACATAAAAACCAGTTAAGGATAAGAAAGAGAAGAAAAAGTGAGAATGATATAATAGTGAAGAAGTATTGGATGATATATAAAATAGTATTTGAAATTTGAATATTGAATTTTTGCCCCCAAGATTACAACTTGTAGCATTGGTATTGACAAATGCTGTCATGAGACCAGCAAAAGTGAATTATCTAGTTGCAATGTAAAGGAAAATGTGTTTTTGTAGAGCAAATAAACTAAACCAAATGCTTTCAGTAGTTACATGACATCATCATAGTTAATTGTGGTCATTTAGTTCAATAAAGTAATTTTTAGACAACTTTTACCCTCAATTGTGTGATTTGGCAAGCAACCAGCTTAGGGTAGTAATAGATTTTCCACAACATCTTCCCTTCTTATATTAAGAGAGATGCCGTTGTTGCATCTTAAGATACATCGAAGGATCGCAGGACAAAGGGCTTATTTATATGGACAGGTCATACTATATTCAAATGCAAATTGAGAAGGACATACTAGTGATAGAAGATCCACTTCAGGCTATTTTGTTCTAGTTAGAGGTAACTTTGGAAAAGCAAGAAACAAATAGATGTTGCAAGGTCAAGCATTGAAGTTGAGTACAGTGTTATGGTTGATGCAACATGTGAACTTGTATGGTTAAGGAATTTGTGCATAGAACAAAAGTAGTAGTTAAAATCAGGAGTTGCAACACTAGGTGAATTAGGAAAAGAACTTTGGAAAAGCAAGAACCTAACTGTTGTTGCAAGGTCAAGCACTGAAGTTGAGTATCGTGCATGACTGATGCGACATGCGAACTTGTATGGTTAAGGAATTTGTGCATAGACAGACCACAAATAGTAGATAAAAACAATGTGGTGCAATAATAGGTGAATTAGGCACCATAACTTCAACTTCATATGTTGTTCCTTTCACATTACCCACTTTATTTGGCTCCAACACCAACAACCTTTGATTCCTGGAGAATGAGTGTGTGTTAGAAAGGTGGCACCAACACTGTGACATGCACTAAGTTTAGGTTCTTGCTTTTCCACAAGACCAGATTACCTCCAATGAGAACACAAGACGCTGAAGTTGATCTTCTATCGCCTTCCCAATCTACATCTGAATATCCAAGAATATTAGTGTGGCCTATTTCCATATAAATCAGGATTTTTTATTTTTTTTGTATCACATGGTGAATTGAGAAACTGACTGGAAAGGCATTGTTTGGCCTGGTCATAGTGTGAGATAGTTTGACTTCCCAACCAATCTTCTATATCGGCCCTGGTGTGGATGGTGCTCCCCCTGTGGTGTATGTAGATTATATTGTTATTAAAGTGACGACGAAAAAGGCATTAAACAACTAAACAACACTTGTTTGCATATTTTCAGGCAAAAGATCTTCGCCAGTTGCAATACTCTCTTGCATTGAAGTTGCTCAATCAAAAACATGTATTGCCATTTCTCAGAGAGAATATGCTCTTGTCATTTTGGATGAAATAAAGATGCTGGATTGTAAGCTTGTGAATACACCTAGGGATCCAAATGTGAAGTTTATACTTAATTAGGAGGAGCTTTGTCCTGACCCAGGCCAATTTAGCAGATTGGTTGGAAAGTTAAACTATCTCACTATGACTGATGATTTATCTAATTAGGATCCGAACAACTGCATTCCAATGACTATCAAATGGTGGATTGAGAAACTGAATAATGACATTTACCGGAAAGGAACTGTCTCGCCTAGTCATAGTGAGATAGTTTAACTTTCGATCCAATCTTCTATATCAGCCCGGGTCTGGATTGGGCTACCCCCCGTATCATGCTTATTAGGTATAAGCTTCACCTTTGATTGAGATGATTTACCTCGTTGTAGATGATACTGTTATTACGAGTGATTATGAAAAGGGAATTAAACAACTAAAGCAACACTTGTTTACACATTTTCAGACCAAAGATCTTGGTTTGTTGCGATACTTTCGTGGAATTGAAATTGCTCAATCAAAAAGCAGGTATTGTCATTTCTCAGAGAAAATATGCTCTTGACATTTTGGAGGAAACAAGGATGCTTGATTGTAAGCATTTGGATACACATATGGAATCAGCCATGATGAATATAAATATAAGCCATGGAATCAACCATGATCTAACTTTTCCTTGAATCCACTTTTATAGCCTCAGGTTGTTCAATTAGGAAATGCCACCTTATTACACATCAACATCCACTGTGACATAAAAACTGCATTTTTATAATGATTTTCATGTTTTATTTGTATTTTGCTTTTTGAATAATATTAGCCTTGTCAAACTCTAATCCAGGATGAATATTGATATATATTTTTGCTCTTGCTAGGTTACCATCTAAGATGCAGATTATAGGATTTGAGTGATTATTTAATCATGTATGTCTGATCTTTCGTTGCTGCTAATCTATCTTTCAGATTCTAAATGACAACTAGACGATTTATTCAACTCTGCATCTATTTGTTTGCCGGGAGTTCATTTATATGGTCACCTGGAAATTGTTCTGTTGGTGATTCAGAATCAGGCCAGGTTAGTAAATATTTGTTTATGTGTGCTGTTCCTTTCTAAGTTTGGGTCAGTGTCCACAAACTTCTAAAATAAAAGCATAGGGATCCCATTGCCCTAAAAAATGATGACATTCACTTCTGATATGCCTTCTTCCTGAACTTGGCATTGGTGACAGTTTGAAGTAAGGGATCTACCAGCAGTCAGCATAGTAGATCAGTAGATACTTGTAGGCCCAAGTGTGCAAGGCCCACTCAGAGTCATCCAAAGAGTAAAGTTAGAGAAGGGGGCAAAGTTAGTAACTGAGAGTGAGAGGAGAGAAATTGAAGAATGGTATGTGTCAGGGAAATCCTGTTATAAGGATGCTGAGTGGAGAGAAAGGGATAGGAAGTGAAATTATCAAGTTTGTTAAGAGGCGGAGAGCATTGGTTCTCTGAGGAGCTTAGCTCTGTGGACAATAGGATCTTCATTCTATTGTATTTTCCTTTGATTTCCAGAAATAATACATACACTCTTTATTTTCCATTACTACTCTATTTTCTTCCATTTGACAACAAACGTGAAACTTTGTCGAATCTCTATGACATGGATCAAATACTCTATTTTCTTCCATTTACTGTTTCTGTAATCCGGATTCGCATCACAGTAGATGGTCAATGTCATCTATTTTGCTGTTAAAGTTTGTACATTATCCCATCAATTGACTGTATCTGTTTTCCTTGGCAAGAGATGCAGAAACATCGGCATTTGTTTCAACAAAAGGAATAATTAATTCACAGAACCCTTTGAATGCCAAACTAAAATTCTTCTCTGTAAGAGCCTGTGTTATTCTCGTTGAAATGAGCATGGCACCCTAACCAATGTACAATTCGCATTGGTCATCAATTATTCCATAGTAAGTCACAAAGATTTCAGTGTTTGATAAGATGGAAAAGTCACGCATAGTATCAAGGGAGGGTATAAGAAGCAAGTGTCGTAGTAAAGATCGTGTATTAACACTGAAACAAGCAATTGTTGTTGTGCATAATTTTAAAGCAAACCAAAAAATAAACCTAATGTCACACTAAGAATTGTACGATGGATGAGTGGTCACAAAAGACAAAGTAAGGTTAGAAGTTTGTAGCAAGAAATTTGAGGTAGCCCTCACTATACAAAAGATGATCAAGTCTTGACTTAAGTGGTTTGGACACGTGTGGAGAAACCCGTAGAAGTACCAGTAACAAGAGTTGATCATAAGTTAGATAGTTTAATGGTTAAGAGATACAGGGAAACGTTAGATGGTTCAATAGTTAAGAGATACAGGGAAACTAAGAAATAAAAAATCAAACCATTATAAGTGATTTTGATGTAAATAATAATAATCTATCTTTGGACCTTATAAATTACAAAGCTTTACGATAGAAATTCAGTGTATAGCCGGCTCCACCTGGAGAGAAAGGCTTTGTTATTGTTTTTGATGATCTGCATTCTTTTTGTAAATAATTAGCACATTCAGTGTATATAACACTCCCATTTGACACATTCCCTGCTTTATGTAAATAATTACCACATTTAGTGTATGTAACACTCCCTTTTGACACATTCCCTCCTTTAATATGTTAGTCCATAATATGCATTTCCAGCACTCCCATTGTTCCAGTTGGCTGGTTTCTTACACGTGTTCTCTTTGTTGTCACTGGACTCGACCTTGTTGGTGTTGCTTCCTTCAATTCAATTAACTGATTATTTTTCTTGGTTTAGTATTCCCAGCTCGTAACACTACCCACCCCACAATTGCCCCCCTTTCTTTCTTCTTTTGTCCACCCGCATAACTGAAAGAGGTCTATTAGTTTTATAATCTATTCTCCTCTTATCGTATAAATAGGCTGTAACAGTCATGCATTTAACCTCTATTTGCAATTTATACTCCAACTCTAACAAGCCAAAGAGAAAGTCCAATTTCCACCCGTTTGCAATTTTATATATTTTGTTAAATGACTGAAGAGCATACTCGTGATCTGTTGTTTTTATTGCTAGTCCTTGTATCAGTTGTGTTCAACTTATGAAATACATAAACTCGTGATCTGTGCATATCATAGTTTGATATTCTCATCTATAAGCTAGTAGGGAGTAGTAAATAAATAATCATTTCAGATATGAATAGAGGTTTTATAACCTTGCTGCATTACTCATCTTGCTTTTGGGGGACATTGCATCCTACAGTTTTAATTTTTGTCAAGAAAATAAAATTTCACCTTTATATTTTGCAATGTTTTATAGACCATACCACCTATATAGATCCCTTATAAGCTGTTTTTTTTCCCTTTTCTCTGGATGAACATTTGCATGTAGGTGCTATTTGATACCTTTGCATTCTTGCCTAATTGTAGCATAAAAAATCTCATGCTTAATTTGACATTTCTCATGCACAAAAATACTTCCATATAAAGTGCCCTTTTTTCCGTTCAAACTTATTGAATAATATCTTTCTGTTTCATTTCAGATGGTTGATTCCCCAAACCCTATCTCTAATAGCAGAAATGATAAAGCTTCTTCTCTGACAACGCAATATCTGATGCAGTCTTATTATGACAAATATACAAGCTTACATGATTCAGATTTTGAAAATTTCATGTCTCAAGAAGTCACTTCTGGTCTGTGTGAAGCGCTTCCGGAAAACCATAATTCCATGTTAAGATCAGTTGTAAGACGTGATCTTGTTGGTGAAGGTTCTCATCGCCGTATGTCTACATTAATCAAATTACAAAGCCAACAGTTGAAGTCTTTGTCTGAACTTTTAAGCTACTCGTGTGAATTCATAGTTATTGAAAGATTGCCTTCTGGAGTTTTTGCTGATCCATTTGAATTACAACATCTCGCTCAACGTGGTGGTAAGTATGCTGAACCTGCTTTTCAGATTATAAATAAAATAGAAAGTGGAATAGAAGTTTCATGTTTTTACATTAATGAACATCTCCATATTTCTTATAATCAATAACACATTTTTATTGCAGTGTTCAATAATATAGCTGTGTTTGGTGATACAAATCTGGAGCTGCCTTCGTTCTTGTCCAATCGTTCTGCTGTTGAAATCCACTTAGATGTTGATCCAAATACATTGCTAAAGTCAACTGATTTCAGCATAGAGTTTCCTTTGCATGCACGATATCAAGTAAGGCTGTTATAATTCAGTTTATATCTTAATGTCACTGTTAGCTAACCATGCCCTTCACATTTGCTTGACTCTGATGTTCTGCAAAGGAAAAAATTATGTATTTTTTGAAGGTGCTATCACCAAGAAAGAATCACCATTTTAATCCCTAAAGTTGTAAGGGTTTAGACAATTTGGTCCATAAAATTAACAAAAATTTAAATGACCTATGAAATTGAAAATCTTCAGGAACATCAGTCCTTCTGGGTCAGTTAATTTTATCCCTAAATTTGTCATAAACAGGCTAATAGGATTATAAGGATTTTTAATTTTAGAGACCATTTTGAAATTTTGTTACTTTCAATCAAAGACCAAATTGCGCAACATTCATAATTCCGAGGACCAAGTTGGCAATTCAACTCATCACCTTATGTTTAATTGCTATATCTAAAGATCATGATATAATTCTCACAGCTTGCACCGTATTAATTACTTTTATATCCATTAGTGCTATATGTTGTAATTATATACTAGTATTACTAAAGTTTGTCGTTTTGCACGAATAAAAAAAGTTTTTCTGAACAAAGTACTATACTAGATTACTAGTGTTGCTGTAGGTTGTCCCTTACCATGTAAATTGCAATATTGCCTCATCTCACATTTTCCCCCTCTTCTTTTGCAGCCTCTGAATGAAAGCGGCTACTCGATAGTTGAATTTGGTGCACCGGATATGTTACTTCGCTGCAGCACAAAGGAAAAGGTGGAAAATAACAATTGCTTGTTAAGATTGAAAAACGATGATGCCAATCTGTATGATGCTGGTCTTGTTTGGAGAATACCATCGGGAAGAAAGGCGCATTCTGAACTTGTCTCTGCCGTTACATTTCTTATCGCCTTGTTATCAACTCTTGTAATTGTGGTAACATCATTGCGTTATTTTAATTGTAGAGTGAACAAAGATTTGAAACAGTCGTAAATGTTTATATTAATGCAATTTTTGCTTCAGTGGTTCTACGCATTCAGTATTTGTTGTATTTATTTGAGAATATTTTTTCATCAGTCAAGAAAAAGAATTTGCTTGAATATTTTTACCACAACCACAATTCTCCTGAATTTCACATTTGTAGATACAAAATAGTGTTAAACAGTACATTCATTCTTGGACAAATTTTTGGTATGCACTACGTATAGCTCTCAAATTAACATTTTATGGGTAAGGCTGTGAATCATATTAAAGTAACTTTTATTTGATCAGTATTATAATAGTTGATGCCTACGAACCAATGGATTCCTTCAATTGTGGGGCATTTAAAATTTTGGGTTATTACCATTTACCATAATCAAACTATTATGGATAGTGATGCATTTAGATAGCAAAGTTGAGAGAAAGAGACGTATAAAACATTGATAGACATGGAGTCATTGTGACTTTTCCGTCTTAAAATCACTTAATCTCAATCCCCTATGAAGAGTGGGGAATGATTTTCTCCCTTTTGCTAGGGAAAGGCATCTACCTTTCTTTCTATCACTCATATCTCATTTTCCCTCTCATCTTTTCACTCCATATTTTTTCATATTTTCCCATATTCTCTATTTTATTTTTTTGCATAAAGTCATCCCCGAAGGCTGAGAAGCCAAAGTTGGAGATCCAAATATACGAGACAAGGAATATCAGGAGGAAAGTGCCGTAAGGAATATTATAGCTGTAACTATCGGAATATTTTTTTCTTTAACAAAATTATCACATTACAGCAAGGAAACAAAAAATGTAACTAAACAACTACTATTGAATGGAGAGTGCAAATATAAACTCTATAAGAAGACAGACAATACAACATGGAGATAAACTATTAAAAGGAAACATTTACACACTACCATTTGGTTACAAAGTCGCTATCAGAATGAACTGCCAGAAATTGCCAGGAAACTCTTGTAAATATCACATGTTCCATGAATATCATCAACATTTTAAGCGTGATTAATACTCCATAATTTATTAATCTTTTGACTTTGCTTTTTACAAAACAAAAATAAAATAAAATAAAAAGTTACTGATTTAAATAAAAAAAATGGAATATTAGTTCCAATAGAAATTTTCCATTTTTTTCACTAGCCTTGTCACTTTTTCAGCTTGAAACAGACTTAGATGAACAAGTTTACTCAGCATGAAAAATATGATTATGAACGAGTGCCTTCCACAGATTATCAAAAATAGTACATCTATTTTACTCCATAGACCTACCCAAGCAAACCTGAAGCTTTCAGTTTTGGAAAGAAAAAAAACTACAAAAGAGAACAGGTTATCATAAATCAATGTCTTGCTGAGAAAGAGTCAGCACTGCGAATTTCGGTGTTACATTTACAAGTAAAGGAAAGTCAAAGAATGAATATATTCTTTATATTAACGAAACAAGAAGAGAGCTTACAGCACAAGTCAACACATCCTTAAAACCCCAAACACCAACATAAGAGAGAACATAACACCCCATAAAAAAATCACAATATACTGAAGGGAATTCCCACATCATGCACTGAAATCAGCTACGTCAAACTCCAATCAACCGAGACCCAGTAAAACACCACTTAAGTGACATCATCAACAAGGGAGATTCTATCTGCTGCTCTCCGTATATATGCATTGGTACCATGGTGGAATACATAGAATCGTTGACTAAGCAGCAAGAACTATGATCACAATGAGAAGCACAATCCCAAATATGACCAAAAGCAAGCATGCCTTGAGAACAGAAAAAAAACACAAAATTAGCAATAAAAGATGCACAATGCTTTGAAAGAGAAAAAAAGAAAGTGAAATCATTAATCAAGATGGTGAACAAGAACAATCAAAGTGATAGGAACCCGAATAAATATGAACGGAGAAATTATATTATTAATTGAAAGTAATGAAAAATGTATTACAAGAGGATCTCTCCTGTAACCCCAGAGCAAAACTGCTCAAAGGAATTCGTCATTCCCTCTGCCCAAGCCTGGCCCGAAACTAACAAACAGACTAACACCGCCGCCGCCCCCCACCCCCCAAATTCCCTTCTCACACACCTCAGAAATCCTCCCCACTCCATGTGTGTTTCTTCTCTCTCCCTCCAACCAACTTGCCAGCTCACCTCTCACTTTAGGCTTTTCTCTTTTTGGGTCCTATCACGTAGCCTTTTTCCACCAAGTGGAGTAGGCTATATTGACCAAATGATGTTACCATATCCTAGAAGATGGTCGAAAATCTACAACAACTCCTGTATGTAGGAAACTACAGCAAGTAATTGTTACATATTCCATCAACCAAAGGTAAAATAGTACGAAATGTTCGAACAGATAACAATGCTTCATAAAGTGATAAAACAATAGGCCAGCTATATTTATCTAAGCTCGAGTCTTTGCCATTCCAATTACCTACAACTATGAACCATGAACACAAATTATATAACAAGTTCAACTTTTCATGTTAACAAGGCTTCAATAAAGTAAGCCCTACAAAATTGTGTTAAATCAATCGTCTTTTTATTCGGCTCGTACAACAATCATCTTAGAATAGACCTACTCAAGAGGTGCCTCATGGTCCCAAATATATAAATTCATGTCGTGGAAGCAGGTTGAGATTTGCAGAAAGTACTAAATTGCAATAAGAAACTTATATATTACCAAAGATGAATTTGATCTTTGTGTTTTTGAAGCTTTTGCAAGTTGAGACTTTGCTTGTGCGGTTGCTGCATGGGAGTTCTCAATGTTGGAACCAATATCATCTACAAAACATATTCAATGACATCAGATACCATGAACAAGTACAGAAAATAAATGAATAAAGCAATAAAAAACTACAAAAATGAAAGAAGTAAGTTACCAATCATGGTTCCTTGTTCATGGACAAGCACAGCAAGATCTTTGAAAATTTCATTAACTTCACCAATTTGCTGCTGTATTTCTTGAATGCCTTGCTCCCTTTCCTCAATGATTGCCTCATTGAAGGCAATTTCATTATCTAAGAATAAAACCTCCTGCCTGTAGCATGAATAATCAAAGAGTGAGGTACTAAAATAATGCAATTTGTTGAATGGAAAAGTGCACTTTCTGACAACACAACTGAAAGCTCAGTTGCTACATAGGACAATCTTGTCATTGATTGTGAACCACGAAATATATATGAACAGAGAAATGACAGCTTTTGGCATTAATTGTGAGGTAAGGTTATACTGGAAGAAAAACTTCTCTGATAAATAACTGACATCAGTTTTCAATCAAATTTAACAAAAAGATAGGATTAACTCATGCTGGAACTCCTTTGAACTGCCAAAAAGAAACAGAACATGGTTTTGGCATCAATGCTTTTTAAGCCTAAAATATAATGCCAGATAAATAATACTATTATTTGACCTAAAATTACATATCAGTGTGCATTTTGTCACGTCATATATTAATATCAAATTCAATTTATAACATATCCAGCTTAAATTTTTTTAGGGGAGCAGGGGTGGAGTGGGGCAGAAACAATGCAATAATTTTGAGAAAATGAATATGTTAATCAGTGTTCGTAGATAATAATATGAGAAGCAACCTTCTGGATTCCACAAGAAGGGCACGCTGTTCTGGTGTCTTATCAGAACCAATATCCATTTCACTAGCTGTGTAGCTGCAAGCCAGAAAGAAAAGCCCATGTTAAAAACCATTGTGTGCAGAAGTCATCAAAATTAATAACAACAAATCACCAATTGCAACTAAAGAAGCACAATTGATCACAAGTGCAGACAAAATAAACTAGTATTATAAAAGTAAGCTACTCTTCATTGTTCAGAAGCAGTTCACATTCAATATAAGCCACGTGACCAGAAACAGAGGGACACAAGCGTGCCCCTTCTCTTTTAGGAACTCTAATAATGATTGATAAATCACCTCGAAGGAAGAACTGCTTGTGGAACAAAAGGAGTGTAAGCTGTTTCCCTCTCGGCTGAAAGACGTTGTGCCTTCTGAAACTCTTTCAACACTGCTTGAAAATCTTTCGCAAGTTTAGCGTCTGCTATCTTCTTGCTTGCCTGGAAACACAAGAAATAAGGAAAAAGACATTAAGGTCATAGGATCCAAAGATACAAAATATACAATACATTATGACTGTAATAAATTTTTTCAGCATTCATTAAAGAATGATGATACAAGACAATTATCTATTTGACAGAGGGGACAGCAAGAACTTCAGTGAAATAAATCAATAAACATATGTGTATAAACATGTGTGTGTTGGTGTGTTCGCATGTGTAATTCATGCATTTCAGAAGTTGATCTATATAAATTTAGAGACCATATAAATTACCCTGCACATTCAGATGATATATGGCACAAAATAAAGGTCTAAACTTACATTAACATCGGCATGGTGATCAATGTCACTAGCTTGTTTAAGCTTGGCTGATGTATCCTTCACCAACTGCCCAATATGTTGTCTTGTCTTGTGACTGCAAGTTCAAAAAACCTAACATTGTTAGAGCCTACGCATAAAACTTACATGGCGGTTTTGTTGTGGACAATATTCAAAATTAGTTTCCGAATTAAAATTGTAAAAAGTGAGGGGGGGTGGGAGCAGTTTGCAAGCCAAGAAAATATTATCAGTTTCCCAATCAGCAGTTGACATTTTATCTACTTTTAAATCATTTTCCTGCCATCCAGCGAGTTTCATTTTACAATAGTTTAAGTATTTGTGAATATAAGTAAAGGGGACACTCATTATATGCACTAGAACAAAGCATGTCCTGTTTCAGATTTGAAAACTTCGGATATCACTACTATAGCTTAATCCCAAGTTCCCATTTGATGAAACCACCAGAGGGAAGAAGGTCTTGGTCATTGCATCTGGAATAAAAACATTGTTTATTTTGCCTGCCCAGTTGGAAATCGACTCCTGGCAGTGGGAGCAAGTGCCGCACGCAAAAAATGTTAAGTGAGAGCAAGTGCCGCCTTCTATCCTCACACTCATGCATTACACAAATAAAAAAACAACTGTGGTTCACTAAACAACAACCCGATAAATTTCAATTAAGATATAACAAAAGGGTCACTGTAAAATTAACTCAAAAAGAAAACCCTCCCTCGCAGACTGTTTACATTAACACTAGTAAAATCAATTAGGCCTGTTCAAATACCTATAGTTAACCGAACCACACCAAACTCAAAATAACCAACCCATCTCACCAGTTCAGTAACTTAAACAAGATTTTCAAAACAGGTTAGTAATTGAACTGCTCACCAATCCAATTCGGCTAACCTACATCCAAACCCAAAAAGTTCCTTACAACCTATGAAGCACGACTCACGACTTGACACTGACACATCAACACCAGTAATAATTTGAAAAATGACATTTTTTTCTTGTAGACGGAGTGGCTAACACCACTATAAACTCACACAAGAAGTGGAAGATCTTGGGTTCGAACCCAAACACAAACCCAGGACACCAAGGAAGATATCCAGCCTAACAATGTCGGTATTACCGATTTGCTAGGCCTGCTAGACCTTACAGATAAAAAAAATATAATAATTGAATGCAATCACATGTGTCGGAGTTTGTGATGTCGGACACTGGTGTCTTTGATTGGTGCTACACAGCTTATGACTACAAATCCTAAAACCACATTCAAAAAATCTCAACTCATCTATAATTCTCTAAACCCCAACTCGTCTATAATTCTCAAAACCTCTAACATTAACCCTAAATCCCAGATCACCATTCCACCCCACTTGCAATTTAAATCCAACGTTTAATTCCTTTCAATTACATCCAATTCTCTCTCTCCTTTACAATTCCAAAACCTATAAAGTAGAATTCCACAATAATTAACCGATTCAAATTTCAAATACATAAACAACATCAACAACAGCTATAAACCACGCCCAATCATCAAAATCACCACTTTTCATCATCATCAACCTAATCCCAAATCCAATTAAGCTCAATCCACAACAAAATCATAATAAAAAACAGAAATTGAAGAACTAACAGCTTTTCACGGAGCTCAGGGGTATCTTTGGGGGTTCCAAGGGTATTAACGAGTCTCTGAAACGTCGAAACGGCGGTGTTGATCTGAAAAATTCCGGCAGCCACCGCTTGCGTTGGGTCTTGCTTCCCGTTGATCGGTCCGCCGCGTCTCGAACCGAACGGCCGGCCAGCTTCAATATCCTGGAAGCTCATAATTCTCTGATTGTATTTTTTTTTTTTCCTTCAATTCGATGATCCAAACTTTCTCGAGAAAATTAGAGAGAATTTAATTTTCCTGAGAAAGGAGATAGAGAAAAGAAAAAACGATTATTGGGATCTGTGATTTTAGGGCACGAAAATGAAGATTCGGTGATGTGGTTGGTTTCGCGTTTTTCTTGTGGTGGTTAATTCAATTCTGCTACGTTGACGTGGACGTTTTGGGACACGTGGAGGGATTTTATTGGGTGGAGATTGGGTTTTTTTGTTTTTGTGGGTGGCGTCATTAGTGGATTAAGAAATTGGTAATTATTGATATTTGTGTTGAATATATTTTTCAATTGTGATTGTGGTGGGAGGGAGCATGGGGACGTGGTGTCCAACACATTATGAAAAGGAATTGAATAATTTTGATTGCTTTTTTGTTCATGGCTGTTTGTTTGTTTTTTGATTTTGGTGACAGCTCCATGGCTATTTTTTTATGGAAAGGGTGAAATATGTGTCACCTCAAACTCCCCAAAGAGAAGAATCAAGCTAATAATTAGATGCTAAAATATGTTTTTGTTTTCAGCAAATATGACGAGTTTTGATTTTGGTTTTTGTAAAAAAAGAAAAAAAAAGCTTTTGAAATATATTGTTGTAAAAAAATTTGTTTTTTGAAAAAGTTTTTGACCCCACTTCTTTGTTGATTTGACACCATTTTGCCTATGTGTCACTAGTTGATTGTGCAAATTTGATTACGTGGCATATATGCGGTACACGAGGCAATATATTTATAAAATTAAAAATATGAAGTTAGTTTAAATTTTAATTATAATTTTGAATTTTAATATAATAAACATCAATTTCATTAATTCTCATTCATCAATCTTCATCTTCATCCCCAACTTACTCATTCTTCACCCAAAAAATTCAGAATTGAAAACTCGTCCATTTTATTTCATTTTCTTCTCTACTCCTAAAACCCACACGATTCTTTCTAAGGGATATGTTTTCATTTACAACAACACAAACACTGTTATACAAATACCTCTTTTTATCTTCTTTCTCTCGCAAGACCAATCTCTTCAAAACGACTATTTCAAATCAAAGTAACACTTCCGTCCAGTGTTGTTACATTAATTGCAATCATTATCTATCCAATTCAACGGAAACCCGTTTCTCACAGACTCTTCAAAGCCATGACATTGTTGCCGTTTCCGATGCTTTCCACCTCTTTCTCATCGATTTTCTTTACTCTGCAAGCAATTTGCCTCTCTTCTCTGCAAATTTAAGAAGTGTTTAATTATGGGTTTGGTTTTGAAGAACCCTACGAGAGAAAAAAATCCCCAAATTAAAAACCGCAAATCAATTCTTCACCAAAGGCCTTTTTTGAGATTCTACAAAAATTTAGATCTTGCTTGAGGAAGGATGCCATAAGGGAATTACTGTGAACATACATACATTCATGAGCCTCTTGAGAATCTACAAATAAAGCACCCCCATCGCAAAAACAAGTACACACTTCTCATTCTGAGATATTTCTCAAAGCACCTTAAGACCTCATCTACTTGAACATTAGAGTGTCTTTGCAGATACACGATTATGCACTCATGAGAGATGTTCAACAATCAATGTTAATGAACCTAACAACACCATGTCACTTGCTTCGACCGTCTCATCAGATCATATTCAAATACAATACCAAGACTATATATTAGTAAAATAATATTGTATCATTAATTATTTATATCCAAAAAAAAAATGATATCATATTTTTTTAAAGTGGTGATCCTGATGTGTTTTGATAATTTGCAGTTTTAACATAGAAATAATTTGTTTCTTATTTACATTGTAAGAAATAAATCTCGTATAATAATTTGGTAAATGAGGTATAATAACTCAATACAATAACCTTGTACAATAAAACTCGTATAATAACTTCATACAAAAATTTTATTCTTGTAAATAAGTTTTATACTATTTGATTATTTGATATTTCATTAAAGTGTTTTTTAATAAGAAAAATCCAGTAGAAGACATATTTGTGTTTTAAAACAACTTATAAAGTTTTTTTAGTATAATAAAATTATTTTTAATAAACATTAAAATATTTTGATAAGCAAATTTTGCTATTCCACGTTTTCATTTATAACATGTGTTTTTTTTTAAGAAATTATCAAGTAAATTTTTTTTCTCCTTTATTTTGCGTCTTTTTTTTTACCTTTTTTTAATTGATTATTTTGTTTAATTATTAAAGGAAACATAAATGATATAAGGGTTATTAAACAACCAAAAGTTGTTGAAATTTTACTTGAATCTCTAAGTAAATAACTTCTCTCACTTCCTATAATTATGCATTATATTTTATAATTAAAATTTGATGACAATGTTGTTTATTGATATACTATCATATATAAATTTGTTATTTGCAGTTTTAACATAGGAATTATAACTTGATGACAATGTTTTGGTAAGGAAGCATATCATGTCAATTCTACAGTTATGTAGTCAATTGTGTAGCGTTTGTTGAATTTGTCGTTAGGGAAAATAAAAAATGTTAATGGTTGAGAGAAAAATGGCAGAAAAGACAACTGTTACAATAACTTCATACAAATTTTTTATTTGTGTACATAGGTTTTATACTATTTGATAAACGTTAGAGTGTTTTCTAATAAGAAAAATATAGTAAAAGACAAATTTTGTGTTTTAAAACAGTTATAAAGTTTTTTTTACAATAAATTTATTTTCAATAAACATATAAAATGTTTTGATCATTTGTAGTTTTAAGATAGAAGTAATGTGTTTCTGATTTACATTAGAAGAAATAAATCTTGTATAATAATTTGGTATACGAGGTACAATAAAAACCTTGTATAATAACTTCATACTACTTAAATGTAAACTAACAAATCCACAAACACAATACTATCTAAATGTAAATTTATTAAATCTACCAATCTTGATAACACATTCAACAAATCCACAAACATAACATTAGGTTTAAAATGAATTTAAAAACTTGGTTTAAAAATGGATCCCTAGAATTTTTTCTGATAAATTCTTGTTAAAAAAACTTATTTAAAAATCTATATTTTTTTGTTTTAAAATGAATTTCGATGTGCACATTGATGATATTACTTATTCAATTGTGTTTTGCAACTATCTTTTCCAAAAATAAATATCGGCTCAAAAAAATAAATTACAAGTCCCATTCCATTTTGGTGATTTACCCAACACACATAAACTATTTCACAAACCGACAAAAACAATTCAGTGCAATCATTCTTACATGAGCCTTCCCATAAGCACAATAGGGACATCAAGTTCCAAAATGTCAATATTAACCGTCCGTTTAAAATTTTATTATGTCAATGATTTATATTCAATTGGTCCAAGTTGGACCCGAACTTTAGGTGGTTCAAATTAAAAGAAACCTACTATTGTATATAAAATTGTTATTTGCAGTTTTAACATATAAATGATGTGTTTCTGATTTACATTGGAAGAAATAAACCTCGTATAATAATTTGGTATACAAGGTCTACTAACCCAATGCATTAACCTTGTACTATAAACCTCGTATAATAACTTCATACAAAAAATTTATTTGCCTACATAAGTTTTATACTATTTGAAAATTTGATAATCCATTAGAGTGTTTTATAATAAGAAAAATACAGTAAAAGGCATATTTTTGTGTTTTAAAACAATTATAAAGTTTTTTTTGTACAATAAACTTAAATGATTCTATGAGTGTTAAAAGCAATTTCGGTGTAAATATATATGTTTGGATATCAATCCTTTAACGTGAGTTTGGAGGCCAAAGTCAATTCAATCTGAAGCTAGAATCTATAGCTTTTACGTTTATTAGAATCGATTCCAAGAATTTATCGGGCCACAATTTATTTTATTAAGTATTTATCCTTTAACAATCTCTACAATTAAGTTTTTAATAACTTTTTTTAAAATAAATCAAAATCCATTTCGGCAATCACACTTCAAAAACAATTTTAATTTAAACTATCCAAACAACATGAATTGATAAGAATCAATTTCACATATATGCATCCAAACATAAATCAATTTATACTTAACTCACTTTTAACTAAAATTAATTCTCTCAAAATCTAAATTATCAAACTCAATTCTCGCTGTTGCACAAACAAACATACGTTTGTTAGTGGTACGTTCCTTTTTTTAAACTTTTCAATTATCAGTCACTTGTTCCTCAAGTTTGTTCACGTTTTCTATGAAGGTGAGAAAAACACAAGAAGGGGGGGTTGAATTGTGTTGGCTTTTTCTTCTTTTTCTCCTACTGAAGTCACTGGTCAGAAGCAGTTAGAGTACAACTTCTGAAGTGATGTTCAGATACTAAATGCAGCGGATAAAAACAAAGAGAGAGAGAGAGAGAGAGAGAGAGAGAGAGAGAGAGAGAGAGAGAGAGAGAGAGGAGAGACACAAAGCAATTATACAGGTTCCTTCCATAAACCGGAAGTAGTCCTGACCCCCTTGCACTTCCAAGGAGAGTTCAGCAAAATGTAATATCTGATTACAAATGCTCACTGCTAAAACTAGCAAGAGACTTCAAATGCTCAAGCACAACTGCAAGAGACTTCCTATGCTCCTGAACACAATCAAGAGACTTCTATGCTCAAGCACAACTGCAAGAGACTTCTAATCAAACAGAATTACAAAGAAAAATGTTTGACGTTGAACACTTGATATACAATCAGTGGTGTTCACAATACGAATCAGATACAGACTCTTAAGACTCTAGAATTTCTAAGATATGAACTTTGATAAGAAATTCTAAGTGAACTTTTTGATGCAGAACAATTTCAGCAGCGGTTTAGCGCTTTTAAATTGTTGTGAGTCTCTTACAATTCTCCAAGTCTTCACTCCTTTATATAGAGGTGCAAAAGAGACATTGTGAATTTCCAGCACATCAAAATAAGAGTCGTTTGAAGACTTGATCAATCACCAATGATCTTTTGCTTGATATGGTTATTGTCTTATGAAGGATCAATTTCAAATTCATTCCAAGTCTGTAGGAACATTGTTGCAGGCGCAGCTGTTATTCTTGTTTGTAGCAGAGACAAAAACTAAGTAGTGGAGATAGTGGTTGTACTCTTCGTACAATTGTACTTTGTCAACACTCTTCAAAGAACAAGCATTCAATGCCTTCAAATTCATTTGAATTAGTCGTTGCTTCACTCTTATGGTCTTCTGCAATGCTTAGACGAGATTAAATACATTGAACAGCCTTTGAAGCTTTAAGTCTTGCATCTTCTGATGAACTACATCTTCTGGTGATCTTCGGCTTCTAATGAGATGCTTCTGATGAACTTGCTTCTGATGACATCATCACTTCAGGAGCACTTTGACTTCAGGAGCAGTTGTCTTCAGACGCTTTAAGTTTCCTTTTTGTTGATTCCTTTGCTCTCTTTTGTTCTTCCAGAACCTAATAATGATTTCAAATTTTTTGTATATGGTCATGTACACTTAAACAAATATTAGCATATCGAATTGACAATTTTTAATACCTTGTTATCATCAAAACTCTAAAGAGGTAGTGTTAAACACATTTTGTTCCAACAATCTCCCCCCTTTTTGATGATGACAAACATTAGTATTTAAAATGTTCAATTGTTGTTAATCTAATTAACAAGTTGACTATTAAGGTATTAGGTTTGTAAGCTCCCCCTGAGTCCAATAGTACTATAAGGTGAGGTTTGTAAGCTCCCCCTGAGTTCTATTCTTGTTAATTAAATTCATCATTAAAAACGCAATAACACTCAAAATAATCTCACATTAAAAGAATAAGAGATAAGAAGATGGTCCTATTAATTTAAATTGTTTGAAATTAAATTAATGGGGCTCACAGCCTTTAAATACTATACATCTACTCCCCATTTTGTCATCAACAAAAAGATATAAAATAAAGACAAAAAGAAAGAGATGAGAAAAACGTAGTGAGAAATTCTGTAAACTCAAGTCATATATCATAACATAAAAGTAGTTCAAAAGCATAAACATTGTTCAGAAACAGTAAAAGTTAGTCAGAAGCAATAATTCAGAAGCACAAATATGTAAGCAGAAACATGTAAAGATACAAATAACAAAAATAAAACAAGCTAGGGTTGTGCAACTAAGGTTGGGCTTGTTTTTGAAACATCTCCATCATTTGTTTCATCATCCTTTGTGTTTCTTCTGCTTGTTGCTTCATTTCTTGCTTGAATTCTTCATTGCTTTTGATCAGCTTCTCCTCTCTAACTCTGACTTCTTCCAATTTTGCTTCTGTTGATGACTTGTACTCAAGCAGCAGTAGCTTTTGTTCAAGAATTTCTTTTATGAGTTGCTTGTTTTCCTTTTCCAATTCAGCATTATTTTGTAGCAAGGCTAGTTCTAAAGATACTGGTTTGACATTAACCTTTGACAACCAGTTAATGTTCAACTCTCAAGTTCCTTGCTCTTAAGCTAAGAGGAGTACGCACCCAAGTTCTCAGCACTTGCACTTCTTGAAGATTTCTATCAACACCTTTCAGCCACTCTTGAAGTTTTCTTTGAGCAGAGTCCTGAGCATCAAGACAGGATCTCTGGAGTTCAGTCAAGACATAGTCCACTCTTTCCTTAATCTCTTCCACAACTTCTCATAGTTATCCTCATGAATGAGATTGTTCCTTGCTTGAACCAAGTTGTTCAGCTCTTGAAAAATGTTCTCACACACATCTGCTAGAATAGTAGAATGTAGAAACGGGGTGGGGGGGAGAAGGGACATTTGTTCTGGCAGGAGCACAAGGTTGAATGGCTAAGTTGGATGATGAGAGTTGGTCATTTACTGAAGTTTCAGGTTCAACAAAAGTGTTGGTTGTTGATAATTGGCTGTTTATGACTTGTACAGAGACACTTAGTTCAGGAACAGGTTGTTTAGGAACAGTCAGTTCAGAAACAGAGTCAGGGATAAGAACATAATCTATGTTGGTGGTTGAGGTCATTTCAAGGTTATGTTCATGTTGTTGTGGGCTTTCTGTCATAACTTCATCAGAAGTTATGTCAGAGGCTTTATCTTGGTTGGTCTAATACTCAGGTAGTTCACCTGAATAATGGTTTACTAGATTCTGTATTATTGATGATTCAGAGGTCTCTGTAGATGTTTGAGTTGTTTGTGTTGGAGAGTTAGGTTTAGATAATGATACATCAACATTAGCAATATTTGTCCATATGTGATCATCAACACCCTCTGCATCAGCAGGAATAGATTGAATAAGCTCAATCATATGTGGTTGTAAGGGATGATCAACAGGTAGATTTTTGCAGGCATTGATTCGTCTTTGTTGCATATCAATTAACCTCTCTTCAACAGAGGGATACATTGGCACAAAGGTATCATAATCTGGCTTTTTAGAAGTTTTGGTTGATGGTGATGGGGATAAAACTTTGTTGAGGGTGGTGTAGACTTTGCTTAGAGGTATATCATCTAGATCAGATGATGTGGATGAAGATGATGAGAGGGAGGCTGGACTAGTCATAGTTTCAGAGGATGTACTACATTCTACTGTAATAATTTTATCAGCAGTAGTGTGAGCATCAATATTACCTTCAGGAGCTTCTGAAGCAACAACTTCTGAACAGACAACTTCCTCCTGATCATCTTCAGCAGTCTTCAAAACACCATCAGCTTCTATCATTTGCTGCAGGTTCTCTGTAAGCTCCAATCCAAGTTGAGCAGCTTCAACTTTAGATTCCTTGGCCAAGACCTCAACAGGTATCTCAATATCTTTGGCCAGCTGCAGTGCCTTCTTCACAACAACATTTGTTTCCTTCCTTCTCTTAACTTCTCTTGTCACAAGTTATCTAGCTTCTTCATCCTCTTCTGGAGTAAGCTTCAACTTCCTAACAATGAGATTTCTTCTCCTTATAGGAATGGAAGGTTGAGCTGGTTGAGGTGGTGAAGGTACAACTTCCTTACCACTTCTGGTTCTTTTGTTCAGAACCTTAACAGGTTCCAGATCCTGAACTTCTTCTTGAATTGTAGATAGACCATAACCAGTTGCTTCAGCAGCTTTGTCTTTCTTGGCCTTCCTGGCTTTCTTTGCAGGTTGTTCAAAAGCTTCTTCCAAATACTCAGCTTCTGAAATTGGCTTTCTCTTTGACTTCTTGCTCTTTGCTACTGGTAGAGCACCGCCATACATCTGATCTGGTATATCCTCTAGTTGGATATTCTCTCCAGTGCTTTGCAGATGATCGTGTATGAAGTACAGTTGAACATCAAGAGGGTCTTGTTTGCAGATTGGGGGAAATCCTTCCATAAGGTTTGATATGGCTCTGGATTCCTTCAAGTCTGTTTCCAATTTCTTGTAAACATCCTTCTTGATTAGAGTTATGTTTCTCAAGGTACTTTCATTGATGATTTTCCCTGTGACTGTACCCAGCTGCTGATCTGTGAAGCCTCTTGTTTCACTCAAAGCCTTCAGAAATCCTCCCTGATGGAGAATCTCTGAGATTAGTCTACCGCAAGGAATCCATGATGTAACGCCCTAGTTTTATTTTAATTATCGTTGGTTGATTTTAAAAATCTTTTATATGATTTTTTAATGATTTATGTGAATATGTGAGGTGTTACTATTTTATTATATAGTATTTATGTGATTATGTGAATATATGATTATTTTTATTGTTTAATAAAAATAAGTAAGATTATTATTTACTTGAAATTATGGGGTTTAATGAGAATTAATAGAAATTAAGGAGGGGGTTAAGTGAAATAAGTGGGAGGTTAAGGAAAAATAGAAAGAGAAAGGAGAGGTTTTAGTTTACAGAAAAACAAAAGTCTGTTTCATTTTTCACGTACAAAACTTTAGAAAAGAGAGTTTTTGGAGAGAAAGAAGAGAACCCTAGAAGAGGCTAAGAGAAGAGGGAATCAATTGCTGTAGAGTTTTTGCTTGTTGAATTAAGGTAAGGGTGGGATTCCTTCAATAATATGTATATATAATTTTGATTGTTGATGAAATTGTGTTCTAGGTTTAGGGTTTAGAAAGTTTATGATAATTGATATGATGTGATGAATTGTGTTGTTTAATGCATGTTTCTGTGTTGTTTTGATTGTTATGTTGTATATGGAACCAGTAAACATTGTTCTCTATCAAATTTGGGATTTGGGTAGATGAAATTTGGGTTTTTGAGTGAAAAATAGAGTTTTCCCGAGAGCTACCTTTGACAGCATACCCTGTTTCATGTTGTTGCGTCTTTTGCATCAGTTTCTGTTTCGAACTAGCTTTCGGTGTAAACACGAAAGTTGTAGGTATGAATGTTATCTTTCTAATGCCCTTGGTCTGACGTCAAAATGATTTATAGAACTTGAGTTATGGTCAAATTACTGAACGTAGGTCACAGTGAATTTTTATGAATTTCAGCACAACTTTGTCCGAATTTGAAATGAAAACTGGTATTGATTGGTACATAATTGGTCTTAGGTGTAAACATGAAAGTTGTAGATAATCAAGTTAGCTTTCTAATGGCACTGGTTTGACTCGAAGAGGATTTGTAGATTTTGAATTATGATGAAAATAGTCCAAGTAGGTCTTCAGAAATTTTTTAGAAAACCTAACTTAACTAATCCCAAGTTAGTCCAAAACTTATGGTTGGTTTCCCAACTTCAAACTTAAGTATTAGGGATTTAGTCGGAATGTTTTATGAGTATTTGGCTTATGTTTTATTGATCAAACTTGATTTGCTTGTTGAAGGATGTGTTGGACTTTGATATGAATGTAGTTGATTAATGTATATGTGCTTTCCGGAGATGTGTGATTTAAATATGTGTTATATCAAGATGTGTTGTTTGTAGATGTGTGACTTAAATATATGCTATATAAAGATGTCATATTTAAATATGTGATATTTGACGATGATGCTATTTAAAGATGTGTATTTGTCGAGTCATCTAAAGATGTGCATTGTTGAGTCTTTACTCGTGTCGTTGCATTTGAGTCGTGTCGTTGCATAGCATAGTCAGCGATGGGGGCTTAATGCCTGACAGATTCTTTTATGACCTTTAGCGATGGGGGCTCAATGCCTGACAGGTCCTATTTGACCTTTAGCGATGGGGGCTTATGCCCTGATGGTACCACATGCATGATGTCTAAGACGTAGAGTTGCATTTGTTGAGTCGTGTCTTATGAGATGTCGTGACGATGATTTGTGATGATGATGTGATGTTTGAGATGGTTGTTAAGACGATGATTTATGATGGTTTGTGATGCATTTGTGATGATGATTGTTCTTTGATGTTCTTGATGGTATCTTCGTGATGAAGTTCCTTGAAGCTCTTGATGATATTTCGTGATGATATTCTTGATTGACGTTTAACGTGTTTCGTGAATGGTGTGCTTGATGATGTATAAGGTGATTTAGGACGATAATTATGATGTTAGATGATGCCTATTTTGCTATGACTATATGATGTTTTGTTGATTGATGATTCTGTTGTTGGTGTATATATATATATATATATATATATATGTGAACCTGATGATGCTTGTCATTGAATTGTTGTTGTTTTCATTAACTTGATTGATTATATATTATTATTATTGAATGTGTATCTCACCCCTTCTGTTGGAATTGTCGCCTTGTGGACAAGTGCAGATTTCCAAGGCTAGTAGGATGTTGGCTCAAGTGTCATAGGGCTCTGATACGTAACGGGATGGGGAAAATGTTGTTTTGTTTCTTTCATTCCTTTATGTATCGAATTTTGAACATGTTGTTGGATTTTAAGTTGAAGAATAATATTTTGTTGTTGAGGCCTTTGTGCCAAGAATTCTGTTGAAGTTGAATGATGATGATTTTAAAAGAAATATTTTCGCTGCAGATTTTTATAAGAATGAGATTTTGTTGGTATTTTAAATAGTTCTATTTTCTATTTAAATAATTTTGAAAAGTAGTGTGACATGCCCGTTATTGTTGAACTCTGATTGTTTTAATATTATCATGTTGTTTTGGGGAAACGGGGTGTTTCACATGATCTCTTGATTATCTGACTCTCTTTATGAGCCTTGATCATGTGTTTGAAGATGTATTTAAGTACAAAGAGGGTTCCAAAGAGGGTTGATCAGAACCTCCTCCCTTAGGCAGAAGATTCTCATTCTGTATCTTTAGAAGCATCTTCTTCTCCATGCTCAAGTCACTGTAGGCACATTTCTTTTTGCTGTTATACATGGTTTGATTTACAATCTCATTCCATGGACTCTTCTTGTTATTATCTAATCCACCCTTGAAACTTCCTTCAGAAGCTCTTTCAATCACATACGCTATAATCTCTTAAAAGATGAAGACTGGTACACCTATGATACTTGATCTAATCTCAGTATCAATGAAAGGTTCCAGACCCATTTCTTCTATTGTTTTCCCAGCCAAAGAGGGGTTAATAAGCACTTTTTCTTCCATTTCCAGTTTAGCAGCATGTTTATCATAAACATAAGCTCTTACCTAGAAGTGCCTTATGAGATTCACATAGGTTGGACCATTAAGCATATCAAAGTAGTGTAAAAGGTCCTGAAACTCGTAAAATTCCTTGATATTGCAGCCATGATAAGCCAGAGAAGTGAAATCAAGTGGGCTTTCAACTTGTACTGTTAACTCCCATTCTTCCAAAGACATGGTTCTTCCTTTAATCTCATACCCAGGAGTTTCCTGTTGAGTAGACGTTCCTTGTGTTATTTCTTGCATAGTTGATTCTGGAACTGAGCTTGATGATGCCATTGACAAAGATGAAATTTCTAGGGTTCTAGGTTTTGATTGAAGAGAAATGCGTTTTACTTCGCAGAGAACAGTTGAGAATAGAAAGTGTAGACTGTGAAGTGAGTAGTGTGTGTTTTGTCTAAGTGTTTTGAGTAAAAACCAAACGATTGCAATTCAGAGGGGACAAACAAACACAACATTAATGACAATTGGGGGCGCGAGAAAGTACATTCAAAGCTTAAAATTATCATTGCCCTCTTAAGTTATACACCAATACAAATAAGCCACGTCATATAACTTCAGATGCGCTGTCAAGTTAGTGGGACAGGTGTTGCCAGAAAGCAACTCCAACGTTTCCACTAGCTCTGCTATTCAGAAGCACAAAATCCAGCTTCTGAAGTTAAAGTGCTGATGTCATCTTTAGAAGCACATTTTCCTCAGAACCACAGTTAAGAGCTTCTGATGGACCATAGCTTCCGAACTAACTTCAGGACCTAACTTCTAGTTTAGAAGCAAGCAATTTTAATCAGACACAAAATGCATGTTCAAATTTTTCTTTATAAAATCAAATCTTTCCACAGTTAAAGGTTTAGTGAATATATCAACCCACTGATGTTCAGTATCAATGAATTGTATATCCAGGATTCCTTTTTGAACATAATCTCTAATAAAATGGTGTTTGATTTAAATATGCTCTGCTCTTGAATGTAGAACTGGATTCTTTGACAAACAAATAGCAACAATATTATCACAGTAAATGAGAATACTGTTAGCATTAATCTGATAATCTTCCAACTGATGTTTCATCCAAAGTAGTTGTGTACAACAACTTGCAGCTAAGATGTATTCTGCTTATACTGTAGACATAGCAATGGTTGCTTGTCTTTTGCTAGCCTAGGATATCAGATTCTCTCCCAGGAACTGGCAGTTGCCACTGGTTAATTTTCTTTCTATCCTGTCACCAGCATAGTCAACATCACAGAATCCAACCAACTGATAATCTAAGGATTTCCTATAAAGGAGTCTAAGATTAGTTGTTCCTTTCAGATACCTGAAGATTCTCTTAACAACTGTTAAATGAGATTCTCTAGGATCTGGCTGGAATCTTGCACTCTTGACATCCATTTGATATAATATTATGCCATGATTAATTGCATAGGATAAAAGTAACCTGATTGCTTCCAATCTTGTAACTGAAGCAAATGTTTCAGTGTAATCAATGCCTTCTTGTTGACTGTAACCTTGTGCAACAAGTCTAGCTTTGTTTCTGGTTACTTCACCTTGTTCATTCAGCTTGTTTCTGAATACTCATTTCGTTCCAATAATGTTCTTCTGAGGAGGGTTGGGTACCAGATCCCACACATCATTTCTTTGAAACTGATTAAGCTCTTATTGCATAGCTAATATCCATCCATCATCTGATAGTGCTTCATCAACTGTAGCAGGTTCAATCACTAATAACAATCCTATCATAGATTCTTCTTGTCTGAAATATGATCTTGTTCTTCTAGGACTGTCTTTGTTTCCAATGATTTGATCCTCAGGATGTGAAGACTTGTACTTGAATGTATTCTTGGATTGATTTGCTTGCTGAGAGCCATCAGAGCTTCATCAAAAGCTACTTCAGCTTGAGCTTTTGAAGTTGGTTCAACTTCTGGACTGTCTTCAGATTCTTCAATCTGATCAGGTTCTAAAGTATCTTCAGTAGCCTGTATATCTGCAAAACTTTCATCTTGCTCTAGAGTTTCACTTCCAGGCTCTTTGTCATCAAATTTAATGTGCATAGATTATTCAACACAGAGTTTCTCTGAATTATACACTCTGTATGCCTTTGACCTTTCAGAGTAACCTAAGAAGATTCCTCTTTGGGCCTTGACATCAAATTTCTTTAGGTAGAGCTTGTTATTTAAAATGTAACATGTACATCCAAATTGATGAAAGTAAGATATATTGGGTTTTCTTCCCTTGAAGAGTTCATATGCAGTTTCTTCAATATAGGTATGATATAGATCCTCTTTTGAACATAACATGCTGTATTCACTGCTTCTGCCCAGAAATGTTTAGCCAAATTATTTTCATGAATCATGGTTCTTGCCATTTCTTGTAAGGTTCTATTTTTTCTCTCTACAACCCCATTTTGTTGTGGAGTTCTATGAGAAGAGAATTCATGGACAATTCCATGTTTTTCACAAAAAGTTTCAAATGACTCATTTTCAAATTCTCCACCATGATCACTTCTGACTTTCAAAATTTTCATTTCTTTTTCAGACTGTATTTGAGTGCAGAAGTTACTGAATACATCATATGCATTGTCTTTGTTTCTTAGGAATTTTATCCAAATCCATCTGTTGTAATCATCAACAATGACTAATCCAAAGATAGCATAAACATTTTCTAATGCTCCATTATCTAATTTTTTTTTTAGCCCCTGCACCTCCTTCATCTGCTGGTTGGGCAACAAGAACAATAGTTCCCTTGTTTAGACAACCAAATAAATAACTTATCATTAATCCATGAGAGGATGAAGACTACAGTAACAAGACAATACAAAGAAAAATAGTAGGCATGAATAACATATATTGTAGGATAAAAGTTAGTTTGAATTGACTTATTTGAACTTATCTAGTCCTATAAGCACTCGTGAGGCTATCTGGGTTGGGAGAGCCTATAGAAAGTTTATGACATGTCCGTAAGGGCTTATGCTATCTTTTGACTTTAATTGCCTCTCATTAACCACTCAAGACCCAACTACTTAATTAAGCATAATAGAACATTAATAAAATATAAAGGAAACAAAAATAAAGAAGCAAAGACAAATTAAAGATCTCACTCATATCTCTTTCTCATGTTGTTTGAGAATCTTTGCAGCACTAGGTAGCATGGTATACATGAGCATCATGACCACACACATGCATCTTTCCAATTATGGATAACCCAATTATGGATTCTTATGAATCTTCCTTGTGATATTGATCATCCAATCATAAACCTCAGGACTCTTGGCAATGTCTAGAAAATTGTTGAATGAGGAATTATGCGTTGATGATGACAAAATTTATGTTGCAGCAAAGACATGTAATATGATGATAAATAAATAATAACATGAATTTGAAGGAAGAAGGCATGGTTTGTTTTGGTGAGGCTGAAATTGTAGATGAAGAAATTGGGGTTGGAGATGAAGAAGAAAAAAAATAAAGGGATGAAGAAGGTCTAGTTTTTAAATTTCAAATTTTGATTTTTACATTTTTCTAATTTCACCCCATTGCAATTTGCGTTTTTCGTTTTGGTCCCTCAACTCTAGTCACTTATCATCACTCATGTCACATAAGTGTGTTTTGCAAACTCAGCAAGTGACATGTGTACCCCCGTTAACCAACTTTTTTTGACGTAAGTTGACGTTAGAGACCAATTTCAAAAAGTTAACAAAATACAAGGGCCCTTTCACAACAAAAAAAAATACAGGGACTAAACACAAAAACACGCAAACTTACAAGTACCTTTTACATATTTAAGCTTATAAATAATTTTATTAAGTTTCGTGCAACGTTGTGATTAATTCACATTGCAAAAACCGTTATTTGTATCGCAACGTCCGTTTTTAACACGTGGTCTTCATATGATAATTGATTTTGTATACTTTCCATTTTTTAAACTTTTCAATTATATTATTTTAAAACTTTCTTACTCATTTTTTTTTAAGGAATCTTTTTTTATAAAAAGTGTTTCATTTAAGAAATGACTCTCACGTTCAATAAATTGCTTCATTTTGAGATATTAAAAAAAAACACAGACCAAATGGATCTACCTCACCGTCCATCTCAATCTCGCCGTCCACCCAACCCACCGTCGTCACAACCAATCTTCCCCGACGAAATCCTCACCGAAATACTTTCACACCTCCCCGTAAAATCTCTCATACAAACGAGATCCGTTAGTAAATTCTTCAACTCCCTCATTTCCGATCCCATCTTCATCAAAATGCACCTTCACCGATCTGCCCAAAACCCTCACCTCACACTCGTCTCCGGTAAATCCGTAGCAGAATTTCGTCTTGTAACTGTTCCATTAACTCAGTTAGTCGAGAATCCTCTCATCACATTTCCAGATAACCCTCCTTCTTTTACTTCGTCGGTCATGGATCAGTGTTGGTTAGTCAGTTCTTGCAATGGATTACTTTGTTTTGCTCATTATTCGCCTCTCGATCATAGTTATCGAGATACTTGGCTCCGGTTTTATAATCCGGCCACAAAGATATTATCTAAAAGATTAGGCTATTTTCAAGATTACTGTAAGGATTGTCGTTTTTTTTCTTCTAGGTATACATTTGGTTATGATAATTTAACTCGTAGTTATAAAGTTGTGGCGTTACGTTTGATTGGTGATGGTACAACTATGTTGAGAACTGAGTTGAAAGTTTTCAGGTTGGGTGATAATGTTTGGAGATGTATTGAAGGTTTTGATGTTGCTCCTCTTCGGTTAACTCTTCCGAGCGAGAATCACGGTGTTTATTTGAATGGCAGTCTTTATTGGTTGGCCCTTCACAATTGTTTTAATGTCGTTAGGTTTTATGATAGCAGTGGGATTACTATTGATCAATTTGTGATTATTTCGCTTGATTTGGGTACCGAGACACACACGCAGTTACTTCCTCCTCGGGGTTTCAATGAAGTGCCGCACGTTGAGCCAACTATATGTGTTTTGTTGAATTGTCTTTGTTTTTGTCATGATTTTAAGCAAACACATTTTGTTATATGGAAAATGGAAGAACTTGGAATTGAAGAGTCTTGGACTCAGTTGCTTAAAGTTAGTTATCAGGGTCTTCAACCCATAGTGTCATGGTTGCCGTTGCACCTTTCTCAGAATAACAATACACTGTTATTAGCAAACAAGCAAAATTGTCAAGCCATTATCTATAATTTGAGAGATAATATAGTAGAGAGAACTACCAATAAAGGATGGTGGATCTTTTGCAAGGATTATGTTGAAAGCTTGGTTTCAATTCCCTGAAAGTAATTTCCTAATTGATGAATTATTTGTTTGAATTAATGTTCTGTAATATATTGTGTGATTATTTTCTTATGATGGTAGGGAGAAATAAGTTTCTGTCTTTATGAGCAATGACACACATCATCAAATTTGGACAGAGTCATTATATCTGTAGATATATACTGGTAAATGAGAAAAGGAAAAACCAAAACTACTTTATTTGTTTTGAATTATAGATTCATCTGGTGTTATTGATGGAACATGGCAACATGCCAGGAACGTGGCGGAATGCTAGGAAGAAAAAGAATGGGGATTGTTGGAACAATATGAACCTCATGATCTGTCTCTTAAGGTTTCTTTTAAGAATTCTGCTCTTCCCCTTGCATTTTTTGCTCGCGCCCTGTAGCCATGCCAAAAATGCCCCTACGCATGTTAAATAACGTAAGTGTTAAACTATGCGCATGTTAAGTCACGCAACGTGAGTTAACTCACGTAAGTTAATAATTCCAAAAACATGAGAAATTTTCAAGGCATGATCATGTTTGAGATTGCACATGTTTATGAATTTACACATGTCTGTCATATATTGTCACTATTTTGACCATATATGCATGCTTCTTCTACACGTATATGGTTGCTCCCTTTCTTTCTTCTACACGTATTTGGTGGAGAGTGGTGGAGAAAAGCATTATTAATTTGCTGTTAGTTAGAAATGAGTTTGATGAGTATCATTTTGTAAAGTTTCTACAACTTCTATATAGAAATATGGTTGACAGCAAAAAGTGTGGCTTATTGTATTTCACTGCATTATCCATATTCTCACTTTTGCCTTACGTGAGTTAACTCACATGTGTAAAAATTAAATTATGTTGTTTTTTTACACTTGCGTGAGTTAACTCACGCTGCGTGACTTAACATGCGCATAGTTTAACACTTACGTCAGTTAACATGCGCAGGAGCATTTTTAGCATGGCTGCGGGGCGCGAGCAAAAAGTACAGGGAAAAGTGCAGAATTCTTCTTTTAAAACATTTATAGCAACTTTATGTGTAAATGATAGATATGTGAATGCGGGTTGAAGTCTCCAACTCTATGAATGTAATTTAAGTACACATTTTGAAGAACAAGATCCAATTCAAACATTGTTGTATTTACAAGTATCAATTAATGATACATAATCTATTTTGGATATTCTTGTCTTTTTTTCTATTTTAGTTGGAATTAATGATAGATAATCTATTTTCGGATATTCTTGTCTTTTTTTATTTATTTTACTTGGTCATTAAAAAAATCACTTTATTGCCCAATCATAGTGTAGGTGCCGAATTGTAAACTTCCAAGTAAGCACAAAAGTTCATTTTAGCAAGTATCTAGCATGTGTTACGTTATCAATTAAGTTTTAACGTTATTCTTGTAATAATAAATAATATTAAGTAACACTCTTTCACGGGCTAGAACATCTGCCTAGTTTATTTTTATCTTTGTTATATATTGCTAAAAAAATTCAAGTTTTGGCTACAATTAGCTTTGTCTGAATGTTGAAATTTAGTGTTATATCATATATCCCAACATTATTAATCCCATATGATGGTTCATGGAAGAAAGCTTAAAATCAGCCATTAACCCAAAACATGATGTAAAAATATGGTGGATGGTGTTCTAACTTTAGGGAAAGCAAGGTAGTTCACTACAAGGATATTACTGTATAGCTTATCTACGAAAGGTTTCAGTGACAAAATCTTTTCTGTCTGGTAAAGATAATTTTACCATCATTGTTGCTATCACTTTTTGTCTTTTAGTGCCTACTAGAAATCAAGAAGTGCAGAGAGGTAGATGAAGCTCTGGTTAGCTTTACCAGACATCCTTTGTTTATGTGTTTGCATGAGAAGCTCTGGTTAACTTGGCTCTCCAATTAAACTTACTTCATTTCATAAATGTGCCTGCGAGTGCAGAGAGCAGATTAATAATTTTTAGTTGTTTAGATACTGTGAGGAAGAATAAGTTTTTTTTGACAGGTTTAGGACTTCGCCTTGTGCTCCTGTCTGTATATTTTTTTGCTCCCTTATTTAGTTGTTTAGATACTGTGTGGCCCTGTGCCCCTGTCCATGTATTTCTTTTGCTTATTGATGTTTTAATTATTGTATGAGGGATGCACGGACACAATGATTGTTTAGGAACCCTATGAATGGTATTGATGTATGAATTGGGTCTAGTCCTAGCATGATACAAATCTTAGAAGTCTGGTCCATAACACATAATAATTCACCATCATTTTTTTTTATGTTCTAATAGCTCATTTTGACTTCTTTTCTTTTAATAAAATTCACATGCCCTTTCTGTTTTTGAATATCCCGATTATTCATTTTATTCACGACATAATGCTCAATTGAGTTTGCACAAAAGGTTGTTCTTGAGGCACGCTACACACTTTTCATTTTGAGTCACATAATCTTGCCCAGTGGATAAAACCTTTCAAGGCATGCTTTGCATTGTCTACTGTCATTTACTGTCACTTATGTGTTGAAGGTTATACGGAAGTTTGTATTCAACACGAATCCATTAATCTGTTCAATGTTCATTAATATCTTTATGTTGTCTATTTTTTTTTATTTTTTGTGTGAAAACTCATGATGTCTAATCTAATTTGAACTAGTAAGATGTCCAATGAACTTGGATGAGGTAGAATTTGTTTAACCTTCTAACATGTGGAATCATCAAAAGTTTGTCACTTTTGATTTATAAGTGATATAGGAGGAACGAATTTATATTTAGGCTAACGGTTAATTCAAGAAGTGTTAATTAATTGCGCTCTTTCTAATTTTGGTGAATATGACTATTTTATTTTTAATGTATACCGTTATTATGTCATAGTTAAATGTGTTTTATGTACTCATATTGTTAGGGACGTCGAAAATCTGCCATGAAATACATATAATATAACATCTCTCATGTGTACCACATACCATAAGCAAAAGATTTGTGTGATGTTGTTAAATGGGCTCATTGTCTTGATTGTTAGCATTTTATTTTCCTTCAATTGACAAATGTTAGATTCTTAGTTGTTATGCTAGTATATTAGTTTTTTTTTTAAGGAATGCTAGTATATTAGTTGTTATGTCCCTTAACTCAACTCCTTTGACCCTTAGCTCAAACCAGTTAAGCTAAGAAGATCACTTGTGATATAGTGTAGAGAATCATGACCTTAGAGAGAAAATGGGTATAGTGGCACACACTTCTGGTTTTAATGATTCAGAATTTCAAGCTTTCGTAGGCAAGGATGGTAGGAGGAAATAGGCTTATTGTAGGTACAATTGCTTCAGTTATAGTATTCCTTTTGTAGAGTAGAAGACATTTATTGAAATCATTTGTAGAAACTTACTGGTTATAACGACTATGTGTATGTTTGGTATCACAATGGCCGTAATTTCAACAAACCTACGATGATATAGAACATGCACTATTTATTACAACTCTACTCTCTGAACTTCTTTATAAGCAACCTATGTGCAATTTTGGCTGCACTAAAAGAATTTCTAAATGTGGCAGAAGTCTGGTGTTGATTGCGTTGGTTCCCTGTGACTTCTTAAACCTTAATTGTCACTTTATTTTTTTTTATTTTCACATCATTCATCTTGTATATTTGAGCTTTATGGTGATATCACTCTAAAGTTTATACTATTAGGTAATAATTTGTCTAGAAATATTACGAAATACGCGTCAACCTGTTAATATTTTCTCCTTTGCCGGGGTTTGAACTCGGGTCCTTTAACTCTTCTGACTCCTTTAAGGTAGGTGGTAACAATAGTAAGTTGTTCACTTTGATACCTTAAAGTTTTGTTGAGTATGATATCCAATATCCAATCATTTAATGTCTAGTCATTTTTATAGTATTTAATTTAATTATTTTGAAGTGAATTTAAATTTTTTGAATTATTATGCCTTAGGCTTAAAGTATTATTAGCTCTTTGTACCTTCTTTGTAAGTTCAATGTGATTGAGGTCTTTGGATTTGATTATATCAACTGATAACCTGAACAACTATGTAAATATCATGTGTCATTGGACCTGCAGCTACCTTTGTTTGTTAATAAAACAAGTTTAGCTGTGGAAATTTCTAAAGTTCAAGGACTTGACATGATATTTTCAATGTTGTTTTTAGATTCAGTTATAAAGGAATATGTGCACTTCTTGTCTGCTTTATTTTTGTAAGCTCGTATTTTCTATTTGATTTCCCCCCACCTTACAAGACCTCCTAACCAGTGCATTTTAAGTTCTTTGCCCCAGCTATCATAGGGTGCAACACTTACTATATCCATCATGTTTACACCAAAGGCTGTAACGGTGCGTTTAAATGGCAGATTTTTTGCTGGCCGCCATAATATGCCATCTGCAATTGATAACAGTGGATTCAGTTATAGTCCAAGGATAGTTCCATCTCCTACCATGCAGATAGTTTACTTTGGCAACAGACAACATTGTGAATATTTCATGATATGTAAGTCGATTGTCTTTAATTAAACACAACCCACACTACTGTGATTATTGCATGGATCTGTCTTTCTTAATTGTTTACTATGTACAGTTTTCATATTTATCTTTGGTCTACTGAGCTTGTTAACTATGGTATACAAAAAATTGTACCTTACAAGAAAATATGCAACAATGTCTCTTTACTGGCATTTTGCTGGGAGCAACTAGCTTCTCATAATCAATTGGCTTGCCTTTTGAGGGCACAGAGTATTCAAACATAATAGTCATTTAAGTAGTTACTTAAGATCAATTATCTTGGATGTATGGCAGATTGTATTGACAAAACATTAATTTCTTGATGAATAAAACGTTGTCTAAACCTTTGGTCGATTTATTGAGTATTCCTCAACATATGCATCATTCTTTGAAGGCTAAAGTGCTCTAGTTTTATTGGTAATGGCAGTGGGAAAATTCCCATCAACTTACTTCAAAGGTAAGGATTTTGTGTGAACTCATTTAATTTAATTTAATGTATCATAATTTACGTTACTCACTTGGTGTTAAACAAATAAACGTCAAATTTTTTAATGACCAACCATGGTTTAAAAGGGAGTCTTGGAATTTACTGAAATGTGCCTTAGGATAAACAAATTAAGCGGCTTATAGTATAAGTGCTTGTCATATTAGTACTTATACATAAGATATTTTTATAACAAAAGATTAAATGAAGTCAAATTATTTTCACATAAGCTAAAGGTTGTTTTCATAAGCTATTATGGAGAGCTTACAAAAATAAGCTGAAAACAGTTTACGAACATATCATAAGTTGTTTCCATAAGCTCTTAAACAGTTACATAATAAGTGCTTATGTCAATAGATAAATTTAAGTAAGTCAATCCAAACAGATGCTAAGATACATATCTAAGTATCAATCTTTTTCATATGCAAATGCAAGTTGTGGACCTGACACTATATTGCAAGGATTTATTGCATTATTTTTCCTTGTTTTTTTGTATTAACTATGTTTAAATTCCATATCATGAAAAGGTAAAGTAATTTTAGTCAAGGCCTTAAAAAATGTGTGTGACTGCAATTTGGGTGACATCTCCTTAACCTAATTAAGGTTGCATAAGCTGCTTTTTACCGATCTGTAATGCAATTTAGAACTTTAATTCCAATACTGTTTAATTGTAATTACGGAAGAGAATGGAGCACCTCGATGTTTTGCCAAACAAGGATCTAGAAAAGGTTGGCCTTGAACAAGAGATGCATATACACTGTATGAGTTGGAAACGAGCTCCTCGTAGGAATTCCAGTTTCCACAATGCTCCCTCCTTCAACAATAGCTATCATATCTGCACTCCTATAACTGAGTTGGAAGTCTCACATTTTCCAACAACATATAAGTGATTGGATCTGTAAACCCAACGTTTTAAGATTTTGGGTGAAAGATGCGGTTGTCTTAAGATTTTGCCCAATGTGGTACTCCTTCGGGCTCCCCTCATTGACCAACAAATTGCACATTTCTTCTGTGATGTGATGTTATTTCGTTTGTTTGAAAAAAATGGTTTTCATGATAGATAGTGCACACAATGAGGCAGTGATGTTGTTTTCAGCTTTTATGAATCAGACAAATGGTTGAGGAAAGAACCTTAACAGTATTGGCTAGGTGTTTTTTAGTATCTGTTTGAAAAATACCATTTTTTGTTGGTTATTCCACAGATACCGCTAATGCAGCCATGCTGATGCTCTTTTTTCGGGCTATTGTTTGAGAAGAAAAGGTGAATCTGAGCCATACACACTCATTAGTCATTAGTTTAAGTATGAGGTGTAACACCCCGTTTTCCCAACATAAAAATTTCTTTAAAAAGAATAGCATGCATCAGAGTAAGCACATAAACAGGGCATCACATATCTTAAAACATCTCATGTCAATGATTAAATAAACATTAAATCTTCGTAAAATCTCGCAGCGGAATAATCATATAAAATAAACATCTCAAGGTCTTTGGCACGCAGGCCCCATCAACATCTTATTATCAAAGTCTTCAAGTTAAACATAAGCATGTAAAATAACATAATCAAATCAAAAGCATAATACGCAAGGAACAGAGAAAATATAAGCAAGGTTTCCCCATCCCGTTACGTATCAGAGCACCTAGACTCGACTGCAGAAATCCTCACACGTCTGCACCTAATCTTGGTTACCTGCACTTGCCCACGAGGCGGCAATTCCAGCAGAAGGGGTGAGATTCACAAATAATTATATTAAACATGTAATTAAATAATCACAATTCAACAACCAACATAATTCAACTTATCACTGATAAACATCTAGCATTTAGCACATCAACATAAACAACACATCATTTAGCATCATCATAATCAACATCATAAACATCTTAAATAAACATCTTAGACGACACGACTCGACTTCGTCACTTGACTATGCAACCCTACGTCTTATATGCATGTGGTACCAATCCAGGGCATAAGCCCTCGTCGCTATGAGCATAAATATACTCCAAGGCATAAGCCTTCGTCGCTGGTGAGCAAAGCTCCAGGGCATAAGCCCTCGTCGCTGGTGAGTAAAAACTCCAGGGCATAAGCCCCCATCATAGAATGAGTATGCATGAGACTCAACACTTTTAACTTAAACAAGTTAACATCTTAAACGTCGCAAAACATCTTATTCATCAAGGACTGACACATGCAGCAACTATACAAAAGTAAACAGCAACATGGCAGCAATCACATCATCCAAATAATATTCATAAAGCAAGCATCTCAAGTAAGTCAAACATTTACAACTTAAATAGTTCATATAACACACATAAGCGGCATGAAAACCATCAAAATCATCTCAGCCATCAAGTATTCATCGTTACAGTTCATAATAAACATTATTAAAAGTCCCAGAAGCTACCCAAAGGTCATCTCTCATGGTTATATGCGACAACAGATCGCAAACAGTACAGGTTCTGAGTTCTGACTTAACTCGCTATGGCGAGTGGGAAAGCTCGCCTCGCGAGTACTAAGGTCCTGCTCGCTATGGCGAGTTGGATTGCTCGCCTCGCGAGCTCTAGGGTAATGCTCGCTATGGCGAGCTGGGATGCTCGCCTCGCGAGTAAACTAGGTCTACTCGCCACGGCGAGTTGCATAGCTCGCCTCAGGCGAGCGATGAACAGTCTGCTACGGCTTCTACGAAATTCCACCCAAAAAGTCCCAAATTCATCATCTTAAACGTCTAAACTCTCAGAATCATTATTATTAAGGTTAATCTACGTTCTGTACTCAATCTAAACATCAATTCTACAGCTTTATGGCCTACTTCATGATTATTCTCACTTTTTAACCTAATTTCAATTCTCACAAAACTCAATCCTATGTTGTTAATTCTGATTAGATGCATTACAGATCAACATAATTAAGTGCTAGACTCACCCTTACCTGGTTAAAGCAGAAATCGCAGCCCTCAAAGCTTTTCTCCCTTCACGTGCTTGTTTTCTCTCTTTTCCAAAATTCAGTAACGCGTACTGACTTCTTAACCTAATTTCCCTTTATATACTCCCAACAAATCTTATCTTATTTACTCTTTCTCCCACATAACTCTCTAAAATCCAAAACTAACCCACAACTAAATATTTTATTTTATTTTCAAATCTTATTTTATTTAACAATAAAATAAGTCACCACGTCGCATAAAATCAAATTAAATCTTCACTTAACATCACATAATATATATAAAAATATATAGCAATTTCTCGAATAAATCAATTAATTAAATAATCAAAAATGGGCGTTACAACTCTCCCCAACTTAAAAGATTTTCGTCCTCGAAAATTACCTCAAGCAAACAACTCAGGGTACGACTCTAACATCTTACTCTCTAATTCCCACGTCAAGCTTTCGCCGGTCGCTCCCGACCAAACGACTCTAACGAGAGGTATCTCCTTGCCCCTCAGCGTCTTCGTCTTTCTATCATCGATCCTCAACGGTAAGGTCTCAACCGTAAAGTTGTCCCTAACTTGCACATCATCACTCTGGATCACATGAGACGGATCCGGAACATACTTCCTTAGTTGCGACACATGGAACACATCGTGCAAATTCGATAAATGTGGTGGCAATCCAATACGATAGGCCACCGCCCCAATCCTCTCTGATATCTGGTATGGACCAATAAACTTCGGGGTTAACTTCTTCGACTTCAATGCACGACCAACACCGGTCATAGGAGTCACTCTCAGGAACACATGATCTCCCTCTTGGAACTCAAGGTCCTTCCTACGCTTGTCATGATAACTCTTTTGTCGACTCTGCGACGCTTTCATCTTCTCTTGGATCATTCTTACTTTCTCAGTAGTCTGTTGAACAATCTCCGGTCCTAACATCACATTCTCGCCTGACTCAAACCAACACAACGGAGTTCTACATCTCCGACCATACAAAGCCTCAAATGGTGCCATCCCAATACTCGAATGGTAACTGTTGTTGTACGTGAACTCTATCAATGGAAGATGACTATCCCAAGTTCCTCCTTGCTCAAGTACACACACTCTCAACAAATCTTCCAACGACTGAATCGTCCTTTCCGACTGACCATCTGTTTGCGGATGATAAGCCGAACTCAACCTCAACTGAGAACCTAACGCCTCTTGCAAACTCTTCCAAAATCTAGAAGTAAATCTCGGGTCTCTATGTGATACGATGCTCGAAGGAACACCATGCAACTTCACAATCTCTTTGACATAGATCTCTGCCAACTGAGCAACAGGAAAAGTGATATTGATCGGTAGAAAATGAGCCGACTTCGTCAATCTATCGACAATCACCCAAATAGCGTCATTCCCTTTAGGAGTATTCGGCAAGCTCGTCACAAAATCCATGGATATACTATCCCATTTCCACTCTGGCACATCTAAAGGTACCATCATTCCGGCAAGTTTCTGATGCTCAACCTTCGATTTCTGACAAACCAAACAAGAATAAACAAACTGTGCCACGTCACGTTTCAAACCAGACCACCAAAACATCTTCTTTAAATCATGATACATCTTCGTAGCTCCCGGATGAATACTCAAGCTACTTCTATGACTCTCTGCAAGTATCATCTTCTTCATTTCCTCATTATCAGGAATGCATATCCTACCTCGGAATCTTAACACTCCTTGATCATCCACTTTAAAATCACTATCCTCCGTCTGATTACTAGCAACCAACAAGTCCACAAACTTAACATCTTCTTTCTGCGCCTCTTTGATACTTTTCAAGAATTCATTATCGATCTTCAACATTCCTAGTTTTACACTCTGAGGCGTTCTCTCACAAACCAAACTCAAATCTCTAAACTGTTCAAGTAACTCGAACTCCTTCACCATCATAGCAGACATATGCAAGGTCTTCCTACTCAAGGCATCTGCAACTACATTAGCTTTACCCGGATGGTAATTCAAACCAAAATCATAATCTTTCAACAATTCAAGCCACCTTCGTTGTCTCATATTCAATTCCTTCTGGTCAAATAAGTACTTCAAACTCTTGTGATCACTAAACACCTCAAACCTCGAACCATACAAGTAATGTCTCCATATTTTCAATACAAAGACCACAGCTGCCAACTCTAAGTCATGCGTCGGATAATTCTTCTCATGAATCCTCAACTGCCTTGATGCATAAGCTACCACTTTACCATCTTGCATAAGAACACCACCTAAACCCAACTTGGACGCATCACAATACACCACAAAAGGTTCATCGGGCTTCGGCAAAATCAAAACTGGGGCCGTCGTCAAGCGCTTCTTCAACTCATTAAAACTGTTCTCACAATGAACATCCCACACAAAAGATTTACCTTTACACGTCAACTGCGTTAACGGAAGAGCCAACTTAGAAAATCCTTCTATAAATCTTCGATAGTAACCAGCTAGACCCAGAAAGCTTCTAATCTCAGTAACCGACTTAGGAGTCTCCCATTGCGATACTGCTTCAACTTTAGACGGATCAACCGCAATGCCATCGCCAGAAATAACATGACCAAGAAAACTTACTTCCTTCAACCAGAACTCACACTTAGACAACTTAGCAAAAAGCTTCTTCTCTTTCAACACTTGCAAGACGATCTTCAAATGTTCGGCATGCTCTTCTTCAGTCTTAGAATAAACCAGGATGTCATCAATAAATACCACAACAAAACGATCCAAATAAGCATGGAAGATTCTATTCATATACTCCATAAATACGCCAGGTGCGTTAGTAACACCGAAAGGCATCACCGTATACTCATAATGTCCATATCGCGTTCTGAACGCCGTCTTCTGCATATCCTCATCTTTCACTTTAATCTGGTGATAACCCGATCTCAAATCTATCTTGCTAAATACACAAGCACCCACCAACTGATCCATCAAGTCGTCAATTCTCGGAAGTGGATACCTATTCTTTATCGTTACTTTATTCAACTGACGATAGTCGATGCACAACCTCATACTTCCATCCTTCTTCTTGACTAACAACACTGGAGCTCCCCACGGTGAAACACTTGGTCTCACGAACTTCTTATCAAGCAACTCCTCTAACTGTTTCTTCAGCTCGGCCAACTCAGAAGCTGACATACGATACGGCGTCATAGACACAGGCTTCGTTCCAGGAACGAGATCAATCGTAAATTCAACTTCTCTTTCTGGAGGTACATCTGGAATCTCATCTGGGAAAACTTCAGGAAAATCACATACCACTTGTAGCTTATCAATCACTGCCTGATTCTCAATAGATAAAGACGCCATCAAGGAAAACATCATAATTCCGTCGCGTTCCAACTGCTTCAACTGTTTAGTAGATAGGAACTCTGCGCCACTCTCTTCCTCGGGAGAAGAAAAATGCACCGTCTTGCTAAAACAATTAATCAGAACATGATTGTACTCTAACCAATTCATCCCCAAAATCACATCCATCCCAACCAACGGCAGACACACTAAATCAATCTCAAAATCACGACCAAACATAGACACAGGACATCTTAAACACACAAGGGAAGTAGTCACCGAACCCTTAGCTGGAGTTTCGACAACCATCTCCCCATTCATATCAGATACAACAAGATTCAACTTAGCAGCACAATCAAGAGCAACAAAACAATGTGTGGCACCAGTATCAATAATAGCAACTAAAGGTATATTATCAAAATAACAAGTACCTCTGATCAAGCGATCCTCGCTCTCCGTCTGCGTACCCGACAAAGCAAAAACTCTCCCAGAAGTCTGAGCCTTCTTAGGCTTCGTGCATTGCGAACCAATGTGACCCTCATCGCCGCAGTTAAAACATACAACATCACCATGTTTGCAATCAGCAGTAGTGTGTCCCTTCTTGCCACAACGAAAACATCTCTTCACCTCTCCAGGGCAAGCATTACTCTTATGGCCTTTCACGCCACAAGTATAGCAAACAACCTCAGCAGGAGCATCTTTCTTAACAGGTCTCCTCTCATCATTAACTCTTTGTTTGCCCTTATCTGCAGGTGCACTGTAGGGCTTAGGACGACTTTGCTGCCCCTTTCCTTTCCTCTCATTAACCACCTTGTAATGAGCCTTAGTGTCCTCCTCGTAAATCCTGCAGCTGCTCACTAACTCAGAAAAGTTTCTAATCTTCTGATACCCTATAGCCCTCTTGATATCAGCTCTCAATCCGTTCTCAAACTTAATACATTTAGAAAATTCGGCGGTCTCAGCAGAGTAGTGTGGATAAAACTTGGCCAGCTCCACAAATTTTGCAGCATACTCAGTCACAGACATGTTCCCTTGCTTTAGCTCCAGGAACTCAATCTCTTTCTTGCCCCGCACATCCTCAGGAAAATATCTGTTGAGGAACTCTCTCTTAAATACTGCCCAGGTCACCTCAGCACCGTCCTGCTCCAGGGTGGGTAGAAGACTAATCCACCAATCGTCTGCCTCCTCAGCCAGCATGTGCGTACCGAAACGCACCTTCTGCACCTCCGTGCACTGCATAACTCTGAATACTCTCTCAATCTCTTTGAGCCAAGACTGGGCTCCATCCGGATCATATCTCCCCTTGAAAGTAGGAGGATGGTTTCTCAAGAAGGTCTCCAGCATACGGACCTCCGCACCAGCACCAGCATTAGGCTGCTGTCCCACAGCTTGAGCAACAGCTTCCAAGGCAGCAGCAATTGCAGCATCATTCCTTCCAGCCATCTTAATCCTCAACAAAACAAACATAAGTTAGAATAATACAATAATACTATTCTAACTCTAAGACAACGTCACTCGACTCTCCACTTGGCTGGACGGACCGACCTGCTCTGATACCAATTGTAACACCCCGTTTTCCCAACATAAAAATTTCTTTAAAAAGAATAGCATGCATCAGAGTAAGCACATAAACAGGGCATCACATATCTTAAAACATCTCATGTCAATGATTAAATAAACATTAAATCTTCGTAAAATCTCGCAGCGGAATAATCATATAAAATAAACATCTCAAGGTCTTTGGCACGCAGGCCCCATCAACATCTTATTATCAAAGTCTTCAAGTTAAACATAAGCATGTAAAATAACATAATCAAATCAAAAGCATAATACGCAAGGAACAGAGAAAATATAAGCAAGGTTTCCCCATCCCGTTACGTATCAGAGCACCTAGACTCGACTGCAGAAATCCTCACACGTCTGCACCTAATCTTGGTTACCTGCACTTGCCCACGAGGCGGCAATTCCAGCAGAAGGGGTGAGATTCACAAATAATTATATTAAACATGTAATTAAATAATCACAATTCAACAACCAACATAATTCAACTTATCACTGATAAACATCTAGCATTTAGCACATCAACATAAACAACACATCATTTAGCATCATCATAATCAACATCATAAACATCTTAAATAAACATCTTAGACGACACGACTCGACTTCGTCACTTGACTATGCAACCCTACGTCTTATATGCATGTGGTACCAATCCAGGGCATAAGCCCTCGTCGCTATGAGCATAAATATACTCCAAGGCATAAGCCTTCGTCGCTGGTGAGCAAAGCTCCAGGGCATAAGCCCTCGTCGCTGGTGAGTAAAAACTCCAGGGCATAAGCCCCCATCATAGAATGAGTATGCATGAGACTCAACACTTTTAACTTAAACAAGTTAACATCTTAAACGTCGCAAAACATCTTATTCATCAAGGACTGACACATGCAGCAACTATACAAAAGTAAACAGCAACATGGCAGCAATCACATCATCCAAATAATATTCATAAAGCAAGCATCTCAAGTAAGTCAAACATTTACAACTTAAATAGTTCATATAACACACATAAGCGGCATGAAAACCATCAAAATCATCTCAGCCATCAAGTATTCATCGTTACAGTTCATAATAAACATTATTAAAAGTCCCAGAAGCTACCCAAAGGTCATCTCTCATGGTTATATGCGACAACAGATCGCAAACAGTACAGGTTCTGAGTTCTGACTTAACTCGCTATGGCGAGTGGGAAAGCTCGCCTCGCGAGTACTAAGGTCCTGCTCGCTATGGCGAGTTGGATTGCTCGCCTCGCGAGCTCTAGGGTAATGCTCGCTATGGCGAGCTGGGATGCTCGCCTCGCGAGTAAACTAGGTCTACTCGCCACGGCGAGTTGCATAGCTCGCCTCAGGCGAGCGATGAACAGTCTGCTACGGCTTCTACGAAATTCCACCCAAAAAGTCCCAAATTCATCATCTTAAACGTCTAAACTCTCAGAATCATTATTATTAAGGTTAATCTACGTTCTGTACTCAATCTAAACATCAATTCTACAGCTTTATGGCCTACTTCATGATTATTCTCACTTTTTAACCTAATTTCAATTCTCACAAAACTCAATCCTATGTTGTTAATTCTGATTAGATGCATTACAGATCAACATAATTAAGTGCTAGACTCACCCTTACCTGGTTAAAGCAGAAATCGCAGCCCTCAAAGCTTTTCTCCCTTCACGTGCTTGTTTTCTCTCTTTTCCAAAATTCAGTAACGCGTACTGACTTCTTAACCTAATTTCCCTTTATATACTCCCAACAAATCTTATCTTATTTACTCTTTCTCCCACATAACTCTCTAAAATCCAAAACTAACCCACAACTAAATATTTTATTTTATTTTCAAATCTTATTTTATTTAACAATAAAATAAGTCACCACGTCGCATAAAATCAAATTAAATCTTCACTTAACATCACATAATATATATAAAAATATATAGCAATTTCTCGAATAAATCAATTAATTAAATAATCAAAAATGGGCGTTACAACTCTCCCCAACTTAAAAGATTTTCGTCCTCGAAAATTACCTCAAGCAAACAACTCAGGGTACGACTCTAACATCTTACTCTCTAATTCCCACGTCAAGCTTTCGCCGGTCGCTCCCGACCAAACGACTCTAACGAGAGGTATCTCCTTGCCCCTCAGCGTCTTCGTCTTTCTATCATCGATCCTCAACGGTAAGGTCTCAACCGTAAAGTTGTCCCTAACTTGCACATCATCACTCTGGATCACATGAGACGGATCCGGAACATACTTCCTTAGTTGCGACACATGGAACACATCGTGCAAATTCGATAAATGTGGTGGCAATCCAATACGATAGGCCACCGCCCCAATCCTCTCTGATATCTGGTATGGACCAATAAACTTCGGGGTTAACTTCTTCGACTTCAATGCACGACCAACACCGGTCATAGGAGTCACTCTCAGGAACACATGATCTCCCTCTTGGAACTCAAGGTCCTTCCTACGCTTGTCATGATAACTCTTTTGTCGACTCTGCGACGCTTTCATCTTCTCTTGGATCATTCTTACTTTCTCAGTAGTCTGTTGAACAATCTCCGGTCCTAACATCACATTCTCGCCTGACTCAAACCAACACAACGGAGTTCTACATCTCCGACCATACAAAGCCTCAAATGGTGCCATCCCAATACTCGAATGGTAACTGTTGTTGTACGTGAACTCTATCAATGGAAGATGACTATCCCAAGTTCCTCCTTGCTCAAGTACACACACTCTCAACAAATCTTCCAACGACTGAATCGTCCTTTCCGACTGACCATCTGTTTGCGGATGATAAGCCGAACTCAACCTCAACTGAGAACCTAACGCCTCTTGCAAACTCTTCCAAAATCTAGAAGTAAATCTCGGGTCTCTATGTGATACGATGCTCGAAGGAACACCATGCAACTTCACAATCTCTTTGACATAGATCTCTGCCAACTGAGCAACAGGAAAAGTGATATTGATCGGTAGAAAATGAGCCGACTTCGTCAATCTATCGACAATCACCCAAATAGCGTCATTCCCTTTAGGAGTATTCGGCAAGCTCGTCACAAAATCCATGGATATACTATCCCATTTCCACTCTGGCACATCTAAAGGTACCATCATTCCGGCAAGTTTCTGATGCTCAACCTTCGATTTCTGACAAACCAAACAAGAATAAACAAACTGTGCCACGTCACGTTTCAAACCAGACCACCAAAACATCTTCTTTAAATCATGATACATCTTCGTAGCTCCCGGATGAATACTCAAGCTACTTCTATGACTCTCTGCAAGTATCATCTTCTTCATTTCCTCATTATCAGGAATGCATATCCTACCTCGGAATCTTAACACTCCTTGATCATCCACTTTAAAATCACTATCCTCCGTCTGATTACTAGCAACCAACAAGTCCACAAACTTAACATCTTCTTTCTGCGCCTCTTTGATACTTTTCAAGAATTCATTATCGATCTTCAACATTCCTAGTTTTACACTCTGAGGCGTTCTCTCACAAACCAAACTCAAATCTCTAAACTGTTCAAGTAACTCGAACTCCTTCACCATCATAGCAGACATATGCAAGGTCTTCCTACTCAAGGCATCTGCAACTACATTAGCTTTACCCGGATGGTAATTCAAACCAAAATCATAATCTTTCAACAATTCAAGCCACCTTCGTTGTCTCATATTCAATTCCTTCTGGTCAAATAAGTACTTCAAACTCTTGTGATCACTAAACACCTCAAACCTCGAACCATACAAGTAATGTCTCCATATTTTCAATACAAAGACCACAGCTGCCAACTCTAAGTCATGCGTCGGATAATTCTTCTCATGAATCCTCAACTGCCTTGATGCATAAGCTACCACTTTACCATCTTGCATAAGAACACCACCTAAACCCAACTTGGACGCATCACAATACACCACAAAAGGTTCATCGGGCTTCGGCAAAATCAAAACTGGGGCCGTCGTCAAGCGCTTCTTCAACTCATTAAAACTGTTCTCACAATGAACATCCCACACAAAAGATTTACCTTTACACGTCAACTGCGTTAACGGAAGAGCCAACTTAGAAAATCCTTCTATAAATCTTCGATAGTAACCAGCTAGACCCAGAAAGCTTCTAATCTCAGTAACCGACTTAGGAGTCTCCCATTGCGATACTGCTTCAACTTTAGACGGATCAACCGCAATGCCATCGCCAGAAATAACATGACCAAGAAAACTTACTTCCTTCAACCAGAACTCACACTTAGACAACTTAGCAAAAAGCTTCTTCTCTTTCAACACTTGCAAGACGATCTTCAAATGTTCGGCATGCTCTTCTTCAGTCTTAGAATAAACCAGGATGTCATCAATAAATACCACAACAAAACGATCCAAATAAGCATGGAAGATTCTATTCATATACTCCATAAATACGCCAGGTGCGTTAGTAACACCGAAAGGCATCACCGTATACTCATAATGTCCATATCGCGTTCTGAACGCCGTCTTCTGCATATCCTCATCTTTCACTTTAATCTGGTGATAACCCGATCTCAAATCTATCTTGCTAAATACACAAGCACCCACCAACTGATCCATCAAGTCGTCAATTCTCGGAAGTGGATACCTATTCTTTATCGTTACTTTATTCAACTGACGATAGTCGATGCACAACCTCATACTTCCATCCTTCTTCTTGACTAACAACACTGGAGCTCCCCACGGTGAAACACTTGGTCTCACGAACTTCTTATCAAGCAACTCCTCTAACTGTTTCTTCAGCTCGGCCAACTCAGAAGCTGACATACGATACGGCGTCATAGACACAGGCTTCGTTCCAGGAACGAGATCAATCGTAAATTCAACTTCTCTTTCTGGAGGTACATCTGGAATCTCATCTGGGAAAACTTCAGGAAAATCACATACCACTTGTAGCTTATCAATCACTGCCTGATTCTCAATAGATAAAGACGCCATCAAGGAAAACATCATAATTCCGTCGCGTTCCAACTGCTTCAACTGTTTAGTAGATAGGAACTCTGCGCCACTCTCTTCCTCGGGAGAAGAAAAATGCACCGTCTTGCTAAAACAATTAATCAGAACATGATTGTACTCTAACCAATTCATCCCCAAAATCACATCCATCCCAACCAACGGCAGACACACTAAATCAATCTCAAAATCACGACCAAACATAGACACAGGACATCTTAAACACACAAGGGAAGTAGTCACCGAACCCTTAGCTGGAGTTTCGACAACCATCTCCCCATTCATATCAGATACAACAAGATTCAACTTAGCAGCACAATCAAGAGCAACAAAACAATGTGTGGCACCAGTATCAATAATAGCAACTAAAGGTATATTATCAAAATAACAAGTACCTCTGATCAAGCGATCCTCGCTCTCCGTCTGCGTACCCGACAAAGCAAAAACTCTCCCAGAAGTCTGAGCCTTCTTAGGCTTCGTGCATTGCGAACCAATGTGACCCTCATCGCCGCAGTTAAAACATACAACATCACCATGTTTGCAATCAGCAGTAGTGTGTCCCTTCTTGCCACAACGAAAACATCTCTTCACCTCTCCAGGGCAAGCATTACTCTTATGGCCTTTCACGCCACAAGTATAGCAAACAACCTCAGCAGGAGCATCTTTCTTAACAGGTCTCCTCTCATCATTAACTCTTTGTTTGCCCTTATCTGCAGGTGCACTGTAGGGCTTAGGACGACTTTGCTGCCCCTTTCCTTTCCTCTCATTAACCACCTTGTAATGAGCCTTAGTGTCCTCCTCGTAAATCCTGCAGCTGCTCACTAACTCAGAAAAGTTTCTAATCTTCTGATACCCTATAGCCCTCTTGATATCAGCTCTCAATCCGTTCTCAAACTTAATACATTTAGAAAATTCGGCGGTCTCAGCAGAGTAGTGTGGATAAAACTTGGCCAGCTCCACAAATTTTGCAGCATACTCAGTCACAGACATGTTCCCTTGCTTTAGCTCCAGGAACTCAATCTCTTTCTTGCCCCGCACATCCTCAGGAAAATATCTGTTGAGGAACTCTCTCTTAAATACTGCCCAGGTCACCTCAGCACCGTCCTGCTCCAGGGTGGGTAGAAGACTAATCCACCAATCGTCTGCCTCCTCAGCCAGCATGTGCGTACCGAAACGCACCTTCTGCACCTCCGTGCACTGCATAACTCTGAATACTCTCTCAATCTCTTTGAGCCAAGACTGGGCTCCATCCGGATCATATCTCCCCTTGAAAGTAGGAGGATGGTTTCTCAAGAAGGTCTCCAGCATACGGACCTCCGCACCAGCACCAGCACCAGCATTAGGCTGCTGTCCCACAGCTTGAGCAACAGCTTCCAAGGCAGCAGCAATTGCAGCATCATTCCTTCCAGCCATCTTAATCCTCAACAAAACAAACATAAGTTAGAATAATACAATAATACTATTCTAACTCTAAGACAACGTCACTCGACTCTCCACTTGGCTGGACGGACCGACCTGCTCTGATACCAATTGTAACACCCCATTTTCCCAACATAAAAATTTCTTTAAAAAGAATAGCATGCATCAGAGTAAGCACATAAACAGGGCATCACATATCTTAAAACATCTCATGTCAATGATTAAATAAACATTAAATCTTCGTAAAATCTCGCAGCGGAATAATCATATAAAATAAACATCTCAAGGTCTTTGGCACGCAGGCCCCATCAACATCTTATTATCAAAGTCTTCAAGTTAAACATAAGCATGTAAAATAACATAATCAAATCAAAAGCATAATACGCAAGGAACAGAGAAAATATAAGCAAGGTTTCCCCATCCCGTTACGTATCAGAGCACCTAGACTCGACTGCAGAAATCCTCACACGTCTGCACCTAATCTTGGTTACCTGCACTTGCCCACGAGGCGGCAATTCCAGCAGAAGGGGTGAGATTCACAAATAATTATATTAAACATGTAATTAAATAATCACAATTCAACAACCAACATAATTCAACTTATCACTGATAAACATCTAGCATTTAGCACATCAACATAAACAACACATCATTTAGCATCATCATAATCAACATCATAAACATCTTAAATAAACATCTTAGACGACACGACTCGACTTCGTCACTTGACTATGCAACCCTACGTCTTATATGCATGTGGTACCAATCCAGGGCATAAGCCCTCGTCGCTATGAGCATAAATATACTCCAAGGCATAAGCCTTCGTCGCTGGTGAGCAAAGCTCCAGGGCATAAGCCCTCGTCGCTGGTGAGTAAAAACTCCAGGGCATAAGCCCCCATCATAGAATGAGTATGCATGAGACTCAACACTTTTAACTTAAACAAGTTAACATCTTAAACGTCGCAAAACATCTTATTCATCAAGGACTGACACATGCAGCAACTATACAAAAGTAAACAGCAACATGGCAGCAATCACATCATCCAAATAATATTCATAAAGCAAGCATCTCAAGTAAGTCAAACATTTACAACTTAAATAGTTCATATAACACACATAAGCGGCATGAAAACCATCAAAATCATCTCAGCCATCAAGTATTCATCGTTACAGTTCATAATAAACATTATTAAAAGTCCCAGAAGCTACCCAAAGGTCATCTCTCATGGTTATATGCGACAACAGATCGCAAACAGTACAGGTTCTGAGTTCTGACTTAACTCGCTATGGCGAGTGGGAAAGCTCGCCTCGCGAGTACTAAGGTCCTGCTCGCTATGGCGAGTTGGATTGCTCGCCTCGCGAGCTCTAGGGTAATGCTCGCTATGGCGAGCTGGGATGCTCGCCTCGCGAGTAAACTAGGTCTACTCGCCACGGCGAGTTGCATAGCTCGCCTCAGGCGAGCGATGAACAGTCTGCTACGGCTTCTACGAAATTCCACCCAAAAAGTCCCAAATTCATCATCTTAAACGTCTAAACTCTCAGAATCATTATTATTAAGGTTAATCTACGTTCTGTACTCAATCTAAACATCAATTCTACAGCTTTATGGCCTACTTCATGATTATTCTCACTTTTTAACCTAATTTCAATTCTCACAAAACTCAATCCTATGTTGTTAATTCTGATTAGATGCATTACAGATCAACATAATTAAGTGCTAGACTCACCCTTACCTGGTTAAAGCAGAAATCGCAGCCCTCAAAGCTTTTCTCCCTTCACGTGCTTGTTTTCTCTCTTTTCCAAAATTCAGTAACGCGTACTGACTTCTTAACCTAATTTCCCTTTATATACTCCCAACAAATCTTATCTTATTTACTCTTTCTCCCACATAACTCTCTAAAATCCAAAACTAACCCACAACTAAATATTTTATTTTATTTTCAAATCTTATTTTATTTAACAATAAAATAAGTCACCACGTCGCATAAAATCAAATTAAATCTTCACTTAACATCACATAATATATATAAAAATATATAGCAATTTCTCGAATAAATCAATTAATTAAATAATCAAAAATGGGCGTTACATGAGGCTTCACATCCAGAGAGTTAAGGTTGTTTTGAAAGTTGTTGCCCCTCTGTGTTGTTGTGATAGCCGATGGTTTGTCTCGGTCAAATTTATAAACAGCTTTCAACACATAATATATACTATTACTTCCTCCGTTCCTCAGCATAATCTTCCTTTTCTTTTTATTCTTCTTTGCCAACTTCTTTTCTTCTTCTTAAATTAAAGAACAATGGAATGAATACTTCTTTTTCTTCTTCTTCTCCTTAGATAGCAAGGCAATGATGATGTTTTCAGTAACTGAATCAGACATTAGGAGAAGAAATGTTTCATGGCGAGGTGATTCGGTGTCTGTGTTTAAATTACACTTGTTGTACTTTGCACAGATGGTGTTGACGCAACCATTAGGAACCTCTTCGCTCTTTTGTCTCTGAGAAAAGGCGAATCTGATCCTTCTTTTGTTCACCCCATTTCAAATTGTGTTTGGGTCCCTCTTTTATATGAAACAATGTTGCAGAGTGCTCCATGTTATATATGAATGGACATGATAATGTTGTCTGGCTGCTATTATTGAAGCCTTCTTTTGCCAAACACAATTTCGTCCTTGTATAAAAAATACACATGAATTATTAGTACACTTCACTAAAGTTGAAGTAAGGTCAGTAAACTATAGAATCTATGACATGGTTCAGAAACATCGGTGCTTGGTGAACTAGATGCACTATTATTTGACTGTCGGTTGAGTAACTGGCTAAGAAAAATTGATAGGATTCTCAAGGCAAGGCAAGGCAAGACAGCGTTTCTAGGGCTCCATCTTGTATATGAATGGACATTATTAAATTTGTATGTTATTTGTGTGAATTTTGTGTCTATAATCAGATCACACTATTGTATTTATAATGGTGTTGCAATAAATACATTGAATAAGCACCGACCTAGGAAGTTGTATAATCCTAGGAACATTAACAATCAACTAGATAGTCGTTACACTTATAAAGAATTTCTATAGTTAATTCTAACAGACGATAACTTTGCTTGGCTACAATTATGGTTGCAGCAGGGAAGTGATCAAGGGAATGGAAGTCTTTATTGATAGACTTCCCATACAAGGGAAAGAGACAAAGGATCACAAGCGACCAACTTAAAACAGAAACAAAACCTAATTAACCAAATAACTAACATACCAACTAACTACTCTAACAACCCATAACTACATTAACTACTCTAATTTTTTGGTTCCTAACAGGTTAGTAGTTTATTTCTTCTCTCACTTTTCATTTTGCAGTGTTTTATTTGTCTAACTACATTTTTTTGCTTATAAATGCAAATGAGTTGGAGGTTTTTGATTTTAAAATGGTTTCAGGAGAAGCATGCCACACCTGTTCTAGTTAATACTGAGGTACTGTTTGTTCAAAAAATTACTAAGGTATTGTTAACACGATTCGTGTGTTTTATATATTAGTTTATCTCTGTTGAATTCTCTGTTATAGCACTTTTTAAACCTCATATATGACTTGCACATTTTTTTGGTGATACATTGTTATAAGAATAAGTTGCTTGGTAGAGGATACAAAGAGACTATGATGTTGTTTTCAGCTTTTAGATCAAACAACAGGTTGGAGAGCCTAAGTACTGGCAAGGTGTTACAATATCGGTTTGTAAATACCATTGTGGTTCATTCTACATGTACTGATAACGCAGCCATGTTGAGGCTCTTCTCTTCTGCCTATTGTTTGAGGAAAAGGTGAATCTAAGCCTTCCTTGGAATCCCTGCAACTAGGGTTTACAATCGTTAGTTAAGTGTGAGGCTTCATCCTCAGAGAGATAAGGTTGCCTTGAGAGTTGTCACCCCTCCGAGTTGATGTGCAAGCTGATGATCCTTCTCAGTGAAATTCGCAAAAAGCTCTCCATGCGTGCATGCGCGTGCACACACACACACACACACACACACACACACACTCTGTTTATGTTCCAATTCCATACAAAAGCTTCTTTTTTTCTTCTTCTTCTTCCTCTTAGATAACAAGTCAGTGATGATGATTTCAGCAATTGAATCAGACATTGTGTGAAGAGTTGTTTTATGGCGAGGTAACTCTGTCTGTTTAAAATTACCCTTGCAGTCATTTGCACAGATTCTGTTGATACAGCCTTTGCAAACCTCCTCTCTTTTTTTTTAGTCGATAAAAGGCGAATCTGAGCCTCCTTTTGTTAAACGCCTAACTCCATTTTTTTTTCCTCTTTCCGTCTTTCGTCTGTCTTGTTGAATTTTGTTGTTTCCCACTAAAAGTCAAGTTAAATGTTGGAATCACAGGATTATGGGACACATTACTATTTTCTGTTAAACAAATATCTACACTTGTTAATTTCATATGAAGTGGTGACCTAGAAAATTTCAATGAATATAGTTTATTGTACTTAAACTATTGTTTCATTCTTGAAATTTATTTAGACATGCTTGTCAGTGGTTGAAAGAGACTCTGAGTGCACACCATTTCTAATGCTGCACTCATGATAGTGTTAGTATTTAGTATGCGTTTCACTTAACCTACATTTGTACACACACACTACTTGGTTTCATGTGAAATGACGTCCAAAAAGAATTTCTATGACTATAGTTTATTGTACTCGATTATTGTTTCATTCTTGAAATCTGTTAAGTTATTTCTGGCCATGGTGGAAAGGGAACGACTCTGAGAAGGAACAATAACTTAACTCCTGAGGAAGCTATACTACTGCAAGCTTTGGACATCAATCCATTTTTTTGATATATTTAAATAGAGAACTAGTAGGGTTGGTACTCTCCTATCTCACTCAAATGGTTACTATGTATAGCTTATATTTCTTTCAATGTGTTATTTTGTTTGGCTAAATGTATTTTTTCTTAAATGCAGATGAATAGGAAGTTCTTTATATTAAAAGGGTTTCAGGAGAAGAATGCCACTCCTGTTCTAATAAATTCTAAGGTTTTATTACATGCTATGGTTAATGCAGATGATTATGTATAGGTTATAATTGTAGAAAGTCTGTGTGCCTCTGTGTTGTTTTTGGATTTCCAAATTCTATTATCTACCGAAGTTGTTATTAGGTTGAGTCACGATCAGGTCGCTCTCTTTAAGACGTTTCGTGGCACTGCCCAAAATTGTGTAAGACAAACTATTAAGCACGCCGCCTCCAGGATAAAACAAGTTCAGCTACAACTGTGCGGTTAACTACTACACTGTAGAAAACCGTTCGAGATATACACCCTCAAATATGGTACTAAGACCACTCTTTAATACTGAAACCACTTTAATATGGTATTATTACCATTCTATTATGGTGCTAAGACCACTCAAATATGGTGTTTCTACCATTTCTCTTCAAATAGAAAAAATATTAATGCAATATTTATATACCGTTAAGATCATTCTTGATTTCGACGGGACATTGTTATTCTAAATAGGGACTATGATTAAAATGAAGTTTATCCATTAATCAGTTCAACAACACTTGTGGATATGATCAAAAGAAACAAATCCCATAAAAGTGGAGGAAACAAACTATTGGATTTGAACGAAAGAAATATAAGAAATATAATTAAATTCTTGTTATTATCACAACTATCATAAGCTAAATTTATGGAAAGTGATATTCTCGAATAAAAATAATAATTACTATTATTTTTTTTATCATTATCAAGTATTTAAAATTAAATACCGCAATTTAAACACTATTAATGTGTATTCTATTTTATGTGGGACCCCCACACCCTATTTTTTCAATTCACACAACATTAGATCAAAATATAATTACTTGATGTTTAATTTTTTAATTTTTCATCCAACGTCACATCAATGTTCCAACACACTGTAACAATTGGTACACCGATCATGCAACGATCAAGAGTTTCTTGTACAATTTTCTCAGACTCTGCATCCAAAGCACCAGTTGTTTCATCTAATAAATGGTATTAGCCATAGCTTGTGACATAGTTTTAAAACTCGGCTCGGTCATCAACTCGGCAGGTGTACTGGGTCATTGAGTCAATGGTCGAACCACTGGGTCACTGGTTGAACCGCATGGCTGAATCGGATTAAACCGGATAACTCGGTTATATCACTCGGTCTTAAGGTTAAATTTATATAAGTATTCAACTATATTAAATCGTATTGAACTGATGACTCGACAACTTAAAAATGACATGAAATATAGATTTTAATATTTGTAGTTATATTTTGTTAAGAGAACTAAATTTTGTTTTGCATATATGTTAATATTAATGTGTATTTTCTAAAACAAATAATATATATATATATATATATATATATATATATATATTACTATTTTGACAAAATTTATATTACAAGATAAATATTATATTTAATAATGATGTGCTCTTATTTTGTTTTTTAAAAATTGATCTGGTCTTTTTGAAAAAAAAAAAAATTATATGATAATGTAAAGGAAAAAATGCGGATGTATAATATATGTAGTTTCATTCACAAGTTGATACCATCGGGAAAGATGGCGCAGTGGTAAAATGGCTCATAAAGAACCATGAAGTACATGGTTCGATTCCCACATGATGCAATTTTTTTTCAAATTCTTGAATTTTCAGTAAAAACCGGTTTGATTCGAAAACCGACCGAGTCACCGGTTCTGTCTGGTTTTCACCGAGTCGCACCGGTTTTCACCGGTCTAATTGCATAACCGATCCAATATGCCGCTCGACCCAGTACAACCACCGGTTCCCGATCGGACCGGTTCGACCGGCCGGTCCGAGCCGGTTTTTAAAACTATGGCTTGTGATGTTCCAATCCTTTACTTTTGTCCGCATAATTGTATCCCTATCACCAACCTACAAAAGAAACTTAGTACCACTTTGTATTTTTTTGTGTGGTCAAGGTACCACCTTGTATTTAATTGTGAAGAACTCAAATCCCACGTTAAATAAAAGATAAGACTCAAATAGAGTTTGTAACAAGCAACCCTCTTATCATATAAAATGAGTTAGACTCCATATAAAAAATTAATATGATGCCAAAATCGATCTATGAAGCCATCAACCCACCTATTATATTCATACATCAAATTTAATAGTACCAAGTGTGTGAGAGAGTATATTGGAAAAAATCCAAATTTACTTGAATAAAAGATAAACATTTACTCTTAAACTTTTTAAAAAAAAAAAATTAAACTAAATTTAATTTTTATCACAATATAGCACATATTCGTTGTTTACTTGCCCCCTATAACTAAATTTAGAAATTGAAGTTTTTATAGATACAAGCTCTAGAACTTAAAATTGCCGAGTCATAATTGTAGTCATGGAAATTTTGCGGAGTGATAATTTTAATGAGAAGTTTTTGTTTAATCTCTTGATTGTTATCTTGGGATTTGGTCTAGTCCAAGTGTTTTTTTTTTTTGAGCAATCTAGTCCAAGTGTTTGTTTCATCAATTTTTTGAATTTCAATTTTTTGTAGAGTGTTACAAATGATATTCGGTACCTTTGCGGTGCAAACATAATTGAGATGTTGAAGTTGTCATGTAATGCTTTTATAGTTGCTTACAAAAAAGATTAAAAAACAATTAATTCAAATAAAAATTAAGTCTTTTATTTAATGGACTTAAACTTTTATATAAATTTTCCCGTCACAAGCAAAATTTAATATTTTAAGTTTATTTAATAAATGAAGCATATAATCTATATTAAAGATCACATACATCACTTATTAAACGAATCTAAAATATAAATTTTGATCATATACATTATTTATTGAATGAATTTAAAATATAAATTTTAATTTATTTATATTATTTATTTATAATAGTAATTAGGGAGCGGGTGTAAGTTATACACCCTTCGGTCACTATTATAAACAAAACTTTGCATTTTAAATTCATTCAATTAATAACGTATATGGTCTTTATTATAGACCACATACATTATTTAATGAATGAATCTAAAATACATAATTTTGCTTATAATAATGACCGAAAAAAAAATACTTTGAAAAAGCGTTGTTTGGCGATTTGAATTTTAGTCCATTTAATTTAAGGCGTTAAAAGAATATACAGACACTTTGCCACATCATCGATCCGCGAGAAACGAGGTATTCGAGCATTACAACACCGTCCATCACTTAACATCATCGGTTGTAGGCAAACCAAACGGGACGACACGGATCGCCATCATCATCCATCCGATTGAATTCTAATCAACGGCCAAACTTACTCTTCTTACTCCCAATCTTCATATATATAATCCCGTTCTGAGAAATTCCAATTCATTCATTCCAAATCCAAACTCAATCTTGTTCAAAAATGTCAGGTCGCGGAAAAGGAGGAAAAGGATTAGGAAAAGGAGGAGCAAAGCGCCACAGAAAGGTTCTTCGTGACAACATCCAAGGAATAACAAAGCCTGCGATTCGTCGTTTGGCTCGAAGAGGAGGCGTGAAGAGAATCAGTGGTCTTATCTATGAAGAAACTCGCGGTGTTCTTAAGATCTTTCTTGAGAATGTTATTCGTGATGCTGTTACTTACACTGAGCACGCTAGGAGGAAAACTGTTACCGCTATGGATGTTGTTTATGCTTTGAAGAGACAGGGGAGAACTCTTTACGGTTTCGGTGGTTGATTATAGGTTTCGATTTAGGGTTTCTTTTGTTCTAATTTGGTTTAGTTGTAAATCTTGGTTAATTTCTGTGTTTATTGTAATTGGATTTTATCTTAATGATGAATGATTCAACCACATTTGCTGCTTTTAATTTTTCATTTTATGTGATGGTCTTTGCAAAATATTTAAAGAAATCTTAAATGAATTTACATAGAAATCAACAGGGGAACTGGAGTGTGGTTTGTAAAATGTTAAATTTGAGTTTGTTCCATTATAATGTTGGACGATATTTGCAGTAATGAAGAGTATGGTTTTGAGTTTCAATCTTAATTATGTTGATGAACATTAATAATCAAGCTCAAATTATAAAGATAGGTTAATTTTGAACCATTGGTTTAACTTTCTCTTATTTACTGGACTGAATAATCTATGTTGAGAAATGAACACATCTCTCTCTAATAAAGACTAAGGATGTTGCTTCACTGGTTGAGCTGGGAAAGACTAGCAAAATCCAAAAGTAGAGGTGGGATGGAATTTAGAGAAATAAGTGATTTCAACAAAGCCTTATTGGGAAAGCATGGTTGGAGATTAGTTAATGGAGAACACACTCTGATTGATGGGGAAGGTCTTTAAAGCAAGATACTATCCGAGAGGAAATTTCATGGAAGCCAACACTGGATATTTACCAAGTTATGCATGGAGGAGTATGCTGAGTGCGAGAGTGCAGATGGAGGATATGGAATCGAGAAAGAATCAAAATCTAGTATGATAGTTGGCTACCGGCACAAACTGGCTCCAAAGTCTTGAGCCCCATGAATACCTTAGACCAAAATGCTGTTGTAGCTGAACTAATTGATTATGATCTGAGACTATGGAAAAGAAACTTTTTTTTTTCTTTGTTCAATGAGTTTGAGGCAAAACGTATTGTTAGCATCCCAATTTCGTTCAGATTACCAGAAGATAAGATTATTTGGCACAGCGAAAAGGATGGTTTGTACTCGGTCAGGTCAGCTTATCATCAAGTGGGTGAAGAAAAGAGAAGGGCGCAGACAGGATCGTCTTCTGGATCTAATAGAAGCATGTGGAAAGAAATTTGGCACATTACCCTCCCAAACTGCATAAAGAATTTTATCTGGAGATTAGCGAAAGGTATACTTCCAACTAGAGAAAACTTGGTGAAAAAAGGTATAGACACTGATGTAAGTTGTCCTCTATGCAATGGAAATTCTGAAACTGATGAACATCTTTTTATGCATTGTAATGCTACTAAGGCAGTGTGGTTTGCATCCCCACATGGAATTTATGTACCGGAAAATGCTGATTTAAAAGCATGGGTTCTAAAATGGCTAACTTGTAAGGAGCAACTTGAGTCCCAAATTTTCTGTTCAACTTTGTGGAAGCAATGGCAAGAGAGAAATCAAGCGGTGCTCCAACAAAAACCTCTTAACACGATGAAAGTGGCAAAATTTGCAACTGACTTTGTCACTGAATTCAACCAGGCCAATCCAAAGAGACAAAGTACAAGAAGATTGCAGCAACACCAGGACAAAAGCATAGCTGATACTGGTGTGTGTATTGCTCATTGCTCAAAAAGGATGGCTACACTACTTGGGGTTGTGTGTTTAAAAACCAATCCGGTGACATTTCGATGGCTGTGTGCAAGAAAGAAAGTATTGTGACCGATCCTTGTAGAACAGAAGCGCTTGGTGTGAGGTGGTGTCTTCAATTGGCGCGTGATCAAGGTCTTCAAAAATTGGAAATCCAAACAGATGCTCTGGTGGTAGCAGATTGTATCTCAAGCAAGAGTTCAAATGCTAATTTAGATCCTATTATTGTTGATTGTGTTGAGTTGTTAAACACTTTTGTTTTAGCTTCTGTTTGTTATATTGGTAGAGAAAACAATGGTGAAGCCCATAAGTTAGTGGGTATAGCAAAATTAGTAGGATCAAGAACATGGATGGGGTATAGCAAAATTTGTAGGATAGCAAAATTAGATGATTACATAACATAGCGCTATGTTATGTAATCATCTTTCTTCGTCTTAATGCAATTGGCTTACCAAGTCTTATTTTTGTGTCTAACTCCCTAAATCAAGTGAAATAATCACATATCTATGATAGGAATGGAATTACTATGATCAATTTGTGATTGTTACACTTAATTTGGATATTCAGACACATGATCCTTTGCAAGGATTATGTTGAAAGCTTGGTTTCAATTTATTGAAAGTAAGTTCCTATGGCAGGTTGTTTTTTTCGATTGTATGTGGTGTTTCTGTCAGCTGCTGTTGTTGTGCCTTTATGGCAGGTTGGAGCTTTGGTTCGGCAGTATTGGGAGTTGACGCAGGGGTATGCTCGCGGTTCTATCATTGGTATATGTTTGCGTCAATTTCTCTTTCGGCTTGGGGTGTTTTTTGGGTGGTTGCCGGTGTCGTCGGTAATTGTTTTCTTCTAGGAGCTGTAGCAGGGATAGCAGCGCTGCTGCTACTGCTGTTGTTGTGTAGAGGCAGCCGTCTTCCCTCTTCAGAGTAGGGGTGGCTCCTTTATTTTTGGGTGGTTTTTTAGGGGTTTTTGTTCGAGCCGGTATTTATGAGGCAACCGATTTCCCCTTGTATTTTTTTTTTCCCACCCGAGCTTATTAGTGCTCCTTGCACGGGCTTGTTGGTTAATAATATTTTGCCATTTCAAAAAAAAAAGTTCCTATTTGACCAATTACTTGTCTGAATTTATGTCAATCTGTGTAATATATTCTGTGATTATTTTCTTCTCTTATGATGCCTCTTTGATTTGACTGTTGATTGAAAATTGTTACTGGTTTTATTATCTCTTCGATTGAATTTGTTTTGTTTTAATGCTCATTATAAGCTATATCTCTCAAAAAGACATTCAATCTCTTTTGGATATTCTTTATTGGGTTAGTATTCAAAACATTTTTAACAAACCTCAACTATGAAAAGAACTTAAATGTAACATAGTGAAAGGTGGACGGGAGAACAAGTTTATGTCTTTATGAGTTTAGCGTTTATGGTTTAGGGTTTATGAGTTTTGAAAATACATTTTCGAGACTTGAATTCATGGCATTGATTGAAGCTAATATTGTGTTTTTTTAACACAAGTACATGGCTGCACTTTTGAGAATTATGCATTCATTTTTTCCTATGTTTTTGTTCTTGTTTTTCTGTTTTCCTATTTCACTCCTGTTTAACCGGTCTGTGTTGAATTATAGATCCATTTTGTGTTATTACAACGGATTAGAAATTAATAAGTGCAGAGAGAAAGACGAATTCATATTCTGTGAAAACAATATAATGATTTCATTGATTGCAAATGATTATACTCCAATACGAGAGAAGGCATAACTGCATAACTAGCATGTTCCCCATTAGTTTCTCAAGTGAATTTAGTTTCTTTTCCGAATGCACGATAGAGGTGTCTCACCAGTACACTTTATATTGGATCACATGTCTTCATATTTCTTCTTCACCTTCTTCTTTGTCTGTTTTTTTTAATTTTTGTAATGATTGTGTTCCTCTTTTGCCCTTCTGATATTGTGTTTCAGTTATTATGTTACCAGTGCACTTGTTGTAAGAATCGTATATTCTGCTAAGAACCGTATATGCTTGCGTTCCTCTTTTGCCCTTCTGAGTTGTCTAGAAAACCTTGTTTAGAATGCTATAAGTTGCAATATACTAAACTTATTATTTATATGATTATCTGTAATTTGAGCCTCCTTTAAGTTATTTTACATTGCTTGTTAGAGCCTCCTTTGTTTATGCGTTTGCATGAGAGGCTCTGATTCGATTGGTTCAAATTTAGTTGTTTAGATATTGTATGGAGGAATTAGTTTTTCTTTGAAAGGTTTAGGACTTGGCCCTGTGCCCTTTTCCATATATCCTTTCCCCCTTATTTAATTTTCTGATGAAGTGCTCTGCGTTAGCAATATGCTTATTGCTATCAGATACATAGGAAGTTTCATTACTTTCTTTTGCTTATTGATGTTTTAGTTATTGTACGAGGGATGCACTAACACAATGATTGTTTATCGAGCCGTATGGATGACATTGATGTATGAGTTGGGTCTAGTACTATCATGATACAGATCCAACAAGTCTGGTCTTTAATTCACCAACATTTTTTTTAATATGCTGATATCTCATTTTGACTTCTTTTCGTTCGATAAAATTCACATGCTCTTTCTGTTTTTGAAAATCGCGAGTTGTTCTTGAGGCAAGCTATCAAATTCACAAAATAAAATTCCTGAAGCTTGGTACGGTAGGTAGGGTCTGTCTATGTGATTAACCTTTTCCAGTTCTAGGTAGATTATTTCTCTTCTGTATTAGGGAAATTTGGGTGTTGCTTGACATTTGAATGTAATTTCACTCTATGCCCTTCTACCAAATCATTTCTGAGTCTAATGAAAATCCTGATTACGAACTGAAACCCAAACTTTTCATTCTTAGTTTATGAAGGTTGCTTTGCTCTGCTTATAATATTATTTTATCGAAAAAATTAGTCGAGACACTGAAACAGATATAATTTTTATGGTTATGTTTTCATTCTTTTAGTTTCTGTAAGCAATGGAAACCTTTTAAGTTAAAAATCAAAAAGAGATACTATTATTTCCATTCTTTTAGTTTCTGAAGGTTAGACGGCAGTTTGTATCCAACATGAAGCCATTAATCTGTTCAATCCTCATTTACATTTTTATGTTGTCTGTTCTTTTTTATTTTGTGTGTGAAAACTTATGATGTCTAATTTGAACTAATAAGATGTCCAATGAAGTAAGATGAGTTAGAATTTGTTTTACCTTCTTGCATGAGTTTGTTACTTCTGATTTATAAGTGATACATAAGAAACGATTATATATTTAGACTAACTGGTTAATCCTAGAAGTGCTAATTAATTTTGCCTCTTTCTAATTTATGTTTACCTTACCATTATTATGTCATTGTTAAAGGTGCTTTATGTACTGATATTGGTAGGGGCATTGAAAATCTGTCATAAAATACATATAACATTTTTCATTTGTACAAGTGTATAATCAGCAAAAGATTTGTGTGATGTCGTTAAACGGGTTCATTGTCTTAGAATGTTAGCATTTTTATTTTTGGATAGACAAATGTTAGATTTTTAGTTATAATGTTAGTTGTTATGTATTTTAACTCAAGTTTTTCATTCCTTTGCTTAAACCAGTTGAGCTAGGAGATTGCTTGTGTTATAATGTAGAGAATCACGAGCTTCGAGAGATAATAGGAATAGTAGCACATACTTCGGGTTTTAATGATTCAGAATTTCAAGCTGTCATAGGCAAGGCTGGTAGGACGAAAGAGGCTAATTGTAGCTACAGTTGCTTCAGTTATATTATTCCTTTTGCAAAAGACGTTTATTGAAATCATTTGTAGAACCTTACTGGTTATAGTTATTATGTGCATGTTTGGTATCACAGTGACTCACCGTAATGTCGACAAACTCACGGTGATATTGAACATACAACTCTACTCTTTTGAACTTCTTTAGAGGCAATCTATGTGCAATTTTGGAGGCACTAAAAGAAGTTCTAAATGTTGTACAAATCTGGTGTTGATTTTGTTGGTTCCCTGTGACTGTTTAAACATTAATTGCCACTTTGATTTTGTTTATTTTCATTTCTATCTTCTTGAATGTTTGAACTTTATGATGATAGGTCACTCGATGACGCTCTTAGCATGATATCATTATAAAGTTTATACTATTATGTATTAATTCCTCCGGAAATATTACAAAGTATATAGCAACTTGTTAGTATTTTCTCCTTCATTGGGGTATGAACTCGAGTTCTTTAACTCGTCCGGCTCCTTTAAGGTAGGTAGTAACAATAATAAGTTGTTCACTGAACTTTGTTGGTTTTAATATGCAATATCCAGTCTTTTCATGTCATTTTTTATATTTTATTAATTTGAAGTGAATTTTAATTTTGAATTATTATGCCTTAAGAGTATTATCAACTCTTTATACCTTATTTCAAAGTTTAATGTTATTAATATCTTTGGATTTAGTTATATCAACTGATAACTTGGACAACTATGTAAATTTCATGTGGCATTGTATCTGCTGCTGCCTTCTTTAATAAAATAGCTTAGCTCAAGAAATTTCTAAAGTTGAAGGACTTGACCTGATATTTTCCACGTTGTTTATAAATTCAGTTATAAAGGAATATATGCACTTCTTGTTTGCTTTATTTATTTAAGCTTTGTATCTTCTAGTTTTTTGTGTCAGCTATTCGGTCTCATTTATAAGCAATTTTTGACTTTTTAGGTTCATTGAATAAATGATGTATGTGGTTTATGATATAGACCACATACATAATTTATTCAATGAACCTAAAAAGTCAAAATTTGCTTATAAATAAGACCGGAGAGAGAGTACGCTGCAATACTTTATTATATTCGGTTATCTGCCATCTGCAGTTGGTAACAATGGATTCAGGTATAGTCAAAGGATAGTTCCACCTTCTACCATGTCGATAATTTACTTTAGAAACAGACAACAATGTGAATCTTTCATGATATGTAAATCAATTGTTTTGAAATGTATGCTTTGCAAAACTGTCTAGTACTCAAATGCAATTCACACTACTGTGGCTATTTCATAGATTAGTCTTTCTTAAGAGTATATATTGAGAAATGGTACCCAAAAAAGATATGTAGCTTGGAAGAAAATATATAACAATGCCTCTTTGCTAGCATTTTGCTGGGAATTAGTAGCTTCTCATGATCAACGGGCTTGCCTTTTGAGGGTTAGAGCATTCAAACATAATGTCCACTTTAGTAGTCTTTGAAGATCAACTATCTCAGATGTATTGAATGTATCTTGACAGATTGGTAATCAACAGGACATTATTTTCTTGATTGAGCCTAAACCTTTCGTTGATTTATTGAGTATTCCTCAGCATATGCATCGTTGTTTCAAGGCTGAACTTTCTGATTTCAATGATATTTCATATTTTTGCCTTTCAATGTCTTTGGAACAAAAGTTAAGAGCAATTACTTTGGGAGCATAAACATAAGCTTGAGATATACAAACAATAAGCTTTAGTTATATCAAAAGTAAGCTCTCCAAAAATCGAAAACAAAAATTAAGTTGCAAAAAATAGGAAATAAACATAACCTGCTATCACCTACTAGTACCTATGTATTGAGAGGGGTGTTCAAAACCGAACCAACCCAATAGAAAAACTGCAAACCAACCCAATCCAAACCGAAACCGCAAAAAACCACACTTGGTTCGGATGAATTCAGATGACTTTTGTATTGAACCGCGCGGTTTGGTTTGGTTTGCGGTTTGCATCTCAGCATCCAAACCAAACCAAACCGCAAGAATAAGATTACTGCTCTGCCTCCAGCAAAATTTGCTCGCGCCCTGCAGCCCTGCCTATTTTACCCCTGCGCTATGTTAACTAGCGCAACGCCAGTTAACTAGCGCAGGGTTACTGTTTTCGTACAAAACCCATCAGTCCGAACTCCAAGCACCATTTTCTTTCCCTCCACCCTCAAAAACCCAAAAAGTGCGATTTTTTGGGTCAAAATCCTCATCCCAAATCATTGCAAATCGTCAGGAAGCAAGTTTCTACGCTCATCAAGCACCAAATATCAGGTATTGTATCATCAAAACTCATCTCATTTTGCTGGTTTTTGTGGTAGGTTCGTCATGTTTTCGTAGGCACTAGGTTAGGCGCGCTAGTTAAGTGGCGCAGGTAGTAAGTGTGCGCCACTTAAGTGGCGCAAGGGTTAATGGGCTGCGCCAGTTAAGTGGCGCGGGGGTTAATGGGCTGCGCCAGTTAAGTGGCGCCCCAGTGCACAGTCCCTTTTTTCGAATTTTTTGCCACTTTTGTTCTTGGTTAGCTTGTTCCACAAGTAATTTATTTTTTCTTCCTTTGTTATTTTTTTTATTCAATAGATATATAGGGAGATGGTTGACAATGTTGCGAATGATGACGTTGAACCGAAACCGGCCAAAAATGAAGGTTCCGGTGAAGGTTCCGGCGATGTCAAACCAACTGTTAATTTGAAACCGTTTAAAGCCGAAATTCCAATGCAAGCTCGCATTGGTAAAATTGTAGAACCTAAACCGGTACCTATCAGTGTTATTTGTAAAGCTCGCGACACCGCCTCATTTTTTACAACAAATGCAAGATGGAGAGAGCGAGAAGAGTTACTTACTTGGGTTCGTGGACAAGGGGTAAAGGTCGGATTTGGTGTTTGTATAGATAAATCCGTTTTAAAAAGGCCGTACTTGACGATGCAATGTGAAAGAAGTGGGATATACAAGCCACCTAAGACAAGGAAGAAACCGAACCTTGAAAGCATCGGCTCAAGGAAATGTAATTGTCCGTTTAGGTTGAAAGGGTTCTTTGATAAAGATACAAATGATTGGTGGCTTGGAATGCTTTGTGGAATGCACAACCATGACTTGGAGGAGGAGGAGGGAAAGTTACAAGGACACCTAATTGCGGGTAGACTTAGTGCGGAGGAGAAGAAAAAAGTTATTGAAATGACAAAGAGCTTGGCGGTGCCTCAGAATATTCTCACCAATTTGAAGGAAAATAACAATGAAAGTGTGACAACAATCAAGCAGTTATAGGTCGGTCGGTGTTCGTCCTATTTTTTGGTGGTATTACACCCCGACGTATTTTTTGGTGGCCGGTTATGTAATTTGGATATTTGTGGCCAATATGTAACTAATATTATATATATATATATATATATATATATATATATATATATATATATATATATTAAACGAAGTGAAATATTTTTTTGGTGGCCGGTTATGTCACAACAATTATTGCTCGCATTACTTACTTTGTCAACTACTTATTTTATATCATTTCTCTCATATTTGTTTTTCATTATATTTTTGTGAAGTTTGTGAGGTGAAACATGTCTGAAGATGCACCAACTCCGGTTAAACTTGAAATCCGTTATGTAGATGTGAAAAGGAGGGCTTGGTTCACTGTAAACCCCACCGACAAGTTGGATGAGTTGAAGACAAAGCTTGACGACTTCTTTATCTATATTGGTTCAAATCATAGAACATGTCATGTGATAGTAAATGTGCTCGGCCTAGACTTGGGGGAGGATAAGGAAGAGGACTTCTGGAAGACAGTGTATCATCCACAACTCCTCAAAGACGATAGCGACGTTGATTTCATGTTTAGCGTAATGGTTGAGAATAATACTTTGTATCTTTTTGTCCGATCCGTTGAAGTGTAATGGTTATTTAAGTGTAATACTGTAATGTTTGACCGTTTATGTGAGATTATGTAATTTTATAAATTTAAGGACAAATTTGTGTTATTTGAATCAATGTTTGAATGAATGTTATTTCAATGAATGTACGAAAGAAGGATTGAAAAATCAGGGAAAATAGAGGTTAGCACATAATTTTTCCCGTTGTCACTCTGGATATTTGCTGCAAAATTTGCAATTCCTGCCAGGCAGGAAAAATGTGGCCATGGCGACATTTAGGCAGTAGCAAATTGGCTTTCTCCTTATCATTTCCCGCTATGGCGACAATATGTCGCCATGGCGACATTTTGCTAAAAGCTGCGCTAGTTAACGTGCGCAGTGCAAGTTAACGCGCGCAATGTTTTTTACACATGCGCCAGTTAACGTGCGCAGTGCCAGTTAACGCGCGTATTGTTTTACACATGCGCTAGTTAAGTGGCGCAACGTGCGTTAACAAGCGTAGTATTTTACACTTGCGTCAGTTAACTAGCGCATGGGTAAAATGGGCATGGCTGCAGGGCGCGATCAATTTTTGCAGGGTGGAGAGCAGAATTCCAAGAATAATGAATATTACTTAAACATGTACTAGCCCAATTACATAGCCCAATAATAATCTCTTTTGATTCGATTTTTTCATTATTGCACCATCAGGTTCGATTCTAATTCCTTTTCATCTCTTTCAATTCATTTCCAGTGATGAATTTGTTTCCTTTTCTTCCCAATAGATTGTTTCATGCTTATGTTTCTTCTTAATTTTACCTATTTTGATATAAGTTTTACCTAATATTTTATCATATAAACATCAACATAAAATATCCTATGTTTATTTTGTAACAAGTTGACAATATTAGAGTTAATGTAAATTTTTTTTATCTCGCGATAAACCGCACAAATCGAACCAATCAAAACCGCAATGGTTTGGTTTGGTTTGGTTTGGTTTGGATGACTTTTTAAAAATCAACCGAACCAAACCAAACCGCTTGTTATTTTATCTCGTGGTTTGGATGACTTTTATGCTCAAAACCGAATCAAACCGCACCGCGAACACCCCTAATTGAGATTATAAAATGAATTAAAAAAAACAATAGCTGTGAATAAAAATGTCTTCCTAAGTTTGACAGGTTTTAGCATTTTTTTTGTCATCATACTTGACAATGTGACATTTTTATAAGGGTCTAGTTAACCAATATCCTTATGACACTAGTTAAAGATTCAAATATAGAAATAATTTATAAGTTTTAGGTAGATAAAACTACTTTTTCAACTTTCAATATGTTGAATAAATCATTCCCAAAATAAAATTTTCCTTTTAAACTTCTTAACAAATGTCTTTTTTATAATATAATAGTTCATATAATGAATGAATTGAGATTTGTTACGTTTTGAATGATCTTTAATGAAGGTCTAAGGAGCATTCCTTTGCAAGACCAAATTTAATCTAATCTAATGAAAAGTAGGTCATGTTAAGGAAGTCCAAGTCTTTGGAATTGAGTCATTATTATTGAATCACGCGGTTCTACTCTATACGTAAACCCTGTAACTCCACCACCACTACGATAGTCGAACGCACGTGCGACGCAAATCCAGTACGCGTTTCAAACTCAGAGAACGATAAAAGTCTTGTCTTGTCTTCTCTTCTCTTCTCCCAAACACCCCATTTTCGACGCCGTTACGCTTCTTCTGATATGTCGGTTAGTTCTCATCTCATCCCTTTTCATTTCATATCATAAACCCATAAATCTTGCTCCTAGATCCTTCTTAGACTGTTTTTACACCTTATTTATAGCTTATGAAGAAAAGTCATAAACAATTTAATATTATTTTATCATTTCATACACGATTACGCTGTAAGCTGCAAATTAAGTTGTTTAACCAAACATGGTCTAAGCTGCAAATTTGGTGGAATCGGGTAGAATCTCCCCCGGTTGAAACCTTTCTGCGATTATGCTTATTAATAGATTTAACTATTTGAAATGTGATTTGAGGTTCTTATTATCTTACTTATGTGTTCTGCTTATGAAGTTAAATTTACACAAGTATTTTAAGTGATTTAAGGTTTTCTTTATCGTACGAATGCTATTTTATATGCCTTGCATTGCATACATTTGAGTTTACCAATTTTATATAATCTTATGATTACTGTTACGATTTCACGATTTACGATTTTACTTACTCTTCCCGATTTTAACTACCTGATACTGGCCGATCAAGTTAGGGATCGTTATGGTTTGTTTTAGATCATTATGTGTTTAAAATTGTTGTTTTCAGCGTCCGTCTTTTGGTTTAAGGTTTCCGCCTTTCATGTCTCCTTTGTCATTTATTGCTTTCTTAAACTACTTCTTTTCTCAGCGTAATTTTGTAAATGTTTTACTTTCTCGCATCCCTTTTTTGGATATTGCATTTAAATTCTAATACAGATAGTAGTTATGAGGAGCAATTATAAACATTAAAAAAAATAAATGCAACGAGTGGATTGACAGCTTGATAGAAATTGTAGAATCTATTAATTCTTATGTAAAAGGGTAGCCTTGGCGCAACCGGTAAAGTTGTTGTCACGTGATTGAAAGGTCACGGGTTCAAGTCATAGACATAGCCTCTTGTGTAAAAACAGGGTAAGGTTGCGAACAATACATCAAATGGTGGGACCCTTCCCGGACCCTGTGTATGCGGGAACTTTAGTCCATCAGGTTACGCTCTTACTCATTCTTATGTAAACATCGTCTTGTGCCATTACTTATAGTCATAGGAGACTAGGTGACACCGCATGGGAAGTTCCCATTCTTAGTATGTATCGATCTGTAGAAGTAGGCTTTGAGTTTGTTCTTATGTGTTAGAGATCAGAGCACAAGAGTGTATGATGCAGAGATGGGTTCTCCACAAGGTTTTAAACGTTCAGTGTTACATGTATTTTATTTGCAGGTCAAAACTATAAAAGTCGATAATGTTTCCTTGGGAGCATCTGAACAAGACCTAAAGGAGTTCTTTTCATTTTCCGGTGACATTGAATATGTTGAAATGCAAAGGTCAGTGAGTTGCTGTGCTTGGTAGTAGACTATTTTTAAGAGTGCTCCCATTATTAAGTTTTATTATACAATCACATGTTTATATATTAAATTAAATTATTAATGCAGCTACGATGAACGATCTCAAATTGCCTTTGTTACTTTCAAGGATCCACAAGGTGCTGAGACGGCAGTACTACTATCGGTAATCTTCCTGACATTGATCATCAGTTAATATATGTGTATCACACATGGTTGTTTATGAAATAGTTAAGTATTTTAAGCACCCAATCAATTTGTCTTGGATTGTCATCCAAAGAATCATATATTCATTACTGAGATTTCAGGGCTTAGAACTACATGATTGTTTCTCATTTATCCTAAAAAAGGCATTGCCTTGAGTTGACGTGTTTAGCTTTTTGACTAGATAATGCAGCATAAGGGAATCTCGTAGAAAACTGATATTTATTTGAGGATCTTGTAGTGCTACATGTTTAGAAACTCTTACCTGAGGGGGTTTCATAAGTCTTTTTTTTTGGCTGTATTGTTTTCATCCCTGCCTTTTTTGGTGATAAGTATCCTCCATTTCTCAAAAGGCGTTTCTCGCCTAATTGGTCATACTTGTTAGTTAATCTTCAAAATTCATCAGTATCTCCATCTCAGCTTGTCACATTGTATCCCAGCGTCCGATCTCGTTATGTTTAATTTTTCAAACAATTTGAGATTTTTTGTTGTTGACGACAAACAATCATGCAATCCTTTGCTTGTTCACTTTGGATCTTAGAGGCTGCATATATGTCTCGGCTACTTTCTTAGGCAGTTAGGAATATGACATTTTTCCTATTCAATTCAGATAAACAAGTTTAGTGTTATGAAAGAAAGGGGTTTTGGTACTTATTTTGATGCCACTGTTAGTTCATATTGTGCATCCTCTGTTTCATTTTGTCAACACCAAGGGTTTCATTGTGAACCTTTTTCTTATGATATAAAATAATGTCTTTGTTGAGCGTAAACATCAGGTTTGTAATCATTTCAAAGCTTCACAATAAGAACTGGCATTATTATTGTTCAAAAAAAGAACTGACATTATTGTTTGTCATGAACCAACTATCCCAAAAACTTAAGCTATTGGGTGAAGACACACAAATGGTCATATTATATGTCTGATTCATGGGGTTCCCTTGCCCACTAACGTAAGAGCCCTTTGGTCTGGAAACGTAGACAATGCACAGGCCCACCCTACTTTGTGCTGAAAAATAACTCTTATTTAGACCAATAGGCCCACCCTACTTTGTGCTGAAAAATAACTCTTATTTAACCAATAAAGGAAACAGATATTGAACTCTAGACCAAATGGTCAATGTGTTACAAACTCAGAATTGAGAATAATAAAATAGGGGGACAGATAAAAATATTCAATCATTAATCTGTTATTGAAGAATGAAGTCGATACATAAAGAAGAAGGAATTCTCCACCAAGGGTTTCCCTTTTCATACAATTTTATACCCCCTAAAGGTCCCCTTTCTATCATTATTCTCCCTATTAATCTAATTGATATATCTTCTAACCGACTAACTTCTCTAATTTTTCCAAACTGATATACCGACAAACTATTCTTGCTAACCACACATAATTGAGAAACATACTTAATTAATGAAAAACTAAACTAAAAACTGACTTTGGTCAGTATTGGCCTTCTCGTCCTTTGTCTCTCCTCCTATAGCCAATCTTCAATGAGAGGTCTAACATCTTCTCCTCTTAATATAGAGACTTTGATGCCATGTCGTGAATTAGCTATCCCAAAAGCTTACGCTATTGACTGAAAACACTTTGAATGTTTTTATATTTAACACTATTTTCCGGCAATTTTATTGGATATGCATCTCTGCCTATTTGGTATACTTAGTTGGTTCCATGTTCAGAGAAAAGAGAAGGATTGTGCTGTTAGGCAGTCAATAGTCAATATAAAATGTTGCTTAATCTTTATGTTATGGATTATCAAAGTTGATCTTTTTGGATATGCATGTTGTATTGATTCATGTGATGTCTGATGCTGGAAAACGTACCCCTTCACTGCTTTAAGATAAAATTTATTTTTGCTACTAGAACTAGAAGATTGGGAAGTTTCAATCATTCAATTTCAGATTTAATATAAATTGAAGGGGAGTTTGAAAGAGTTTATATATGCACGCTTACTGATGTTAATCTGTGATTGGTTTGCATAGGATCCTAGACACTAGTTGTCGTATTTTTGGGTTTGTGTCGTAGCAAATTGAAAAGAATAGCCTTTGGAAGTATGATATGTTGCCTAAGTGCCTCTACTTTGGGATGTGTCTGATTTATCATTTTATTTGTGTAGTATATTTAAAATTTTATCATTGGTCATACTATGAGTTTGTAACATTGTTGACATCCTACTATGTTGGTAAACTTATTCTGGTCCAACGATGTATGCAACCTCTCATAGATATCAGTGACATAAAATTGCTATAAAATTGATCCTTAAAATAGGATCAAATTGGTCCTGGAAGGATGAAACTGGCAGCGTTATTAATAATACTAATCATTGAAGGACTATTTTGATATCACTGCTAAATGGAGAAGCAATTTGATGCACGTATATTTTTGGAGAACTAAATTAAGTGTCTTGTTTCTTTAATGTAGAAATTTATTATATAGCCAGCAATTATATATATATATATATATATAAAATTAACCGAGTTTTTCAACATATCAGGGGGCTACAATAGTTGATTTGTCAGTTAAGATAACTCTGGATCCAGATTACAAACTTCCACCTGCTGCCTTGGCATCATCTGTAAGCCTCGTAAAGACCCTCTAGTTAATGTGCTCAAGGGTATGTTTGGATAAGTGGTATAATATGGAATATAGCGAAATAAGATAACATTCAAATTTTAAAATCTAAAGAACTCATTTCATCCTATTCGGCTATTCCACCTTATATCACCATTCCAAACATACCATTAACTAGGATATTGATTTCATCCTATTCGGCTATTCCACCTTATATCACCATTCCAAACATACCATTAACTAGGATATTTTTGCCGATAACAAATGTGTAATATTTTTCAGGCCGCTGAGGGTAAAACTCCTGGTGGTGCCGACTCTGCTTTGCGGAAGGCAGAGGATGTGGTTACCAGCATGCTTGCGAAGGGATTTATCTTAGGGAAAGATGCTGTGAACAAAGCAAAGGGTTTTGATGAGAAGCACCAGTTAAGTTCAACAGCATCGGCGAAAGTTACATCTTTCGACCAAAAACTTGGGCTTAGCGAGAAATTAACTGCTGGTGCGTCAGTTGTGAGTGGTAGAGTTAAAGAAGTGGACCAAAAGTTTCAGGTTTCAGAAAAGACCAAATCAGCATTTGCAGCTGCTGAACAGAAAGTCAGTACCGCAGGGTCTGCTATAATGAAGAATCGCTATGTACTCACCGGTACTACCTGGGTAACCGGTGCTTTTAGCAAGGTTGCTAAGGCAGCTGGGGATGTAGGACAGAAAACAAAAGAGAAAGTGGAAAATGCAGAAGTGGAACAGAATCGTAAAGTTGAAGACCAGTATGCGCAGGTCCTTTCGGAGTCCCCAAAAGCAGCAGAAACAAGTGAACTGCACTCTTCCAAGCCTGCACCTGCTCAGGGTTTGATCCTTTGATTTACTTCTTGTACATACCTTTTTGAAACTCCTGCAAATTGTTTCAGTGTGAGCACAGCTTTGACAGATTTTACTAGTTACTTGGACAAGTTTGCAGCTATTTGATTCACTTTTATAAGCAAATAGAAACAGAATTTCGAAAGTTGGAAATTATATGCTTGTTGTTTTTTCCCTTTCATCCCATGGAGGAAAATACAAGGGAATGGAAGTTTTTTCAGTATACATTTCTGTTGAAAATTTTATTTTTACACAAGGGTGGAAAATGAAAGATTATCACTGAGATTCCGCAAAATCATGTCTATAGTGAATTTACTTTTTGTTATAATAAAAAACATAAACAAAAACTTTAAAAACTTTATAAGTGATATTTTAATATAAAATAAAAATAAGTTTCAATGTTAATACGATGGCCACACTCATGATTGGTTGTAGTTTTGTAGAAACATCCAAATAATTTCACAATGTAAATGTAAATAATGTTAAGATGTACTGTGACAAAATCACATGAAATGTCATTGGCTGTGTGTAAAGTTTTATACTTTTCAATGCATAGTCGTCATCAACCTTTTGTTATATTATGCGGATTAAACGTTTAGCAATATTCATTTAAATTTTAACCAATACAAAGTACGTTGATAACACATCGCAATATTTTTCTTAAATAGATAAAGATTAGAGCCAATTGTGTGAAGGAACGTCACATGAGAGGTTTACATTACATATGCTTCAAAATCATTCAAACCTTCAACGATGACCAACATCTGCCATGAGAAATTTTGCTTTCCAATGTATGTTTAATTAACAAGATATTTCTGAAAGCTACAGTATATAGCTTACCATGATATTTCATCACAGTTTCATAGAAATGCATCACGAATCCAAACATTAGATAAGTAGAAGTTTATGGTCCTCCATGTTCTTACGACTGGGACAAATTATCCAATGTCATCATGGTCGATTCAACAAAATAAATTGAACATGATGAGTTTTGAGGTTAGTAATAAATTTAGACGAGAGATAGTGTTGTAAGAGTTTCAAAGATTTTTAAACAAATCGTACACAACATACTTCTCCATTATCACACTAAAATTTTCAAATATGGTTGTTCAATGTTGCGATACAATATTTTCAATTTAATCTTTAAACTGTATTTTTTTAAAGGAAACAACTTACTATTGAATTTAGTCTCTAAATTGTATAAATATAATAAATAACTTTTATTTTTATGAAGAATGTAATAAGTAATTCTAAAGTATAAAAAACATGTCAATTGAGTCCATGCTCTTAAGAGTTTATACAAATTTCAATATACTCTAGACTAAACTGAGGAATTTTTTTTTTTTCTACACTTATGATATTACTTGTCTAATCCAGCCAAGGCCGGTCCCAAGCCCGGGTAAACGGAAAGGGTTGTGTTAGGCTTCGACAGCCAACGTAAAACTTTGTCGAATCTCTATGACATGGACCAAATACGAAATAGTGTGAATGCTAGGTCGTTGCCCGGAAGCAACGTGTTGTATAGCTCGAGTACAATGTCAAATGAGCAAGGGCCGCTGCATCGCCGCCTGGATGTAGCGAAAAATAAGCAAGGGTTCCTGTATCTTCGTGAACGGGTGCAGGTAAAGAAGCTAGTTCATGAGAATAGGATTCGTTTTGGAACATGGAATATAGGTACTCTTACTGAAAAATCCATGGAAGTAGTAGACACTATGATTAGGAGGAGGGTCAATTTCATGTGCCTACAAGAAACTAAGTGGGTGGGGAAAAAGGCGAAAGAATTAGATAGTTCAGGATTTAAGCTTTGGTACACTGGTGAAGTTAGATCGAGAAATGGAGTAGGCATCATTGTGGATAAGGAGTGGAAGAAAGATATTGTAGATGTTAAAAGGATAGGAGATCAAATTATAGCCCTAAAGTTTGTAGTAGAACTAGACACCTTTAATGTAGTTAGCGCTTATGCACCTCAGGTTGGGTTAGAAGAACACCTTAAAGTAAAGTTTTGGGAGGAGTTAGAAGGCTTAATTCAGGATATCCCGTTAGGAGAAAAGATTTTCCTAGGAGGGGATTTAAATGGGCATGTAGGGAGGGTTTCGAGAGGTTTCGAGGGCTTGCATGGGGGGTATGGTCTCGGGGAGATAAATGCGGAGGGTAAATCCATCTTAGATTTTTCATCAGCTTTTGAACTTACTATAGCAAATACATGTTTTAGGAAGAGAGAGGAGCATCTTATCACTTACAAGAGTGGGGTCTCTTGTTCTTAGATAGATTTCTTTCTTATTAGAAAATCTGATAGGAAGATTTGTTTGGACTGTAAAGTCATACCTGGAGAAAGCCTAACTACCCAACATAGAGTAATGGTGATGGATGTAAGGGTTAAGAGGAGGGCAAAGAGAAGAATCCATAGCGGGACCCGCGAATCAAGTGGTGGCATTTAAAGAGTGAAAAGCAAAGGATATTCCAACAGAGGATATTAGAGGGAGGTTTCAGGCAACCGCATGGAAGCGCAAATGATATGTGGGAGAGGATGGCACATGAGATTAAAAAGGTAGCAAAGGAGACGTTGGGAGAATCTCGAGGTTTTGGACCTAGGGGTAAAGAATCTTGGTGGTGGAATGACAATGTTCAGAGTAAAGTTCGGATCAAAAGAGATTGTTTTAAAGATTGGTCTAGGTGTAAAAATATCGAAACTTGGGATAAATATAAGATAGCTAGGAAAGAGGCTAAGAAGGCGGTGAGCGAAGCGAGAACTCAAGCTTTTGAAGGATTTTACCAATCTTTAGGTACCAAGGAGGGAGAGAAATCTATATATAAGCTTGCTAAGGGACGAGAAAGAAAGACAAGAGACTTGGACCAAGTGAAGTGTATTAAGGATGAGGAGGGTAGAGTTTTGGTTCAGGAAAGAGATATTAAGGATAGATGGAAGAAGTATTTCCACAACTTATTTAATGAAGGTTATGAGGTCATACCAGACTCTAACAGGTTAGACATCAGAGAGGAGGACCAAAACTATAACTATTATCGTCGGATTCAAGAGCACGAGGTTAGAGAAGCGTTGAAAAGGATGAGTAGTGGCAAGGCAGTTGGGCCGGACAACATAACTATAGAAGTGTGGAAGAGTCTTGGAGATAGAGGAATTGTGTGGATCACAAAACTTTTTAATGAGATTATGAGGACGAAGAAAATGTCGAACGAATGGAGAAGAAACACTTTAATTCCAATCTATAAGAACAAGGGGGATATGCAAAGTTGCGCCAATTATAGGGGAATTAAGCTAATGAGTCATACCATGAAGTTATGGGAAAGAGTGATTGAACGAAGAATAAGAAAGGAGACTCGAGTTACGGATAACCAATTTGGTTTTATGCCTGGGAGGTCGACTATGGAAGCGATCTACTTACTTCGACGCGTGATGGAACAATATCGGACGGATAAAAAAGACTTACACTTAGTTTTCATTGATTTGGAGAAGGCGTATGATAGAGTTCCTAGAGAGATTTTGTGGAAAGCACTGAAGAAGAAACAGGTTAGGATTGCCTATATTAGAGCTATCAAGGATATGTATGAAGGAGCTTCGACTAGTGTGAGGACGCAAGATGGGGCTACCGAAGATTTCCCCATAACAATATGATTGCATTAAGGTTCAACTCTAAGTCCTTATCTTTTTACTTTAGTTTTGGATGTACTGACGGAACACATCTAAGAGTTAGCACTAAGATGTATGCTTTTTGTAGATGATGTAGTCTTGCTTGGGGAGTCGAGGGAGGAATTGAACGGGAGGCTCGAGACCTGGAGGCAAGCCTTAGAAGCGTATGGTTTTCGCTTGAGTAGAAGCAAGACGGAGTATATGGAATGTAACTTCAGTACAAGGAGAAGTAGGTCTACCTTAGAGGTGAAAGTTGAAGATCATACCATACCCCAAGTTACACGGTTTAAATATCTTGGGTCTATAGTACAAAATGACGGAGAAATAGAAGCAGATGTAAGCCATCATATTCAAGCTGGGTGGTTGAAATGGAGAAGAGCCTCAGGTGTTTTGTGCGATAAGAAAGTACCACTTAAGTTGAAAGGAAAGTTCTATCGGACAACAGTTAGACCGGCGTTGTTGTATGGTACGGAGTGTTGGGCGGTTAAGAGTCAACACGAGACTCAAGTAAATGTAGCAGAGATGAGGATGTTGCGCTGGATGAGTGGTAAGACTAGACATGATAGGATTAGGAATGACACCATTAGAGAGAGAGTGAGGGTAGCACCTATAGTAGAAAAGTTGGTAGAAAATAGGCTTCGATGGTTTGAGCATGTAGAGAGAAGGCCCGTAGATGCAGTTGTACGAAGAGTAGATCAAATGGAGGAGAGACATGTTAAAAGAGGTAGAGGAAGACCTATGAAAACTATTAGAGAAACCATTAGAAAAGACTTAGAGGTTAATGAGTTGGATCCAAATTTGGTTTATTATAGAACACTATGACATAATTTGATCCATGTAGCCAACCCCACTTAGTGGGATAAGGCTTGGTTGTTGTTGTTGTAGTATGATATTACTTGTCTCTTGTTATAATACCACTACAAATTTCATGAATATTAATTAACCTTTCTAATTTATAAATTTAATAAGAGTAGTTTTGTAAATAAGTCATAAAATCATGTAAAAGTGAAAGAAGTTTTATAAAAGACAAGAAATATAGAAAGTGAATCTTGTAATAAAAAATGGAGAATGAAGAGAGAAGATTGCTCCTTACATTTTAGAAGACCTCAAAATGGGTCAATATCTTCTCAATTTATAAATTTCAAACGGCAGTTAACGGTTCCCTCTTAACCTGAATGTTAAGAAGCGAATGGTTAACTATCGTTGCCGTTGGAAGTATTAGATGTTATTTTAGGTGTGAAAGAGGGAAGAACAATTTTATGGAAGAGAATGTGATCCTTGACAGTGATGAAAGTGGGCCTTAAGCCCATAGGATTTCCTTAAAAGAACTCAACGGCTGAGATGAAACAGAAAGAAAAATCAACGGACGAAAGACATGAAGAAAAAATTGATCGAGAAAACGTCATTGCGATCGCAAATTGTGGCGGCTTAAGAAATGAAAAGAAACTTGTGCAACAATGCAAGGCTGAATAAATCTGAGTTGAAAGAAGTATACTAAAGTGGTTATAAGAAAATAGAGCAATAAGAAACACAACGATCATATCATGGTGTTATGGGAGATTGCACTTGGAACTGCTTATTTTTTGGGTCTAAAGCGAACTTACAGACACTCTCTAAGGATTCAACGTTGGCTCATTACCCGTAATCACCCTCAGACTCGTCAATTTCTTCACCGGTATTATTTACTCTTCCCTTTTTCAATTTTATTTTATTTTGTTTACTTTCTTCTTTTTTGTCATAAGCTATAAGCTAGAAAAAGCTTAAAACGTGGTGTCTTTGATTGACGTAGAAGTTAGTTGTATTTGATAACCTTCTCATGAAAAATTTGTTGGTAGAAAGCAAATGTGAATGGCAGTGTATAGTGGTTTAATTGAGATGCATAGCGTGGCTCTCAGACAATTTAGTTTCACAATGTCTAACCACTTCCCTGTGATTCGCACCTGTGAACGACTTGATGAAAAAAAATATAATCTCTATTAACTTTTGTGTTTGCATCTGTCCTGATGTTTTTGCTCTAAATTTTTTTTCTGAAAAAGCTTGCGGCTTGCGCTATAGCAGGGTCTATGTAATGGTTGGATTCATCGTGGCAAATGACAATGTTGTAACAAGTAGTTGTACTGATATGCTTACATAATGTAATGAATCAGACATGACATGAAATAAGATTTTAGAGCTTGTTTTAGTAATTGTCACATACGATCAGCTAGGAGCATTAGTTTGTGCGAATAATATGCACAAGGATCCTGATCATTGAACATGGATTTTTAGTTTTCTGTGACTTGAGAATCTTTAGGATGTCATGATTGTTTAATCTTTTCCTTTCACCTTTTTCTCTAATTTGCTTTTGGAAGAAGAAACGATCATATATTGATTTGTTTGGGTTATTAGGCATAGTTTGACATAACGCAAATTCATTTTCTGTCTTCATGTTTTGGCACTTAACAGAAGAACGCGTTCTGTATTTGATGTCGCAATCAAAGTTCATCAGAAAATTCAAGAAAGGGACACAGAAGTGGGTCGGAATCTCGGAAACTTAATGCTGCGATGGCTTAATAAAATGAAACCGTCAGCTCAGATTCTTGGTGGATCACCCACCAATGGTGCTAGCTCAAGCGTGATGACAAAGCTTCAAGCTGGCTCCTCCAACCTCAAAAGACCTAGTTACTATGCTTTATTCAAGAGCTCCAACCTCAATAGACCTAGTTACTATGCTTTATTCAAGAAGGGATCGAATAAGCAGTTATTTACGCCATCATCAAGTATATGGCCAAAGCCTTTCCCCACCATTGCAAGTATTTTGCGACCACCAAATCCTGCTGGGACCACCACTCATTATCGGAACCTCAGTTACTATCCTCCTGATGCTTTTCGATCAAACCACAATGCTCGTTGGTCAGGCGGTGTTATTAGGAAGGACATCCTGCAATGGTTGATGCTGCAAAACTAAGGACCAGTTTATTATCCACAAAGAGAAACAGTGACTTAAGACATAAGTATTGCAGGTGCTGGAAAAACATTTGTTGATGCCAGAAGCTCTTCATATTAATTTCACTATTCAAAGAATTCAACTTCTTTTTTTCGTTTAGTTTCTTTGGACTTTGCTTAGTCTGTTGAGCTTCCTTGTGGAGAATGAATTGGGGAACATTTGTTTGTAGTTTTTGGTCAAAAGAACTAGCTATTGATATATAGCAGATAATCATCCTGTTGAATAATAATAATGAGCATTTTGTATTTTTGTTTTTGTTTCTTTCAAATAAATAGGTGATCGAAGCTTCTTTAGCATATGTAACTTGTAGATTGGTTTGTTGATGCATCCTTTGGATCGGTCATATGGTGGCAAAAAATAGCTATTGCTTTTTCCACTTATCTGTTTCTCGCACGTCCTATTTTTTTATTCAGAAAACTATTTGTTTAGATTTATCTAATCTGAACTTCCTTACAAGGAATTTCATATTAAATAATCCGAAAACTTGTTTGCTCAGATTATAAATTAGATGACAAATATTATTAAGATGACATAATTGAAAATGGCAAAAAATAAAATAAAGGTAAAGAGACAGACATGATACAAATTCTTATTTTATTAATTGATCAATACTTTTGTATTGCATTTACATTAACATAATGCTTATTTTACACAATCAACCCGTTTGATCTTCTCAAGGATTCTGAAACCGAAAACCAGTATCTAAAATATTAGATATTTTCAATATTTTGTATTGAAGCTATTTAATTTATGCAGCATTATTTAGCCCTTTTCAATGTTGTAAGTGGGTTTTGTTTTTTGTAAGCTAAAAGTTAATCGGGTTAGCTAAAAATTGTAACTTGTCATTTGCATTTGGAAATTGGCTAGAAATAAAGATTATACTAGTATTATTTAGGAATTTGTATTCAAGTGTATGTTATGGCGTTTAAAAAATGTCATTATCATAAAGTATTATAGAGAATGATATAGGTTTTGTTCTGATAAACATTTTAGTTATGCGCTCATAGCATAACCGTTTATCATATAAGTGCTTATGTATAAGCTATTTCTACAACAAAGTATAAAATAGAGTTAAACTGTTTTGATATATGTTGTAAGTCGTAAGTCATTTCCATTAGATATACTAGAGAGCTTATAGAAATAAGTTGAAAATAGCTTATGGATATGTCATAAGCTTTCTCAAACGGTCTTACAAGTGTTTTTGCCGGTAGGTAAGTTTAAACAAGTCAATCCAAACATGTCCATGGTGTTTTGGTGTTTTATTGTTTATAAGCTATGCCCATGGTTTCCTTAAAACAACTCAACAGTTGAGATGAAACGGAAAGCAGTACTGAACGGAGACGACGAAGCCACAAAAGACATCAAGAAAAATTGATAGACAAACGTCACTGCAATCACAAACTGTCGTGGCTGGAAAATGAAAACAAACTTGAGCAACAGGGTAGGGAAAATAACCCTGAATAAATCTGAGTTAAGAGGGAGTATATCCTAGTAGTTTATGAGGAAATGGATGTGTTATATTCTTTTGAAAGTGATAATTTGATGCATTTGTTGGTTTATGATTTTAAATTTCGACCGCGGATATGCTGTGAGCTTCTATATTGTGGTATGAAGCCGAAGTTGCAGTTGCCATGCCATAATGGACACCTTTGTAACTGTTATATTGTGGCCGCAATTTAAGACTACACTTTTTGTATGTTTATGAAAAGCTTAATGCTAGTATATTGTGGTCATCTATTGATTTGAAAATTAGCTGTATTCGATAACTTTCTCATGGAAGAAATATTTTGGCATGGAAATTGTGATGGGAACAACAGAAATTTTTTGGTCGTGGATATATAGTTTATTTTAAATAGAGATTCTATCTGTTCATTTTGTCATTCAAGCGAAGACTGAGGATTGAAAAATGGGATGGAAGAGTTGATTAGTTTCATGGTGATACTTGATGGCATCTTTAGAAAACTGAGCACAATATCCTTTGCTTAATACTGAAAATATGCAGCCATGCAATTTTTATTTTGTAGGAACAAATAGGTTTGGTGGAAAGATGCATAAAACATCTCTCAGCATTGATTTTTGTGTTTGCATCTGTCCAGATTCCTATTGTTATTTGCTCTAACATTTTTCTTAATGTCAAGAAAGGGCTGGTACAACCAAAGCTCGCGCTATAGCTGGTTCTATAAAAGGATCACATAAGATTTTTGAGCTTGTAATTTAGTAATTGTCAAGTAAGATCATTGAGCATGGATTTTTAGTTTTCTATGACTTCAGAATATTTGGGACATCATGATTGTTAGATCTTTTCGTTTCCCCCTTTTCTCTCATTTGCTTTTGGAAGAAGTCGAAGAAGATCATATATTGATTTGTTTGGGTTATTAGGCATATTTTGACATGACATAATTTCATTATTTGACTCCATGTTTTGGCACTTAACAGAATACATTCTGTATTTGATGTGGCAATCAAAGTTCATCAGAAAATTTAAGAAAGGGACACAGAAGTGGGTCAGAATCTCGGAAACTTACTTATGCGATGGCTAAATCGGTGCTAGCTCAAGCGTAATGACAAAGCTTCAAATTGGCTCCTCCAACCTCAAAAGACCTAGTTACTACGCTTTGTTCAAGAGGGGCTCGAATAAACGGTTATTTATGCCATCATCAAGTATATGGGCAAAGCCTTCCCCCACCATTGCAAGTATGTTGCGACCACCAAATCCTGCTGGGACGGCCACCCATTATCAGTACCTTAGTTACTTTCCTCTTGATGCTTTTTGAACCATACCACAATGCTCGTTGGTGGGGCGGTGTTATTAGGAAGGACATCCTGCAATGGATGATGCTGCAGAAAACTAAGTACAATTTATTATCCAAAAGGGGAAAAATGGCTTAAGACATAAATATTGCAGGTGCCGGAAAACATTGATTGGTGCCAGAAGCTCTTCATGTTATAGTTCACTATTAAAAAAAATCAATTTTTTTTTTTTTCCGTTTTAGTTTCTTTGGACTGTATTTAGTCTGTTAAGCTTCCTAGTGGAGAATGAACTGTGGAACATTTGTTTATAGTTTTTGGTTTAAAGAACTAGCTATAGATATATAGCCAGATAATCATCTTGTTGATTAATAATAATGAGCATTTTGTACTTTTGTTTTAGTTTCTTTCAAATAAATAATGTGATTCAAGCTTCTTTAGCTTATTCAGTCTTGTAATTCATTTGTCAAAATAATTCATTTGTCTACCATCCATTATCTAGCCCATTCAAAGGTAAATAAATTCAATCTATCAATTCTCATGAGATTCATTTGAGTGAATTGTCAAAATCTATAATTACATTAGTTGTTGAGCAGCATTTTTTTTTAAGCAAAGGAGAAATTTAATTAAAATAAAAATAAAGTACAAGACTGGGGGACATGAACCTGACCCAGATAACCACAGACTCAAACCTAAATGGGTGATACGACAATTCAGTACATAAGTACTAAAGGAAAAAACCTCTAAACAACACTACTGCGGACAGCAAAGCAAACCCACGTGTGGATACGAAGTCAAACTGCAAAAAAACACAGAGTGAGTGTTTAGAGTGAGAGTGAGTTGTTAAGCAGATCTAAGATTCCAAGTACTACTGCTGTGAATCAGATCTAAGAATTTTTTTAAAAAAATTAGACCATAAAGATGAGTAATATGATCTGCCACTAGTTGCTTTTTTAGAATAAAGTTATCTCATCAAAGGTTCATGCAACCTGCTTCTTCAATTTTAAACATGCTCCTTTTCTCAAGAGAGGGTGACTAGTTTCCTGGTTTTAATGCATCATGTACATTTTTTTTTTTTTTGAGTTTCAATGCATCATGTACATGTAACATTATTAATGAAACTGTCGTTTTGGTCGAGAAGATTTTTTGGGCCAAAGATAAGTTATGAAGCTATAAATAGGCATTTCGTGGATAACGGATTGAAGAAGTTAAATTCTGCCCACCATAGAAAGAAGATGGTCATTCCAAGAAGATAATTTGACTTTGATCCTGTTAGCTACGAGATAAAAGTGAATGATTTTATGCTTGCCCTTGAAGATAGGAACATTAAGATAATTGAATGAAGGATGCCTTGGGATAACCCAAGAATTTTAGAGATAGTTGAAAGTCTGGAATGATGAATACAACTTGCACATTACTTGCACTTCTCATGACTCTAAACTCCTTTTGGAATAAACCATGATGCCATTTAAGAAGAGGGAACGTCTAGGAACTTTCAAATATCTACGACAAGTAATATGATTAATTTTACCATTAGCAACCATGGTTTTATTATTTTTGCGAATCCTTAGTCACGAGCCTTGCATGATATGGAGCACTCGAGTCAAATATACGTGGAAGAAGCAACTTATATAAATACAAATGGATAAGTTCTCGGCGGGGCATGTTACGACCGTTAAAAATAGAGATACGAATGAATCACTTTAGAATAGTTGGAACATAAAAAAAATCATACACCATTCTCATTCTTCAAAATAAATCTTAAAATTAACATTAAACTAGTAAATTGAGATTCGTCACACGAACAAGATCCTTACACCTTTTTTGAAGCCTCTGCCCGTGACTTTCCCAATTGCCATTGGAGCATTATTTATCGAAATTTTGATGTGCCACATGAATTTGGATCATCATACACAACGTTGTTTTTTTGGGTTTGTCGATGACAATTGCCGATAGATTTTGGAAAAGTTATGCGACGCAGTTGGAATCAAAGTACTTATTATTGTTTGGTTATGCTAGGGTTTGTTCGTGATACATGATATTGAGGTGGATATTTAGGTTCAAATTTAGGTTTGAAAGGTCATTTCGGACGAGAAATCAAAATTTACGTGAACAAAAATACAACACACCTATCAACCTATCAAGTAAATATACATATCTTCTTTCGTGTATAAATTCAATGAGCATCTCATCTACATTCATTTTATACAATGAATCGCAATTATATGTTTGTTCCCTCAACCAATATTAAACTAATTACATAGCGAAAATTTTGTTTGGAAGAAGAAGTGCAATTCAATCCCATCTTCCCCCACATATCAGACACGTACATAATCATAAGTCATATAGGAAGGTTGGAAAAATCGGGTGAAGAAAAAGCAGAATTCTTCCACATATTGCACTGCACCATATAGATGTAAATAGAAGAATAATAAAGCATACCACACAAAACACATTCTATACCAATAATATAAAATACCATAAAATTGTGAAAAACACACCACTAGTCAAAATATACTAAAATCGTAAGAATAGGTGTTATACAAAAATACAAGAAAGCATATTGAAATAATATTTTTAATTCAATAATTGCTCTGCGGGTGTTAATATTTGCTTCTCATTAGCTGAAAAATAATTTTTTAATTTATCTCCACATTTTATATATCACTTATGAATTAAAAAAAAAAAAAAATAGACAATACTTATATACTACAATGGTAGGGAATTACTTATAAAATTAACCTTCCTAAAATATTTAGAACTAAAACCATGATCTTGAAAGCGCTCCGACTAAATGCCAAGTTTTACATCATAAATGCTGTCCAAAAGGGAATACAAATTTTTACAGCACAAATGCTATCCGACAGTGGCTCCAAGGAGCATGCAATAAACTGTTATTTTAACAACATAACCATGTCAAACAAAATAAAAAGCAGCTCCTACGAGTTCATCCTCAAAATGGCTTACCACACTGTTTTGTCTACTCAAAATCAAAACATTGCGTGTTCTCTGAACACTCCATGAAATCCATAGATGGATGTTTGATAGCTTCATCAGATGTCCATCAAAGTGAAACTTCCTCGCCCATTTTGTCAAATCCCCAATGGTAAAATGCAGAACCCAACTCAAGCTTCAGTTTCCTCCTATTTGCAGCAATATGAAATCTTACACAGTCTACAGAACCTTGAACATTGCAGCTACACTTTCCTCGCCTTCCCATCCCAACAAGATCTGTTTCTGTAGTAGGTTTTGAATCGTCATTAACAGGCCATACTTGTGTGTAACACAACAATATTTAATTAAATATCGGTCATGTCAATTAAATAGAAGAAGTCATGTTCAAGATTTTCCAAACTAAGTATTAATTTAATAATTGCTCCTCAGGAGCTAATAATCTGTCCTCCGTAGCCGAAAAATATATATTTTTAATTTATGCCCACATTTTATATATCATTTATGAATTCAATGAAACATAGAAAATACACACACACACATATAGCGTAGATAATTATTGCTTATAAAATTCACTTTTATAAAATAATTAGAAAAAACTGGTAAAAATATATTAATAAAAATATATTAAAAGTATATCAAATGGATAAAATATATAAAACATTATTAACCCCTTAAAAAATTATTCCATCAATACTTATTAAATCTAATTCAAATAAAAACAATACTTTTTAAAATAAAATTAATCAATTCAAAACAAACTATAATAGATAAAGAATATTATAGCTTAATTTTATAATTATTATAATTCAAGACAATCAAATTATCATTCATGCGTACCTTTTTCTTCTCTTTTTCTCCCCAGATTTAATCAAAGAAATCACACTCGATAGAGATTTGTTTTGAATATTAAATAAACAAACAATTGAACAAATGCTAATAGACAAGTTGAAGGAGTGCAAAACCACATCAATGATTTCCATCCGATCAATCGTAAAATGTTTGCCCATGAATCAGGTTTTGTTAGCACGTTATAGACCTAGTATAGAAAAACAACAAAATATTAAACTATAGAAAAGATTCAAACAAAAAAAAACACACAGGTACAATCTAGAATGAGATTAATGCCTTTAGATTAAACATATATATAAAATTGATATGAATGGAATGATATTACAAAGAATGTATCCATCTTACATATCAAAATCACTTAAATCATACAAATAATGTGTGTGAGCGCCGCTGATCGTATGGATGGGACTAAGAGAGGATGGATGCAAGCGCCTCCGATTGTATTATGAAAGTGAACCTAAGAACAAATTTATAAGGAGTTCATAGGAAGAGATTTTGGGATTAGGTTAAGTTTATCAGTTATATAATTTATGGGTCAGCCCAACACATATTAAGGCCCAATGTAAAATAAAAAAATTAGGCCTTTTTATAGTTAATAGCAATATGAAAATTGCTTTAACATGCGTTTTTTTTTCTTCTTCTTAATAACACATGGAAAATACATTTTTGTTCCCGACGATAGTTAACTACCGTTGATTTCAATCCGGGGGTAGTTAACTTATCGTTGATTTCAATCCAAGCGGTAGTATACTACCGTTGCAATATTTTTCTAAAGCCAATACAACCCTACACCCCTATATTATATTCATCCATCACCATACCTCAAAAATACCCCTAAATATAATCCCCCCCGCCCCCCCAAAAATAATAATATTTGTTTTAAATCATTGGAGAATGATTGTTAGAAGGTTTCTACACACATTTGACGTCAAGAAACATGTAATACACCTTTTAATCCGTTTACATTTGTCAATTTCTTTTAACCTGTCTTTTAACTACCTCTGGGATCAGACTTTCAGTTGTAGTTAACTAGCTTTGTGACCTTCAAATTTTAAAAATTTGATCAGCCACTGCCTTATTTTTTTTCCAATTTTATTTTCCATTTCTTTATTTTTTCCTTTTGATTTATATTAGATATTAATTAAATGTTTTTGCAATTATATGTTGTTTATTTATAGTTATGGTTGAAAATGCGGATGATGATCCGGTTGAGACAAAACCTAGTTTTGTAGATTATTCCGTCGATATCAAACCGCCTAAGGTTGAAGCTTCCGTGAAAGTTGAACATTTACATGTTAATTCCGGTGTGTCCGAACTTGGTGCCAACAAAGTGGACACGACTCAATTCTTTTAATGCCATTATACCTGAAAAAATAAAGATGAATTGCTTGGTTGAATACGTTGACAACCAAATAGGGTTGGATTTACGGTTGTCATTAAAAGATCTAGTGCAATAAGGAATCAATGTTGGAGTTGGTTTGTAAAAGAAGTGGCGATCACAAAGTACCGAAGAAAAAATTGAAGCATGAAACAATGGGATCAAGAAAATGTGAGTGTTTGTTCAAGTTGCGTGGATATTTTACTAAGGAATTAAATGATTGGAATTTGGCTGAATGGAATTCACAACCATGAGATTTTGCAATATTTAGAAGGTCACGTTCTTGCGGGAAGGATAATTGAGGACGACAAGGATATTGTATGTGACTTGACCAAGAGTTCGGTGCAACAAAAAAATATTTTGACAAATTTAAAGGAAAAAAGACAAGAGTGCATGGAAAATATAAAATTATAAATCAAGTATACAATGAAAGTCATAAATTCAAAAAGGCAATCAAGGGGGAAAAACAGAGATGCAGTATGTATGAAATCTTTAACATGAACACAACCCATAAATAATAAATTAAAGACAATATTCATCTCAAAATTTGAGTGGGTCAAGAGATACTAATTCATTAATGTGATATGGAGATTCCCATCACTATTATTAGATTACAAATTGAGTTTTGGTCAATTAGATTCCCATCACAATTACTAGTACCCTCCGGTCATTATTATAAGCAAAAATCTACATTTTAGATTTATTCATTAAATGATTTATGTGGTCCATAATAAAGATCATATACATCATTAATTGAATGAATCTATAATATAGATATTTGCTTATAATAATGACATGAGGGTGTATGTACTTTCTCAAGGAGTCGATCTTGACTTTTATCAATGGACAGGAAACTTATATAATAAGGCGTGTTAAATAATAAGGATTTGCCTCGAAACAAGGTCTATGCAAAATCTCTATTCTCTATTATAAACATTTACCTTAATTTTTTTAAGAGTACACATGTCACCTTCAAATTCTAAAGAGCATTGAATGTTTCTCCATGTCATAAAAATGTGTACACCTATGAAGTATGCGACAAGTTAATGTACATGTAATCATGTCCATGTTGCAAGACAATCCTTATTAATTTGATTCCTTAAGTTTTGTTTTTAATATAGAAATTATGGGTATTTGAAAAAAATCATATAGCTAATGTTTGATTCTGGAATTAAGAGGAAAACAATATAATGTGGTTGATATTGAATCATATGGATAAAAGACATCGATATTGAAAAAAAATTGAATTATTGTTTTGATTTACGGAGAAAAAAATCATACATGCGCATTTACATTTCCAATTTAGCATAATATTTTTTTCTTTGAGCTATAATTTTACATATTATCTTAACCAATCCAATTTTTTAATTCACATCATCGTCTCAGTCATTGTCAATTTGAATGGTTACTAATAAAAAACTTCACTCACTCCCTAAAAAAAAAAAACTTATCTCAAACAATTTTATTTGATAGTACAATAAAAGCACACATTTTCAATTCTTAATGGGTAAGAAATTCATAAATGTATCGATTTAGAATCAGACTTTTATCGTATTAAATATTTCATTTATCATATCAGAAAATTAAGGGGGTAATTGATGTTATTTAATTGATTTGTTTGCTATAAATATTGCTTCTATCTTTCAACATTTTCACACCATTTCAAAATTCATTCTTAATTTTTAAAATTCTTCTAAAATTCCTCTTTTGTTTATTCAATCTTCTTCACGGGTTTGTTATTCATATTAGTTGCTTCCTCATTCTTTAGTTGTTTGATGATGCCAAAGCAAAGTTCGCGTAACCATGTTGTTGCACTCATTTCTTAAATATTACATGAATGAAAAAGAAAGATATATTAACATGAAGTGGTGTATCACATCTCTCCATAGTTTTTGATTCTTCACATTTAAGGGACAATTTTGTTGTATCAATGATTCCATTAGAAAGATATTTTGTTACGTGGTAGTGATAATCTCTTTTCGTGTGTAACATTTGATTTTATCTTTTGTATTAGTACAGTTTTTGTAAAGTAATGTTATTCGAACAACCAAAACTTAATAAATATCTATCTAAAAATACACTGTTTATAAATAATGATAGGACTAAAAGAGAGACCATACGAAATATCTAATTTTTATCTTTATCTTTATTATAAACATTTAGCTTGCAAAAAAATGAAAAGTACACGTCAGCAGGTTATTTTTCCTACTATCATTAATTGCTTAAAAATGATCATTTTAAAATTAGTATTATGGAGCTTATTGAACATGTTTATACTACACCAAAAACATATTTCTTTGAATTGAATCAGAAATCAATGGAATACGTGTCAATTGATTTTTTTTTTTCTATTTGAAAAGCAAATATAGAAGATTATCTTAAAATAGGCAAAAACGCATACATCATTAATCATACAATATAATCCGTCTAGGTACACTTGCATAGACAAAAGTCGATTATTCATAACCCACTGATTCCTCATTTTAATTAATTAGAATTACAATTCTTATGTTGTATTGTTCTATATATACTAATATGGTTTTAAGCATTTCTTCACTAAGCTTTTATTGTTTCCATGTCCTTATAGGAGAAACAATAATCTGACAAAGATCGTCACAAACAAGTTGGATTACGATGGGTTAGTCATTTTTTTAAAAGATACAATGGATTATTCATATTGATCTGAGTCGTGTCATTATCATTTTTGTTTTTAACTCGAATTTACTAATAATTTCAATTTCAATTTTTTTTTTGCAGATTCAAATTCAAAGATCCATTGTTTAATCAATATACGGAACAATGGAATGCATTTGTTGTTGTTAAGCGAGACTAAATCATTGTAGTTATTGTGTTGTTAGTTAAAGTTAAAATCTTGCAATGTATTTTGTTGATATACATTGTGTTAGATGTCTTTTTTTAAGGAGTTAGATCCATTATTTTATTAGACCCACATTTTCGACACATATTTCTATTTGTAAGATTCAATTTTTTGGATCCATTTTCTAACCGTATTAGATCAATATTTTTATTCAGCAGTTAAATAATTATATTTTTAAGATTATCTATTCTAGAAACATATTTTCATGCACATAATAATACTTATTTTTATTAGAAAAGTTTAGGGTGAGTAAGCTCTTATGACTCATCATAGAAGACATCAAGGTTTAAAGAGTCACATGAATCCACTCCTTTTTAACCGAGCAAACCTTCATTGTCTACAACTTTTTTAATCAGTATTTTAATTTGTTATTTAAGTCATAAAATAAATTTGTTTGCGGTAATGTAAAAGGAACCTTTTTTTTTTTAGCAAAACGTAAAACAAATCTTCAAAAATGGAAACCGTAAAAATGCATGTCGATATCCAATTGTTTATAGGCATGAAACAATATTATAAACTCTTTCAAAAAAAAATATATTGAATGACTGCAGACCATTATTATAATGGATTATTGAGGGTGATCCTTGTTTGATTCCTTGATATGTTCCTTAACTAGTTTGAAACCCGTGCCTTGCACGGGAAAACTTGTGCTGAATTTTTTTATATAAATTTTAATTTATGTTGATAATATTTATTATAAAAAAGAAGTACAATACATGTTAAAATGTATGTATACCTTATATAGAAAGGGAATACAAATATCCCCTAAGTGATTTTTTTTTATTTCATTGCTTCCCTTTATTAAATTGTTTTATCATTTTGGTCTTCAGAGGTTTGTCAAAGTTAGAGTAGGCCTTAAGGTCCCGTGAACATAAGTAGAGGTCTCACCCATCGAATAGATCATCACACTAACATCAGGAGTTAAACATACATCCTTGCAGATAAGTTAACTCTATACCAAGTTAATATTATTAAAACTATTTTATTATTTTTATGACATTTTTTTATCTTATTTTCCAAAAATTTCAAAAAAGAAAATCTATATTTTGATTAATATAAATTGAAGTGGGTTCTATTTAAAGAGGGTTTAAAAAAGAAATCTAACATGCTTGTTCACAATTAGAAACGGAAGATTCTTAATCCCAAAATCAATGTGATATACACAGAAAGGAATCTATTAAAAAAATATCAACTTGTAACCATCTAAATTAATTTAAATTGAAAAAACTTGTGTTAAAAAAAAGAGTAAATTACACTCCCCTCCCCTCAAAGATGCTTGAAATACACTCCCCTCCCCTCTTATGTTAAAATATACAATTTCCTCCCTTGAAAATTAAAATTTACAGTCCCCTCCCTTATAAGATGCTTGAATTACAACCCTCTCCCTTGATAATTAAATATACATTACACTTTAATCTATTTTAACATAAATAAATATTTTTATGATATATATTAATTTTAAACCACCCTTTAAGAAAAATTAATTCATTTCTTTATAATTTAAATGTTAATGATAATTAAATTTAAATATTTTGCTATTGATTTTATAATTTAGAGTTTAAAATTAACTTTTAAATAACCATGGTTTATTGTCGTTGGTAATTTTTCACATATTTTAATTTTATTTTGGCTTGTTTCATATTTTATAATAGGGTTTAAAACTACATGTTAATGAAATTGTGAATAAAAAATAGCAAAAAAATATGTATTCAATTTTTTATTATGTTAAAATAGACCTGCAATACTGTTATTTTCGAAGTGTATTAAATTATTATTTTTTTGCTAGATTATTAAAAATAAAAAAATATATATTGAGGGAGTAAAGTGTAGATTTTAACATAAGAGGGGAGGGGAATGTAATTCAAGCTTTTCTTAGGGAGGGAAATGTATTTTTCTCTAATATGTTTTGAATAAGAGGGGAGGGGAATGCATATTTTAACATAAGAGGGGAGGGGAGTGTAATTCAAGCATCTTTGAGGGGAGGGGAGTGTAATTTACTCTAAAAAAATGAAAAACTTACTTTTCATTGCATAACTAACTTAAGAACGAATTAACAAACTAATAGTATATATTTTATGCAACCTTCAATTTTTCAATACAATTTTGGGAGAAAATCTTGAATCAACAAACGGTAGCAACATTCATGAATTGACTATGTTGATGGACTGTTTCAATAACAAAAAGTGCTTAGCAACTAATGTCTAACTCTATGACAACGATTTTGGCCTTGAAGTTATTTATAATATATTCTTTTTTTTTCCAATACATGAAAAATTAACTAGTAATGTCTGAATAGAATAAACAATAGCCTCTTAGTCTAATAGTTTATATTATTATGATGAAGTTGTTTAATTTTTTAATATATAAACAAATTCACCAACCAACATATCTATGTCAAAATCTTCTTGAAAAATAACAACCCGTGGAGTAAACTGATACGAATTTCATGGTAAATCATTATTGTCAACCCTTGTAAATTTAAAGTGATACAATTTTCCTATCTTGAAATTGTCTCTAATAATATGATATTGTTAAGTGTCTTCACAACGTGAAACAAATTAATAGTATAGACAACACATTCCCTCAATTATGTTTATAAAGATGTATATGAGCCTCTTTTCGGCTATTGCAAGAGTATGGTTTCATTGAAGAAAAAAATCAAAATCAAAAAATAGATTTACCAAGAAACGCTTTTAATTTAGTATAAGAACACTAAAAACAACAAATTAATGATAACCTCAACATCCATTAGGATCATTTTAAATAAGTTTGACTCTTGAGATTTTGATATTTCAGTCACATGATACGTTTTAACAATCTTCACAATCAGAAAATAATTCTAAGTAGAGTCTATGACGTTAGAAATCATGAAAATATTTGGGTTAGTTGTCATGTAAAAAGACCGAGAAAATAAATATTTGGCAAAACTATGGTTGAAAATTATGAAAACAAAAAAACTTAAGCAACAAATAAATCTCTTACGAAAAATAAATAGTTAAAAACGTAAAAATAGCTACTATTGTTTAACCCTTTTTTTTTTGTCTAACACTACAACATTTGAGTTGGCATCCATGGTTGCAAATCATGATCATATAAAAAATATAAGTGAAAAAAACATAAAAGATTATTAGTTTAGGAAAATAAGTAGTAAAAAAGCGCATCATGATAGTAATCGAAAGACAAAAAAATAACTTTTTTATTAAGATGAGTTTGCCGAAACATCATGCATTCTCACCTTTGTGCCGTATATATTTATCGGATGCAAAGATCTCTCTAGCGTCCAAAGAAAATTCAAAATCGATTAGAAATAATACGATAATTAAATGATATTTAAGGGACAAATCAAAATTGATAATCAATTACTATTAGCAACACCAATTTCTTTATGGATTAATTTACATATCCAATTTTATTCAATATAATATTCAATTATGTTTAAAATGATGCTATTAAATCAACATTGGCAATCCCCTAAAAAACAAAATTAACCTTAGCAAAAATCCCTCCCCTGGTTTGTGATCAACAATTCATTTTATGTTATGGACAAATCAAGTCAAATTTCTACTTTCTAATAATTGAAGGAGAATATCTTATAGGTGCATTGAATTTTAAATTTTTGATGATGTATCTTTAATGAAATGATAAATTACATTGAATGTAAAAGAGTATCCATTTGTGAAATCAATGCAAGAAGAGAGGATTACAGTTAAAATATAAGGGCTAAATGAAAAATATTTGGTACAATTGAACTGTTGATTTGTGCAATTTGATTTATGTAAATCGTCTTAAATAGAAATTTATGCTAAGTCAAAATATTTTTCATTAAATATACTAATTGATATTGTCCCAGCTGTTTTTACTGATGTTTTAAATTTTAGCAATTGGACATAATTTTGAATGGAGGCGAAATTGACAAAGAAAGGTGCTTAAATTTGGGAAAATGATGGATAACCCGTCTTTCAAAAATTAGAAAATTAGAATATTCAAATTTTTAAATTAGAAGTAAAAGTTTATTAATGGTAGATAATGATTTGGGAAATTACATATTGGACTTGTGAATGAGAGTTCATAGATATATTTTTTCATTGATTTATCCGAACTAATTGTCATATGTATAAAAGGAGTAGTATGTTTTGAAAGATGAATATTCTTAGAAGGAATACCCAAGTGAGTTTGATTTCTAAGGTTTTGACATTTCAAGGACAATCCACATTCAAACAATTATCGCTATCAAAAAGTAATCATAATCATTTTTTTTTAAAAGTAATCATAAGCAAGACCCGTGATAAGTAATTGAGAAAAATCTTGACAATATTTGAATTGAAAGTAATTGAGAAAAAATTACAAAAGAAATATATGAGATACATTAGTGTACATCATATACAAAATTAACGTATTAAGTTTTTTTTTTTAATTTGTCATTTAAAACAAAATTGCACTAATCAAGAAAAAAAAACATAAAAGAAATAAAGTATTTAACTAAATAAATAGTATAAGAAAACATGTTTCATGTTTGAAAAATAAATTTCACAAATCCATTGAAGTCTTGGTTGCAAAATAAAAACAATGTGATTCTTGTTTTTTTAATAAATCTATGAAAGATAAAAGGATGAAGAAATAAAATAATTAACAAAATAATCAAAAATAATAAATAATAGAAAAACTCTATGATAGTTGTACTCAGAATACAAAGGATAGTTTTTTTCTTCTACGGAATTCAAGAAAAAATGTGTCCTTTTCAAATTTGAGTTGCCTCTATTTATAGGCTGAAAATACCACATTTTAGAGCCTAAAACTTGTTCAAAATTGAAAACCAATTCAAGACATTTAAAACTATTAATAATATGTAATGTATGCATTATACAATTCCATCTATATACATCAAATTTCAGTTTGTGATTTGTAGAATTTTACATTATGAAAATCTGATCAAATTAATTGATTTTATGGAATATTAATTGGTAATTCAAATCCAGTCATTGTCAACTCTAACTTTTAATTTTTTGTGATTAGTAAAATTAAGAGCCAATTCCATAACATAGCCAACAAATTTTTGTACGCTAATAGCCTCTAACTTTTATTTTCCACGCTAATAATTTTTTTACACGGTAAACTATTTTTAAGGTCATTTTTTCAGATAATATTATTTTACATGTAATAATTTATATAATTTTTTTTTCTACATGTAGTAATTCGTATGGTCATTTTTACCATATCTTAATGGTATTATATTTTTTACATTAAAATGATTTTTAGGATCTTTTTCAAGGGTATTTTTCTATGTGTAAAAATTTGTACGGCCCTTTTTTTTTTTTTCGAGTGATTCTCAAGTTGTTGAAATTATTACTTTTTTTTATGTTCAAATAAAGAATTAAAAAATAAGTTATACACCATTTAAAATTATATCGTTTATTTTTAATTTCTTACAGTTACTATTTTTTGCTTGATCAAATAAAAAAAAATAACAAATCAATTTGATGAAAGGTAATTCTATTTGTCTCCTTCCTTCAAAAAAATAAATATATTTGTCTCTTATTAATGTCGCCTTTTATAATTAGTGTCATGAAAATTTAGAAATTTAGAAGTTTAATTATCAATTGTCAAGTGGCACAATGCACAAGTGGATAGCCTATTAGAAAAGTAGCATTTAATATAGGTCAATGTAAAATATTTGCAATTGTATAAAATATAGATTTAGGTAGGTAATTGAATATGATTCTTTAAAACCATAAAAAGATAATGATTGATTACTTCTTTAAAAAAAAATAAGATAATGAATGATTACTTAATATGACATTAGATGCATCTATTTTCAAAAAATTTAAACCATTTAGTAAATGATTAATTATATTGTCTCCAAATGGTAGAGACATTGCATAATGTACCCTAAACACCCACTTATTCTCTAAAAAAATATGTTAGAGATAAAAAGTGATGATTTTGTGCAATGTATGGAAGACCTTAGAGATAAAAGAGCTCTCACAAATATATTTACATATCTTTAAGGATACTAGCAGAGCTCAAAACTCGGAATCTCTAAATTCAAAGTTTGTTCTTTTACTACTAGACTAAACCTTTAGGGCCCGTTTGGTGCGCAGGATATGATAGAGACATGATATGATAAGGAGCTGGATAAGGATAGGTTATGATAGTGATAGGATAAACATTTATCCTATCATGTGTTTGGTGCACACATGATAAGAAAGATGATAGCATTATTTTATCATATCATGCGTTTGGTGTGCACATTTGCTATTGACATGATAAAAATTATATTATATTTAAATTTCAAAGTTAACCTTGTGAAACAAATTCATAATTTTTATGAAGAAAAAAAAATAATCTTCATATTTTTATTTGACAATAAATAAATAATAAATAATTAAATAATTTCATATAATTGCAAAAAAAAAAAACACTTGCACTACTAAAAATTAAAATATTCAAACACAAAAGTACCACTAAAATATGTAAAATAAAATAAAATAAAGAAATATATTGAAAAAATGAAAATTGTATGAATATTAAATTGTCATACGAATAAGTAGCAATAAAACAACAAAGCAACAAAACAATTAAACTGTCGCACGGATAAGTCGCAATAAAACAACGAAGCAACAGAACAATGATAAAGCAATAAAATATTGTCAAATATTTTCAACTAACAATAAAATAATTACTGCGTCAATGACTTCACAAAGGCAAGACGAGCACCAACATTAGCACAACCCCAAAATATATGAAGACGGTGTGGCACTGATAAAATTTTGTCAGCAGCAGCAAAACGCTCTTGTTCTGTTAACTCCATTTTCTCCAATTCCGCCATAACATTTCTGGAATCATCAATCACGTCCTTGCCGAAACCTAGACGATTTGCAGCTTCACACAATCGTTCTGAGCTTTTTTCAAGTATACTCCCAAAAGTCTGTCCTAGCTCTGAAATACTCTGAGCAATTATATTTGCTCCTCTATTTCTTTTTTCTGGATTGCATTTCCATTTGACCAATCTTTCTTTTAGATTGATTAATAGAAGGTGACTGTGAGATTGCAATGAACCAAAAATTGGATTTTTATTTCAAATTAATCATGACAAATGAAATATCCCTTATACCTAAAACATCTTTCATCTTAATTTTTTACTTAAATAAATTAATTGTTTAATTATTCTTGCTGATTGGCATTAATCCGTAAAACTTATTTTCCAAAAGTTGGTGGTAGGTTTTTTAAGGGATTGAAAAAATGACACTACATATTGAACCAAAACATTAAGTCATCAGATATATCGTCCATCTCATTTATATTTTGTTCAACATATACTTTTGCATTTAATGTAGAACTTTAACTCACACTTAACATGTTAACATCTCTCCTTTAAGTGTGAGATTCTCTGCGACTATGATATAGAGACATAGTCAAATAAGGCCAGAAGGATGCACAACATGCTAAAAAATATGGGTTTGTGGTGGTTTCATACAAGGAGTTTTTTTCCCTTGCTTTCATGAGAAAGCAAGGATTAAGCGAATGACATCAAAAAATGAAGAAAACAATTCATCGTAGTGATAGGACTTCCACATGAGCCTAACTTGAGTTGTATAATCACATTAGACTAAGAGAAACTGCACAAGTTAGATTAATATCACACCTTCATCCAAATTCTAAAGGCATTAGATATAAGAGTCACCTCACTTATATGTTTTCCACTTTCTAATATTGCATCAAATCTGAAGCTTTAACTAATATAACATATTAACATCTCTTCCTTTACGTATTAGACTCTCCGAATAAGTGATTTAGTAACATAGGCAAATAAAATCATATGAAGTCATTTCATGGTAAAAAAGGTCGGTTGATGGTGATTTAATGGATTGAGGTTTATGTTCTTTTATTTCATGAGAAGTTAGAAAATAAATTAGAAAAGGAAAGAAGATCAAAAAATAATTTGAACATGATAGAAACAATAAGAGGAAAATATGTACAATGTTTTATCAGTGAGAGTATACAATAGTTTGAGTTACCGGTAATTATATGGTTTTGTTGAAGAAGATGAATATTTTTTGGTTACTATTACCAAAGAGTATGGCTTCATTGAAAAAACATCGCATCATTTTAAAATGTATAATAAACATGTATTTTGTAAACTCATCATCACTCATCTGCATTTTCCATTGTGACATCCCCAAACACTAGACGTTAAGGAGTTTGAATTGGTAGAGGTTGAATACAAAAATACAATGAAAGCCAATGACATCCAACAACAAAGTTTTACAGAAAAAGGTTAGTTAAATAAATATTCCATATAAATATGATTTTTTGTTTTGTTTTTAGTCCCTATAAATAAATCACATTTGTAATCGTTGTAACATTTTCCTTTGCACTTTGTGTGGACCAAAATTGTTGACGGAAAATTTTACAGTGACTAAAAATGCTGATGAAATTTTTTTACAAGGACCAAAACGTGGAATTTATTTTTTTAGGAATTAAAAATGAAATTCTTGATATTTATAGACCTTTTAGTTAATTAACTCTACAAAAAATAGCAAATGTCATCCAACCACCGACAAAATAGTTTATCATAATGTTGAGTCTACAAAGAAATCATACAATTGGTCGGAATATCATATTATGTTAATAGCAATCACACTATCTTTTGAACACTCTCTCTAATACTCACTCTCTTATTGGTTTAAATCATTGTGGATCTATACATTGGAAATAGAACTCGCATAAAGTGGTGAGACATGCATTGATTTCAACTAATAAAATAGTGAGTTCTAAAGAGAGTGTGCAAAAGTGAGTGTTGCTAGCATTCAACATTTATTTTGTCAACTCAGCATAACGCGTTTTCAATTTTATAATCTATAAAATAATAAAGATTGACTAAAAAAATAGCATAAAACCGAATGTCATCCAAAAACAAAAATTTTAGATAAAAATTTAAACAAAGGACATCTAAAACTAAAAAAATAGTTTATCACAATGTTGTGATTATCAGGGGAGCATAAACTGAGTTGAACAATCACATTACTTTAAGAGAACCCATAAAAATGAGACGAACACCTCATGTTCATTTAAAACTTTAAAACATTATGTATATGAGTTATCTCACTTATATTTTTCTTACCACCTACTCACTCATATATGACAAATTAACTTCTCTCTTAAATGTGAGACTCTCTACATCTGTAATCTGGTAACATAACCAAATAAAGTCATATTAAGTCAAAACATGGTAATAAAAAGATAGATTGACAGTGATTTTACGAAGAGATGTTGCTATATCCTCTCATTCATGAGTACAAAGAAACTAAACCAGAAAAAGAAATAAGATGATAAAGAAATTTTAACTTGAGAGAAATGGTTAGGAAAAAAATAAGAAGTGTGTGCTTTGACCGTGAGAGTATATGAAATATTGTTCGTTGCGGGTAATTTTGTAGGTTTGTTAAAGAATTTGGAGTAATTAATATACCACAAATTAGACTGAATTAAAAAATTGCAACACCAATTTAAAATTTCAGATAAGCATGTATTTTGTCAACTTAGCAAAACACATATGCATTTTTCCATTATGAAGTTCTAACAAAGACCAAAAGTGAATGAATTTGAAATAAGGGAGGTTGAATAAAAAAAAAAGCATGAAAACGAATGATATCCAATAACAAATTTAAAATACAAAAATTAAATAAATGAGATCTAAAAGCTAACAAAAAATTCATCTTAATTTCGGGACTTTCAAGGGATCATACTTTGAGTTTTATCGCCACATTAGACTAAGAGACAATACACAAGTGAAGTTGATATCCTTCCATCTCACTTATATGTTGTTCAAAATCTACCCTTCCATTCAATATAAATTTTTAACTCACATTTGACACATTAACACCTCTTATTCAAATTTGCAACTTTTTGGTGTCCATAATTACATGATATAGTGGAAATAGGATCAAAGGAAGATGCAATATGTTTAAAAAAGTTAGTTGGTGATGGTTTCATTGCAAGAGGTTTATGTTCCTTTCTTACATGAGAAGGGGGAAAGGAAATTAGAAGGAAAAACAAGGATACCAAAAAGGAATTTTAATATGAGAGAAGCTAAAGGAAAAAAAAATAAGTATTGTGTGTTTTGTTTGTGAGAGTATATGAAATAGTGTGAGTTGTTGATAAATTTAAGAGTTTGTTGAAGGAGTTGGAGATTTTTGGATAATCATTTTACCAAAAAAATTAGATTCAATTAAAATATGCCACATAATTCTATTTTATTTTTGTCAAGAATGCCACATAATTTTAAATATGTAATAAACATGTATTTATCAACCTAGCATAACACATCTTCAATTTTCCATTATCATTTGACACCATCGACCAAAAGAAAATAAATTTGAAATAACAGAGGTTAATGAAAAAAAAAATCACAAGAAAGAGAATAGCATCCAAAAACTAAAATTTTAAATTGAAAAATTAAAGACTTAATTGCAGTTTTTATCCCCTATTTTCAGTAACTCGCGATATTGGTCTGTTTATTTTAAAATCACTCAATTTTGGTCTCTTTCTCCTATTTTAAGACTAAAAGACAGTGATGGACATATTTTAAATGACATGGCATACAATCCGATGATGTAAAATGATCAATACCAATGTAAATTACCTGAAAACTCTCTATAAGTTTCAATTTAAACATGACATATCACTATGTTTAAGTTTAAATATTTAAAAGAGGGACCAAAACTATGTAATTTTGAAATGTAGGGACAAATTATCTGAGTGAGGGAAAATAGGATGACCAAAACTATAATTAAGCCAAAATTAAACAAATGACTTCCAAGAACTTAAAAACAATACATAATAATGTTGTGAGTTTCGTGGGATCCTATATTGAGTTTGATCATCATATTAGATTAAAAGAAACCACACAAGTGAGTTTGACACCACATCTTCACCCTAAATCTTAAGTCATTATTATACGGGTCATATCACTTATATGTTGTTCAACATCTACTATTACATCCAATGTGGAACTATAAATCACACTCACATTAGCCTCTTTCTCTCAAGTATGAGACTCTCTGCATCTGTAATCTACCACCAAGAACTACTATTGTTTCCTCCACAAAGTTGAACTGGGTTATGATATTGTCGTTGGACCGTAGGGGAGAGCCAACACTGGTGTGGATTGACTCATTGAACACAAAGCGACCACACAAATGTGCATGATACCACATCTTCACTAAATATATTAAATTTGACGAATATCTAGCCCGTGCTTGGCACAGGTTTCCATACTTGTTGCAAACAAACCAACTAATAGGTGTTAATTCCTTTTGGTTCCATATCGTTACATGCATCTTGTAAATTTCACGAAAATTCCATTAAAGACTTATTTTATTTTGTTGAAGGGTATTTGCAAAATATTAACATTAAATTTAAAACTATAAAACAATAGTTAAATTATAATTTTATCTGTCCACAAGTCTTAAGTTAAATGTCAAAAATATCACAATTGTTTTCCTAAAAAATATAAATCAAGTATACAATGAACGTCATAAATTCAAAAAGACAATCAATGGGAAAAAACAGAGATGCAGTATCTAGTGTCAAATTTGGAAGAGTACAAATACGTGTATTTCACAAGAACAAAATGTCAGAGTGATACTATTCAGGACATATTTTGGGCTCATGCCAAATGAGTTAAGTTGTTTAATAATATCCCAACTGTTTTGATCATGGATTCCATCTTCAAAACCAACTTGTACATGATGCCATTGTTTGAGATAGTTGGAATCACCTCAACCGATATGATATATTTAGTTGGTTTTGCATTTCTGACGACTGAGAAGGAGAATAACTTTGCTTGAGTTTTACAAATATTGCTTAAACTTTTTAACTCAAAGAGTGACATGCCTAAGGTGGCTGCGATTCACAGGGATACGTTTAATGAATGTCGTAGCAATTGTTCTCTCTGAAAATAGTGCAATACTTTGTTTTTTTCAAGTTGGCAGAAATGTTAGAGCAAAATGCTTCACATACTGCAGAGTGAAACCAAAGGTTTTCAAAGTGGATGAGAAAGAGAATGTAGTCAAAGAGGTGGAGTCAAGTGATATAGTTGACACCATAATGAGAGCATGAGAAGATGTGGTTGAATCTCTTACTTAGGATTCATATGCAAGTGTAGTAATGCGATTCCAAGATGTTTGTAAAAAATATCCTTTACTGGTTACATGTTGGGCAGCCATGATCCGGTGGTGGTTTCTCATTTACAATTTGCGGATGATACCTTAATTTTTTGTGAAAAATTGTGGGCTAACATAAGAGCTTTGTGAGCAATTTTACTGCTTTTTGAAGAGTTGTCTGGCTTAAAGGTGAATTTTTTGAAGAGTTCTCTGGTTGGCGTGAATGTGCATGGGTCGTGGTTGTCAGAAGCTGCTTTGGTTCTAAATTGTAAGGTGGGTGTTATTCCTTTTATGTACCTTGGTTTGCCTATTGGTGGAAGTGCTCGTCGGTGGGCTTTTTGGGAGCCCATCATTAATCGAATCAACTCTAGACTGTCAAATTGGAGATCGAGATACTTGTCTTTGCGTGGTCGCCTGGTTTTGTTGAAGTCTGTCTTGTCGTCTCTGCTTGTTTATGCCCTTTCCCTTTTCAAGGCTCTGTCAGGTATCATTTCCTCTATTGAATCTATTTTAAATATATATATATATATATATATATATATATATATATATATATATATATATATATTGTTTTTTTTTTGGGGGGGGGGGGGGGGGTGGAAGTGTAGACCACATGAAAATAATTTGGGTTGCTTGGCATTCTATTTGTCGGAGACTGGAGGTTGGAGGTTTGGGGGTAAGGAGAATTAAAGAGTTTAATTTAGCTTTATTAGGGAAGTGGTGTTGGCGGTTGTTGGAGGATAGGAATAGTCTGTGGTTTAGGGTGTTGGCGGCAAGGTATAGAGTGGTTGGTGGCCGATTGTGTGATGCCTCTACGTGGTGGAGGGAAATCTCCGCGTTGCGCTCGGGTGGGTGGTTTCAGAGTCATGCTAGCCGTTCTTTGGGGGATGGTAAAAATACATTTTTTTGGACGGACATTTGGGTGGGAGAAGTGTCGTTACGGGATAGATTTCATAGGTTGTATAATTTGTCTATGTTGAAGGGGGAGTCGGTGTACGCTATGAGTACTTTAGGGTGGGGGGGTAGAAGGGGGAGGATGTAGGGGAGCTTACACATTTACTCCAAAGCGTAAATTTACAGGTTCTTAGGGAGGATAGATGGAATTGGAGTTTGGAACCTAGTAATATTTATTCTGTTCGTAGTGCATACACATTTTTAAATGATCAGATTTTTGTTAATGACGCGGCGCCTGTACCTTCTCTTTGGCATAAGGATGTTCCTTTGAAGGTGTTGTTGTTTGATTGGCGCTTGTTTAGAGATCGCCTTCCTACCAAGGACAACTTGCATCGTCGTAATGTTCTAGCTTCGGATGCTCAAATTTGTGCTAGAGGATGCGGGTTGTCTGAAACAACATCTCATCTATTTTTACATTGTAATTTTTTTGGTTTGGTTTGGAATCACATTTTGCGGTGGCTTGGTGTAGTCGCGGTTTTTCCTATTGAGGCAACAACTCATTTTTATCAATTCAGTTTTTTAGATGGCGCTGCGAAGTCCCGACAATCGATTTTACAGGTTATATGGTTTGCAACTGTGTGGGAAATATGGAAAGAACGAAACAATAGAATTTTCAATGCAAAAGAATGCTCCATTTTACAGGTGGTGGACAAGATTAAGTCGGTAACTTACAGGTGGTTGAGGGTGAAATTTACCTCTTTTGTTTTTAATTATCACGGTTGGTGGCTTAATCCGTTCACCATTATAGGCATTGACTAAGATTTGGTGACTGTTGTTGAGGTTTTATGGATACCGGCAATAGCCTTGTAATTACTGTAATTATTATCTTTACCTTGTATTGACTTGTGTATTTCTTCTTTGGCATATCTTGTGCTCGAAAGACCCTCTTTGTGGTATATAATTCATTTTAGCTTCTTCTTAAAAAAAAATATTTAATTAAATATCGGTCATGTCAATTAAATAGAAGAAGTCATGTTCAAGATTTTGCTACAATGAGAGTTTAAGATAGTCAAAAGGGTTGGAACCATCTAAAAAACAAAGGTAAAGATAGAACAAAACAAAGGTAAAGAGGGTTGGAACCATCTATCTATACAACAATATTTGCAAACTAAGTATTAATTTAATAATTGCTCCTCGGGAGCTACTAATCTATCCTCAGTAGCTGAAAAATATTTCTTTTTTAATTTATGTCCACATTTTATATTATTTATGAATTCATTAAAAAAAAAACAGACAATACATACATACGCACACATATATAGTGTAGATAATTATTGCTTCTAAAATTCACTTTTCTAAAATAATTAGAAGAAACAGATAAAATATATTAAAAATATATCAGATGGATAAAATATATAAAACATTATTAACCATTGAAAAATTTATTCCATCAATACTTATTAAATCTAATTCAAATAAAAACAATACTTTTTAAAATAAAATCAATCAATTCAAAACAAACTATAATAGATCAAGAATATTATATCTTAATTTTATAATTATTATAATTTAAGACAATCAAATTATCATTCATGCCTACCTTGTTTTTTCTCTCTCATATTTAATCAAAGAAATCACACTTGATAGAGATTTGTTTTGAATATTATATAAACAGACAATTGAACACATGATAATAGACATGTTGGAGGAGTGCAAAACAACATCAATGATTTCCATCCGATCAATCATGAAATGTTTGCCCATGAATCAGGTTTTGTTACCATGTTATAGACCTAGTAGAGAAAAAACAACAGAATATTAGACCATAGAAAAGATTCAAACAACAAACACACAATCAATGCTAGAATGAGATTAATGCCTTTAGATTAAACATATATATAGAATTGATTTGACTGAAATGAAATTATAAAGAAAGTATCCCTCTTACATATCAAAATAACTTAAATCATACAAATAATGTGTGTGAGTATATATATGGTTGGGACGAAGAGAGGATGGATGCAAGCGCCGTCGATCGTATTATGAAAGTGAACCTAAAAACAAATTTATAAGGAGTTCATAGGAAGAGATTTTAGGATTAGGTTAAGTTTATCAGTTATATATTTTATGGGTCAGCCCAACACATATTAAGGCCCAATATAAAATAAAAAAATGAGGCATTTTTATAACTAATACTTGTATGAAAATTGCTTTAACATGTGTTTTTTTTCTTAAAAAGACATGAAAAGTACATTTTTGCCTCCGTCAGTAGTTAACTACCATTGGTTTCAATCCGATGGTAGTTAACTACCGTTGATTTCAATCCAAGCGGTAGTATACTATCATTGCGATATTTCTCTAAAACCAGTACAACCCTACACCCCTACCCTCTATTCATCTATCACCATACCTCAAAAATACCCCAAAGTATAACCCCCTCCAAATAATCCCCCCTCAAAAAAACACATTTGACGTCAAGAAACAGGTAATACGTCTTTTAAACTGTTTACATTTGTCAATTTCTCTGCCATTTTTTTTTGTAGTTAACTACCGCTGATAGAACGGTAACTACCGCTGTGATCTTCAAATTTTCAAAATTTGATCAGCCGCTGCCTATTTGTTTTTTCAATTTCTTCATTTTTTTCTTTTGATTTATATTAGATATTAATTAAATGATTTTGCAATTATATATGTTGTCTATATATAGTTATGGTCGAGGATGGGTATGATTGTCCGGTTGAGACAAAACCTAATTTTGTCGATTATTCCGTCAAGATCCAACCGCCTAAGGTTGAAGCTTCTGTGAAAGTTGAACCTTTACATGTTAATTTTGGTGTATCCGAACTTGGTGCCAACGAAGTGGACACAACACAATTCTTTTCAAGCCATTATACATTCGACAACCAAAAAGGGCTGGATTTATAGTTGTCATAAAAAGATCTAGTGCAATAAGGAATCAATGTTAGAGTTGGTTTGTGAAAGGAGTGGCGATCACGAAGTACCGAAGAAAAAATTGAAGCATGAAGCAATAAGATCAAGAAAATGTGCGTGTTTGTTCAAGTTGAGTGGATATTTTAGTAAGAAATTAAAGGCTTGAAATTTGGCTATTCTTAATGGAATTCACAACCATGAGATGTTGCAATATTTAGAAGGTCACCTTCTTGCGGGAAGAATAATGGAGGACGACAAGAATATTTTATGTGATTTGACCAAGAGTCGGTGCAACAAAAAAATATTTTGATGAATTTGAAGGGAAAAAGACAAGAGTGCATGACAAATACAAATCAAGTATACAATGTACATCATAAATTCAAAAAGGCAATAAGGGGGGACAAAACGAAGATGGAGTATCTAGTGTCAAATTTAGAAGAGTATAAATATGGTTATTTCACAAGAACACAATGTCAGAGTGATACTATTCAGGACATATTTTAGGCTCAACCCAAATCAGTTAAGTTGTTTAATAATGTCCCAACTGTTTTATTAATGGATTCCACCTTCAAAACCAACTTGTACATGATGTCATTGTTTGAGATAGTTGGAGTCACCTCAACCGATATGATATATTTAGTTGGTTTTGCATTTCTGACGTTTGAGAAGGAGAATAACTTGAGTTTTACAGATGTTGCTTAAGCTTCTTAACTCAAAGAGAGATATGCCTAAGATGGTTACGATTCACATGGCTACAACTTTAATGAATGTCGTAGCAATTGTTCTCCCTGAAACTAGTGCATTTTTATTTTGGTAGAAATGTTACAGCAAGATGCATCACATACTACAGAGTGAAACCGAAGGTTGTCAAAGTTGATGGGAAAGAGAATGTAGTCAAAGAGGTGGAGCCAAATGATATAGTTGACACCATAATGAGAGCATGGGATGATGCAGCTGAATCTCTTACTCAAGATTCTTATGCAAGTGCGGTAATGCGATTCCGAGATGTTTGTAAAAAAAATTCAAAGTTTCTCGACTATGTTTAGAGTACCATTTTGGATATTGTTAATGAAAAAAATTATGAGGGCAGATATAGATTGTGTCTTGCATCTTGGTAGCAGAACCACCAACAGAGTTGAAGGGGCTCATGGTAGACTGAAGAAATACTTGAGCAATAGTGTGGGTGATTTGGGTACTTGTTGGGAAAAATATACATGAGATACGAGTAATCCAGTTAACGTAGATACAAACATCATTTGACAGGAGCTGTACTGTCTTAGAACATAGATACAAAGACATTATTTTATACTATGGGTTGGGGGGAATGTGTCTAGAGCTGCTCTGAGCTATACTTTTTAGGAAACAAAATGTTCGAAGGAAACTAACATGGACAAGAAAAATTGTGGTTGTGTGATAAGGACATTGTATGAGCTACCTTGTAAACTATGAAAATTCGTCACAACAAGCCTATTCGACTGGATGAGATAGGCTGTCATTGACAAATGTTATGTATGGGGTGAAGAAAATAATGAAGAATAATTTTTGTTTTGTTACGGTGGAATAGAGTGGTATTCAGGAACGTCTAAAAAAAGGCCCTTGCTATAAATGAAAGTACAAATCAAAGAGGTTTTGCGTCTGTTAGCATTTTTGAAGACTAAGTGTTGTCTCCATCTCCAAGAAAGTTACCAACCAAAGGAGCAAAGAAAAAATTCAAATCTAAACCAAATGAGGCATCGACTAGTCGGATCCCATCTTCGCGGGAGCGTTTTGATTCTCAATTTTCGGATTGTCAATTATCACCAACAAAGTCATCATTACCTAAAAGAAAAGGTGCTCATATTGACAATTCCTCACGCTCCTCGGTCCCAACACCTACTCGGGTTCCAAAGCTTATCTTGGTTCCAAAGCCTATCTTGGTTACAACTCCTTATGATGCCTCAAGTCCTATTCATTATACGCCAAAATTCATAAGACGATTTATTGAGAAAATGGTGGATGTTAAAGGTGATTAAAATTAGTTTTTGCAAATATAATGCACAAGGATCCTGATCATTGAAAGTTGATTTTTAGTTATTTGTGACGAGTAATCTTTGAGATGTCATGATTGTTTGATTTTTCTCCTTTCCCTTTTTTCTCCTTTGCTCTTTGATGAAGACCTGATCGTATATTGATTTCTGTGTTAGTAGGTATATAATACAATTTCATCATTGATCAGAAACAGGCAGCTGAAATTCTTGGTGGATCACCCAAAGAACGTGCATGATTTGATAATACAATTTTATATCATATAGAAACTTGTCTTCATCTTTTTTTGCTTTCACCTCCCAATTATCTAGTGTAGAGATTCCAATGAATGGGCAGGATGCTCTAAAAGTTCTCGAGTAGAGGGAAGTTGTACTTGAGGAGATATTGAAAATGTTGATAACGAAGGTTCTCAACAATTCTGAAATCGAAAACCATGTTCTAAAATAATTTATTTATTTTTAATATTTTGTATTTTTTTAACATTTTAGTTATGCGGTCATAGCATAATCATTTATCATATAAGTGCTTATTTATAAGCTATCTCTGCAACAAAATATAAAGTGAGTCGAGCTGTTTTTAAAAAAGTAGTAGTCATAAGTCATTTTCATTAGATATACTAGAGAGATTATAGAAATAAGTTGAAAATAGCTTATAGACATGTCATAAGTTGTATGCATAAACTCTCTCAAACAGTCTTACAAGTGCTTTTGCCGATAGGTTATAAGTTTAAATAAGTCAATCCAAACATGCGCATGGTGTTTTGCTATTTTATTGTTTATAAGATAACAACAAAACAATTGAGATGAAACGGAAAGTAGTGCTCAACGGAGACAACGAAGCCACAAAAAGACATCAAGAAAAATTGATACACAAACGTCACTGCAATCACAAACTGCGGCGGTTGGAAAATGAAAACAAACTTGAGCAATAGGCTAAGGAAAATAACCCTGAATAAATCTGAGTTAAGAGGGTGTATATCCTAGTAGTTTACGACGAAATGGATGTGTAATATTCTTTTGAAAGTGATAATTTGATGCATTTGTTGGTTTATGATTTTAAATTTCGACCGCGGTTATGCTGTGAGCTTCTATATTGTTGTATGCAGCCGTAGTTGCAGTTGCCATTCAACAATGCACACCTTTGTAACTGTTATATTGTGGCTGCAGTTTAGGACTACACTATTTGTATATTTATGAAAAGCTTAATACTAGTATATTGCGGTCGTCTATTGATTTGGAAGTTTGTTGGTTGTGATGGGAGCAACAGAAATTTGTTGGTTATGGATATGTAGTTTATTTTTAATAGAGATTTAATTTGTTCATTTCATCATTCAAGCGAAGACTGAGGATTGAAAGATGGGTTGGAATTGGAAGAGTTGATTAGATTTCTGAGACTTTAGAATCTTTGGGATGTTATTTTCGTTTCCCCTTTTTCTCTCATTTGCTTTTGGAAGAAGAAACGATCATATATTGATTTGTTTGGGTTATTAGGCATAGTTTGACATAACACAAGTTCATTATTTGTCTTCATGTTTTGGCACATAACATAAATACATTATGAATATTATACTCACGTGGTAACAAATTTGTCTTCGATGCCTAGTTTCAAATTGTCCCACAAGGGTACTTTACAAATTACAATTGTCTGAGTGCTTTTGGATTTCCTTTTTAACAAAGCTTGAAAAACAAATTAATTATGGATATAGGAGATTAGAATTTAATGGTACACATGAAAATTTGAAAAAATAACAAGGAACGTAACCTTACTTCATAAAGAGTAGAGTTAAATAATTTATGGACAATCATCTTACAAAGAATTTGACATTTGACTTTGTTGGTGGAATGGACTTTCACATAAATAATTGACGTCTTATTTCAAGGAACAACCTTTGACATTTGACTTTGTTGCTGGAATGGACTTTCACATAAATAATTGACGTCTTACTTCAAGGAACAACCTTTGACATTTGACTTTGTTGGTGGAATGGACTTTCACATAAATAATTGACGTCTTACTTCAAGGAACAACCTTTGACATTTGACTTTGTTGCTGGAATGGACTTTCACATAAATAATTTTTGAAAAGTCATCTTACAAAGTACACGAATAATGGACTTTGTAGGATGGACGTCTTACTCCAAGGAAAAACCTTTGCGAAGCTTGCGCTGTACGAGGACATAATCGACAAAACTGCTCTAAAGCAACATGAAACCTTAATGTCCTGTTTATGAAAACAATATTTATGTTTATTTAAACCTTTCTAGACTTTTGGATAGTTTTATGTTTGGTTCTCGACATTTTAAGGTTTGCCTTATCCTTTGTTGCAACTCAAGCCCTACTTGTCGCACCCATCTGACAACCGTAAGCTCAGACGCTAACCCACCAACACTCCCAGTGATTTTGACTAGGAAGGTTGGTAGAACCAGGTGAAGAAAAAGCACGAGTCTTCCATACTGCACCAAATAGAATTAAATAGAAGAATCATAAATCCATAATCAACCATTGACAGAATTATGCCATCCAGAAGTATTAAATCTACCTCTAAAAAAGTAAAGATGTATTAAATCTAATCCAAATAAGAAAGACATTATCCTTGAAATAAAATCAACCGATTCAAAATAAACTATAATAGACCAAGAAGATTATATCTTCATTTCATAATCATTATAATTTAAGACAAAATCATATTTTCATTCATGCGTACCTTTTTCTCCATATTTAATCAAAGAAATCACACTCGTTGAAGATTTGTTTTGTACATTACAGAAACAAACAATAGAACAAATCATAATATGGAAGTTGTATGAGTACAAGACCACATCAATGATTTTCATTCGATTAGTCCTGAAATGTTCGTCCATGAATCAAGTTTTGTCTCCTCTTTATAGATCTAGTTGAGACAAAACAACAAAAGATTACTATATAAAAGAAGCAAATAGCAGAAACATAGATACAATCAATGGCAGAATAATATGAATGCTCTTAGTTGAACATATATATAAAATTGATTTAAGTGCAATGAAATCACAGAGAATGTATCTCCCTTACATATCAAAATCAACTCAATCATACAAATACTGTTTGTAAGCATATATATGAACGAAATAAGAGAGGTTGAGTGCAAGCGCCGCCGATCGTATTGTGAAAGTGAACCTAACAACAAATTTATAAGGAGCTGATAGGAGGAGATGTCGGTATTAGGTTAAGTTTTTTAGGATTGGCCCAACACATATTAAGGCCCATGGTAAATTATAAAATGAGGCCCATATTTAAGTAATTTATTTTATTTTATTAAAAAATTATTTTCTCGGCATTTTAAGAACCATAGTAATTTCGGAAAAAAAATTTGATCGTCATTCATTCAATTATTATAAATGACCATTGGGGGTTAACTCCAGCCCAATAAGCTATACTCCCACAATGTTGCAAACCAAGGTCTGAATTCGAGCTGAGAAATGAACCTATACTTATTGTCTGACACGTCTCAAAGAGATGAACCCATATTTACAGTTTAGGAACTTATTGTAAAAATAAACAACCATAATGATGCACGGACAACAACAAATCGTTAACCAAGTAATAAAGTGATAAGTAGAGTATCGTATCCACAAGGATTGCCGTTTCGTCCAAACAATTCGCGTTACTTATGTTTTGGGAAGAATATAATTTCATACTAAAATATAGAAAACATTACAAATGTTCCGAAATCATAGACAATTGTTCTAATATTCCTATGTTCTGCTGGTAAAACCTAAAAAAATGATTGAAAAAACATGCTAAGAATAACGTAAGATGACCTGTCATCACAACCCCAAACTTAAACTATTGCTTGTCCTCAAGTAACGAAAGAAAGCAATTTTTATTCTCTGCATTTTTTTCCAGGAAAAACATACCTTTATGGAGTTGTGCTCAGATCATTATTCATCACATTTACAACATTGACTTACTTACCTCGTTACACTCAAGAGAGACAAACTTGGAGAAGATAACTCATATACTCAATCAAACTTTTTCCATGATACACATGTGTACTTGCAAAAAAATTACGAGTAAGAGATACTAGGATTTGTATTGTATTCTAGGGTTTAGATTGATTATTGGATGCCTTTAGAATGCTCTAAAGGGAGGTATTTATAGCCTACTATGAGCTTGGGTTTCAGTTGCTTAACCTCCAAGTAATAGGGGTATTTATGGAATTCGGGCGGTTTCTAGATGCTTCTAGAAGCCAAGGAAGGCAGCGCCCTAAAGGGGGTGCGCCTAGGCCTCTAGGGCCTATCTGGAAGGCGTCCAAGCCCTTCTAGAGGGCGTCTGAGTCCTTCTAGAGGGTTCTTAAGCCTTTAGAAATATTATGACGGTCCACAGCCCCCCAAGCACGAGGCTTGGAATCAAGGCGAAGTGGTTGAAGCTAGGCTACTTCTTTTTTTATTTTTTTTGTACTCGTCGTGGCGTCTTAGTCTGTGTGACAATGATGGGATAAGCGCCTTGTGGCTGTGGTTTTCTAATTGAAGGCTCGCCCTATACGTGAATGGTCAGGATTACGCGACCCTTCGTTGCTCGTCTACGTGTCCGAAATCCATGGGCGATGTGTGACACGTGTCGGGGAAGCGCGGAAAAACGACGTTATCGACTGGGAGGCGTATGGCTCGAGTTACTTTGGCCATATGTCTGTGTCGGATTTGTCCAGTGAGAGCGATAACTGTGATTATGATGATAGTGACTGTGTTTTCCTGTATTCAACTTCAGGAAAGGAGGTCGTCGCTCACGTTACTCCCCAAATGACGAGAGGGAAGGGAGTTACTATCTCAGAGGTTGAGTCCGATACGGAGAATTTCGGCGACGACGTTCAGAGTTATACTTCGATCTACTATGACCAGGCGAAGGTGAACCTTTTTAGAAGTAAGAATGTTGTCTCCGCTACTGGGCGGGAAGAAGACATAGACATGATGCCATGCCCGCCTAGCGAGATAGTATGCGTACTACGCCCGAAAGGCGTGAGGGAGATTTTTCATATGTATGGTGCTGTTCTGGAGGAGTTTGGGGTTTGGATTCCCTTTACTTTATTTCAAATGGACGTTCTGCGCTTCCTTAACGTAGCTCCAACTCAAATCCGTCCCAACAGTTGGGCTTTTATTCGTGGTTTTGAGATTTTGTGTGAAGCCTTGGATATGATTCCCTCTGCAGGCGCTTTTTTCCATTTTTATGGTACGAAGGGGGTGGACAAAGGTTCCTGGGTATCTATCAACGCTCATACACGTAAGACTATTTCCGCAGACATTTCAACTCTCAATGCAGCTCAGAAAGGAGTTGAAGGAAAATAAACAGAAAGATGCAAAGGCATTGTTTTTTCTGCAACAAGCGGTAGCAGACAATATCTTTCCAAGAATAATGGGAGCTACAAGTGCCAAAGATGCTTGGGGTACACTAAAGGAGGAGTTTGAAGGAAGTGACTGTTGGAACAAAGGGTGTTTCACAATTATACCACTTAAGTTTTAATGATAACAAAGTATTAAAAATTATCAACTGGATATGCTAAACATTTATTCAAGTGTACAGGACCATTATCAAAGTTTTATTTACAAGAGGTTCTAATTGAATAAATTAAAGAGCAAAGGGAATTAAGACTGAAGCTTGAAGAACATCTGAATGAAAGCGCTCCTGGAAAATCAGAGTCAGAATGCGTCTGAAGAAAGAGCTTCTGAAGATGACGTCATCAGAAGCAAGTTCATCAGAGGCAGACTCATCAGAAGCAAATGGTATCCAGAGGCAGATTCATCAGAAGCAAAGATTCTTCAGACACTGGAAAGCGTTGACAAAGGACAATGTACGAAAAGTACAACCACTATGCCTACGTTTGTCCCTGCAACCACCAACTCTGCACAGTGTCTTCTATACACGACAAGAATAACAGTAACTAAAGCAGAGACTTTTCCATATTTGCTGGAATGAATTTGAATTTACTTTCATATTACAATCCTCAAATCAGGCAAAGGATCAAAGGTGTCAAATCAGCTTCGGTAAAGAAAAAGTGATGAGCTGGCTAGTTCCCAACGTCTCTCAAACCCTCTATAAATAGAGCTGAAGACTTGAAGAACGGTGCCACAGGAGTTACAACGAATACACGCGAATTGAGTTCTCCTTTCATATTCCAAGTCGCAATATTTGCTCATCAACAACTTAGATAATTCTTACAAAAGCTCACATTTTAGAATTTCTAAGTATCTAAGAAAACAGAGTCTGTTCTGTTTCGTTTTGTATTGTGAATACCTCTGATAGTATATCAAGTATTCAAAACTCTTTTCAATTCTCTGTAATTGTTTTAAAGTCTCTTTCTTGTGTGATTGAGCAAAGGAAGTCTCTTACTTGTGTGTTTGAGCAACTTGTAATTTGATATTACATTTTAGTGAAACTCTCCTTGGAAGTGCAAGGGGGACAGGACTACTTCCGGTTTGTGGAAGGAACCTGTATAAATTTGCTTGTGTCTTTCTTCTTTCTTGCATTTGTTCTTTATTCCGCTGCTAAGACTCTGAACTCTGATCAGAGTCTGAACTCCATCAGACTCTGTATCCTGAGAACAGTGTTATTTTTTTGTAAGAAAGGAACGTTTTTGAAAACACAATTCAACCCCCCCTTCTTGTGTTTTTCCCACCTTCAGTGACAAGGTACGTGCCATTAAACTTCAAACTCTAAGACGTGAGTTTGAGTTATTAAAAATGAAAGAGTCTGAGACAAAAGAATATTATACCAAGATAAAAGAACTAGTGAGTCAAATCAAAACTTAAGGGGATAATATTCTTGACAAAAGAATTGTTGAGAAAATTCTAATTTCTCTTCCTCGTAAGTATGATGCAATTGTTACTATGATTGAGCAAACCAAAGATCTGTCTACTTTGTCAGTGACAGAATTAATAGGCTCACTAGAAGCTTATGAGCAAAGATTGAGTAGGCATGATGATGATACAGTTGAAAATGCCTTTCAATTAAAGCTTAAATTATGGTCTCAAAATAAAGGATTTGGAGGAAACAAGAAAAGTGGAGAAAATTCTAGAAACAAAGAATTTTCTAGAAATTTCTCAAAGAAAAATCAAGATGATTATCCTCCATGTGGCATATGCAAGAGGATCAATCATGCCGAGAAATATTGTCGATGGCGCGGAAAACCACAATGTGGACACTGTAAGAAATTTGGACATGTGGAGAAGAACTGCTACAACAAAAATAAGCATCAAGCAAACTTCGTTGAAGACCATGAGTGTGAGAAGGATCAACGTGACTATGACCAACATCTTTTTTATGCCACCCAAGATTCCAATGACGAATTGAGTTGAAATTGGTACTTGGATAGTGGTTGCTGCAATCAAATGGCCAAAGATGAGAGCATCTTCAAGGATATTGATGACTCTGTCAAAGTAAAGGTTCGACTAGGAAACGGCTTAGTTGTGGAATCTAAAGGCAAAGGCACTGTGATGGTGGAGACTAAGAAAGGTACGAGGTTCATCAAAGATGTCTTACTAGTTCCCAATCTTAAAGAAAATCTTTTGAGTATTGGTCAAATGTTGGAGAAAGGATATATTATACACTTTGAAGGAGACACATGCTCAATATTTGACAACAGTCACAAAAGGCAAGAGATAGCCAAAATAAAAATGAAAAAAAGAAATAAAAGCTTTCCAATAAGCTTCAAATATACTACTAACACTGCCTTCAAAGTTGAAGTTGATGAAAATGCTAGCTGGAATTGGAATGAAAGACAAGTTGAGAAAAGCAACATTACCATTCCAGTACAACAATCAAATAGTGAAGCGATAGAAGAAGCAACAGAAGAACCAGGCACGCCACCTTCTCCTTCTCAAGAAGAAAATTCTTCACCAGAATCTACTCCAACAAGAGTAAGATCATTTGGGGATATATATGAAACTTGCAACTTGGCTAAACATGAGCCAGAAAACTATGAAGTGGCGTCAAAACCAGAATTATGTGCCGAAGGCAATGGAGGAAAAGATCTAAGACTAAGAAAAGCTTTGACTGGTCCAAAGAAATATCGTCGAGCATGGTACACAAGAATTGATCGACATTCCATCAATAATGGAGGGTTTGGCTAGATCAAGATTTGAGCTATTACGAACTATGCTTGGAGTTACCAAAATATGCATCAAGGAGGAATGTTAAAATGTGATGCATATTTCTAGAATTCTCTAGAATGCATTAGTAACCTATAGAATGTCATAGAATGATGTACATGCCTAGATTTCTCTAGAAAAATTTAGTATGTTTTAGAATTAATTAATACTACACATGTAGTAGGAAATGTCATGAATAATCTAAAAAGAACTATCTAGAACATGACATTCACACTATAAATAGGCAAGCATGCACTCATTTGTAATTGATCCAAATAATCCAAATCAATCTAATTTGGAGAGCAATACAATATATTCTTGCTCCAAGTCCTCACACTACTTACTACTATATTTCAACTATCAACTAAAACCTTCTTCACTATCCAACTACACTATAAACTATCACTACTACCCAAAATACTAAAAGGACAACCGTAAACCCATACGCTAACCCACCAACGATCTCATTGGTTTTGACTATGAAAATTGGTTGAACCACGTGAACAAAAACCATAAGTCCTCCACATAATTCAGTGCAACACATAAAAGTAAATAGAAGAATCATAAATGATACCTTACAAAGCATAAAAACTAATTCTTTACCACTTGTAAATACCCTAAAACTATGAAAAACACACCACCAATCATATTGCACTAAAATTGTCACAAATGGAGGTGGTTGTATAAAGAAACAAGATAGTATATTGAAATCATTAACATCGTATATCATCTATGCCTCTACACATATGTACTTTATTAATGGTGTAACAAGTTGTTATTTATATCAAAATTGCATTGGTTCTGAAAAGATAAAAAAAGGTACACAAGGATTGCATCAAAATCATCAACTTGAGAATAACATTGACAACAATTATTTGCCAATATTTTATTTTCAAAGTTAAAAAATTTTAATTTTCTGCAACCTATAAAAAATTTTATGATAATTTACCTCCATAATTCTTATCAAAAATAATATTTTTAATTTAATAATTGCTCCTTGAGAGCTAATAAATGCTCCTTATTAGCTAAAAAAATATAATTTTTTAATGTATTTAATGTTATCTATACTATATATAAAGGAAACTACCCCTTTCACCACACTTTTGGGTTGATTTTTTTTCTTCAAAAATACCCTTAATTTTAAATACAAGTTAATAAATAGATAAAATAAATTTATTTAAATATTAAAACAAATGTAACAAACACGATATGAATATATGTTTATCTGTTTTTTTTTCCTTTATTATTTCAAAAGTATAACAAACTAGATGAGTATATTTATACTTACTATTTCAATATTTCAATTATACTCTTAAACAATATTGTTCGTGTCATTAAAAAAACAACGAACATTTATATTTTTATTTTTAATCAAAACCAAAATTTCATAAAAAAATACTGTTCATAATTTTCAAACGTTGGCGCAATAAAAAGAGCGGAAAGAGTGTCCGTCTTTTCGCTAGTAAAAATAAAACCAATACGGAAAAAATGAAGTTATACTAGGAGGAATGAGGTTACCAACTCAGACACATTGCATAATTGTCTCCAATTTTAATTCCAGTGTTCCCACTTTATGGGTTCAATTCCAGAGTGTTCTCTCTTTAAAATGAGTTATCTCTTTCTTATTTTCTTGTATGTGGTAGCATTCTGATCTCATTCATAAGCTTTTTCTCCTTTTGCGTTAACTCAGTCATTATTCTGGCTCAAATTGGAAACCTTCTTGATTGTTCTTGAAAGAGCTTTATCGCATGTTGAGGTTGGCCTAGACATTGTTTCATTAGTGACTGCCTTCTTAGATTCTTCAGAGTTTATTCCATCAGAAATGGGAGGTTCTTCTTTCAGAGTCAGCTATGGATTTAGAGGAAATTTTTTCTTGAATTGATCTCCCTTTCCCATGGCAAGAAGTTCCTCTTTGTTCTTTCCCATACAATAAGACAAACCAAGAAGAGGACCACATGGTGAATTAAGATATACAACATTATAGTGGTCAATACACCGAGATTTGCTTTTCCTCCCAACATTGGGAAATGGCAAGGTATTACTATAATAGATCAAGAAGATTATATCTTAATTTTATAATTATTATAATTTAAGATGAAATCATTTTTCATTCATACATACCTTTTTTTCCATATATAATCAAAGAAATCACACTCGTCGGATATTTGTTTTGGACATCACAAAAACGAACAATAGAACAGATTATGATAGCCAAATTGCAGGAGTGCAAGACAACTTCAATGATTTTCATATGATCAATCCTGAAAAGTTAGCCCATGAATTAGGTTTTGTTGACACATTATAGATCTAGTAGCGAAAAATCAACAGTATGTTAAACCATGGAAAAGAAGCAAACTCAAAAACATAGATACAATCAATGACCTTAGATTGAACTTATTTATATAATTGATTTTACTGAAATGAAATCACAAAGAATATGTACCCCCCTTACCTATCAGAATAATTCAATTTTACAAATAATGTGAGCGTATATATGAACGAGACGAAGAGAGGATGGGAGCATGCGCCGCCAATCATACTATGAAAGTGAACCTAGAACAAATTTGTAGGGAGTTCATAAGAGGTGATTTTGGGATTAAGTTAAGTTTTTCATTTTTTGGGTCGGCCCAACACATATCAAGGCGCAAGATAAATTATAAAATAAATCCTTTTTTGTGATTAATAGTTCTTTTGAGCAAAATTATTAAATTTTTATTTAAATTCTATTTTCTGGGATTTTAAAAATCTAGTCATTTTGGTAAAAAAAAAAAAAACCGGGATCATTAATTTAATTATAGTAAATTATAAATTGGGGTTAGCTCTAGCACCAAAGACTATACTCCCACAATGTTGCAAACGAATGTATGAATTGAGGTTGAGAGATGAACCTATATTTAGTTCATGACACGTTTTAAAAAGGATAATCTTCGATGGAATGAACCTATGAGAAAACAAAAAAATAATGTAGCAATTTCATTTTATATTTTATTTCAATCAATAATAAAGTAAATACATTTAATTTTTATTTAGACAATGTTGATCTTAGTTAAAAATTTAAAGTTTTTAGAGATATTATTTATTTTAATTTTAATTGAGCACTTAAAGGATGTGAATGACTTTGAATGTCGGTCTGAAGATGGTTTGGAGCACATTGCACGTGACTATTTCATGCAGTTTTTTTCAAAAATCAAATGGCTCTCATGTCAATGTTATTAATTTGGTTCCATCTACCATCACCTAGGAAGATAAAAGTATGGTAACTGCTCCCTTCATTTTTGAAGAGTTTAAATAGGCAACTTTTTCTATGCAAGCAGATAAATGCCCAAGGCCAGATAGGTTTAATCCATATTTTTATCAACACTGTTGGCATACTTATGGTCATAAAGTCTATCAAGGAGGGTGTCAATGGTTAGCAAACGATGTTTTCCCGCCTCATGTCAATTCTACTAATATTACTTTTATTCCTAAAGGTGGCACTCATGTATCCATGAAATATCGGAGGCCTAATGCACTATGTAATGTAGTGTAAAAAAATTGTATCGAAGGTTCTTGCTAACAGACTCAAACAAGTGCTTGATATGTGTATCTCCATTAATCAGTCAGCTTTCATCACAGGCCGTTCTATTCTAAATAATGCAATGTTGGCAATTGAGATCGTTCATTATATGAAGACAAAAGTTAAAGGGTAGAGTGGAGATGTTGCCCTTAAATTGAATATTAGTAAAGCATATCATACTTAGATATAATCTAATCCTAATTAACATTTCTATGACCATTACAAACCCTAAACCTAAATTTCTAGGCGCCAATCAAGGTAGGCCGTTGAATCTCATCATTTGGCGTGGCTTTCATCTCATCCATTGATCTAATCTGAGTTCAAACTTTCATTTCCCCGTGCCTGTGTATGCATTGGCGGAGCCAGGAAAAAATCTTGGGTGGGCCATAATTAGTGACGAAGCTTAATTTTCTTATAAGTACATTTTTTTATTGGTTAGTTCGAATGACTATATACTTATTATTTGTTGAATATAGCTAAAACCAGTATTTTAAAATTTGAACCGAATATCAACTCAAACAAAGTACAAGATAATTGATCAAACAATTAGGTCATCGATTAAACCTCACGACTGAATTGAATGACTCGACATCTATAAACAGATGTATAAGTATTAAATCGAGTTGAATCAAACAACCGAGTCCAAAAAAAAAATCAAATGAAACTCATGACATATAGTAATGTAAAAAAGATCATTACGTACGATATATACTTATAATAAAGTACAATAATGAAATATATTTTAATTTAATAAAAAATATAGTATTTTTTTTACCTTTTTTTTAAAGAAAGAAATAATAGTATTGTTTTACCTAAAAAATAGTGTTTATACAATTAAATATTTTTATGATATCATGTTTTTTTCGAAGATATTTTAACGTTTGTGTTATATGTTATAATAGATAGTTGAGGTCCTCTTTTGTATAAAAAATATGTTATGTGTTTTAAAAGAGAGTTTTTTTTCGACAATAAAAGAGACTTGAAGTCCCCTTTGTATAGGAAAAAAAAGAGTAAAGAACAATTGTACCCAAAAATAAGAGTAAAGAAGAAATATTTTTTTTTAAAATCGAATAAAGGAGCTATGAAGGATTATTTCAACAATATGAATTTTAATGTTCAAACTTTCCAATTTCCAAATTGCAGGATCACTGATGAAGAATGCATTTAAAAAAAACCAAAGAATAAATGAAAATGGTTTGGGCTGGAGTTGAACCTTATACATTAGGCTTGGCAAAAGGGCTCTAACCACTACAACATTGTACACAAAAAATAAAAAATCGCCCCCGTGTATATATACCTACTAAAAGTTATTTTTTTGGGGTTGGGCCGTGGCCCGCCTTGGCCCATTAAGGGCTCCGCCCCCGTGTGTACGTTAAATGCTCTTAGTTATGGCTTTCCACCTTTCATGAGTACATTAAATGTTGGTTTTTGTTTCCCAAGTTATTGTGTTATACCAATGTAGAGTTATTATATACATGAAACATGATGTACTTGAAGGTGTGTATATATAATGGATTCACTGTACTCATATCTCATTCTTTTCAGATCCCATCGCATTCAAACAAGCATGGCCAACAGTGACATCAAAGCTTTGCTTTCGTACCATGCTTTGACGGGTATGAGTCTCCCATTTTTTGTTGTTAGAATATCTATGTTGTATAATATATCTTCCTGATATTATTTCATCGAGTCACCAATGATACAGTCATACAAGTTGTACATTTATACAGCCATATGTTCGTACAAGTTACGTTCATGCATTCATACATTAATACAATCATACATCAATACATCGATACTTTCATGCGTACACAACATACACACAACATCAATTCACACATGGTTGCATTAGTCACCCAAAGCCTTGGTCGGCTGCATCCTTCCGTTTCAATTATTACTTATCATGTTTCAAGTGGTCAGTCCTAAAATAACAGACAACTTGAGTTTCCTATTGTCATGTTTCAAGTGGACAGTCCTAACTAACGGACAACTTGAGTTCACCTTTTTATTGTATGCCAAGTAGCAAGTTCTAACAAACGAACATTGGCATTTCCATTTTACCTTTATCATTGTCAAGTAACAAGTTCTAATGAATGAACATCTCATATTTTCCATTTTTACCTTTACCATTGTCAAGTAACAAGTTCTAACAAATGAACATCTCATATTTTCCATTTTACTCTTTTCCATTGTCAAGTAACAAGTTCTAACAAATGGAACATCTCATACATTACTCTTTTCCATTGTCAAATAACAAGTTCTAACAAATGAACATCTCATATTTTCCATTTTACCTTTATCATTGTCAAGTAACAAGTTCTAACAAATGGACATCTTATATTTTCCACTTTTGTCAAGTCAACAAGTTCTAACAAATGAACATCTCATATTTTCCATTTTACTCTTTTCCATTGTCAAGTAACAAGTTCTAACAAATGAACATCTCATATTTTACTCTTTTCCATTGTCAAATAACAAGTTCTAACAAATGAACATCTCATATTTTCCATTTTACCTTTATCATTCTCAAGTAGTGTAACACCCCGTTTCCCAAAACAACGTGATTTTATTATAACAATCAGAGTCAATTCTCAAACGGAGCATTACACTGCTTATTCTAAAAAATTCTTTAATAGAAAATAAAACTATTAAATTCCAACAACCAATCTTATAAAAACTGCAGCGGAAAATTCTTTTCAAATCATTATTAATCTCCAACAAACCTTGGCACAAAGGCCTCAACAAATTAAAATATTATTCAACACCATTTAAACTTCAACAACATTTTTTTCAAAATTAGATACATAAAGGAATGAAGAACATAAACGACGTTTCCCATCCCGTTACGTATCAGAGCCCTAGACACTTGAGCCACATCCTACTAGTCCTGGAAATCTGCACTTGCCCACAAGGCGGCAATTCCAACAGAAGGGGCGAGATTCACAATCAAAAATAATATATGTATATAATTCATCAATTGCATTGAAACAACAACAATCATAGCAACAAACATTATTAAATCCATATATACATGGCATTAACATTCATCAACAGCAACTACTTCATTTCACATTTAGATTTGCAACCTTAAACTATATTAAGCAATCAACCACATCATCGACAACAACTCAACAACCACCTCAACCTCAACGACTCATCAACATCAACAACTACTCAACCAATGACAACATCAACTCGACCAACTCAACGACTACAACGATGCAACGACAACAACAACTAATGCAATATGCATGTGGTACCAAAATTACAGGGCAGAGCCCTCACCTCTTTGAACAACAAAGTGTTCCAGGACATAAGTCCTCCCACTTTGAACGACAAGGCGTTCCAGGGCAAAAGCCCTCACCGCTTTGAACAACGAAGTGTTCCAGGACATAAGTCCTCCCGCTTTGAACGACAAGGCGTTCCAGGGCAAAAGCCCTCACCGCTTTGAACAACAAAGTGTTCCAGGACATAAGTCCTCCCGCTTTGAACGACAAGGCGTTCCAGGGCAAAAGCCCTCCCGCTTTTATGCATTATGCAATGAACTCCACTTGTGTATATCATCATACAACATCAACGACTCAATGGTGTATATCAACATACAACCAAACAACAACGACAACACCTACTACGACATCAACATCTGTGCCTAATACTTATGACACACTCCCCAACTTGGACAACACGACTCAACAACATCAACAACGGGAACAACGATACACCGTATATAATTGTACATATATGAACATACATATTCCAACGTATCAACAACAATAGCAACATATACATTAATCAATTACATTCATATCAAAGTCCAAAACATTCTTGAAAAGCAAATCAAGTTCGATCAATAAGACCTAAGCCAAATACTTATAAGACACCTCAATTAAACCTCTAATACTTAAGTTTGAAGTTTGAGAACCAACCATAAGTTTTTGGACTAACTTGGGACTAGTTATGCTAAGTTTTCTTAAAGTTTTCTAGAGACCCACTTGGACTATTTTCATCATAACTCAAAATCTACAAATCATTTTCAAGCCCAACCAACGCCATTAGAAAGCTAACTTAATTACCTAAAACTTTCATGTTTACACCAAAAGCTAGTTCGAAACATAAATGGGTGAAAAATAGTGAAATATGGATGATCTGGTTTTCAAGAAATCGTGTCACGTTTTTAGAAAACGTGTCACGTTTTTATGTCCAGAACCACTACGCATTCTGTCGACAAAAACGTGGTACGCTTTCCAAAACGTGGCACGTTTTTACGATATCAGATTCAGACTCAACTTTTCAAAAAAAGTGCGATTTTCACTGTTTTGAGCATAAAATTCAAACCGTTAATCCGATTTTGATGCCGTTTTCGCCTACACACTCCTGACACTTAGCTCTATCATAATCTACAGTGAAATTCAAGTTTCAACCACACAAAAATCGGTTTCCAGGACCTCACTTAATTTCCTATTTGCAAAAACGTTTAGATACTGACTTTTCAAACGAAACTCCCAATTCTCATCAACCTAAACCCAAAAATTGATCATGAATCACTGCCTACATGTATTCTATGACCTAACATCACCTTTCTACATCAATTACAAGAAATTCATACAGTTTCTACCATTTCCATTAAACTTAACCTAATTCCCAAAAATCCCAAGAACACCATTTTCAATTCAATTTCAGAAATCATATACATATTATCAATTGAAAGTTAGCCTCACCCTTACCTTAGATTGTTTTCCTGAAATCAAGTCGCGTTCTTCTCTCTTCTTGCTCCTTCTCTCTTCTCTAGGTTTTCTCCTCTTTCTCTCAAAACTTGAGTTTTCTTTTTACGTAAAAACGTTTTCTGACTTTCTCTATTCCCCTTTTCTTAGTAAAACATAACTTCCCCTTTTATTTTCCTTAACTCCTTTTAATTTCTAATTAATTATAATAACTCCCCTTTAACCAAATAAATATTATTTTCTTCCTAATTTTATTAAATGAAATAAATAACATTCATTTAAATAAAACACAAATAATTATTTAAATACACACACCACACCAAAAGGTCATATAATTCATATAAATCATATATATCAAATAAAAATACTCAAACATCAACTAAAAATAATTAAATAAAAATGGGGCGTTACAAGTAGCAAGTTCTAACAAATGAGCATCTCATATTTTTACCAGTAACAAGTTCTAACAAATGAACATCTCATATTTTCCATTTTTCCTTTTATCACTGTCAAGTAACAAGTTCTAACGAATGAACATCTCCCATTCAACAAGTTCTAACAAATGAACGTCTTGCATTTTCCATATTTACCTTTACCATTGTCAAGTCAACAAGTTCTAACAAATGAACATCTCATATTTTCCATTTTTACCTTTACCATTGTCAAGTAGCAAGTTCTAACAAATGAACATCCTGCATTTTCGTTTTACCATTACCGAATATCAGTCAACAAGTTCTAACAAATGAACATCTCATATTTTCCATTTTTCCTTTTATCATTGTCAAGTAACAAGTTCTAACAAATGAACATCTCTTATTCAGCAAGTTCTAACAAATGAACATCTCGCATTCAACAAGTTCTAACAAATGAACATCTCATATTTTTACGAGTAACAAGTTCTAACAAATGAACATCTCATATTTTCCATTTTTTACAATTACCATTGTCAAGTAGCAAGTTCTAACAAATGAACATCTCCCATTCGCCAAGTTCTAACAAATGAACGTCTGACATTTTCCATATTTACCTTTACCATTGTCAAGTCAACAAGTTCTAACAAATGAACATCTCATATTTTCCATTTTTTTTACAATTACCATTGTCAAGTAGCAAGTTCTAACAAATGAACATCTTCCATTCGACAAGTTCTAACAAATGAACGTCTCTCATTTTCTTTTTACCATATGTCAAGTAGCAAGTTCTAACAAACGAACATTTTACATCTTCCTTTTACTATTAACATGTGTCAAGCAACAAGTTCGGACAAAACAAACAAATTGCAATCACCCTTTGTTTCCAAAAGTGTCATCCCCAGAGTGTCTGGTCAAGAGGCGTAACCAAAAAGTTTTGTCTTCATCAAGTTATCATTCCAAAACCAATAGGATAGTAGACAATAATCTTCCCCAGTGAAACTATACTATCCCCAAGCGGACTCAGATCCCTTTTTCCTCAAACGAACTTGGATATCCCGTTGTTTCTCATTCTAGTCAAGTCACCTTTACCGTCCCGCATTCATGATTGCATCACAAGCATTTCACCAGCATTTCATACCATCTTGGGTCAAAAATGGTGTACTCTGTATTTAAGTCTCTTCGGCCCGTCAAATTAAAGATTTCATCTTCAAGTCTCCGCATGAAGAAACTTAAATAGGGGCATCTGTCATACCCCAATTTTTGACCTAAGATATCACTAACACGCGTCGTTTGACTCTGATCGATCTCTGATTTTTCAGTAAAAAATTCGACAAAGAGGTATTTTAAAATACCTCATATTTGGTTCCGAGTCGGACCCTCTTCTCTCAATTTTCATTTTTTTTATTGTTAGTTTCCATCTTTTATTTAAATTCCTTTTAGTTAATTAACTTCAAATTCGTTTTCTTAAATCTTTATTTTTATCTCATTTTGTTTTTATTTTTGGTCCTTCTATTTTTTTATTATCATTATTTATTTTAAAAAGTCCATAAAAAAATCAAAGATTTGTCCAATAATATCCAAATTCACAGCTCATCCACAGCCTGTCATGTTCCCTTAATCCCAAGGCAAGGCAGTTTCTGATGCTGCTTTAACAAACTATATGTCTCAATCCTGGCCCTATAAAAGCAGGACATGCAGAACACAAAAGGAGAGGCCAACACAAAAAACAGCCAACACACAAAAACGGCCAAAATTCACAACAATTTTCACAACTAAAACTCATAAACCCACTCAATTGTAACACAACTCAGCAATCACCATTTTTTTACACACAAAGTTCATCAACAATTACACAATAGAAAACACAGTAACATCAACCTAACAATCCTAATCCAAACCGTTTTTAGCCATTACCAAAACATCACAACAACCACACATAAACATTCACTGAACCGAAACAACTATCACCACACAACCAAATCATGCCCTTAAATCTCACAATCTAAACCGATTCACAATCCAAACAGGTATACACACACACACTGAACCGCAACCTCATTTCAAAAACCTAACCGGCTGCAAACAGGTTCAATCCAAGGCCGAATCAAACCTACCAAAAGGTAGTAATTTTATTGTTTTTGTAGATCTAGGGAGTTGGGGTTCGATTTCGTGAATTTTAAGTCAAAAAACGAAAAAAGGAGAAGAAAATAGTGAGAAACAGCAAAAAAAAAAATTAAAAAGGTTGATTTTAAAGTCCGGCGCGGCGGCGCCGCACCTTGCCGGTAGACCACCGCGCCGGCAGCCACCACCACCACATCTCCCATCGAAGAAGAAAGAAAGAAATTATAAGAGAGAACAAAGAAGAAATGAGTGAAGAGAGAGAAGAGAGATGTTAAAATGAAAGAAAAACCAGTCCACAACCTATATATACCGCTAGGCCGAACCGGTTCAGCCTTTGAACCAACCTAAACCAGTTTAACCCTTAAGCCCAATGCCTCTTGTCTCTTTAAGCCCATTTCCATTTCTTTGTTATTCTACACCCCCATTTTAATTCCTGCACCCCCTCCGCATCGCATTTTTTTCTATTATTTATTTTCCTTTCTTCATGCATTTTAATTTCTCTTGCATATTTCGTTTCTTTTGCATTTTATTATGTTTACTAGGCTAGGCTGCATATTTATCATTCATTTATTTGTGTACATTTATTTCATGTCACTTATTTTTATCGCATAGATTATTAGAATGTATATTTAGGCTTAATGTAAATTTATATGCATATTTATTATTCCGCAGACTTTAGAGTGTATATTTAGGCTTAATGTAAATCATGCATGTGTGCGTGTGTGGGTGAATGCTTTATTTTTATGCTCTATAGTTTAGGTTAAGGGTCTTTGTGGTGATCTAACGTCACCACAAAGTGCCTACGCTTTTATTTTCTTGCTCCGTTAATTTCAATTTTAGTTTAATCATTATTCAAAAACAACAAAAACATGCAAATAACCAAAACCACAAAAAAAAATATTTTCATAATAAACCTTGATCCCAAATCAAATGATCCTCTTTTTATTTTCTTTTTTTAATCAAACATCAATCAATTTAATTCTACTGTAAGTCCTTTTTCTTTCAATATGAAAAATATAAACCAATTCTTATTTGCCAATTGGCTTTTTACTTTAAAACCTTTTTCAAAACTAATAAAAAACACAAAAACAAATCAAACGACAATTTCTACCATGAACTACGAGGTTCTGATCCCTCACGGATACGTAGGCAAAGGACACTCGTCCCTTTGAATCAATAAAAATGTAGATAATAGGTCTCTTTCTTTTCTTTCAATCACCACTCTACTTTCTCCTAAAAAAAATAAGTAAGTTATAGCAAAAAAAGTAAAATAAAGTCGAAAGGTTCTCGTAGAGTACTACGAATATTTAGGGTGTTAATACCTTCCCTAAATATAACCAACCCCCGGACCCCATCTAATTGAAATAAATTTTTCCAAAGTCGTGAATAAAAATAGTGAGTCAAAGCTAATTAAATAGCCTTGATCGCTGAAAAATGACGCGACACTTTGGAACGGATTTGGTGGTGTCATGACAGATTTTTCATTAGTATTTTGTTTTCCCTAACGTGATTTTTATTTTCATGAAGAAGGCTTTGATTTTTAGCCATAAACAATGTTTTGTGTTATTTTTTTTTTAATTTACATTATGGTTATTGCCCAACGTTGGTTGTTATTGGATTTGCAAAGTTATGTACTTCTGAATTTGGGTTGTTTTTCATCGATGAAATGGTGCTTCTTTATTGTTTAATCCCTGTGATTTTTAGACTGTTATATGCAGTTTCACACAAAATCAATAAAACAATGCATGACAGATGTTAAATAAATACACATACTGGTGTATGAGTTTATAGTCTGTTGTGACAAACCTCCTTCCAAATAAATTTGTAATTTTCCATCCTATTTCGAAGAAACGAAGCAAATTACAGTAGCGACGTTATTTTGATTAATTTATATTGCTTAAAATTGCGGCAATGATAACACAGTGTTAAGGACCGAATTACTTTGTATCAGCGTTTTGTTGTTTGCACTCATTTTATAATCAAAATTGAGGCGTTGCCGCAATTTAGATCGATATTTAGAATGCTAATACTATAACCCTTTAGAGTTGTTACATTATGTTAGCAATATCATACAATGCATCAGAAAAGGATTAATAACAACTGATATATCACTGTGTTATTGTTATTCACACTTATTTTATAGTTTATTTTGCGGCGTTGCCGCTAATTAAATAGCAGTATAATGCAATGCATCATATGGGGATGATGGTGAACATCTCTATTCATAATAACTAACTTTGAAACATCAGGTTTATTGGTGTTATACTTGAGATTTGGGATTAAATGGCTATCGCCAAGGTGATCTCCTTTCTGTTGTGAAAGTGACTCAAAATTGAAGTTTTTGGAAACTGACAAAATTGGGGCCCGAATTGTGCAGTCTAGGGCCCGAATTTGGCTGTGTATTTTCAGCCTTTTCTTTACGTGAAAATTTGGTGGCCGAATGGAGGAATTCGGGGCCCGAATTTGCCAGCAGAAAATATAACATAAACGTATTTTTGGGCTAAGATTTGTTCCAATTTTATGAGGGATACTTTTACTATAAATATAGTCCTTGTATCAGAGTAAACCTTGAGATAGAGGGGGCTGAAAACAAGGGTTTAGAAGTTAACAAGAAAACTAGGGTTTGTATAGAGTTTGCTCTTGGCAACAAACACTAGGGTTGGGGTTGATTCACCTTGGGAAACACTATTAGGATTGAGTCTCTTGGTCACAGGAAAAGATTGGGACTTTGGGTAGAATTAGACGGGAGACTTATTCTTGTAACCCTTTGATATCTCTTTGTAAAGTTACTCATCATTATAGTGGAACAAAGGGCTGCTCTCTCCCTCATACTAGGTCAGTATTGGACCGAACTGGGTAAACAAATTTCGTGTGTTCTCTCTTTCTTTTCTCTCACTGTTTTCTACTTTTGCTTGTGTTTATAATTGTTCCCACGTCGATATTGGTTGCTTGATTTTTACTTGCTCCAAAAATCAAGTATTTTATTGGTGTGATTTTCATTGAATTCACAACACTTTCAAAATATATTTTTATTCTCTAGGCTAAAGGTCTTTCTTCCCTAATTCATGGAGTTGAACGTCGTAATGATAATAGAGGTACTATGATATGCACAAATGCACAAATTATTTCTCACCTTCTCTTTTCCGATGATTGTTTCCTTTTCTTTAAAGCCTACAAAAAAAAAGGAAATTGTTATGAAAAATATTTTGGCTACTTATGAAGCGGCTTTGTGGCAAGCCATAAACCTACAAAAATCAGAATTATTTTGTAGCCGTATTACTCTAGGTGATCTCAAGAACCTCATTGCCAACACTCTTGGGGTTCGTCAAGTTTTAGGTACCGGTAAATATCTTGTGATGCCATCTATGATAGGAACAAATAAACATGCAACCTTTAAGTTCATTAAGGATAGCATATGGAGCAAAATCAATTCTTGGAGAAGGTGTCTCTCACAAGATGGAAGGAAGATCCTAATTAAATTTGTCTTACAATATATTACTTCATATGCGATGAGTGTTTTTCTCCTCTCAGGATCTCTTATTAATGAAATTGAGAAGATGTTAAACTCTTTTTGGTGGAGTCATAACTAAACAAACTATCGACGCTTGCACTAGCTGTCTTGGTAAAGATTTTCCAATCCTAAGATGTTAGGTGGAATGAATTGCAAGAGTGTTAAGGCCTCATAAGTTGGTGTCTAATCCGGAGTCTCTAATCACTCGTTTAATCAAAGCTAAATATTTTCCTCGTGGTTATTACTTTGGAGCTGGTATAAGCCAAAACCCTAGCTATGTTTGGCGTAGTATTTGGAGTGTGAATGACGTGATTCAACGGGGCTTGCAATGACGTATAGGTACATGATAAAAAATTTCTATCTGGAACCATCCTTGGTTTTGTAATGCTGCGTGCATTGTGCCAACCCTTTAGTACCATTTGGATTGCCCACGTATCACTGTGGCAGACTTGATGGTTATACCTCATAAGTAGTGGAGTATGGAGCTAATTAGTGGGTTTTTTTATTTATAATAATACAACAAAAAGCATTTTTAATACTCAATTGCTGGCTTCAGTGACCCATGATATGCTTACTTGGAGACTTGAAATGGATGGTGTTTATACAGTTAAGAGTGCCTACAAGGATATTATGAATCATGATGTGGAAGATGTACAACATCGTTTGCCGGGGGAGTTGTAATTGTGTTTGGAAGCTCAAGTTTCCATTAAAAGTTAAGAATTTTTTATGGAGAGCGTGTCACAATTGTTTGCCTACAAGAGTTCGGTTGCTCTCGAAAGGTGTTCTGTGTTCTGATCAGTGCGCGGTGTGTGAAGATGGTGATGAAGATAATGCTCATTTATTCTTTATGTGTAGTAAAAGTGTGTTTTATTGGCAGCGCACTGGATTATGGAATCTCTTGATGAATGTCTTTGATTCTGCTGCAAGCTTCCTGACTAATGTGTTTGCTATATTACAACATTAAAAGCAGCAACAAACACAAGTCTTTCACTACAAGAAATATGTTGATTTATCAAGGATTTTTACAGGGGCATGAAACCCCTGGCAAATTTCCCAAGGCCTAAGCCAAGGAATACCCCTGGCAAATTTGACAGGGGTGAGCCCCTCGCATATTACCAAAAGCCCTGACATTAGGAGACCGGGAAATTTGAATTCAAAAGCGCTTACAAGAAACAGCTTTTTCAGGAAAAAAGACAGGGCAAAAACCACGGATTGGCCCTCGGATATGGAATACAGCAAGGAATCTCTGATTCCTGCAGTGACTTGTCTAGTCAACTACACAAAAGCTGTCTACCAGCAGACGACACAGGCGTAAGTCGTTGCATAACCCCTGGTTATTTTGTTCTTGGTTTATTTTGTTTCTATATATTTCATGTTCGGTTCATTCATCAGTGTTAGAGACTTAGAAAAAAAATTACTTTACTCCTCCATTTTCTTCATGATACCACAAAGGCACTAACCGGCCTAAACAGCAACCAAACCACAGTTCAAGCGAACCCAACCAACACACAACCCAACAATAAGAGCCAGATCCGAACTGATTTTGGTTTGAATCTAAACGAAAAGAATCAAAAACAAAACCCAAATTCCAGCTTAAATCCGAAACCAAGCGAAGGTTGAAGAGAATCGGAGGGTGTCGTACCTGAGCTGCTTGTTGAGATCATCAGCGGCGGTGAGAGAGGACTACACAAAACTAACAGAATGCAACATGCAATGGTACCAACGGAAAAAAAAAAAAAAAAAGCCCCATCTGAGATTAGGGATTCGTGCTACAGTGTTCAATTGTTGCTGCTGCAGTGTTTTCATTCTTTTCCTCGTCGTTGATGAAGAATGCATCTTGGCTTGTTTTCTGAATTGAAAAATGATATATTAAAAAGGTTTATTGTTGCAAAACATTTTTTTAAAATAGTTTTGGAAAACATTTTTTTAAAACAGTTTTTGTAATTAATTTAGATACATTTTATTAATTAAAATTATTTTTATAATATATGATTAATTAATAAAAAATTCGGTTTTATAAATAAAACATTTTTTAAAAAAAAATAATATACCGTTTGCCAGGGGTTAAACCCCTCGCAAGTCCCTGGTATATACTCATCTGATTTGACCTTCCATCAGTCAGATCAGTCAGTGCGTCAGTCAGAGCAGACTGCACAATTGCAGAAAAAAGTGAGAGAATATGCCAGGGGTTGGGACAGGGAAAAAGTCAGGACATATGCTACGGGTTTAGCCCCTCGTATTTTTCCCAGGGGTGTAACCCCTCACAAAATGTTAGCGACGAGCTGTTTTGCCAGGGTTACCGCTTCTGACAAATTCCCTCACAAACGTCCCTTTTCTAGGGATTTCGTCATTTTCTCAGGGATTTTGCCTCTGGCAAAATGCAATGAGGCATACTATGAATCAACTGAATCTATTTGTGAACATGCGGGGTCTTTTCTTACTAGTTGGAAGAATGCCCAAAATATTCGAAATCCTACCCATTATACCCAGGGAGATTTACGGACAATGGCATACTGATGTGCAATTTTTTGAATTCACCAAGACATAATTATTATTATTTTTAAATAAATCTGAGTTGTAGACTCATAACAAGAGAAGAAGACATTCAAACAAGCTGGCATCCCAAATCCTTACAATCATCCCAAATCCTTATTATTGAAAATTAAGAAAAGAAAAATAGTTTTGGGGAGATTAGGCCAAAATACAAGTGAACAAATTTTATATACAATTGCCTCATTAAAAATTTATCAGGAAAGGAAAATACATATTGATGGAAAAAATAGTGTAATTTATACGGAACAAAATATTTAATGAAATCTAAAAATTGGAAGACCATATACGTTCCTAATAAAACATCCCTAATTCAAGTAGGTGAAGCTTGTACTACCGAACTAAAAGTTTCATAAGAAAGTCAAGGGGAAGCTGGTAATACCAAGCTCTCGCTGTAGAAGGGCCTATGGAAGGGTTTACTTCTTTTTCCTTAGAATTAGTAGACTAGAGTGGCCAAACTGTATTAATGTGTGATGTTTAGCTGAGTGATATTGATTGCTGTCATATCATCTATTTTCATTTTTTGTAATTAGTGACCTCCAAAGTGGATTATATAATGAAGTTTTCTTTAATCACTTCTAATTTGTTCATTTGTTATGTTTATTTTTTTAATGGCAAATATATGTTCATTTGTTATGTTATTCAACTATTTACATGAACTGAATTTCATAACTGTCTCTTTATTATGTCTGAATTTACGATTTGGGAAACATAAGATCATCTTAGTCATCGGTTTATGAATATCTTAAAAGTTTTTTCTGGTTACAAAGAAGTAAAGAAGGTCACATGATAAAGTGTCTGAGTATGTCCAACTGAAGTTTGTGTGGCTGTATGGTCACTTGTTGTATAAGTCGTTGCATCCTTTTCTCTTTTGTTATTTCCTTCTTTGTTTGGCGATTTCCATACTCGGCCCATATTATTTACTGCTTTAACAGATGAAGGAAATATCGCATCCTTTATGAAGGGTCTGCGGCTGTAAGGTCACTTGTTCTGAGTCGTTGCATCCTTTCCTCTTTTGCTAATCCCGTCTCCCTTATTTTCCATTCAAGCCAAATTTAAAACAGACAAATGTAGCATACATCATTAGCCTAGAGATGGAATTTTTATGTTCTGTTTGACTTTCCTAGTTTGTATTGTATTTCGTAGTCGAAACCTAGCAATTTAGACGTCTATTTAAACTGATACTCTTCCATGTTTCTTTATTGCTATGGACACCAACTCTTTCATAAGCAAAATTCAGTTGAAGCCTTGTTGTTGGCTTAGGAATATTGAGCCCTTGGTACCCCAAAATCACATTTATTTTATATTTGGTAATTAATGATCTCCGTCATCTTGTAGAAAGTTTACATATTTGGCAATGAGCATGAGGATCATGTAAAAATGGAAGCTGGAAAGTTGTTCAGAGCATTCAAAACCACATTGACAAGACTCTATATTAAGGCAATGTTGCAACCAGATATTTTACTTGTGGAGAATGAAACGTGGAACATTTGTTTGTAGTTTTTGGTTTAAAGAACTAGCTATTGATATATACCAGATAATCATCCTGTTGATTAATATTAATAACATTTTGTATGTTTTATTTTGTTTCTTTCAAATAAATAATGTGATTCAAGCTTCTTTAGCTTATGCAACTAGTAGATTGATTTTTTGATGCATTATTTGGATAATATAATCCGAACCAACTAAATAAATATATAACAAAGTGTTTGTAGGGAGAAATTCTTCAACTCCATTATTATGAGTATACCCTAGCTATCACCCTTCCCAACATTAACATAGAATCCATGTAAAAAAAATTAATGACAATTTTTTTTAGAGGAATGACCAATATTAGTATGTGATCGTTAGATTAGTATTTTGTCCTATACCAAAATTCGAACCTGAACCAAACGAGTTACACATCCTTTAATTCTTAACTCCTTTAATCTCTTAACTCAACCAAATAACTACACATTATCATCTTAAAAAGTAAATTGTTTCTTCATTTCTAAGCATTTATGAGCAATTCTTGTCAGCTAAAACTACAAGTGAAGGGGTGGGCACAATACTTGGTCATACTCATTTTTTTGAAGAGTTTTTTGTTTTTTAAAAGTGAACTAATTAAATTTTTTTACAAGTCAACTAATTTTTTTTTATAAAGATACGTATTTTTTAACAAACCAAACTAGTTCATTTCATTGAATAAATAGTTCGTAATACAAGGATGAATAAAATAAAAAACATAATTATTAGTCCAAGAAATGACCCCTTTAACTAAAGTATGAGTATCCATATTTGTTTGCAGCTTAATAAACTTGACATAAAAGTTAATATAAAGACAACAAGCTTTTAATTTGTGAAAATAAACCACCAAAATGATCATGTATGTTCTTAATTTTGATTATTGATTTAGAGTTAATGATAATGATCACGTATGTTCTTAATTTTGATTATTGATTTAGAGTTAATGATCATGTATGTTCTTCTGTGAGTTTTTTTCATTCTAATTCTTTGATTAAGCTTGTTTCTGATTGTTTACTGATGTTTTTGTAAACAAGAAGACTAGTTTTAAAAGTTACTTGTAGGATCAAACTAGAAATTATAATACATGTTGTACAAAGTTTTTTTCTGAAAATGTATGAATATTCATCATATTTATGATTTTTTATATGAAAAGGATTAAGATAACCGTCTCTCGACAGGAATTAGCACATGTTGTAGAATTAAAGTGCTAAAAACTTAAAGAATAAAAGACATAAAATCTTTAAAGAAAATTAAATTGCATTGCATAAATGAAAATGGTTCAGCAAATCACTGTTACATTCATTATGTACTCGTTTCTCTCTCTACGCTGATAATTTGAGTTTATAGAACTTTTGATAAATGATTTGTAACCCTCTTTTTCCTATGACAAACTATTATATATCCATAAGAAAAATAACCGACAGACCAACGGTCAAAAACTAAATCCTTTCGACAACTTTGGCCTGTTTTCCACTTGTCTGGACCTTTAATCTTGCCTCTTCAATGAGGATTTGAATTCTTCCAGTCGAATATGAGAGTTTGTCGAACTATCTTTGTTAAAATCTTTGTTCTTCAAGTACTTAGTGGATTTTGTGGTTTTGACAACCATTTTACCTATCGAAATGCACACTTAAAAATACATGCTAACACTGATATATTTTGAAATGGTCAATTCTCTATTGCCAAATATTATGGCCCTATTATGTTATCTCTTAGTTTTACAACTATTGATGTACTACTTTAAATGCCCCAAAAGAGTTTGAATTTCAGCATTCACTTGTTCAACCATTGAAGAAACCACACTTCCTTGAGTTCTCTCTCCACCAGACTCGATGATGCTAATCTATATCTATCTACTTGAGATAGATCCGCACTTGGGGTAAATCCGCATAAAGCTTTCCAGACCCTTCACCCTTTCCTCCATAGATTCCATATCAACTCTCATTGCCTCCACGTTGCCATTTGAAATCTGCATATCATCCAGAAACTTAAGAAACGTAGCTGCATTGTTTATCGCCCATTGTTTCCTTTCTTCTTCATCAAAATTATTCCGCTTAGGCAACAAGTTCATCATAAGTGTTGTTTCTGTTTCAAATGCACAAAATATAGAAAACATTATCAACCACTGACAAAATTATGCCATCAAGATGTATTAAATCTAATTCAAATGAAAACACTACTACTTGAAATAAAAACAATCAAGTAAAAACAAACTATAATAGATCAAAAAGATTATATCTTAATTTTATGATAATTATAATTTAAGACGAAATCATATTTTTATTCATACATACCTTTTTCCCATATTTAATCAAAGAAATCACACTTGTCGGAGATTTATTTTGGACATTACAAACACGAACAATAGAACAAATTCTGATAGCCAAATTGTAGGAGTGCAAGACAACATCAATGATTTTCATGTGATCAATCCTGAAAAGTTAGCCCACGAATTATGTTTTATCGACACATTATAGATCTAGTAGCGAAAAAACAACAGTATGTTAAACCATATAAAAGATGCAAACTCAAAAACATGGATACAATTAATGACATAATAAGACGAATGACCTTAGATTGAACATATTTATAGAATTGATTTTAGTGAAATGAAATCACAAAGAATGTATCCCCCTTACATATCCAAATCATTGAATGTTACAAATAATGTGAGCATATGTATGAAAGAGACGAAGAGAGGATGGGTGCAAGCGCCGCCGATCATACTATAAAAGTGAATCTAAGAACAAATTTATAGGAGTTCATAAGAGAAGATTTTGGGATTAGGTTAGGTTTTTCATTTTTTGGGTCGGCCCAACACATATTAAGGCCTAAGATAAATTATAAAATAAGGCCTTTTTATGAGACAATGTTGATCGTAGTTAAAAATTTAAAAATTTAAAGTTTTTAGAGATATTATTTATTTTAATTTTGATTATTATTAAAGTGATATACTGAATTGTAAAATAAAAAACCATAATGATTTACGGACAAAGACATACTTGTATGCAATTTTTTAAATTCACCAAGACCTAATTATTATTTTTTTCAAATAAATCTTTGAGTTGTAGAGTCATAACAAGAGAAGAAGACATTCAAGCAAGGCTGGCACCCCCAAATACTTACAATTATCTTTACCGGCTCAAAGAAACTTATTATTAAAAATTAAGAAAAGAAAAATAGTTTTGGGGAGATTAGGCCAAAATACATGGGAACAAAGTTTATATGCAATTAGCTCATTAAAAATTTATCAGGAAAATTAATGGGATAATACCTATGGATGGAAATAATAGTAATGCAATTAGCTCATTTGAATTTTGGGCTAACCAGTTCGTAAAAGTATCATGAACTTTGCGGTTCGATGGCTCAATAGCGAATTATGTAACTATGAACTAGTTAGACAAGAGATGAAATAATATTTTAGAGCTTGTATTTTATGAGAATTAGTTTTTTAAAATAGTATGCACAACGATCCTGATTAATGAACATGGATATTTAGTTTTATGTGACCTTTGGGATGTCATGATTGTTTGATCTTTTCCTTTCCCCTTTTTCTCTCATTTGCTTTTGGAAGAAGAAACGATCATATATTGATTTGTTTGGGTTATTAGGCATAGTTTTACATAACACAATTTCTTTATTGGTCTTCATGTTTTGGCACTTAACTGATCAAAAACACGTTCTGAATTTGATGTGGTAATTAAAGGTCATTAGAAAATTAAAGAAAAGGAACGTAAGGATTTGACCCTTAGCAGGAACAAAATGAATTGATACAACTATCAAAAGGAAACTTATAGAACTATGTCCATTTGGAGTAAAATAATGAAGTTGCAGAGAAGTACCAAAAAGGGATAAGAAACATAGAAGAATTTTTAGTGGGAGAAATGGAGACTTAAATATGTTTTTTGTCTTTATAAATATGTCAACTTTTCGTTTTAATCTCTTAAAATATTCCTTCAACTTTTGGTCCCTATAAAATTTTCAATCACTACTTTTGGTCTCTCTTTTAAAGTAAACTCATACGTAGAATTCATATTTTTGAATTAAATTTTGCTGAAAAATTCATAATATTATAATAATTTCTCCCAAAATATTTTAGAATTTTCTAACCAAACATAAATTTAATATGAATTTTAATATTAACGGTTAAAAATTCATATTTAATTTATGTTTGTTTAAAAAATTTAATTTGTTTTTCTGAAAAAAAAATTTACAATATATTACACATTTTTGCACAATTTCATTAAAAAATACAAAAATTAACTTAAAAATAGAGACCAAAAGTAGTAATTGAAAATTTTATAGGGACCAAAAGTTGAAGGAAAATTTTAGTAGGCCTAAAACGAAAAGGTGATATATTTATAGGGACCAAAAACATATTTAACCCATTTTTCTTTGTATCCATTTATGTTATCAATTTCTCCTTAATTATTGGATCAAGTGGCACTTTTCACTAAAGAAATTTGTTGACTCCACTTTGATGACTTGGCTTATTCTCTATTGATATCATAACAGCCACACAAAAGTGGGTGGAATCTCTGAAACTTAATTTTACAATGGCTTGATCGAATGAAACCCTCAACTCAAATTCTTGGTGGATAACCCACCGATGGTGCTCGCTCAAGCGTAATGACAAAGCTTCAAGTTGGCTTGTACAACCTCAAGAAGGGCTTGAATAAGTGGTTATTTACGACATCATCAAGTACATGGCGAAAGCCTTTGCCCACCATTGCATGTATGTTACAACCACCGAATCCCGCTGGAACGATCACCCATTATCAGAACCTCAGTTATTATCCTTCTGATGCTTTTCGATCAAACCACAAATCCTCGTTGGCCGAGCGGTGTTATTAGGAAGGACATGCTGCAATGGTTGATGCTGCAAAACTAAGTACAAATTTATTATCCACAAGGGGAAACAGTGGCTTAAGTCATAACTATTGCAGGTGCCGGAAAACAATGGTTGGTGCCAGAAACTCTTCATATTATATTTCACTATTTAATTTTTTTTGTTTTAGTTTCTTTGGACTTTGTTTAGTCTGTTGAGCTTCTTTGTGGAACATTTGTTTGTTGTTTTTGGTTATGTTGTGAATTCGTTGAAAAAATCACACCAATAAATTGATGTGTGAAGAAAATTAATCAAGCAACCAAAACAAGTGGGTGACAGTTATAAACACAAGTAAATATATAGAACAACAATGGAGAAACAGAGAGAAAACACACAAAATTTGTTTACCAGTTCGGTCCAATACTGACATAGTCTGGGGGAGAGAGCAACCCTCTGTTCCACTATAATGATGAGTAACTTTACAAAAGAGATATCAAAAGGTTACAAGAATTAGTCTTCAAACTTGATTCTACTCAAAGTCTCAATCTCTTCTCGTGACCAAAATACTTAATCCTAACAGTGTTTTGTTCAAGATGAATCAAAACAATCTCAACCCTAGTGTTCATAGGATGATGAAGCATAGGCAACAAGAAATAGTGATGTTATAAAAAACAAGATACTTTAAATGCCCCAAAAGAGTTTGAATTTCAGCATTCACTCGTTCTACCATTGAAGAAACCACACTTCCTTGAGTTCTTTCTCCACCAGACTCAATGATGCTAATCTATATCTATCTACTTGAGGTAAATCCGCATAAAGCTTTCCAGACCCTTCACCGTTTCCTCCATAGATTCCATATCAACTCTCATTGCCTCCACGTTCCCATTTGAAATTTGCTTCCTCCATGGTGCAATTCGAAAATGGCCGCTAAAGCCAAAGGCATCGACCACTGATATTCAAATAATTTCAAATGCACAAAATATAGAAAACATTATCAACCACCGACAAAATTAATATTATGCCATCAAGACGTATTAAATCTAATTCAAATGAAAACACTACTACTTGAAATAGAACCAATCAATTCAAAACAAACTATAATAGATCATGAAGATTATATCTTAATTTTATAATAATTATAATTTTAGACGAAATCATATTTTTATTCATACATACCTTTTTCTCATATTTAATCAAAGAAATCACACTCGTCGAAAATTTGTTTTGGAGATTACAAACTCGAACAATAGAACAAATTCTGATAGCCAAATTGTAAGAGTGCAAGACAACATCAATGATTTTCATCTGATCAATCCTGAAAAGTTAGCCAATAAATTATGTTTTATAGACACATTATAGATCTAGTAGCGAAAAAACAACAGTATGTTAAACCATATATATAAAAGATGCAAACTCAAAAGCAAAGATACAATCAATGACATAATAAACGAATGACCGTAGATCCAACATATTTATAGAATCGATTTTACTTAAATGAAATCACAAAGAATGTATCCCCCTTACATATTCAAATCAATTGAATGTTACAAATAATGTGAGCATATATATGAATTAGACGAAGAGAGGATGGGTGCGAGCGCCACTGATCATGCTATGAAAGTGAACCTAAGAACAAATTTATAGGAGTTCATAAGAGAAGATTTTGGGATTAGGTTAGGTTTTTCATTTTTCGGGTCGGCCCAAAACATATCAAGGCCTAAGATAAATTATAAAATAAGGCCTTTTTATGAGACAATGTTGATCGTGGTTAAAAATTTAAATTTTTTAGAGATATTATTTATTTTAATTTTGATTATTATTAAAGTGATCTACTAAATCGTAAAATAAAAAACCATAATGATTTACAGACAAAGACATACTTATGCGCAATTTTTTAAATTCACCAAGACCTAATTATTATTTTTTTCAAATAAATCTATGAGTTGTAGAGTCATAACAAGAAAAGAAGACATTCAAGCAAGGCTGGCACCCCAAATCCTCACAATTTCATCTTTAACGGCTCAAAGAAACTTATTACTAAAAATTAAGAAAATGAAAATAGTTTTGGGGAGATTAGGCCAAAATACATGGGAACAAATATTATATGCAATTGTCTCATTAAAAATTTATCAGGAAAATTAATGAGATAATACCTATGGATAGAAAAAATAGTGTAATTTATACTGAACAAAAATATTTAATGAAAGCACAATAAAATTTTATCTCCCTTCTCTCCTTCTTAAACCCTAGCCGTCACCCCTTTCTTATTCTTTTCTTCTCGTCAGAGGGGTGATTTAGGGTCAATTTTGACCCAAAAATCACCCCACCAAGTTGTTTTTTCCTTCTATCTCAATTGAATACGTGATTTCACCATATTTTCTGTTTTCTTTCGTTTGTTTTGTGATTTCGTCGTGACTCATTTTGTTTTGATTTCCCGTCTTTGCGCGGTGTGTTTTTGATTCTCCGTCTTAGTGCGGTGTGTTTTTGATTCCCCGTCTTAGTGTGGTGTTTATTTGATTCAGGTTGAAAGATTAGCTTTGAGCAATTGCAGATCCGATCAATGACAATGACTTTGGCGTCGCAACGTTGCGGATCTGGAAATATGAGTATTTTGGAGATTTGAATATAGTCATATTAGTCGTAGTTTTAGGCATAGGTACTCTGCCGTTTTATGCTATTAACATGGATGTTGTGAGTTTGTTCACAGATTCATCCTTTTTGTTTTTAGCGAATTTGGATTTGTATTGTATCGATGTACTCTATCAATTTGAATGAATGAATATCGTTTATTTTTGTCAAAAAATAAATAAATATTTAATGAAATCTAAAAATTGGAAGACATATATGTTCCTGATAAAACATCCCTAATTAAAGTAGGTGAAGCTGGTACTACCAAACAAAGAAATGAAATGAAATAAGATTTTAATAGTTGTCGTGATCAGCTATGAGCATTAGTTTTTTCTGTTATCCAATAAAAACCTAAAATTTCTAATGATAAACCAAAATCTTGCACACAGTTAGTTACAAACGTTTTTTGACAAGTATTTGTCGTAATAGGACGTATGAACCAAAAATCTATTAATAGATACGAACACATTCCAACCAATTCCAAAAACAAAAAAAAACTTTTATTAAATTTGAACGAGCAATTTGTATTTTTGATTTTGTTTCTTTCAAATAAATAATGTGATATATTCAAGCTTCTTTAGCTTATGCAACTAGTAGATTGATTTTTTGATGCATCCATGATCTAGCCCATTCAAACGTAAATCAATTGAATCCAACAATTTGTATGTGATTCGTTTGAGTGAATTGTGAAAATCCATAATTACATTGTATTAGAGGATACTACTTCGTTTAGTAGACAACCGGCGATTACAAGTCACACATATGTCATAGATATAGAATAAAGTTAGTTACATGCAAATAAGCAATTTCAAAGTTAGTTTTTTTTACAGGGGTTTAAAGTTAGTTATTACCGGTAACTTGTTCTCCAAGTTTTCTAGCTTTAATCACTTGTATATATATGAATCTTGTAACAACCTTTCCTGTTTATTTCAACAAAAAAAACTTTCCAGTTACGTTCAAGGCCTAAGATAAATTATAAAATAAGACCTTTTTATAAGACAATGTTTATCTTAGTTAAAAATTTAAAGTTTTAAGAGATATTATTTATTTTAATTTTGATTATTATTAAAGTGATATACTGAATGGTAAAATAAAAAACCATAATGATTTACAGACAAAGGCACACTTATGTGCAATTTTTTAAATTCACTAAGACCTAATTATTATTTTTACAAAATAAATCTACGAGTTGTAGAGTTATAACAAGAGAAGAAGACATTCAAGCAAGGCTGGCACTCCAAATCCTTACAATTATCTTTAACGGCTAAAAAAACTTATTATTATTAAAAATTAAGTAAAGAAATACTCCCTCCGTCCTAAATTATAAGAAAAAAAAAATCACACTTATTAAGAAAACTAAAACATAAGAATTTGGAGTATAGTTTTTTGTGTTTTCTTTGGAAAAAGTTTTATAGGTAAATGTAAAAACAATTTTCATTGGCTATTGGTTATGGAAAAAATGAAAGAGAGAAAAAATTGAAAGTAATTTGCATTTAATTTTATGAGAATAAACAAAAAAAATCTTGGAAAAGATAAAAGTTTGTCTTTTTTGCTTATATTTTGGCACAAAGAAAATGTGTTTTTTTTGCTTATATTATGGGACGGAGGGAGTATAGTTTTGGGGAGATTGAGATTAGGCCAAAATACAATTGCCCTCATTAAAAATTTGTCAGGAAAATTAATGGGATAATACCGAACAAAAATATTTAATGTAAAAATTGGAAGACCATATATATTCCTAATAAAGTTAATGGGATAATTCAAGTAGGAGAATGAAACGTGGAACATTTGTTTGTAGTTTTTGGTTTAAAGAACTAGCTATTATTGATATATACCAGATAATCATCCTGTTGATTAATAATAATGAGCATTTTTTATTTTTTATTTTGTTTCTTTTAAATAAATAATGTGATTCAAGATTCTTTAACTTATGCAATTAGTATATTGATTTTTTAAGAGGAGTTTAAAGTTAGTTACATCCGGTGACTTGTTCTCCAAGTTATCTAGCTTTAATCACTTGTATATATATGAACCTTGTAACCAAGTTTCCAGTTAGATTCGATTAAATACATGAGTTTTCATTGCTCATTTCTCTATGATTTTGATCTCCTCACATTGTATCATGAGCCTTTCGTGAATTGGCTCACTTGCGTTTTCTCTTGATTGTTTCTGACTATTCTTGTAGAATCTTCTTAATTCTCTCTTGAATTTTTCTTTTATTTATGAAAATTATACACGTTTTCCATTCGTGTTTCTTGTGATTTTCAACGATCTTCATCATCTACCTTGAAGCTTTCTTCGTGTTTCAATGGCGCACAACAACATTGCTTCTACCAATACCAACAATGGCACTGCTGTAACATATCCTTCACATAGTACTACCTCAGAGTACTACGTTCATCCTAGTGATGGACATAATTTTGTTCCAGTCACACCTCCTTTGGATGGAAGCAATTATCTTGCTTGGGATCAAGCGATGTGTCATGCTTTAAGTGCTAAGAACAAGTTTCAGTCCGTTCATAGAAGTACTCCAATTCATGCACATCATAATCCAAGTCGCCAAGCTTGGGAACGATGCAATATTTTCATTCACTCGTGGATTGCTAATTCGGTGTGTTCTCAAATTGCACGATCAATTGTTTTTGTTCATAACATTCTCGATGTCTGGGCAAAATAGAGAGAATTTTTCTCAAAATATGATCGTATTTGTGTTGCTATGCTTCAATCTGATGTCAGTAATCTGTAACAAGCTAGGTTCTCTTTCTGTTACTAACTACTTGACCACAATCCTTATGGGCTAATAACTTACCGTTCTAATACGGCTTTAAGAAAAAATCAACATTTAATTATTAATTAATAAAAATATTAACCGATTAATGTTTGAGTTTCCACTTTCATAATAGTTAAGCTATTTAGTTACATTTCCCATAAGTGTTACTTAGAATTTGTTAGTTAGTAGTTAGTTTGTGATTTGTTAGTAGCTAATACTCGTATTCATTTATTATAATTTATCGATATGAATGTTACTAGTTTTTCTCTCTAACAAGCTCTAAACTTGATTGTTTTTATGAGATGGATCTTCATGTCTTTGATCCTATGATTTCCCTTAGTTTGAAAATCACATTTTTAGCCCTCCAAGTTTCATCCCTTTTACAAAAGCAAGGCCCCCTTAACTTTGACTGGTCAACACTATTGTGGACACTGTTTTTTTTAAAAAACAATTGCCACCTGTGATTACTATAATCCACTGGATTTAAAATAATTATCATTATTATAAAATCAATAACATAAATCAAAATAAAAAAGTAAAAACAAAATTTATCCAAATAAAAAAATTAAAAACACTTCGAATGTTGGATCTGGTGGTGATGAAGAACACTAGAAAACACCATGACCTCTCTCGTCGCCACATCCTTTCCTGTTCACGCCAAGCCTCCCTTGAAATCCAACGACCACCATGACCAGAATAAACACACACCATTCAGCATCAATAGTCTCAAGAAGCTAAATTCTCATTTACAACCATCGCGACCACCGTCATTTGCGTCGTCGTTTTAATTTTAATTAAATTGCATGTGTGTACACAGTTGACAATATTTTAAATAAAAATATATCCACATCAGCTTTGACCGGTCAAAATCGCCAGTAGTAAAAAATTGGGGGGCCAAAAGTGCATTTTACCTGCTTTTTTTTTTAAGTATTCCATTGATACACCCCCTAAAATATTTCAAATTCCCCCCTTGTCCGGACCTTTACGAGAGTTTTACGATTCTACTGTTTAATTTGAGGTTTCTATTTGAATGGAAAATTTGGAGCTTGCAAGTCCAACAATATAAAAATGACTTAATAGTAATTTTAGCCTCCTAACTTTTCTAAAGTTGTGATTTTGGCCCTCTAAAAAAACTACAAAATCGCCCCCTAAGTTTTGCATCTGTGGCAATTTTGGCTCACAAGACCAATTTTGACTCAGTCTACGCTGTCGTGGCACCCTAAGTGAGGTGCCACGTGTTATTTTTTTATTTTTTCTTTTTGTTTTGGGGGGTCAAAGCTTTGTGGAAGCATACTATGGATGATTGTTATAGTGAAAAATCAGCATATTAAGGTATGTATGAAAGCAGTATTTCAGGTGGACTAAATCGGAAAGAAAAAAATAATAAATATTTAAAACATCACCTAAAATTAAGTTAATGTACTTAAAAACAATTTTGCTTATATGAAAGTTGAAGCTATTGACAAAGAAAAATGATATTTGAACAATTATTTTCTTAAGAGAGTAAATATTAATAAGAGAGTAAAATAAGGAGCAATTTCTTTCTTTATTGTTTCTGATTAATAAGAAGAGAGGAAAATAAGGTTGTTACAAAAGTTATATCTAATTGTTGTTCAAATATCATTACCCATTGACAAAATAATCACATTAACGTAGTGGTCATTTATTGAGAGAATGTCATTATGTGGCTCTATCTCATATATAAGCACATAAAATGTGCAACAGGAGCGGTGCAAATATTGAACGATGTAAACATTGAACGGTGTTTTCTATACAAAATAAAAAGCTATTAAATAAAAACACTACATTAATTTTGATATTTTGAAAATAGTCATAAGTTTTTAAAATTTTATCATATTAATTTTTTCACCAAAACTGGCGCAATACAACTATTTAACATATTTTTGTATATATAAGAGGAAAATATTTAATGAAAACATTACATTAATACTAATCATTTTCATTCAATATCTTTAAATATTTGACAATAATAATAATAATCTAATTATTTATAGAGATTTACCTTCTTAATATATATATAGAGGGGGGTTATTTTGACTCCAAGAGTAAGTGTAATAACTTACTCCAAATCTTGACCTTTAATTCCAATTTTGATTAATGGTTTAGATTAATTGATATGGTATGCTTTAATTCCATTTTCTATTGTAATCAACACTTATTACCATAAAATATCAAAGTAATAAATGTCTTTTAATTGTTTATTTTTTTCTTCTCTCATTGCTTTTTTTGGTCTTAACACAAATTTATTTATTTTTATACAAGTATTGTAAATGAATTGGATATAAGAAAAGATCAAGGTTACTTCCTCTATTTATTTTTCGTGACAGATTAGTACAAAAATGTGTGTTTACAAAAAATATAAGAAAATATCAGGATTATAATTAAGAAACTAAATAAAATATGTCGTATGAAAAAATAGTAACGGGAGTAGAACAAATATGCAATTCTTTAAATTTTACAATTGTTTTCTTTAAAAAAGATAAATATGCAATTTTTTTTAGCGTAATAAAAAGTAAAGGGAGAAGAAAAAAAAATCAATGGGAGAAGAAAAAAATTCTTTTAGCGTAAAAAAATATATGCAAATATTTTCTTATGCAATTTTTTTGAAGGAATAGCAAAAATTTTCTTATTCAATTTATTTCAAGGAAAGAATTTTTTTTCTTTGCAAATTCTTTTATCGTGAAACCAAAAAAAGCAGTGGGAGAAGGAAAAAAATCAAACAATTAAAAGACATTTATTGTTTTGATATTTTGTGGTAATAAGTGTTGATTACAATAGAAAATAGAATTAAAGCATACCATATCAAAGGTCAAGATTTATAGTAAGTTATTACACTTACTCTTGGAGTCAAAATAACCCCCTCATATATATATATATATATATATATATATATATATATATATATATATATATATATATATAGAATTACCACACTGTTTCGCGAAGCACAAGTCTTTTAATGCAATGAAAGAAACAACTCTAGTATTGTGCACATGGAAATAAATGGAACGGAACCGTAAGATTTCTTTCAATAATTAATTATTTATATAGAATTATAACCACACTGTTACGGAAATAAATGAACGGAACCGTAAGATTTCTTTCAATAATTAATTATTTATATAGAATTATAACCACACTGTTACGGAAATAAATGAAACGGAACCGTAAGATTTCTTTCAATAATTAAGCTTTAGTTTAAAGGTCAATAACTTGCAAATCCTGAATTAATTATCACTCTTGGGTTAATAACACCACTGCAAAGAATATAAAAGCTTGTAGACATGTATAAGATTGTACTATAGTAGTAATTAAAATTGGTTTTATTCTTTTGTGAAACTTCAATCATGTGTTGCAACCAAAAAGAAACATCAATCATGTGTCTTGCATGATATGGTACACTGAGTCAAACTTTCATATATCTGAAAGAAGCAACTTATAAATACAAATGGATAAGCCCTAATTTTGGCAGGACATGATATGACTGTCAAAAAAAATTTAGATATGAATTAATAACTTTATAATAGTTAGAACAACAGAGTGATCAGTTGGACAAGAAATACGAACAGAATCATAAACCATTATTGTTCTCCAAACTAAAACATAAAAAACTAACGATGATCCGATAAATTGAGATCTTTTATTTGAACAAGCTCTTTACACCTTTGTTCAAGCCTGAGTAGCATAACATTCAAGCACAACTAGTACATCCATGGCTTCTTTTATCTATCCAAAATTGATTTCCATCATGGCTAACTTTCATCGCATTCATTCCGATTTGAAGTACATTTTCCTTCCTGCCTTGACCATGCTGGTTTACATTTTCTTCCTCGTAGCGACATAGCTATTTTTTTTTATTTTGAGAAATCAGTGTAGCTGTTCTTAGCCTTTTGATACCCATCTTTCAACTCAACACCCCAAGCATTTATCTTGACTCCGTCAACATAAGTAACCTCAGCCCTTAATTTAACAGCCACTTTTGATTCATCGTTCATTTTTCATACTCTCTACAATGATGAACGACCCGTTTTATACAGTGACCTCGAGGTTAGGGTTTTGCGCTTGATAAAGACAATATTACCCTTGCAAATACAATGTTGTTAGAAACAATTATGAAACACAATACTTATATATAATATTATTCTTCTGAAGAATAATATTTTTAATTTACATCAACGTTTTATACATCACTTATGAATTCAAAAAAAAAAAAAACATAGATAGTACTTATATATAATGCGGAGAATTACACCTTATAAATTTTGCCTACTAAAATAATTAGAAAAATAGATAAAAAAAAAAATTAAAAAAATATCAAATCGATACGATATATAAAACTTTACTAACCACCGACTAAATCAATAAATTCAAAACAAATTATGATAGACGAAGAATATTATGTCTTAATTTCATAATTATTATACTTTAAGACAAAATCATGTTTTCATTCATGCTTACCATTTTTCCATATGTAATTAATCAAAGAAATCACACTCGTCGAAGATTTGTTTCCAACACTACATAAACGAACGATGGAACAAACCATAACAGCTAAGTTGTAGAAGTTCGAGGCAACATCGATGATTTCCATTCAATGAATCCTGAAATGTCATTCCATCAATCAGATTATGTCACCTTGTGTTAGATCTAGTAAACAATAAGATTAAATAATAGAAAAGAAAAAAAAAAGATACAATCAATGGCAGAATAAGATGAATGCCCTAAGAAGTGACATGTATATGAAATTAATTTGAATGAAATTAAATCACAAAGAATGTATTCCCCTTACATATCAAAATCAATTCAATTATATAACTTAGTTGTGTAAGAATATATATGAACGAGACAGAGAGGACGAATCCAAGCGCCGCGGCTTATACTATGAAAGTGATTCTAAGAGAAAATTTATAAGGAGTTCAAAGGAGGAGATTTTGGTATTAGGTTAAGTTTTTCAATTATATTTTTTTAGGGTCGGCCCAACATATATCTAGGCCCAGTTGCAATAGAAAAGAAAATTGCTTTTCCCCCCTTTCACTTTTGCTCATTCCCACTGCAGAGTTACAAAATGAACCCCAGCGACAATTAACTGCCGCTCGGTATCCAGCGTGAGTTAACTACATTTAATTGTCGTTAAGTTCTGGTAGAACATCATTTAATGTTTCAAAAACAGGTCATTAATGAACTGTAACCTACAAACACAATTTTCCGCAACGACACAACATTTTCAACAACAAAACTCACTCATAAGCAGATCATTACATAATCATTCATAATTGATCCAAATTACACGAATTTGCCATTACGAACAGGTTAAAAAAAGATTAAAATTCATTAAAAGTGCCACATTACCGATTTTTCTTTTCAAACATATTACACTTCAATATATAAAAAAGCTTAAATCATAGTTGGAGCAAACACAAAGATGTAACTTATTATTTCCAACCATTAATGATATATTTATAATGCTCCTTCGAACCAGATATCAGCAAATAATCACTCTTATTAGTTTTCAACTCATGAATAAGTGAGACTCTTCCCAAAGGTTGATTGTATCTTAGTCAACATGATCGTCAATATTTTGTCTATTGCACTCCAACATGTTGTCAAATCTCCCACGCTATTACTCAAATATTTTTTAAACTTTCCTATTAGCCGATTCAACCCTGCTGGTGGTTTGCAACCTAGATGCAAGACACTGTTTGTCCATGCCCTCACAAATTTTTCTTAACAGTGTTCAAAATTGTAGTTTCAACATAGTTAAGGAACTTTTGGAAATTTTTGCATACATCTCGAAAATGCACAACAACATCTACATATGATTCCTATGAAGGAGACTCATTCATGTTGTCCTAAGTTGTCATGATGTTGTTAACTATGTCACTTGCATTCATCTCCTTCACTTCTTTATCTTTTCCATCAACTTTTACATCCTTCAACTTCGGTTTGACTCTGCAGTTTGTGATGGATTTAGCTCTTACATTTCTCTCAATATGAAAATGAAAAAGTAAGGCAATCGTTTTAGGGAGAAATTTGGCAACAATATTCATAAGAGTAGTGTCCCTGTCATTGAAAATCACTTTAGGCATATTGAGTTTTGAGTTCAGAAGACCAACCTACATCTCTAGAAATCAAGTATTGATTCCCTCTTTTTCAGAGGCCAGAAAAGAAAAAGTGATAGAATATGTTTTATTGTTAGAGGTAACACCAACTATCTTAAATAAAGGCATTATGTAAACTTCGGTTTGACTCTGCAGTTTGTGATGGATTTAGCTCTTACATTTCTCTCAATATGAAAATGAAAAAGTAAGGCAATCGTTTTAGGGAGAAATTTGGCAACAACATTCATAAGAGTAGTGTCCCTGTCATTGACAATCACTTTAGGCATATTGAGTTTTGAGTTCAGAAGACCAACCTACATCTCTAGAAATCAAGTATTGCTTCCCTCTTTTTCAGAGGCCAGAAAAGAAAAAGTGATAGAATATGTTTTATTGTTAAAGGTAACACCAACTATCTTAAATAAAGGCATTATGTACAAGTTCGTTTTATATGTGGAATCCATGATCAAAACGGTTGGAAAAGTGTTAAGCAAATTACTAGATTTAGGATGAGCACAATTTGTTCTTGTGAAATAGACATATTTATGCTTCTCCAACTCTGCAACCAAGTGTTACATCTCTGTCTTGTAACCTCTTATAGACTTTATATATCTCAAACGTGGATTGTACACTTGTTTTATATTCGTCAAACTTTCTTTATTTTTTTTCCTTCAAATCCATCAGTATATTCCTACACAACACTTTTTTCTTCTCCTTCTCTCTTAGTCTACCCGCAAGGTGAACGCCTAACTTTGGCCCCAAGTCATGGTTGTGAACTCCAATAAGAACGGACAACCACCAGTCATTTGTCTTCTTCTCAAAGTAACCACACATGTTAAAAGGACATCGACATTTCCTTGAGCCCGTGTCTTCAAGCTTCAATTTCTTCTTTGTCTTTGGTGGTTTGTACTCACCACTCATTTTACAAAGCAACGTCAGCATTGGATTTATTAGATTTGATATATCTATATATATAGTGAACTAAGCAAATCATCTCGCACTAGCCATCTATCCTTCGTGAAAAAAAATTACGCGGTGCTTACTTCATTGTCCTGAAGCTTGGAAACACCGGAATGTTTGAATGACAATAAAACACTTGAGTCCACATCTAGGGATCAAAGAGGTTTTCTGTCTAAGAGTGGTTTATACCATTATCACTATGATAATAACTTATAACATCTTCGTAACATATTATGTAGTATTCTCATAGTGTGTCAATCCAGTATAAATATCACTCATAATAATTATACTTAGGTATAGACTTGATATCTCATATCCATGACTCGTGATATGTGGTCATCAATCTACGTAGGGGCGGATTTGTGTGAGGCTGGGTGTGGCAATAGCCACACCAGCCCAGCCCATACCTTTTTTATTTTATTTTATTCAGAGCATAATATTATATGTTATATACGTTTTAATTCGAAAATAAATAAATGAATTGCTTTAGTCTAGTGGCAAGGGCTTTTTGCTCCAACCATGATGTTCCTAGTTCAACTCCCAGCTTTTGTGTTGTGTTTTTTTTTTCATTCTTATTCTTATAATATAAATAACATACGTGCCCAAGTTTCATAAGCAAAAACTACATGATCAAAAAAATATATATTACTCGGTCTTTCTTTTGCTTGTGATTTTTGGGATCCGGAATTGAATACATGTTTTCATTAATTCTAGAGTAAATTACACTCTCCTCCCCTCAAAGATGCTTGAAATACACTCCCCTCTCCTCTTATGTTAAAATATACAATTTTCTCCCTTGAAAAGTAAAATTTACACTCCCCTCCCTTATAAGATGCTTGAATTACAACCCCCTCCCTTGATAATTAAATATGCACTACATTTTAATCTATTTTAACATAAATAAATATTTTTATGATATATATTAATTTTAAACCACCTTTTAAGAAAAATTAATTCATTTCTTTATAATTTAAATGTTAATGATAATTAAATTTAAATATATTTGCTATTGATTTTATAATTTAGAGTTTAAAATTAACTTTTAAATAACCATGGTTTATTGTCGTTAGTAATTTTTCACATATTTTAATTTTATTTTGGCTTGTTTCATATTTTATAATAGGGTTTAAAACTACATGTTAATGAAATTGTGAATAAAAAATAGCAAAAAAATATGTATTCAATTTTTTATTATGTTAAAATAGACCTGCAATACTGTTTTTTTCGAAGTGTATTAGATTATTATTTTTTGCTAGATTATTAAAAATAAAAATATATATATTGAGGGAGTAAAGTGTAGATTTTAACATAAGAGGGGAGGGGAATGCAATTCAAGTTTTTCTTAGGGGAGGGGATTGTAATTCAAGCATCTTTGAGGGGAGGGGAGGGTAATTTACTCTTAATTCTAACATTATAATGCTTATTAAAATTTTGCAACTTACGTAAACTTTTTACTCTGAATTTAACGTTCACTTAAATTATTTTATCATTTTTATGATGGTATTTAAATTATAATTATAAAGTTAAATTTTACTAAAATATGAACAACATCATTACACAATGAACGAATAGATTGACAATTTGTTACGATTAATACATATATTATTTTTTTGGTAATTTATTTCGCTAAATTTTTTAGTCTTACTTCCTTAAAAAAAAAATTAGCTCCACTAATTATTCAATCCCAGATCCGCCCCTGAATCTACATACATAATAGTCTCTACGTTTTATTACTACCCCAATTCATATTAAAGATTAAATACGTATATTTTAAAAATAGTGTTATATGTTAGTGCAATCTCATGATTAATTCACATTTAATATTTCATTACTCCAACTATATTCTAGGGATTTTATCAAACTTAAAACATAAGTTTAACATAAACTATTGTCATCTAGGCCTTACACCAACATAATTGACATCCTCAAAAGATATCTATATAATATAAATTTAAGGGTTTTTCTAAGTTCTTTTTATAGAAATGTTTTCCTCTCCTTTTTCTTATGACATGTGGCGTTATTATCCCATAATTCTACTCCATTTTGCCTTCTAACTCCTCTCTCTATTTGTATGACATGTAGCGCTATAAGCTCTTCCTAAATTCTCATGCATTTGGAGAAATCCTCTCTCGATTTTTATGCTATGATCCCATGATATAAATGTGAGGATTTGTTGAGAGTGAGACCAATTCATGATATTAATTTTATTTTATTTTAAAGGAATGATTTGGTTTCCTTAAAGTCAATGTCTTTGCATAATTTTATTTTGTGGTGTTATTTTAATTTTATTTGTTGAGAATATACACGGAAAAAACAATTGTATGTATAACAACCCATTTAATTTCATTCCAATTTTATCTTATGAAGAATAAAGGTTGGTCAAACTAAATTTAATGCATTTGCTAAAAAAAAACATATTAAACCGAAATCAAATCAAATTAATCAATCCATCTTTGAAAAAAAATTGCTCTTTTATAAACAAATGTTGTTTCCTTTCTGGCACCACCACGCGTTTATTGTCTTTCTTAATCAACTCCCAAATTGTAGCATCAGTGATGCTATATAATTCTACATTTTGTCATCTCAAAATCAATACAATCAAATAATTCTTACTTTTATATGCAAAGTCTTCTTTTTATTATGTTATACATATGCTTTACAGTTGCATTATTAATTTTCTATTACAATGCCACAAGATTCTCCTAATTTGATTTTCCGTCTCATGTCTTTTAGCGATGAATTATCTGAATCAAAGTTTTCCTTATGAGGTGGATCCTGTCGTTCCATGGGAGCGAGTTTTAGTTTTTCGTGTGTGTACATCTTGCTGATTCAAATCTTCATCATGAGATATAGTCAAATATTCACAAGGATAGATCATATAAACAATGTTCTTTTGAAGTAGTGTTTTTGATATTTTTTTTGGCCCTTTAAATTCTAATGCTTTGATAGAAAGGTGTAATTCATTTTAACAACAAATTCATTTTTTATTGTTATACTATTTCTAAATATCCTACTTTGGTCAAGGACTATAAATATAGACAAGGGGTTTAATGTTTCGAGATTTCGAGATAATATGAAGGGAAAAAACATGTTGAATGATGAAGCATGTGCATACTCTTATGTCCAAGAGTCCTGTTGTTATAAAAGATAATCCAAATAGAGAATGAATAATTTTTTTTTTTCTTACATCAAAATCATATCCAAGTTTCGGTTGAATTTTCTTAGTTTTCACACAAGTTACATTCACAATATGGCAAACTAAAATTCAATAAAAAAGATACCATTGATATCAATAAACTCTGGATCACACACAAAAAAGTATAATGAAATTACCCCAACTTTTAAATTAGGTTGATAAAATATTTCTTCTATGGGTATTTTGTTCTATTTTTGATTAAATGAAGAAATATTTATCATTACAATCCATAAGTAGAAAGTTTTAAGCATCACGATCATTTTCTTGATTAAAATTATGCGCTTTCAAATACTATTGATTCTTCCTGTCAAAAAAAAAAAAAACTACTATTGATTCAATCATTACAAAATTTCAATTAATAAACGCTAAAAATTCAGAATTATTTGATTGAGTAGTTTATTGTCATTGTAGAAAAATAAAATAAAAACATACACTCATAAAGAAAAATATCCTACGTCTGATTCAAACTTAACTTTTAAGGGAGAGTTAAGGGGGGAAGATGAGTTTTATTATGTAAATTATCATACATTGAGCATAAAATTAACGATTATGTATGTTTTTAAATAAATTGTCAGTCAAAAGAATGGTTTAATAAAACAACTGTATTTCATCTAGCTATATATTTATCGACTATAAAACTTCTTCACACAATGGAGACAATTTAGTTCATCCGTCGATACTTTTTTCAACTGATTTTTTATTTCAGTTTTTGAACTGTAACTTGGCATATGTGGTAGCCCAATAGTCTTATTGATGATCACGTACATTGTTTAAAAAATAAGGATCACTTGAATTCCTTATAAAAAAAATTAGGGCAATTTAGTCACCTTAAAAAAACCATCATTATTTTTCGATTGCTTCTTTACAAAAATAAATAAATAATTCAATTTGTTATATTTTAAGATAACAAATTGGTACTTTTACTTCTTTTTTTTGTCATCTTCGTCGATCGAAACACATGTCGACGTTGTTGATAATGTTTATGGTTTTCAATAAACGATTCATTCACTCTTTTTATTTTTATTTTTTATTGAAGAAGCTAAATTAGCCCACCCAAATTGACACCAAAGATAATCGAACTTGAGACCTCGAGGAGAAGCACACTCCCAAGCCAATACCACCATGCCAACCCAATTAGGTTCTTATGTCTTCAATGTACCATTTTTCTTATCGTGAAACCGTTCGATTTTTAATTTATTTAACTTTCTTTTATGAGGGATTAATTTGTTCCCTTAAAAATTCTTTTAATCTAATGTTAGCACTTAACTGACACAACTAATGCCACTTAGTCAAATTAACAATATACGTGAAAGGTTCAATGATAGAAATTGATTCAATGACTAAATTATCTTTATTTGATTGTGTAAGGGACACTATATCAGTCTTTTTATTTGTGGATGACTAACTTGACCCCTGCACATTTTTGTCGGGGACCAAAATGAATCTTCACTTCTTTTACCATTTAATCTAATACAATTACACTATTAAATTAAGTTTTTAGTCTCAATATTTTCATGTCATTTTGGAATTTATATGAAAAGTTCGAAATTCATCTTAAAATTTATCTTCTATTTTATTGAAATAATTTTCTTATTAACATTTTCCCCATTTTATAATTCACTGTATTTTTTTTTATCTCTATGTATATTGTTCAAATTCACAAATTTACATTATGATACTCTTAAGTTCTAATGGCTTAACATATGAATAATGCAGATCTAATCAAAGAGCTTGATTTGATACTCTCACAAGTTCGTTAAACCTGTATTTTCTCTATTTGTTACATTTTTCATGGTTGCTATTGCCACAATTAATTTGATCTCTTTGATTAATCATGTAAGAGAATCATGGAGTTTGGTAGTTCATATCGTTAGATTATGATATTTTCCTAATGTCAAAAGTGACGTCCTACCATCCTACCATTTTCACTTGACATGGTGTTGGTAGATAGTTGACATCCAATAATTAAAATTTAAGATACAAAAAAATAAACAAATGATATCCAAAAACTAACAAAATAGTTTATCATAATGTTGAGATAATTTTAGGACTCCTGAGTGAGCCTACAATAAGCTGGACATCATATATTAAACCAATAATAACCATACAAGTGAGATTGCACTGCATCTTCACATAAAATCTTAAGGTATTATTCATACGAGTCTTCTCACTTATATGTTTTTCAAAATATACTCATCCATCCAATGTAAAATGACAACTCACACTTGACACGTTAACATCTCTTAATCAAGTGTGCGACTATTTGTGTTTGTAATTATGTGATATAGTCAAATCAGGTTAAACATCAACACAACATGTTAAATAGGTTAGTTGAAGTGGTTTCATAAAGGGAGATTTATGTTCATTTATTTCACGAGAAGAGATAAATGAAAATAGAGGAAAAAATAATATGAAAAATGAATTTGAACATGAGAGAAACAATAAGGGAAAATATATGTAGTGTGTTTTGATAATGAGAGTAAATGGAATAGACTGAGTTGCCGGTAATTATATGAGTTTGTTGAAGGATTTGAAGATTTTTGGGTAATTACATTACCAAAAATTTAGACTTAATTATAAAAATGTCACATCATTTTAAAATGCATAATGAACGTGTATTTTATCAACTTACCATAACACATTTTCATTTTTTCATCATCACGTCCCTCTAAAGATTAAATATGAAGGAATTTAAAATAATAAAGATTGAATAAAAAAACAACATGAAAGAGAATGAGATCCAAAAACTAAATTTAAATATACAAAACCCAAAAAAAAAAAAAAACAAATGGCATTTAAACATTAATAAAATTGTTCATTATATTGTCGGAACCATCATATTAACTTAAAATGTCCAAGGGCTAAGAGGGAGTGTGCACTAAGTTGAATCATCATATTAGGCTAAGAGCAATCACACACGTGAGATTGACACCATATATTAACTTAAAATGGCTAAGGGCATGTATTTTGTTAATTCAGCATAACAAATCTACAATTTTTATTGTCAGATCTCACCAGAGATCAAAAGTTAAGTAATTTGAAGTCGTTGATGTTGAATAAAAAAATAGCATCAAAATGATTTACATCCAAAAATTAAAATTTAAAAAATAAATAAATAAAAGATATCCAAAACTAAAAAAACCACTCATCATAATGTTGTGACTTTCGGGGGAGTCTAAACTGGGTTGTATAATCACAATAAGCTAAGATCAACCACAAAAGTGAGATTTACATCATATTTTTATTCAGAACCTAAAAGACATTAATTATATAGGTCATTTCACTTATATTTTTCTCATCATCTACTCTTTCTTCTAATGTGAAGCTTTAATTACATATGAGACATTAACATCTCTCTATGAAGTGTGACTCTGCACCTGTATGATGGTGACATATTCAAATAAGGTCAGACTGAGGCAGAACATGATAAAAAAAGGCGGGTTTATGGTGGTTTCATGGAGGGAGGTTTTTGTTCCTTTCTTTCATGAGAATATAGAAAATAAATTAGAAAATGAAGATAGAAAGTGGAATTTTGACATGAAAGAAATGGTAGGGGAAAAAAAGGAGTGCGTACTTTAACCATAAGAGTATATGAAATAGAGTGAGTTACCCTTAATTTTGTAGGGTAATTGAAAAATTTAGAGATTTTGGGGTTTATTTGACCAAAAAATTAGACTCAATTAAAAAATGTACTTCAATTTAATTTTTTTACCAAGTATATATTTTGTCAACACAACATAATACATCTCCTTTTTTTCATTTTCTTATTCCACCAAAGACAAAAGTCAAAGAATTTGAAATAATAGAGGTTGAACAAATAAAAAAACATGAAACGGAACGACGTCTAATAACTAAAATTTAAGATAAAAAAATTATACAAATAACATCCAAAAGCTGGCATAACATTTTATCCTAATTTTGGGACTTTCGAAGGATCATAGTCTAAGTTTGATCACCACATTAGACTAAGATAAACCACACATGTGTGATTGATATCAGATCTTCATCCTAAACTTATGGCATCAAATATATATATATATATATATATATATATATATATATATATATATATGTCATCTCACTTATATATTGTTCAAAATTTATCATTCCATCCAATATAGAACTTTAAGTCACACTTGACACATTAATATCTCTTAACCAAGTGGGCAACTATTCGTGTCCGTAATCATGTGACATAATAAAATAAGGTCAAACGGAGGAACACCATGTTCCAAAAGGTTGGTCGGTGGTTGTTTCATGAAGGAAGTTTTATGTTCCTTTCTTTCATGAGAAGACAAAAAGGAAATTATAAAGAAATGTAACATATTTGAAGAAAGAATTTGAACATGAGAGAAAATAAAAAAAATAATTATTGTGCATTATGTTTATGAGAGTATAGATAGTAGCGTGAGTTGCCGGTGATTTTATGGGTTTTTTAAAAAAGTTGGAGATTTTTGAGTAATGATTTTACCAAAAAAATACCACATAATTTTAAATGTTTAATAAGCATGTATTTTGTGAACTCAACATAACAGATTTGCAATTTTACATTGCCACTTGCCGCCAAAGTCCAAAAGTGAAAGAATCTGAATTAACAGAGGTTGAATGAAAATATTCAGATGAAAAACAATGATATTTAAAAACTAAATTTTAAGATAGAAAAAGTAAATAAATGACATAAAAAAATAAAAAAACAATTTATTTGTGACTTTCGAGAGATTCTACATTGAGTTTAATCATCACATTAAACAAAGAGAATTTATACAAGTGAGTTTGAAACCATATCTTCACCCTAAACCTTAAGAAATTAGATATATGGGTCATATCACTTATATGTTAGTCAACATCTACTCTTGCATCCAATTTGGAACTTTAACTCGCACTTGATACATTAGCATTTCTCCCTCAAATATGAGACTCTCCGCATCCGAGATCTACCACCATAATCCAATTTTGCTTCTTCACAAAGTCGAACCGAACTATGATACCAGCGTTGGGCCTTACGAGGAAGCCAACACTGGTATGGATTGACCCATTGCATAGAGAGCAACGAGACAAATGAGAACGATATCAAAATCTTTACTTAATATTTTAAGTATCACGAAATTCTAACCCGTGCTTGGCACGGGTATCCATACTAGTAAGAGATAAAAAGGCACTTTAAAAATAAGTGATTGACATCATCAAAAACATGGTTGCACACACTGCAACAAAAAACAATGATGAAGCCTCACTTCATTAAATAATTATAAGTAGAAAGAGAATTTTGAATGAGTTCCCATGAAACTAAAGACTTAATAGGAGGAACCAGTAAGGACCAAATGGTTTTACCCTAATTAGTTGGTTGAGGGACATTAGATCTAGTAGAATAAGCTTCCTTGATAAACAAGTCACCAAATATTGAGTTTCCCAAAACCAATTCATCCTTGAAAGTATTGATGGGAACGATCGCTCTCTTTATATCATTAATTAAACCAAGATGAGAATTAGAGATCCCAGGGGAAAAACAGCAAGAACCGTTATGAATAAAATCATAAACCTTTTGGTAGACATGCAAATGTGCACCTTGATAGGAATGTTCAACTCTTTAAGTATAATACTTCATATATAATACAAGAATATCATTTACCAGTGCAAAAATATATATACTAGTACCATTTCAAAAATAGAATTCAATATACACGGTGTTATATATATATATATATATATATATATATATATATATATATATATATATATATATATGGGATGTTTCAAATAAGAAGTAACTTTAAAATGAGAAGTAAGAAGGTTAAATATCAACCATTAGATTTAATAATTGGGTCTTTAATAAAATTGGTTGTTAAAAAATAAAAAAGAGAAGAGGGAAGTAGTTGAACTTCTTCACCCAGAAGAACGTGAATGGGAAAGAAAGTGGGTTAATGGGAGAGAAAGTCAAGTGAATTATTTTAAGTTAAAATTTAATCTAAACCATTTATTAAATCTAATGGTTGATATTTAACCTTCTTACTTCTCATTTTAAAGTTACTTCTTATTTGAAACATATATATATATATATATATATATATATATATATATATATATAATTACTCTTTTGGTCCCTTAACTTATTTTTGGGTTTCGTTTTCGTCCCTTAACTTACTTTTTTGTTTCGTTTTGGTCCCTTAACTATTAAAAGTTTCGTTTTGGTCCCTTAACTTATTTTTTGGTTTCATTTTGGTCTCTTAACTCTAATACATTCATCCTAATATAAATGACCAAAGTGGTTGACGGAGGAAGAGTTAAGGGACCAAAACGAAACCAAAAAATAAGTTAAGGGACCAAAAGAGTAATTAAACACACACACACACACACACATATATATATATATATATATATATATCTAAATTTCTGAACAATTTGTTTCAGATTATCTAATCTGAAGCAATACAACACCCATGAGAAAAATAATATAAAGTAAGGAACAAATGATTAAAGAAATATGACCTAACCTTTTGTTTGATATTTGAAAATGGTTGAAACATGTTGAATTAGACCAAAAAAACTTCAAGACACAACGTTGAATGGTTCAGATTGCGTTTTTCTCAAACAAAAACTATAGTTGTTGAAATGCGAGGGAGTTTTGATCGTTGCCTATACATAGACATTTCTCATTGAGAAATGCTAGGGTCACACCCACTAACACTCTTTTTTTAACACACCCAATAAAAATTAACCATGTGTTCCACTTTTTTAATTCAATTAACCTGAAACCTGTTCAACTAGTTTCTAAACATTTGAAATTTTTTTTATAACTTAGTACAAAAGTTGGAGAGAGAAAGAGAAAGAAGAAAAAGAAGAGAGACAAGAGTGTGGAGAACACGACGCAGTCATCTTCAATCTTGAAAGCTTAGAATTCCAATGAACAATCCAATGAAAACCTAAAAAGGGGGTAAGTTTCATTGTATCTGGAAACATAAAATCAGAATTCCCTATTAAAAAAAAATTAATAGAACACTAAACAAAATTTTTGATCTAAATATATTCCTGAATCAATATAATAGATCAATTGCAGGATTCGACCTTCTCTCTTTTTTTCTTCTTCTCTTTCTCTCTCCAAGTGTTTGCGTACTAAGTTATTAAAAAAAAATCAAATGTTTAAAAACTAGTTGAACAGGTTTCAAGTTAATTGAATTAAAAAAAGTAGAACACATGACTAATTTTTATTGGGTGTCTTAAAAGAGAATGCTAGTGGATGCAACCCTAGTACTTCTTATTTTCATAATATAAAACTCAAGCCGTGCATTTTTTCATTCGAATTATATAAACTCAATGTGATAAAATTGAAAAGATAGAGAATGCCTGAAAAAAGATGGAGGGTGGAAAAAGAAATTCTCGAAAAATGAAATTCATCTAAAAGTCCAATCCATCAACAGCAGCAAGGGCAGCTCCTTACAAACAGCACAATTACTGCTTTGCCCTTAATGTATGAGGATTCAGAAAACAGTGAAACACAAGTTGGATTGGAGAAAACTAACATCAACTACCTTCTCAACCGATCGTATAAAGAAAAAGTTCGCCGGAAAAGCGCCGGTGTTTATCTTCGGCCGCCGTGAAAGGTAAGAAACATGTGCACTCATTTTACAGATGAATTAGGGGGTTCTTTATTTGAGTGAGAATTTAAAATTGGTTTATGGTACCAATAGATAACTTTATTGATTGATCTTTTTCTTTTGGTTAAGTTTAGTGGATTCAAATATATTATTGGCATATTCTAGTAGCAGAATATGGGTGATGAATTTCACTTATATTTGTTTCATAATTCTTGTTTGTATGCGATGAAATTGATTAATAATCACATAAATAGAATGATGAAATATGCGTATTATAATTATTCATTGTAAATGATGAGCATAGAGATATATTTGAGAGTAGGAATGATTTGAATGAGGGAGAACTTTTGCCAGTTTTGAGAAACCGATACGATGAAAGGGAGGATACCGTGTGGGATTAGGATTTTCAAATTTTAGATCATTGTTGTGTAGCCCTCTTGTTCAGATCGAATTACCGGAAATGCTACTATTATCGGAAGTGAAGACGGGGTGGAAGCTACGACTTCTTTTAACCGAAGAATAAGGTGTAGCAACTAAGAGAACTAGACAAAGGCAATAGATGCGAGTGTCTTTATTGTTTAATGCAGTGTGTTAGAGGGTGTGACCTTTACATTTATCTTTGCTCTTAACCAACTGAATAGTAATAGTCATGAGTAAATTCTACTACCCATTCCCTCTCTCTTATAACTGAATCACATGGAATCGGTACACGCTTCACTAATTAACATATTATCTCCCTCGGTCAGACTTTCTTCTAGAATGTGCCTAGGTGTCCTATCAATTAACGTGTTATAATAAATTGATTAACACATTTTATCGATTGGCGGATATTAATATTATGCTCATTTTACATTAAAGTACTCCCTTTTCCCATGTTTATTAGAGGTTTTTGTCGTTGTCTTTATTACCAAACTGAAGCTGATACAAACGAGATTTATGATACATTATTTGCTGGTTTTTTAAGTTTAAAGTTCACAGGGTTTTAGTTTTGTTCAAGTCGAGTATAATTTAGTTTAAAAGGGTTTTAGTTTTAGTTCGAGTTGAGTATAGTTTATTATAAAGGGTTGGTTATGCAGAGCTGTGAATGTTAAAGTGACATGTTATTATGTTAATGTGTTCTTTTTGATGAACTTATAATGTTGTTTCAAAGAACACCAAGGTAACTGGTGTTCTTTACTCTGCGTTGTTGTTTCTTATGCCCTCTTAATTATCTTAGCACGCAACATTAGGAAAAGGATGATTATTGTGATATATTTCATGCTTCCTGTTTTTGATCAGTATATATGTAAGGACAAAACTTAGGTACAATTTCTTAGGTGCATTTTGTATGGTTCTTAACTAAAAATAAACCTTTTTTTGGATATAACAAACTTTTTTTTGGATATCACAAACTTTGAGAAAATTATGGATTTAAGGAAATCATGGTGAATTTAGTTAAGAACCATACGAAATGCACCTAAGGAATTGTACCTAAGTTTTATCCTATATGTAATATAAAAACAGAAAAGCGTCTTTCATTTTCTCTTATATCCTTCTATGTCTTTTCTTCGATGGGCATAAAAATGCTCTCAATAAAATCAATCATATTATACCCCATATTATATATATAGCTACCATTCACACTAGTTTGAAGGGCTCCTGCTTCGGTTTAGTAGCTAGCTATTAGTGACACCAATTTTTCACCTAGACATTAGTTTTTATCTCTGTAAAGATAAAATATGAAAAACCATTTTGGTTCATTCATGTCAAGTCAACTTCAAATAGTAACAAAAAGTCAATCTGTAGCAAATGAAATGGATCACCAATTTGTTATTGTCTTAGCCGGTAACCAACTTGTGTCAATGTTGATCAGACGACACCAATAGCTAGTGATAATGTGATATACCACCAGAGTGAACTTGATAGGAATTTGCAATATAAGCTTGTCTTCATTTCAATTTGACTTCATCCAGTGCTTGGACTTGCTTATTTTAGGTAGAAATGTCGTTTTGGCAATCATACTTGGTATGATTATATTTATTACTTGTATAGTCAATGACTTAACATGCATTTCATGTAATAAATATGTGATCAGCAAAAATGAATTTGTAAAACAAACAACCTAAAATATTACCTCATAACAATAGTTCCTCTTCACAAAAATACACAGGTAATTTGTTTCTTGACTTAGATAAAACTTAAAGAAAACTAGGGCAGTTGCATCAATATTATACACCACAAAATCCCAAACCTAGACAATTGATTCATACCCTCATTTTCATAGTGCTTAATTTGCTGCTTATTTTTTGGAGCCTGTTAACAGGGAAATTAGGCAAATAAGAAGTTAAGAACTAAAGGGCCAAGCAGGTTTTGAACTGTTCTAACATGTTCAGAAACCAGTTCGACAAATCAATTTGGAAATCAGTTCAGAAACCAGTTCTGTTTGGGAATTTAAAACTGCTTCAACGATTCAAAAAATCATTTCAGTTTGGTCCATAGAGTACCAAAACTGGTTAAGTTTGGTTCAACTGAACTGGTTTCTTGTTAGTTCCGTTTAGTTTTCTTTGTTAAATTGAACCATGAACACTCTGTCATGGTATCTATTTTATGGTTTTATTCACGCTGCATTTCTGATAAAACTTTCTGATGATTTCCTTCACCTTCGCATTCATCAATTTGATGTAGATTTTTATAAGAAAAGTTATATTTTAATTTCCAATTCCTTTCAGATCATTGCAGACTTTAAGAATATACTCGTGCCGAGTATGCTACCAATATTTTGTTGAATTTGTTTCTACTTTCTATTATTGTAAATGCTAACAGTCATCTGTGTATTTTTGTTGTCAACAGGAAGCAAAAACAATAGGAATCAAAATGGAATTAGCAGACAGAGCAGTTGGATTTCTTTTGTCCTTTATAAGCTTATCGATATTCACTTATTATACTTTCTGGGTTATCATCCTGGTTAGTAACATGCCAAGTATTTTAAATGTATGATGGCTACCTTATTTTAACTTCCTAAAAAGTTTATTGATACTGTGCTCTTTCAGCCTTTTGTAGATGATGATCATTTCGCACACAAGTATTTCTTACCCCAAGAATATGCCATATTAATACCTGTTTTTGCTGGTGTTGCTCTTATTTGCCTCTTATGCATATTTATTGGGTTCGTGATGCTCAAATCCAAGAAGAAGAAGGCATAATGTATGTTGTCTTTTTTGTTGTACAATTTATTTTGATGTTTTGAAATAACAATGTGTTTTCTCTAGCATTTTATACATGAAAATGGAATTAAGAGATCCATTATAACTATGTATGACCCTAGTGTCAGGAATTGGCTACCACATTACCTTGTTTTTGTAGCTGGCATGGAGATTTTTTGTCCTTAATGTAGTATCTACTATCTAACAGACTAACACACAACATGGATTTGGTTCCTCTCCGTTTCCTCTTTAATTTTCTCATTCTTGTTAGAAGAGAGATAGAGACACAAACGTTTATTTACTCATTTCTATTTGTGTATAAGGTTCATCAAAAATTCAAAATTGTTTGTCACTGTCTCCTTACATGAGGGTGTGGTTATCATGCATAAGGATTCCTTATGCACCCTGCATAAGTCCAGCCCATTATGCATCTAGCCCAACAGAATTACTTCCTACACCCCAAAGAAAAACTGGTGAAGAAAGCAAACAAACCAAAACAAAACATCACGCTCGTTTTCATCCATTTCCAAATTCCACCACCGGTAACAAACTTCCACCACCGGAAACAAACTTCCGTCACCGTCTTCCGTCACCGTCGTACTCAACAACACCGTCGTTCACCACCATCTTTATCACAACCGCATTTTTGCGAAATCATCATCATCTATATCATCATCGCCGCAAATTCGAAATCATCACCATAACCGTCTTTCGTCAACATCATCACCACCGCATTTTCATGAGCATCATCTTCATCTTCCGCCGCCGCAAGCATCTTCCACCGCCACAAGCATCTTCCACCATAACCGCTTCTTCATCATCTTCAACAAAAAAGCAAAATGATGAAAACAAAACAGGTTTGAACTTATCTTTTGTTTTTAATTTCGAATTGGGGAAAATCAAGTAATTACAATGAGTTTTGAAAGTGTTTATGTTAGTTAGAAATGGTTTTTGTTTAATTTGGAAAGTAATTGCATCTGTGTAACCCTAAATTGACATTTTAATTTCGAATTGGGGAAAATCAAGTCAAATAAATGGTTTCAAAGTGTTTAAATGTGCTTATTATAGTATGATTTGTTTAAAATTTATGCCAAAACCAATATGCTGTGTAAATGGTTTTTGCAAGTTTTACTCTGAAACCATTTTGCTGTGGAAATGGTTTCAGAGTATCTCTTGAAAAATGGGACTGAAGATTTCAAGAGATAGGTTGGAAAAATTTGCTGGTGTTTGAAGACAAGTATGTAGTGTGATAGTTGAGGATGTTCTCAAGAACAAAAAAGTGTTGCTAGAAGACTAGAGCATTATTAGTTTAAGTTAAGTTAGAAGACTAGAGCATTATTAGTTTAAGTTAAGTTAGTGCATTTTGTTTAAGTTAGTGCATTTTGAAAAGAACAAAAAAAGTGTTGCTAGAAGACTAGAGCATTATTAGTTTAAGTTAAGTTAGTGCATTTTGTTTTTTTTGTTAATTGTGAGTCAAGAGTTGATGAAAGTTTTGGTTTTAAGAAGAAAAAAAAATGTAACTCTTCATGGACGTGCATGCTTAAACTTTGACCCATCTATTTGTGTCTCTATTATAGTCCTCACAGTTATTGTTTAATTATTTATTAGTAACATTTTATCATATTAGGGAAAAAATTGCCTATGTGTGCCTTTGTGGCAACCAGTTTTAACATGTGTAAGTAGATGTGTTAGTCTTGCCTTTCTCTTAATTTCACTTCAGATTTTTTTTATTGCATTCTTGATTTTCAATGTGTGCATCTAGGGTCTAGTTTCCTAAATAAGAGCCTTTTAGTTTTGTTTCTTAGGTCCTTTGGCAACGTTTACTTACCAAAAAGATATGGTAGAACATCAATCTTAGTAAGTGCATAATATTAGTTTTGTTTCTTACCACATTGTACGGTATACCAGAGATATTGAAATAAGCCTGTGTTGGCTTCACGTTGGCAACATACAAAAGCATGTTAGCATGTTTTCTGATGCATTTTTGCCGTAATTTTCATCAAATCCTGTTTTGCAAACGTCATACAAAACAAACACTTAAAATGAATGCAGTGTTAACATGTTTAAAAACCGAAAACCAACTACAAACAAATAAGTGTGGACTTAGAACATCAACCCGATTCAAAAGAATAAGTGTCCAACTAGCTCATATAGATGGGATATGGCTCACTGTCATCCATTACATAAACCAAACATCAGGCATTCTTTAAAAATGCTCTTCTAATTAGGGGAAAAAGTTTTTCTTCAAGTATGATAATAGTGTATCTTTCTTGATTGATTTGAAAGAGCATGTTAGAGGGTAATTTCTAATTTGTAAGTGGAAGAAGGTAATCTTCAGCAGGATTAGAACCCAAACTCAAAAGTTTGGAGATCATTTGTGTGTGCGCGCGCGAGCAGTAGGCAGTAGCTACAATGCAATCTGCCACACTGTCATAGTGTTTGGAGATCATTTGTTTTACACCATGTTGCAATTTTGTAAAATGGCAGTATGGATTGATATCTTCATCTTGCTTGTGTTATGTGTTGTGCTATATAAATCAATGATTTTTTTCTTTTGATTTATTTCACTTAAATGGCAGTATGGATTGAGATCATTTCACTTACTTGCTCCGTCCTTATGGTCTTTAGACTTAATCTTAGCTGTTTTTATCAGCTGAGACAATATTTTCCTGCACTGTGTTTGTGATTTGAAACGGCTCTATTGGTCCATCTCTGCTAGCTATATATGTGCTCTAACCAAAATCAATGGTTGTTTTATTTGAATTATTTATTTTTAGCTTTAAAATTTAGTGCCTACTATCAATTATTGGTCGAGCTTTGGTTTTTACTCCTGTGATATTTAGACTATGAACAATTGATAGCACTCTAAACAGAAGCTCTGATTTAAAATTTGGTCATACACTGAAACCAAATTGTTGTTATCGGCCAGAGACAGTATTTTGCTGTGTTGTGTTTGTGATTTGAAACAGGTCTATTGGTCCATCTCTGGTAGCTATATATGAGCTCCGACCAGAAATGCTATGATTAGACCAAAATCAATAGTGCATGTCATTTGATTCGCATCTTCATAGGAATCTGTTGATCCTATATAGTATGATTATGCAGAGCCGATTTGTGTGATTACATTATTATGTATTCTAATTTTACTCCTTTGTGAGCGTCTGTGTTACTTACACGATAAGAAGTGTAAAGTACCCTGTGAGGAGGATCTCCCAAAAATTGATTAGAAGTGTTGTAGGACACTCTAGATAGCAGCTCTTATTCAAAATTTGCTCGTAGACTGAAACCAAGACAATATTTTCCTGTCCTGTGTTTGTGATTTAAAAATGTGGTTGTGTGTTAATTTTCAGTCGATGCACTGATTGCCCCTGCCAACAGTTGTTTTCTTTCAATGGTTTTGCCGCATTTCACATCATCTATATCCATTACTTCCAGTAAAACACATCATATATATCCATTACTTACCCTGCATTCAAAGCTTCTCCCCTATCAAAATACTCTGGAAACTTCAAGATTGTTTCCTGTGTAAAAGAAAGATCAATATTGCATGCTTTACTCACTGAATCATCAAGGCTTTTGACATTAATTTCATCTTCATTTTCCTCATTATCATCAATGATTTTGTGATCGCTCTCATCTGCTACATCTTTGTCATTATTCAACCTGAAACCATCAGTAATAATTTGAGAAAATATGAATTATACATATGCTTATATGTGTCGATGTTGTGCAGATATCAAACATTAAAGCATGTACACGTGTGAAATACAAAACATAAAACTAAACCACCAAATATAGGTTTTCATTTGAAGTGTCATTGAACATGATTTACAAAATTATTGTTATGAGTCTTACAATTTTGATGTGAAGAGTCATTCAGAGACGTAAAATTAGATGCAGTACCTTTCTTCCCCTCGAATGCTTGTTTGTGGTATGGATAATTCATTCTGATCCTGTCCATTATCTACAGTAGAACTTCTTTCTTTTCTTTTTCGGGTTGGATCTGTTTCGGAACCCAAACTTCTATTCTCCTCGGGTTCAGGTTGCACTTCAATCGGGTTGTCCTTGGTTGTGTTTGTTTCTTTTGGAACTGCATCATTTTTCACGGAAGTTCCAACATTTCCCTCAGCTATTCTTCTTTCCAAGGTTTCTGCGGTTGTAGTGTAGATTTGTATACAATACCTACAATGATTAAGAAGCATCTGTGCCTGTAATTTTTTTTATGTATATGTACTATTAGGATTTTCAAAACCATAATATTGAATGAATAGTAGTTATATCATTATTTTCCTCTCACCTTAGAGAGTGAGCAAGTATCTGCATCAAAACACAATACAAGCGGACCTTCATCGGTGTTGTACAGTTTCGTTACCTCGGCTGTCAGTCCATGCTCGAGTCCCATAAGGTCATGGACCTTCTGAAGGTCTTGGTTTGCCTTCTTGACATCCCAATCACGAACCGATGGTCGCTTGTATTTTGCTGTCAGAAATAGGCTTTTCTTCCCCATTTTCTCCAACTAATTAATCTGCACAATAAAAACATGCACATACATAAATTAAAAATCCACCATTTAGTTGTTTTAAATAAATAAATATATATATATATATATATATATATATATATATATATAGAATGATCACTATTAGGAAGTGGAAGTCCGCTAATGGATTTGCAACTTCCGGAGTTTGAAGGCTCTCTTTCATATACCCAAGAACATGTGAGCACCAATTATAAGATGATACCCCAGCTGGATCTTCTAATATGTGCGCATATTGGAGAGATACAAAGCTACTATTAGTCAGGCACAAAATTTTGTGAATGATAAAACAAATTGCACCCTTCACCCAAGCTTTTGGTTTCTCTAGTGTCTTTAATATTCTCTCTAAATCTGTCACCCTCACAGAAGCTGAATAATTTTCATTCAGTCCCAATTCTTTCCTCAATCTCTTTATTGCTTCCTCATAGCAGAGATCGACGTTAATCTTCTTCCCTTCCATTGGGAGCTCATACACCCTATGTACATCTTCCTCTTTCAATGGAAGCACCTCAGTCTTGCTTAATACAATGCACATGTTCTCCTTGTCAATGTTTCTAACAACCCAATCCACAAAGAAAGTGTGGATTCTTTTCCAGTTGCAGATATGCAACAATCCTCCAAAGCAACTGTCATTCAATTCGTCAATTATCTCATGTTTTCTTCTTTTGTCATTTACTGAATTCATAAGCTCAGATACCTTAGGTATACTCATCTTGTGCCTCAGTCTTTGCTTGACATTTTCATCATCTGAACTTCCTTCATCAGAATCTTGTGCAACATTTTGTTGTTTCTTTTTTTGATGCTTCTTTTCTTTACCCTTAGACTTTCTTGTTTCTGCTCCTTATTTTTACCACCATCAGATGATGAAGCTGTGTCATTCCTTTCCTCCTCCTCCATTTGTGTTAGCCCAAAACTGAATGATGGCAATGACTCTAGCTTTTTAGTTTTTTTCATCTGCATGATCAAAGAAAACCATTAAATACATCTAATGATTTTGGAGTACAACTGACCAAAACCATTTCCACATCACAATGGTTTTGGCATAGTTTTTAGAGTTTAACAAAGTGCATTGTGGTGTATGGCTTCTAAATCTCTATGTCCATATTACGTCTTATTTTCACTTATATTTCTGGCAACAGTTGTTTTCTTTCAATGGTTTTGCCGCATTTCACTTATTTGCTCCGTCCTTATGACACTAATATATAAATTCATTATTGTTATTTTTGTTAGGAAAAAACAAACAAGAGCCAGAAATATAAGTGAAAATAAGACGTAATATGGACATAGAGATTTAGAAGCCATACAACACAATGCACTTTGTTAGAACTTTGTTAAACTCTAAAAACTATGCCAAAACCATTGTGATGTGGAAATGGTTTTGGTCAGTTGTACTCCAAAACCATTGGATGTATTTAATGGTTTTCTTTGATCATGTAGGTGAAAAAAACTAAAGAGCTAGAGCCATTGCCATCATTCAGTTTTGGGCTAACACAAATGGAGGAGGAGGAAAGGAATGACATAGCTTCATCATCTGATGGTGGTAAAAATAAGGAGCAGAAAACAAGAAAGTCTAAGGGTAAAGAAAAGAAGCATCAAAAAAAGAAACAACAAAATGTTGCACAAGATTCTGATGAAGGAAGTTCAGATGATGAAAATGCCAAGCAAAGACTGAGGCACAAGATGAGTATACCTAAGGTATATGAGCTTATGAATTCAGTAAATGGCAAAAGAAGAAAACAGGAGATAATTGACGAATTGAATGGCAGTGGCTTTGGAGGATTGTTGCATATCTGCAAGTGGAAAAGAATCCACACTTTCTTTGTGGATTGGGTTGTTAGAAACTTTGCAAAGAGAACATGTGCATTGTATTAAGCAAGACCGAGGTGCTTCCATTGAAAGAGGAAGATGTACATAGGGTGTATGAGCTCCCAATGGAAGGGAAGAAGATTAACGTCGATCTCTGCTCTGAGGAAGCAATAAAGAGATTGAGGAAAGAATTGGGCCTGAATGGAAATTATTCAGCTTATGTGAGGGTGACAGATTTGGAGAGAATATTGAACACACTAGAGAAACCAAAAGCTTGGGTGAAGGGTGCAATTTGTTTTATCATTCACAAAATTTTGTGCCCGACTAATAGTAGTTTTGTATCTCTCCAATATGCGCACAGATTAGAAGATCCAGTTGGGGTATCATCTTATAATTGGTCCTCACATGTTCTTGGGTATATGAAAGAGGGCATTCAAACTCCGGAAGTTGCAAATCCATTAGCGGACTTCCACTTCCTAATGGTGATCATAATATATATATATATATATATATATATATATATATATATTATTTTTAAAACAATTAAATGGTGGATTTTTAATTTATGTATGTGCATGTTTTTATTGTGCAGATTAATTACTTGGAGAAAATGGGGAAGAAAAGCCCATTTTTGACAGAAAAATACAAGCAACCATCGCTTCGTGATTGGGATGTCAAGGAGGCAAACCAAGACCTTTAGCAAGTCCATGACCTTATGGGACTCGAGCATGGACTGACAGCCGGGGTAACGAAATTGTACAACACCGACGAAGGTCCGCTTGTATTGTGTTTTGATGCAGATACTTGTCCACTCTCTAAGGTGAGAGGAAAATAATGATATAACTACTATTCATTCAATATTATGGTTTTGAAAATCCTAATAGTACATATACATAAAAAAATTGCAGGCACAGATTCTTCTTAATCATTGTAGGTCTTGTATACAAATCTACACTACAACCGCAGAAACCTTGGAAAGAAGAATAGCCGAGGGAAATGTTGGAACTTCCGTGAAAAAAGATGTTGTTCCAAAAGAAACAAACACACCAAGGACAACCGGATTGAAGTGCGACCTGAACCCGAGGAGAATAGAAGATTGGGTGCCGAAATAGATCCAACCCGAAAAAGAAAAGAAAGAAGTTCTACCGTAGATAATGGACAGGATCAGAATGAATCATCCATGCCACAAACAAGCATTCGAGGGGAAGAAAGGTACTCCATCTAATTTTACGTCTCTAAATGACAGTTCACATCAAAATTGTAAGACTGTTAACAATAATTTTGTAAATCATGTTCAATGACACTTCAAATGAAAATCTTTATTTGGTGGTTCAGTTTTATGTTTTGTATTTCACACGTGTATATGCTTTAATGTTTGATATCTGCACAACATCGACACATATAAGCATATGTATAATTCATATTTTCTCAAATTATTACTGATGGTTTCAGGTTGAATAATGACAAAGATGTAGCATATGAGAGCGATCATAAAATCATTGATGATAATGAGGAAAACGAAGATGAAATTGATGCCAAAAGCCTTGATGATTCAGTAAGGAAAGCATGCAATATTGATCTTTCTTTTACACAGGAAACAATCTTGAAGTTTCTGGAGTATTTTGATAGGGGAGAAGCTTCAAATGCAGTGTAAGTAATGGATATATATGATGTGTTTTACTGAAAGTAATGGATATGTATGATGTGTTTTAATGGTTTTTAATTTGTGATGTGTAAAACTATAAGAACAAACTAATGGTTTTCTATATGATGTGTTTGGCAATAGTGAATCAGTTAAGCCACAATGTAAAGCAAGCAATGTGATGGAGGAGGAGAAACCAGATGAACAAAATCCTTTGGAAACTGAGAAGTTTTCTGATGGGAGAGAAGTTTCGAATGCAGAGTAATGTATTTTAATGGTTTTTAATTTATGATGTGTAAAACTATAAGAATGAACTAATGGTTTTCTATATATGTTTGCCAATAGTGAATCAGTTAAGCCACAATGTGAAGCAAGCAAATGTGATGTAGGAGGAGGAATTAGAGGAGCAGAAGACTTTGGAATCTGAGAAGTTTCCAGAGTTTTTTGATGGGGGAGAAGCTTTGAATGTAGGGTAAGAAATGAATATATATGATGTGTTTGCCAATAGTGAAAAATGCAATGTGAAGCAAGGAAACGTGATGGAGGACAAGAACCCGGAGGAGCAGGAACATTTGGAACTTGATAGAGACACTGTTATAGAGTAAGAATAAACCAATGTAACATGACAATTCTACTTTATAATTGATTCATTAAATTCTGCAAATTATTAATTCTGCAAACTAACAACTATGAAATTTATTTGACAGGGCAACTCCATTAAGGTCGGTGTTACCTGATGTAATAATCAACTTGGATAACGTTCAAACAGTGCAGACAAAGAAAAGAAAGAAGCATGATATGCTTTATTCTGGTGGCACATACCCTGAGCGTAAAAGAGCTGTGAAGAAATCAAAATACCTTACAAGCCCCTACGATGAAGCTGTCTATTAGTCAAATGCAACTAAGATGCAGAAGGATATATCAACATTTGTTTGGAGCATTTCACATGATGAGTAAGGGAAAACCATTTTAAATATCTATTGGCAAATTATATAAATTAGTGAGCTTTGTTAATGTTTTTTGCCAAATTGGTTGTTTTATTTGGATTGGTTGTTTTATTTGGCTATACTATAGATTTTAATGTCAGATAATATTCTAGTAGTACAAATCCTAAATGTTTTATAATAATTTAGAGAGGAGATTTTGTACTACTCGGATAACAAGGCTCATGCTTTCACTTTACAAAGAAGAGACTTGTGGTCACTTCAAAAAGATAAATGTGTGTCATGCTTCGTGATAAATGTCTCGGTCAATTGCTTGAATTGGAATCAACCAAATGAAAAAATGACAAGACTGGTTACACCATTCATAAATTATGTATGCATTACATTCAATTAATGTTAAAAGTTTACATACTGTTTACGTCTTTTTGGAATTGATTTTAGTCATTTTATATAAACAGGTTGACTTGAAAAAACCTGATGCCCTAGATATAACGAACCTAGTTGCATGCAAAAGATTCATCGGAAGACTGAAAAAGTTCAAATACATGGATTGGAAGGCTATTGACCCTACATGTCTAGAATATGTAAGACTCAGTTCATTATAGTTTTGGAAATTTCTGCATATTGATTGTTTGAATTATATGGTGTTGGTTATTTTACTGATGTAATAGATAATGACGCCAGCACTAATTGGAAATCCGGGTTGTCATTATGTATGCTTTGTTGCGAATCTCAAGAGCCAAAAATTTCAATTCCTGAACAGCTTGAAAGGAGAGACATTGCACATGAAGAATGGCGAAGCGACTGTGTACAAGAAGATGTTTGATGTATGGCTGAAGGAGGTGGAAGCATTTGTGACAGAATTGTACAAGAAAAGAAAAATCACAATGTCTTTCCAGTTTAGCACATTTAAGTGGGAAACACCAAAGATGTCTAATCAATGTGATAAAGACAGTTGTGGAGTCTTTTGCATGAAGTTTCTTGCTGAATGGGAGGGTGGCAATATCGAAATGGAATCTTTCAAAGATTGGTCCAAAACGAGAAAACATGGGAAGAATGGCAAGGTTGCAAAAATTATGGATTTGAGAATTGGAATATGTTCAACAATAGTAAGCGACTCCAACAATTGCAAAAGAAACTATGTGGAGAAGGAAGCAACTTCATACTATGAAGAATTGCTTCAAAAGCTAGCACGTCCAACATGATATATAACCTCTGATAACGGACGGGATTAGTGTTAATGTTTTTTTTTATTGAGTTTGTATAAAGATGTTTATGAATTTCTGAATTTGTATAGGGTGTTAATGTTTTTTTTTATTGAGTAAGTATAAAGATGTTTATGAATTTTGATGAATTGAAACAAACTTAGGGGTATGGAATACTGAAACCATAAGTATGGTTTAATGGTTTGATAGTTGGTTGTCTTTTTATAGTATCTTTTATAGTATAATGTTCATTTTATTTTATTTTTGGCCCAAGAATGTTCAATTTAATTTAATTTTATTAAACTTAGGGGTATGAAATATTAAAACCATAAATATGATTTAACGATTTTGATAGTGGACTATGTGAAACCAAAATAATTGACTAATGGTTTTAAATGATAAATTATTATTGGTACATGGTTATGTATATTTGTTAAATTTAATCAAACAATTTATCTTTTAGAAAAACAAAACATACTTTTGCCTACGGAAAGTGACACTAATTATCCGCAGTTTGACAGAAAGATAAGGTTGTGTCTTTTTATATGTTTCATAGTATAATGTTCATTTTATTTTATTTTTGGCCCAAGAATGTTCAATTTATTTTAATTTTATTAAACTTAAGGGTGTGGAATACTAAAACCATAAGTATGGTTTAATGGTTTTGATACTAAAACCATAATTGTGTAATGGTTTTAAATGAAATTATTATTGGTACATGGTTTTAAATAATGATTAAGATGTTATGCACTGAAATTATTACTGAAACCATATGTGTGGTTTAATGGTTTTGATAGTTTTCAATGTTAAACCAAAATAATTGTCTAATGGTTTTGTAATAAAAAAATTGTGATAACCACTTTTTTTGTAAAGCTTCATCATCTCTCTTTTATTTCTTACGTTGTAAAACGAATTTCTGGCTTTGTCTAAATATAATTGCGCTTTAATGGTTTTAATAGACTTGTATGTGAAAGAAAAATAATTTTCAAATGCTAAATAAAATAAAAGAATAGTGAAAATTATTATTTACAAATGGTTTTAAATAAAAACTATTAATGAAACCATAAGTATGGTTTAATGGTTTTGATATTGTTCTACACGAAACCAAACTAATTGTCTAATGGTTTTGTAACAAAAACCATACGTATGGTTTAATGGTTTTGATAGTTTTCAATGTGAAACCAAAATAATTGTCTAATGGTTTTGTAATAAAAAAATTGTGATAACCACTTAAATCATTATTAAGTAACCACTTAATAGTACATACTTATAACCTAATGTGAATTAATCAATAAGTAACCACTTTTTTTGTAAAGCCTCATCATCTCTCTTTTATTTCTTACGTTGTAAAACGAATTTCTGGCTTTGTCTAAATATAATTGCGCTTTAATGGTTTTAATAGACTTGTATGTGAAAGAAAAATAATTTTCAAATGCTAAATAAAATAAAAGAATAGTGAAAATTATTATTGACAAATGGTTTTAAATAAAAACTATTAATGAAATCATAAATATGGTTTAATGATTTTGATATTGTTCTACACGAAACCAAACTAATTGTCTAATGGTTTTGTAACAACCTATAATCATCAATACATAACAATAAAATCTAATACAAACTTATAACATAAAAACAATCAATCAGTGACCACTTTTTTTTTTAATGCTTCACCATCTCTCTTTTGTTTCTTCCGATTTATAAGGAATTTCTGCCTTTCTCTAGCTTTTTCATAATCACTTTTAAGTCGCTTCTTTGACTTAATTGGATTTGGTCTTTCTTTGAACTTTGGTGCAGAGGACTTCACACCAGCAGATGGTTCACCGACAGCAGCTACTTTTGAAGACTTAGACGCTGTCACGGAAGATGGGTCTTTACGTACACATTTAGAAAGAAGCAACTCCTCTGCTTTTATCCCAGCTTCAAGAACACCGTGTAGAAAAACTTCAGATGCCTCCGGATCTGCACAAAAACGTGTAGAAAGCTGAACTGTAACAACACAAATTTGTTGATATCGTTGTCCTTGAGTGGTGTCTTAAGTGCCAACATTGATGGTCGATTTCAGCTTATTGACAAACAGACGCACATCTTTAGTCCAACGCTTTAAAACATATTGTCCAGGTATTGTCTTCAAAAAATAATATTGCACACAACCACCTAAGAACTCCAAAATCTTCAAAACATGTCGACATAAGAAGCCCCTGTTCTCAAACATACGACATGAACAACTAAAACTTTTGCTTCTAATGTCAACTGTGACAACCCTTTCATCAAGTCGATCATGATCTTCAAAACTTGGGAAAAGGTTTTCTTGAAGTTCTGCATCCAAAACCTCAACATTGGAAGGCACATCATTATCATTATCAGCATCATCATAATTATCAACAACCTTTTCAATTCTGAAAACTTTGAAATACATGTTCAAGGCAGACCCTTTTGTTGTGTCCTCCTCATAATAGTATTTGAAGGAAAGGTCATACTGATTGTGAATAAATGCAAAGCAAGCTGGTGTGTACTTGTTTACAACGGACCGCATCAGCTGACTGTTGGGATAATTATTTTTTTTTCTAGTGTTTGCAGCCTTGAAGTCCAATTCAGCATGATTATCTCTCATTCTCTGAACCATAATGTTGAAATGACTAAAGAATCGAACAAGTGAATGGTCTGGCTGCAGAAATCCACGAAGAAAAGCATTGAAAGACTCACTTAACTGAATCATTTTCAGACCAGCTGTAAAATGTGACTTGACCCAAGCTGAAGACCAATGCATACGATTTCCGTAAGTTTGGACAAGCCACCTAAAGTCTGAAGTAGGCCTTCCATTAAAACAATTTTTCATCATCTGATCCCAATTATAGTCAAAATCTGATTCATCTTCTACATTTGAAACCAAATTAGTTAACTCATCGAAAAATGCACTGTTTGCGCAAGAGCCGAGATTTTTCTTTGCATTCTCCGCCATGTGCCATGAACAAAGCCCATGAAAAACACCTGGAAAAATATTTGGAATTGAACATAATAACGCACTAGCCTGGTCTGTATATATTGTCTGTGGTTTCTTATTGGACATACACTTCAAGAATGTTGTAAACAGCCAATCAAAAGTAGTTGTTGTCTCATCGTACAATTCCGCAGCACCAAATAAAACACTCTTACGATGATTGTCAAAACCAATAAAGGCAGCTGAAATTTAAATGATCCAAATCAGAACAAAAATACAACATATATATAACACAATCAAGAGATGATAATGCAACAATATCCTTTGATTCTTTGTAATAATATTCTTGTAGATTTGTATTGTATAAAAGTGTACCCAATCACTTGAAGTGACAACAATTAATTATAACAAATTGTGTCCCTTTGGATATGACATACGTAATGCATTTGATTTCTTAAATTTTATCCACAAATTTAATTAGTTTGAACAGAATATGTGATGAACATATCATAGGGTTTGATTGTAACATCACATTCATGGATACTAACTCATAAAAGAGGGCTTGAATTGAATGTTACCTATATTAACCATGCTAGAACAAAATACAACATAATGAAAGTAAACACTAATTAAAAACCTGAGAGAAGGAAAAGATACTAACCTAATGGACAATATTGATTGTTTGTTCGGTAAGTTGTGTCAAAACTGATGACATCGCTAAATAGAGAATAATCTAGTTGCATAATTCCATCTGCCCAAAAAATGCTAGCTATGTCTTCTGCAACATCAACTTGGATATCATAATAAAAAGATGGTTTCGAGAGAGCTTTATTTCTAAAGAAATCTTGAATTACAGTTGCTTCACCAACCACCATCTCTTTTTGACGAATTGTCATTAGATAGTTCTTTAAGTCTGAAAACCGAAAAGGAAGATTCTCTGTGCCTCCAACTCCTTGACCCATAACTTCATAAGACGTTCTCATTGACATTCCAGCTTTAGAATTTATAAGAGTTAGTTGTCCTTGAACTTCATTTACTTCTCGAAATGATCTCAGGTAACACGAATGCTCTGGTTTATGTAATGGATGACAGTGAGCCACATCCCATCTATATATCTTATACACATTCAAAACTTCATCCAGCTTCAAAGATATTCTAGCTTTACAACCAACCATTTCCTCAGGTTTTTCTTTCACTTTCACAAATTCAATAACCAATGGACTGTCTGATGTTGGCCTGTTGTTAGGATTAAGCAAACTTTCCTTCTTGAATCAGTGATGAAGTTTCAACACTCAGTTGTCCACTCTCAGATGAAGTTGATATCAAATCCATTGAAAACAGCAACAAACACTGTTAAGAACAAACAACCATTAGATATCATAAATTGAAACTACAACTGAAGCAAAATTGAAGCTAATTGCTACAACCGAATCACTAAATTTGAATAACTAAATTGATACTAAGAACAAATCCAAAATTTGAATCAATATGCCAAAACCAATATGCTGTGTAAATGGTTTTTTCAAGTTTTACTCTAAAACCATTTTGCTGTGAAAATGGTTTCAGAGTGTTGATTTGAAACTACAACTGAAGCAAAATTGATTCTTATACAAATAGAAAAATGAAGCTAATTGCTACAACTGAATCACTAAATTTGAATCACTAAATTGATACTATACTAAGAACAAATTCGAAATTTGAATCAAAAACTAAATACAACAAAAATCATATACATGATTACCTCTTCAAAATGCAGTACGAATTTGCTGGAGCGAGATAGCCGAAAAAACTACGTCGGACCGGCGAGAAAGGGTGAAATTCGTGCAACCTAGACGCTGAAATCACGTCGCAATCACGACTGGAAAACGAAGTCGGAGCGGCGAGCAAACGTGAAGCAAGGTTCGCCTGTGAAATCGGCGCAATTACGCTGTGACGTAGCCGGAAAAACACGTCGGAAATCAGAGCAAAATTGGAGTCGCGAAAACGGAGAAAGAATGCGGTTTCTGCATTCAGATTGTGGGGTAGTTGAGAACCATAGGATCATTACAAGTGTCCAATTATCTGATGGTTGTGATTAACTTATGCATGGTGCATAAGTTATGGCTTATGCACCATAACTTTTGCCCTTACATGAGGGTGATCTAAATCTCACATATAACCGTACCAAACATTTTTGTTTATTCAATTCTCCTTACTGCCACTTTTTAAAGTGAAATCAAAATATTGTTTTTCTGTCATACCTGGTTTTACTTGGAACATAATATTATGTATGTAAATATATTCCATATGTTTTGAAAAGAGTGTTTTCACATTTCTTGAGAAGATCTTTCTGCTAATTCAACGTTCTGTTGAATCTGTATTTGATGGAAAATATGCTGTCAAAAAATTTTTTTTGGTTGTTATAGGTGATAGACTCGCAAAATAAGGTAGAGTGTGATATTTGTTTGGTCTTTTCTCCGGATATTCTGAACCAAGTAGGAGTTTTCCTCGTAGTGGAGGGTTGTGGTTCGAATGTCTTTGCACCAAGTGCTACACCTTGCATTAGGAATGTTTAGAGCTGTCAATGTTGGGGTGCCAAAAAGTTCCCAAGTATAATTTTTTAAATCTTTTTACGCACTTTTTTTTATCTCTTTCAAAGCTCTGATCCTACATAATACAGGACAGATGATGGATTAACTAAGGATATCGAATTAATAAAATGCAGGCAGATATATTTTCAGAATTTATGGTAGTTCAAACAATGGCTGAACTGGAAACAAAGAAGGAACCACGCATAACAAAGCTTGCATTCAATTATTTTTGTAATAATCTCAACCAGAAATTCTAAGGAGCAATTACTATAAAGAGGAGCATAAAATGTGAAAGTGAGGAGCAAAATTGAACCTCATTTTGGATTTTTTTTCAACAATAACTATACCAATCACAAATAAGTAAGTTGTAAAAAGAATTCATTCACATGTGATAAGAGTTCAGACCCTTTTCCCAATTCATATTTTATAGACTTTTAGCAAGTGTACTAAAAATGCATCGAAGTAATAAAATTTATAAGTTCGTCTCCACGAGGATTGTGTTAATCTCAATTTGACAATAAAGTAAATATTTAAGATGTATAAATTATTTTGTAAAAGTATCTTTAATTTGATTGCATAAAATTAAATAACATAAAATATAGATTCAGTCAGAAAATATATATTCGGTTAGAAAATATAGATTATGTTAGAAAATATAGATTCGGTTAGAAAATATGAAGAGAGATGAGATCAGGTCTTTCGAATCATCTATATTTCCCTAATTGGTATACTGCACCATATTCTTATGAATGATTCTCTAGTTTCACGATTGTTAACAAAATAGTCCTAATCAATCCCTTGAGTTAGGACCCTCTTCTTAAACAACAGCCCCTAATTCCTTAGGTGGTCTAATAATCCTCGAAGGTTTAAGCACATTAACCTAATATCACTAACAAACGATTATCCATTCCTAGACTAACCATGTTTATTAGAACAATTCAATGGGTCTAAGTTGAAAGTTAGGGTCAGTAGTTATTCATACTCACGATGTTTATATGTGATCAAGATATAAAAGCATTAAAACAATTGAATTGAATAAAAACTAAATTGTCATTCAGAAATAATAGAGTTTCACAGCAACATGGATCAATTAGGGTTACATAGAATCATCTCAGACCTAATCTCTAAGAGATTTAGCTACTCATAATTGAGTTTACAAATAGCATAATCAATGAAAGAATTAAAACATACATAAACTGATAAAAGGATGAAGAAATCGCCCTCCTAGCCGTCTCTGGATGTCAAAATTGCACTTTGCTGTCCAAGATTCGTAACCCTTGTTTTCAGAATAGTCTTCAGCTTAAATAGGCACAGAAATTCGCCTAAATCATGTCACGTTTCAAGTAAATCGTGACACGTTTTTACCTTGTGTAGCAAGAAACTGAATTAGGGTTTCACCAAATCGTGTCGCGTTTTAGCCATCGTGACACATTTTTGAAGGTGGGAAAAACACAAGAAGGGGGGGTTGAATTGTGTTTTCAAAAACGTTTCTTTCTTACGAAAAATAGCACTGTTCTCAGGATTCAGAGTCTGATGGAGTTCAGACTCTAATCAGAGTTCAGAGTCTCAGCAGCGGAATAAGGATCAGATGCAAGAAAGAAAGAAGACACAAACAATTTTATACAGGTTCCTTCCACAAACCGGAAGTAGTCCTGTCCCCCTTGCACTTCCAAGGAGAGTTTCACTAAAATGTAATATCAAATTACAAGTTGCTCAAACACACAAGTAAGAGACTTCCTTTGCTCAATCACACAAGAATGAGACTTCAGATGCTCAAGCACACAAGCAAGAGACTTTAAAACAATTACAAAGAATTGAAAAGAGTTTTGAATACTTGATATACTATCAGAGGTATTCACAAAACAAAATGAAACAGAACAGACTCTGTTTTCTTAGATACTTAGAAATTCTAAAATGTGAGCTTTTGTAAGAATTATCTAAGTTGTTGATGAGCAGATTTTGCGACTTAGAATATGAGATTAGAATTCAATTCGCGTGTATATCCTTCTGATTTCTTGTATATTAAATTCTTCAAGTCTTCAGCTCTATTTATAGAGGTTTTGAGAGACGTTGGAGAACAGCCAGCTCATCAACTTTTCTTTACCGAAGCTGATTTGACACCCTTGATCCTTTGCTTGATTTGAGGCTTGTACAATGAAATCAAATTCAAATCCATTCCCTCAAATAAGGAAAAGTTTCTGCTACAGTTACTGTTATTCTTGTCGTGTATAGAAGACACTGTGCAGAGTTGGTGGTTGCAGGGACAAACGTAGGCATAGTGGTTGTACTTTTCGTACACTGTACTTTGTCAATGCTTCTTGGTGTCTGAAGAATCTTTGCTTCTGGATACCATTTGCTTCTGATGAGTCTGCCTCTGATGAACTTGCTTCTGATGACTTCATCTTCAGAAGCTCTTTCTTCAGACGCACTCTGACTCTGAATTTCCAGGAGCTCTTTTAGTCAGATATTCTTCAAGCTTCGGTTTAAGATTTCCTTTGCTCTTTAAATTTATTCAAACAGAACCTCTTGTAAATAAATCTTTGATTAATGGTCCTGCACACTTGAATAAATGTTTAGCAAATCCAATTGATAATTTTTAATACCTTGTTATCATCAAAACTTAAGTGGTATACTTGTGAAACACCCTTTGTTCCAACAATCTCCCCCTTTTTGATGATGACAAACATAAGTATTTAAAAAAATCAATTGTTGTTAACTTAATTAACAAGTTGACTCTTTAAGGATTCTGAGTTTTGTAAGCTCAGACTCCCCCTGAGTCTGATATTCTTTAAGGTGAGGTTTGTAAGCTCCCCCTAAGTCCTATCCAGGTTAATTAAGTTCATTTTTACGCTTAATACCAATATCATAGAATGTAGATGAGTTAAAAATTGGGTTCTCAAATAAAATTTGTTAAGATAAATTTTATTTCATTCTTGGGCTCAGCTTCTGTTAAATACTTTTCTATTACTCCCCCTTTTGTCATCTATTAAAAAGATAAAACAAACAGTAAAAAAAATGTATAAAACAAAAGTGAAGAAATAGAAACTTTTATATAAGAATGATCAGGAAAGTACAGAGTGTCAAAACATAGAAAGCAGGCAATTAAGACACATAACAAAGAAAACAAAAACAAGGTGTGCAGCTAAGGGTTTGGTTGGGGTTGATGCTGTTGCTGTTGCTGTTGAACAAGAGCCATCAGACGCTGGATGTCTTCAGACTGCTTCCTAACAGTTTCTTCCAGAGCCAGTTGTCTCTGAAGAAGGTGATCTTCCCTAGCCTTAGCTTCTTCTTGCTGCTTCAGCACCTTTTGCTTCAGCATCTTGAAGACCTTGGAGTCTCTTGTTACATATTCAGATTCAGCATAGAACGGGGCATTAGCCAAAAACAGAGGCTTGGTCTGGAGTTGAGAAGAGGAGTGGGATTCTCGCAAGCGTCGTTCCATGGCGCGAGCTTGAATATCACAACACTTCTGGGCAACACCATCAAAGAAGTTCAATGCCCTATTCGTAAGATTACACCAGCTTTCTTGATAGATGAATGGTAGAAATGGAGTGTTCCGAAGAAGCACCAAACTCTGCATTTCATCATTCAGAGCCACCAGACGTTCATCCAGGTATTCAGAATCCAAAATGTTGATGGGGGGTTGGTCAGACATTTGGATTGGTGAAGATTGGTTAGAGTTAGAGGGTGAAGACATGTGGTTTGGTGGTGGTTCAGAATGTGAAGCAGACACAGTGGGTTCAGATTCTGTCACTGGGACAGACTCTGTAGCCACAGTTTCCATTTCAGATTCTGGAATGGTTTCATTTGGAGGTTGGTTTACAGTTGTTGGTTGTTGTTGTTGGTATTCAGGAAGTTCTCCTGAATAATGTTTTTCAAGATTGGAGAGGTCATCCTGTTCTGAGGTTGTGTTTTGTGGTGAATGGGGTGGTTGTTGTTTGTTTGTTGATGGATTGTCAGTTACCACTTGTTCTTCAGCAGCAGCTGTTAAATCAACAACTTGTGGACTGACTGGGTTTGTGGTTGACGAGGGTGGAATAGAAGTATCAGGAGCAAGCATATTTAAAGGTTGGATAACAGGTGGTTGGAAGGGATGATTGGCAGGTAGTTTATTACAGATGCCTATCCTCCTTTCACCTAACTCACCTATTGTCTTATAAACATCGTCTGACACTTCTTTGTAGGGAGTGGGTTTAGAAGAAGGTTTGGATTTTGTAGTGGTAGTTTTGGTTTTGAGGGTTCTTTTGGCCTTGGGTACAGGCATGGATATTTTGAATTTCTGACTTAGAGGTGCATTGTCTAAGTCAGAGTCTGTAGAAGATGAAGTGAAGGTAGAGGGTGGAGGAATTGGATTCTGAGTTACCTTAGATGTCTTGGGAACGTCTGAGGCAGCAGCCTCTGAAGCAGCAGCTTCTGATGTAATCCCAGTGACTGATTTGTCCGGGAGAGAAACACTCGTCCGGATTACTGGTGAAGACCCAGCAGCTACTGAAGCAATCTCTTGAGGAACAGCATCTGAGGTAACAGCTTCAGAAGTCCTTGAGGTTTCTTGCAGAACCTGCTGAGCTCCCTTCATAGCACTTTCTTCCAGCTTCTTGGCCAAAATCTGAGCCTCAATAACCTTCTCAATGAGATGTTGATCTTCATCATGATCAATGCCCATAGCTTCCAGAGTCTTGTCTCTATCAATCCGGTATTGGGCTTTTAACCTTTTCTTCTCATTTTTAAGGTTCTGATAGTGCTCTTCAGTCCTCTTCTGTTGTTCAGGAGTGGGTTCAAACATAGGCATCACAATCTCCCCAGTTGCTAGCCTTTTGAGTGGTCTTACAGTCTCAACAAAGCCAGCTTCTTTTTCTTCCTGGGCTTGTTGAAATCTTTCCTCAATGTTTGACTCAGCCTTTCCTCTTTTCCTCTTTGGAGTAGTCACAGTTCCAAAGGTAGTTGCTTGAGTATTAGCAGCCTTCTGCTTTCTGGCCACAGCAACTTCAGATTTCCTCTGGGCTTCTCCAGACTCCTTAGCAAAAGCTGCTAAATAAGCAGATAATGCTTCAGGATTGTTTTCTTTAAGAACAGAGGGAAAATTTCTGATGAGAGGAAGAGGGGCTTCAGACTCCTTCAAATCCTTTGAGTCAGTCAGGATTGATGTAATGGCCTTCATGTTGTAGAGGGATGAGCCATTTATCATCCTTCCAGTAGAGACACCCAGCACTCTGTCTGACGCCAGATTGAACGTCTCCAGAGTTCTCAGAACACCTCCTTGGTAGAAGATTTCAGAGAGAAGTCTTCCACAGGGGATTTGTTTCCTTTTTCCTTTATAGGCTTCTTTGACAGCCCAGCATAAATGATGCATGATATATTTTGGAAGATTTATTGGTTGAAATCCAGCCAAGAAATACAGCACCAGTTTATGATCAGAGTTAGGTTGATCAGCACCTCCTCCCTTCTGGAAGAAGCACTCATTCATAATCTTCAGAAGCACCCTGTGCTCTATATCCATTTCAACCAACCTGGTTGCAGGGTTTCCTTTCAGCAGCAGTTTTGTAAAGCTGCCCAGCATGGCGTCTTTACTGCTGACGTTCCACTGAAACCTTCCTTCCATAGGCATCCTGCATGCCTGAGCAATCACTTCTTCAGTGATAGATACAGGGATACCCATCACAGCAGATTTAATTTCAAGGCCGTGAAAAGGTTCAAGACCCATTTCTTTTCTTGTTTTGCCTCTCAAAGAGGGGTTTCTTAACACAGCTTCCTTTTCTTCTGCCTTGGCTGAATCAACATCAAAAACTTCAGCCCTAATCCAGAATTCCTTTACCAGATTTACATAAGTTGGTCCATTTAACATCTGGAAGTACCCAACCATCCTTTGAGCAGAGATAAACGCTTCCATATCAACCTTGTTTCTCTTTAAAGAAGCGAAATCCACTGGTGATTCAATTTGAACGACCAACGAGCCCTTTTGAAGAGGAACGGTTACAGGTTTAATGGAGATGTTTGATTTAGAACTTGAACCGCTTGTAGACGAAGCCATTTGGAGAAGATGAAGTTTGGGGGTTTTGGGTTTCTAAGTTTGAGAGAAGAGAGAAAGTTGATTCTTTTAAAACATAACTGCTTAAGACTTAAAAGTGTAGGAAAGTGAGTGAGTAGTGTGTGTTTGGTATATATAGTGATTTGAAAAACAACTCTTCACATTTCAGAAGTAATAGCCAAACATGCGTATTAATGACTTGAGGGGCGCGAAAAATATTGAGAAAGAAAAACCATCATTGCCCTTAAAAAGCGTTGTTTCCCAATGCAGAAAGACGTGTCAGAAGCCTATACAAATTAACTTTAACCTTTCCACTTCCCAGTACTTTCAGAGTCACAAAAAGATTCCTTTTCAGGGTCTGATAATTTTCTCAGAGGCTGAGTCTTTTCAGATTCTCCTAGGAGAGTCTGAAGCTTATTCAACGTCTGATAATTTTCAGAGTCTGATTTTTCATTCAGAGTCAAACATTACTCAGAGACAAAATGCATGTTCAAATTTTTCTTTATAAAATCAAATCTTTCAATGGTTAAAGGTTTTGTAAAGATATCAGCCCACTGATGATCAGTATCAATAAATTGAATATCTAATATCCCCTTTTGAACATAGTCTCTGATAAAGTGATGTTTGATTTCAATGTGTTTGGCTCTTGAATGAAGAATAGGATTTTTAGATAGACAAATAGCAGCAGTATTGTCACAATAAATTGGGATACAGTTTTCAGTTATTTGGTAGTCTTCTAACTGATGTTTCATCCAAAGCAGTTGTGTGCAACAACTAGCAGCTGAGATGTATTCTGCTTCTGCTGTTGACAAAGCAATAGTTGCTTGTCTCTTACTGGCCCAGGATATCAGATTCTCACCAAGAAACTGACAGTTTCCACTGGTTGATTTTCTTTCAATCCTGTCACCAGCATAGTCAGCATCACAGAATCCAACTAGCTTATAATCTGAAGATTTCTTGTAAAGAAGTCCAAGATTAGTTGTTCCTTTCAGATATCTAAAGATTCTTTTAACCGCAGTTAAATGTGATTCTCTAGGATCTGATTGAAATCTTGCACACAGACAGACACTGAACAAAATATCAGGTCTAGATGCAGTGAGATACAACAGAGAACCAATCATACCTCGATATATCTTTTGATCAACTTTGGTTCCTTGATCTTCTTTGTTCAGAGTGCAGGTAGGATGCATTGGAATGTTCATTTCCTTGCAGTCTTCAAGTTTAAATTTTTTCAGAAGCTCTCTGGTATACTTGGACTGATGAACATACACTCCTTCTTTGCACTGATTGATCTGAATTCCTAGAAAGAACTTCAGTTCTCCCATCATGCTCATTTCAAATTCTTCCTGCATCATCTTAGAAAATTCCTTGCAAAGAGATCTATTAGTTGAACCAAAAATAATATCATCAACATAAATTTGTACAATCAGAATGTCTTTCTCAAGTGTCTTCTTGAAGAGTGTTGTATCAACCTGACCTCTTTTAAAATCATTTTTAAGCAAGAAATTACTCAGTCTGTCATACCAAGCTCTGGGAGCTTGTTTCAGACCATAGAGAGATTTCTTTAGCTTATAAACGTAGTCAGGATGTTTTAAATCCTCAAAACCAGGTGGTTGTTTTACAAACACTTCTTCAGATATGACTCCATTGAGAAATGCGCTTTTAACGTCCATTTGATACAAAGTTATGTTGTGATTTACTGCGTAGGAAAGAAGTAACCTGATTGCTTCCAATCTCGCAACTGGAGCAAAAGTTTCAGTGTAATCAATGCCTTCTTGTTGGCTGTATCCTTGAGCAACAAGTCTGGCTTTGTTTCTAATTACTTCTCCCTGTTCATCTAGCTTGTTCCTAAACACCCATTTAGTTCCAATAATGTTCTTGTGTTCAGGCTTAGATACAAGATCCCATACGTCATTCCTTTTAAATTGATTGAGCTCATCTTGCATTGCTAAGATCCATCCATCATCAGCTAGTGCTTCATCAACTGTAGTAGGTTCCATCATGGATAGCAGACCCAGGGCAGACTCTTCAGGTCTGAAATGTGATCTAGTTCTTCTGGGGCTTTCTTTGCTACCAATGATCTGATCCTCAGGATGAGAAGACTTGTATTTGAATGAATTTTTGGATTGGATAACTTGCTGTGAATCATTTTGATTTTCTTCAGAAGCTTCAGCAATAGGGACATCAGGAGCAGTCACAGCCTCTGAAGTTTGATCAGGTTCTGAACAATCATCAGACTCTTCTGAACCTGCATTATTTTCACTTTGCTCTGGAATTTGACTTCCAGGCTCTTTGTCATCGAACTTGACATGTATAGACTCTTCAACACAGAGTGTTTCCAAGTTATACAGTCTGTATGCCTTAGATCTCTCAGAGTAACCTAGAAAGATTCCCTTTTGAGCTTTTGCATCAAATTTCTTCAGATAGACTTTATTGTTCAAAATGTAACAAGTACATCCAAACTGATGGAAATAAGAAATGTTGGGTTTCCTACCTTTAAAGAGTTCATATGCTGTTTTGTTCAGGATGGGTCTGATGTAGATCCGGTTCTGAACATAACATGCTGTGTTCACTGCTTCTGCCCAAAAGTGTTTTGCCAGATTGTTTTCATGAATCATGGTTCTTGCCATTTCTTGAAGAGTCCTATTCTTTCTTTCTACAACTCCATTTTGTTGTGGAGTTCTAGGAGAGGAGAATTCATGGACAATTCCAAATTTTTCACAAAATATTTCAAATGGCTCATTTTCAAATTCTCCCCCATGATCACTTCTGACTTTTAGAATTTTAAGTTCTTTTTCAGATTGGACTTGAATACAGAATTTTGTGAACACATCATATGAATCATCTTTAGATTTGAGAAACTTAACCCAACTCCATCTACTGTAATCATCAACAATCACCAATCCATATTTACTTCCATATATGGATGCAGTACTGACTGGTCCAAATAAATCAATATGGAGTAGTTCTAAGGGTCTGGAGGTAGAAACAATGTCTTTAGATTTGAAAGAAGTTTTAACAATTTTTCCCTTCTGACATGCACCACAAAGTGCATCTGAGTGATAGTCAATGTCTGGTAGCCCTTTGACAAGTTGTAACTTGCTAAGCTTGGAGATTAATCTCCAATTAGCATGTCCCAACCTTCTGTGCCACAGCCATTTCTTATCACTCACTGACAGGAGGCAGAATACCTTCTGATCAGTCAGTTCTGAAAAATTTATCTTATAGACATTGTTCTTTCTCTTTCCCTTAAACACTACAGATTGGTCATCAGTGTTGATTACTGTGCAGTTGTTCTTATTAAACAAGACGTCATAACCATTATCACAAAATTGACTTATGCTAAGTAGGTTATGCCTTAGTCCATCTACAAACCACACATTATTGATTGAGACTGAGGAATTACCAATTGTTCCAGTACCAATGATTTTGCCAGTTTGGTTTCCTCCAAATCCCACAGTTCCTCCCTCTTTCATGGTCAGGGTTAGGAACATAGACTTTTCTCCCGTCATATGTCGCGAGCATCCACTGTCCAGATACCAGGACTTCTGCTTTGTATTTCCTTTTAGACATATCTGCAGCATCAACAATTTGTGTCTTAGGTACCCATACTTTCATGGGTCCTTTTGGGTTAGTCCTAGAAGTTCTGAATCTCTTTTGTGTATTCTGTCTGAATTTTTCTTTGCCAATCTTCCTCCAGACTTTGGGTTCAGAACCTTTAGTCTCAGAATGTGACTTAGTAAAAATAGCTTCTTTTCTCTGAAATCTAGGCTTTTGAGTTTCAGACTCTGTTTTCTTCAGAACCTGTTTGATGGGTTCTGATCTTTTCAGAATCTGTAACGTTGGAGCTTTTGATTTAGAGTCATTCATGACCTTTGTCTTATAACTCTTAGGTTTTGACTTAGTCAATTCCTCTGAATTTGAAGACTTAGATTTTGAATGAGAAGCCTTTTCAGATTCAGACACAAAATGAGTTTTCAGACCTTCTTTGATGTTATCAGAACAAGGTTTTAGAATTACTTCACTAGAGTTACCTCCTGTGAACCCAATTCCCTTTTTGTTGTTCTGATTTATGCTATAAATCATGGATGCAACTTTGGTTCTATCAATTCCTGTGTTAATAAATTCCTGAAGAGCAGCATCCTGCTCAGTCATGATTTTATTATCACCCTTCTTTGTCATTGTTTTCAAGTTATAATTTTCTTGTTTTAAAGCTTCCATTTCCGTCTTAGTTGATTCATGGAGTTTCAGCAGCCTATTGTATCGTTGCTTAACTCTCCTCAACTCAGTGGATTGGTTTTCATAATGACAAAGAAGTTCTTTAAGAGAATCAATTAGTTCAGATCTGGTGAGTTTAGAATATACCTCAGTTTCAGTTTCAGAATCTGTTCTTGACTCAGCATCAGATGATTCTTCTTTGTTATCAGCAGTAGCTACCAAAGCCAGAGCTATTCTAGCTTCATCTTCAGCATCATCTTTGTCAGACTCAGACTCATTATCCAGATCCTCCCAAGTTGCCATCAAGCTCTTCTTGAATTGCTTCTTGAATTTGTTAGATTTGAAGAACGCTTTCTTAGATTTTTCTTTGGATTTCTCTTTCTGCAAGTCTGGACATTCAGCAATGAAGTGTCCAACCTTTTTACAGTTGAAGCAACCTTTCTGATCTTCCTTTCTTGAACTTTTGTGATTACTACCTTTGTTCATAAATTTCTTGTTCTTCTTAGCAAGGTATTGTAATCTGTTTGTGAGCATAGCCATCTCTTGAACAATCTCAGAGTCTTCATCAGAATCTTCAGATGTAGATTCTTCTTCAGACTCCAAAGCCTTCAGAGCCTTACTTGACTTGCCTCTGGACTTTAGTGCGATGGATTTGGACTTCTTGACAGGTTCTTGCTCATTAAGACCTATTTCATGACATTTCAAGGAGCTTATGAGATCCTCAACACTCAAGGTGTTTAAATCTTTAGCTTCCTCAATGGCTGTCACTTTTGGTCTCCACTTTGCAGGTAAACTTCTCAGAATCTTGTTTACATGATCAGACGTTACGTAGCTTTTCTTCAGAATCTGAAGTCCAGAAACAAGAGTCTGAAACCTTGAGTACATGGTCTCAATGTTTTCATCCTCCTTCATTCTGAACAACTCATACTGATGAACAAGCATAGTAGCCTTGGCTTCTCTGACTTTCTTGTTACCCTCATAAAGTGAGCACAATGAGGTGAACATAGCCTTTGCTGTTGATTTGTCACTCATCTTTAAGTACTCTTTATGAGGCAAGGCAGCCACAAGAATGCCTCTGATCGTATGATGTTTCTTATAAAGCTTTTTTTGCTCAGGAGTGTGAGCTTTCCTATCAAGAGCAGCTCCTTCTTCATCTAGCCTCAGATCACCAACACCATCTTCAAGAACATCCCACAACTCTTCATCCATTCCCATGATGTGACTATACATCTTGGTTTTCCACCAAGAAAACATTTCAGGATCACCATTAAACATAGGAGGTTTGTTGTGATTTGAAGATCTTTCACTTTTGTTGATATTGCTGTAGTCATACTGCACAGCAGCTCCAGAACCAAAACCAGAACCAGATGCAGATGCAGAAGCTTCATCCCCAGACATGTTTTTCACCGATCGTTTACTGTAACACGGTTAAGTGCTAGCTACAGAACCAGGCTCTGATACCAACTGAAGGTGGGAAAAACACAAGAAGGGGGGGTTGAATTGTGTTTTCAAAAACGTTTCTTTCTTACGAAAAATAGCACTGTTCTCAGGATTCAGAGTCTGATGGAGTTCAGACTCTAATCAGAGTTCAGAGTCTCAGCAGCGGAATAAGGATCAGATGCAAGAAAGAAAGAAGACACAAACAATTTTATACAGGTTCCTTCCACAAACCGGAAGTAGTCCTGTCCCCCTTGCACTTCCAAGGAGAGTTTCACTAAAATGTAATATCAAATTACAAGTTGCTCAAACACACAAGTAAGAGACTTCCTTTGCTCAATCACACAAGAATGAGACTTCAGATGCTCAAGCACACAAGCAAGAGACTTTAAAACAATTACAAAGAATTGAAAAGAGTTTTGAATACTTGATATACTATCAGAGGTATTCACAAAACAAAATGAAACAGAACAGACTCTGTTTTCTTAGATACTTAGAAATTCTAAAATGTGAGCTTTTGTAAGAATTATCTAAGTTGTTGATGAGCAGATTTTGCGACTTAGAATATGAGATTAGAATTCAATTCGCGTGTATATCCTTCTGATTTCTTGTATATTAAATTCTTCAAGTCTTCAGCTCTATTTATAGAGGTTTTGAGAGACGTTGGAGAACAGCCAGCTCATCAACTTTTCTTTACCGAAGCTGATTTGACACCCTTGATCCTTTGCTTGATTTGAGGCTTGTACAATGAAATCAAATTCAAATCCATTCCCTCAAATAAGGAAAAGTTTCTGCTACAGTTACTGTTATTCTTGTCGTGTATAGAAGACACTGTGCAGAGTTGGTGGTTGCAGGGACAAACGTAGGCATAGTGGTTGTACTTTTCGTACACTGTACTTTGTCAATGCTTCTTGGTGTCTGAAGAATCTTTGCTTCTGGATACCATTTGCTTCTGATGAGTCTGCCTCTGATGAACTTGCTTCTGATGACTTCATCTTCAGAAGCTCTTTCTTCAGACGCACTCTGACTCTGAATTTCCAGGAGCTCTTTTAGTCAGATATTCTTCAAGCTTCGGTTTAAGATTTCCTTTGCTCTTTAAATTTATTCAAACAGAACCTCTTGTAAATAAATCTTTGATTAATGGTCCTGCACACTTGAATAAATGTTTAGCAAATCCAATTGATAATTTTTAATACCTTGTTATCATCAAAACTTAAGTGGTATACTTGTGAAACACCCTTTGTTCCAACAATTTTCCTCAATGTCGAAACAATGCATTCTGTTTTGTGGAATCATGACACGTTTTTAATAAATCGTGACACGTTTTGAATCTTTGCATTTTCTTTAGTTTTCCTGCTTTCTTGCTGCTTAAGTTGCCTTGTGAACTCCAAAATGTGATGAAAATGACACTAAAAATAGCGAATAATTGACTGTCATCACAACCCCAAACTTGAACCATTCCTTGTCCTCAAAGAATCTACTTGCAATATTGACAATCTACAGTAAAATAACAATTACCTGATCAAGCGATAGTACTCAAAAGTTCATCTCCCTACTAGCTAAAAGTGAGCTAGTTTGACTTGACTGCATCCACCAATTTCACAACTCCACGCAACAATATGATAAGGGTTCACACTCAAGCACATACAAGACTACATATTACCATACGCTTGAAAAGTTTCTAAACGTCAATCAAAATCAATGTCATTACACACTTTGAGGTCTTTTAGAGTTATAACGGAGCTTAGGTGAATGTGAGATAATATTTGGATAAGTAGGCTACACAAAATTTGAGTTAGGCACTTCTACGGAAATTAAAGCACAAATTCAATCCATCTTTCACCTATGGAACAAAAATTTATAAAGGTACTAGATACCATTTGTAACTTATTAGGACAATCGAGTTTAAAGTTACTCGGAGTTTTTATTGTTTGTCCCTTTTTCATTCTTTTCTTTCTTTCTTTGATACACCATGATAATATTCTTTGTTAGTGATCTTTGTGTCTACTTTTCATGATAATGTTCTTTGTGCTCTAGTACCCCCAGTCCCAAACTTAGTTGGTTGCAAATTCCAATAGCGCTCCAATACTTATTATTTAGCAACATTCTACAATGCCTAACTTGAAAATACAATTTGAGATAAATCCTAAAAGTCTCTAAGCTTGTAATGTAGTTTGTCACCGAACAAAAAGTTCTAAACCTACCGGCTCAATTTGGCAAAAAAAAAAAAGGATAATATTTCAAATATAATCAGGGTAGGCTTTAAAAAGGCTCACAGGACCAAACACTTTTGCCTCAGTGTGCTAATGACAAAGATCAATCGACAGTAAAGAAAGAATGCAAGTTCTAGAAATGTAGATGCATGGAACACTCTATATAAGTAAATTGGAAAAATAAAATTTGGCCATGAACCTTACAGTGTTAGATTTCTGGGAGTTGTGACTACCTATCTTGCACTACCGTACACTTCGCCTTTGAAATATCAAGTCACTCCTCCTAATGAACTTTTGGATACCACTTGAACAAATATTTGTTACTAAACTGAAAAAAGTCAACAAACAAGCAAATTCATCAATAATAAACAAATTCAGATTCAATCACATAACAGGGGGATACAACTGAGTTAAACCAAAATGAAAATTAAAGACAAATTGTTGACTCAACAATAGAAATAAAATACTGAAAATAAAGACATAATAAAAAGGATGGGTTGCCTCCCACCAAGCGCTTTCTTTTACGTCATTGAGCTTGACGCTTCAACCACTGTTAGGGTGGCAAATATGTCAGAAAGAAAGCATCATCCTTCTTCTTCCTCTTGTTTGGTAGGAATTCCATGAATTTGTAACAAAGAAGCAGATGCTCTCATGCGCTCACAGTTAAACCTTTGGAATTTAAGCTCTCCCACCTTAGAGAAGGACGTGCATCCATCTGCACACGAGTGATTTCCTTAACCTCCGTTGGTCCAGACTTCGGGAAAATATCAACAATCATCACTTTGGGTTTTTCTTCCACCACAAGTGACACTCAATCTCCATCTGAACCAATTTCCTCTGAGACTCATGTGCTTTCTCAACAAGATCACCACACTGAAGATCAAACTTCTCAAATGAAACTTGATTTGACACCAAGAAATCATCTAAAATATTTTGAAGTTGAGTATTGTAATCTATGTTGATCACCTCTTTCTTCCCTTCACAATTACTACCTGATTGATTCGCCTCATAACGACCACATCTCTCATTTAATCTTGAGATTGTATTGTCCAAATATTCTATCTTCAAAGATAGCATATATTTTTCATACTGCAACATACAAATCTCTTTTGTGTCATAGAGGTATAACATGTCTATCATAGCTGCAAAACTTGGATAAACTTTTTAGTAGCACAGTATAATGAGAAGAAAACGAAGAGCATAAATCATTTTTTTTTCTTTTTATAAATATATATACAAAAATATAAATGACAGAAATCCTAAATAAAAACAAAATTGCCAAGTTGAAATGACTCAACATTCCCCGGCAACGGCGCCAAAAACATGATAAACTTTTAGCAAGTGTACTAAAAATGCATCGAAGTAATAAAATTTATAAGCTCATCTCCATGAGGACTATGTTAATCTCAATTTGGCAATAAAGTAAATATTTAGGATGTATAAATTATTTTGTAAAAGTATATTTGATTTGATTGCATAAAATTAAATAACATAAAATATATATTCAGTCAAAAAATATAGATTCGGTTAGAAAATATATATTCAGTTAGAAAATATAGATTATGTTAGAAAATATAGATTCGGTTAGAAAATATGAAGAGAGATGAGATCAGGTCTTTCGAATCATCTATGTTCCCCTAATTGGTATACTGCACCCTATTTTTATTAATCATTCTCTAGTTTCACGATAGTTAACAAAATAGTCTTAATCTATCCCTTGAGTTAGGACCCTCTTCTTAAACTACAGTCCCTAATTCCTTAGGTGGTCTAATAATCCTTGAAGGTTTAAGCACGTTAACCTAATATCACTAACAAACGATTATCCATTCCTAGACTAACCATGTTTATTAGAACAATTCAATGAGTCTAAGTTGAAAGCTAGGGTCAGTAGTTATTCATACTCACGATGTTTATATGTGATCAAGATATACAAGCATTAAAACAATTGAATTGAATAAAAACTAGATTGTCATTCAGAAATAATAGAGTTTCACAGCAACATGGATCAATTAGGGTTACATAGAATCATCTCAGACCTAATCTCTAAGGGATTTAGCTACTCATAATTGAGTTTACAAATAGCATAATCAATGAAAGAATTAAAACATACATAAACTGATAAAAGGATGAAGAAATCGCCCTCCTAACCGTCTCTGGATGTCAAAATCGCACTTTGCTCTCCAAGATTCGTAACCCTTGTTTTCAGAATAGTCTTCAGCTTAAATAGGCACAGAAATTCGCCTAAATCGTGTCACGTTTTAAGTAAATCGTGACACGTTTTTACCTTGTGTAGCAAGAAACTGAATTAGGGTTTCACCAAATCGTGTCACGTTTTAGCCATCGTGACACATTTTCCTCAATGTCGAAACAATGCATTCTGTTTTGTGGAATCGTGACACGTTTTTAATAAATCGTGACACGTTTTGAATCTTTGCATTTTCTTCAGTTTTCTTGCTTTCTTGCTGCTTAAGTTGCCTTGTGAACTCTAAAATGTGATGAAAATGACACCAAAAATAACGAATAATTGACTGTGATCAATATTCTTCTACCATAAAATTATTAAGATACAGGTAAAGTGAGAAATATCCAAAAATCATGAAAAATCTCATAAGATTGTAAATATACATGAGCAATTGCATTGGCTCTCGATCAATCATTGCTTTCTTTCCCCTTTTTTCGAAAGACGCCTGGAACTACCTTGTTAACACCTTCTTACAGTCTTGCTGAGCTTAGGAAGTGAAGTTGTAGGGATGAAAAGTTTTGAATTTCACATCATGTTTGAAAATAAATAAAATAAGTGAAAGTAAATTGATATTTGTTTATGTAATGCTAAAGTGTTTTAAAAGGATTGCTTAAATAATGTAGGCACAAAATGATTGCTTAATTTCCAAAAATAAAAATTGATTGCTTAACCTTGAGTTACAAGGAAAGTCTTTTCAACTAAACCTAAAATCTCTTTATGATAGTTTGTATGGCCAGAAATCTAAAACATAGATTTAAAAAAACACACAAACTAAAAATTTTGTGTTTTGAAAGGATGATACTACACATGATTCTTTGCCTGAATATTTCAAAAGCAACAAAAAAAATTGTGTAATTAAGAAATAAATAAATTAAAAAACAATTAAAGACATTTTACTACTAATAGTATGTTTAAAAGAAGCTAGCAAATGTTAATTTTGTCATAATACTATGTTGCTTTATTCTAGCTAGACATGCGTATTATTCTTGTGAGATGTGTTGGTGGTGAGATAGTGAACCCAACTCCTCAATTAAAGCATTCAATTGTGAGTAAGATGATCCATCTTCTTCCACAGCCTTTTTTGCCATTTCTGCAAGCATTTTTGCTTTGTTCCTCATTTCATATGCTTCTTCCCCTTCCATAACCCTCTTCACAGCCTTCTCCACTGCATCCCCTTGAACATTATCCCCAACCATTACAACCCACTTTTTAACTCCAACGGGTACACCGATTTTAAGTACCTCAGTGACCAACTTCTCATTGTAAAATTGCTCAGCAGCCACAGGCCAAGTAATCATAGGTACTCCAGCTACCACTCCTTCTAAAATCGAATTCCATCCGCAATGAGTCACAAATGCCCCTATTGCTTCATGTTCAAGAATCAAAACTTGTGGAGACCAACCTCTTATAATTAGTCCCTTTCCTTCCATTCTTTTCTCAAATCCTTCAGGTAGCCATTCTTCTCCGTCTTCTTTCTTTTTCGTCACAACCCAAATAAAATCATGCCCTGATGCTTCAAGTCCGGTAGCAATTTCTTTAAGCTGAGAGTTAAGGAAGTGTGTTGTACTTCCAAAACACAAGTAAACAACTGAGTTGATATTCTTTGTGTCAAGCCATTTTAGACACTCATGTTTGTCAATAGATGCTTCTTTTCCGCGGTAAGGTGTTATCTCTTCCTCCTTATATCTATTGTGAATTGAGAACGGACCTATATGCCATTCTTTTATTCCAAGTACCTCTCTATAATAATCTGCATAAACATTCTCAAGCTCATAGACGCTGTTTACAATAACTCCGTAACTCCTCACCTCTGAATCCCTAATTTCCTCAAATAATTTGGCAAAGTTTTGGCTTATGGGATCATTAATATTTGTGAGTGTACCTGGCAGCTGCAACCTTGTCATTTTGATATTACCGGGAAGATTGGTAATCTCAAATAGGTCGGTGTCAGAAGAAACATTTTTGTAAGGTTGATATTGTTTCATACATTGAGAAACACACAATGAAAAGAAACTAGTACCATGGAACACAATCCTAGGTATTCCAAATTTTGCAGCAGAATCAGTTGCCCATGGAAAGAACATATCAGCAACAATACAATGTGGTTTTTGCTGAAGTAATAGTTCTTCAAAGGGCTGTTGTAGGAATCTAGTAGCAGCAAAGAATGCAGGAACAAAGGAAACTGAAGGGATTGAATCAACAGTCTCACATCCTTCAGGTAAACCTGCCTCTACACAAGGGAACTTGATGGTTTGAATATCTATATTGTTAAAATGGATTTTGGATTGTTCTAGGGCTTTAGAGATGGAAGGTTTGTTGAGGGGTGTGGTGACTATGGTAACCCTAACACCTTTTGAAGCAAATAGTTTGGCCATGTCAATGGTAGGTATCGTATGACCATGGCCCATGAAAGGGAAAAATAGTATGTGTAAAGGATTGAATTGACTATCCATATTTCTCGCTTGTGATTTTTTTGCTCACAATGAGGTATAAGGAGAGGATTTTGAAATGTCAATGTGCCTATCTTTTAATGAAAATAATAATAAAAGTTGAGGATTTATAACTACTGTTAGCTTTTGGTCAAATACTATAAATTGAGGAAGTATTTAAATTTTTTTGACTGAAAATCTCTTTCACATTGGAGTAATTATTATCATAATTTTGTAGATTATAAAAAATATTTATTTTAATGAGCATTCATTTTATGTGAAGGGAAACTGTTAATGACACAATCAATATGGTCATGAATAAACACCAGATTTTGGAATTTGTTAAATTTTGAAATTGAATATTAGTTTTATTTGGAAAGAAATTTTTTGAATGGATTTCATTTTAAAATATTTCTAGTTTTTCTACGTGAGTCTTATTAGAGTTGACTGTATTTATATTAAAGATATCATATATTTTTATATTAAAAGTATTATCCTCTAAATATTAAATATATTATGATGGAAATTGGAAAAATAATATACTTGAAAAAATAATATAAACCGTAACAAATTTAATATTATTCTACTGATACAAACTTTATTAATCTCGTGAATTAGTCAATAAAGTATGTAGTAATTCATTTTTTTAAGGATAACTTATTGAAAATAGTTTTCTAGTGTGTGCAAGTGTACATTTGTAAATATGATTAAGCTTTAAATATGCAAATGATCACATAAAAAAAATTAATTGGTTTTTTTTTATTGACGCAAGCAAACTTTAAGACATTTCATTAATAATAATAGTAGTAGTAATTTTGTCAAAAAAATAATAATAATAGTAGTAGTAATACTACTTGGAATTACACCAAAAATAATGCAAGAAGTATGGGATAAAGCTACCCTTACAAGAGCATGAGGCTTCCGTTTACTTGACGCCTAGTAAACACAACTCCATGAGGCTTCCGTTTACTTGACGCCTAGTAAACACAACTCCATGGTTGTTAAAATTTTGGAGTAAAATTTTTCAATTTTTAAGTATTAAACCATACTCTCAAAGATTCACGTTGTTGGAATGCACATTATCAACTAACATTTTACTCCAAAAAAACCTAACATTTTGTAGTTTGATTAAAAAATGACCTTCTTATCAATGTTTTTAAAATTATAACGGAGGTTAAACAGTTGTGACCTCTGTTTCTCGGTTCAACCGTCCAACTGATTGAACTACAATAGAACTAGTTGAACCGGATACTAAATAAAGGATAATGTTTCATGTACACACATTTTTCCATACACACATTGTACCACTCCCATGAGATAGTGTATGAGAGACATAAAAGGTGAGTTTTGTGTGTGTGTGTGGGGACCACATGAACACATGTCACAATTGTATGTGGGTGTACAAGTGGTACATGCCACCTAAGGTGGTCTATGTATCATTACCCCTAAATAAACTCTTGCATTGTAAATCTAGTATTCACGATCGCCGACTACTCCAGCAATATCTAATTTTATTATATGGATTCCTCCTCCTTTAAAAGTTGAAAAGCAATGTATACATGTAAAAAAAATTCTCTCCTTGAGAGGTCAATGTGCAATGGCCCCAAGAAGGATATGACTTCTATCGAGATGATTGCAATGATGCTTCCATTGTACCTGATTGTGCGGATTGTGTGGGAGGAGCTGTTTGTGTGTGAAGCTTGACTAACAGAAGCTAATGTTTACATGATACAAGAGAGAGAGAGAGAGAGACAAGGGAAGGTCGCAGAAAAGATGATAAGAAAGAAGAGGTTGGGTTTTGAGATGAGAAAAGGAAATACTAAACTGAAGTGAAAAAGAGCAAGTAATAATATAAAGGGTTAAATATGTTTTTGGTCCCTATAAATATACCAACTTTTCGTTTTAGTCATTCTAAAATTTTCCTTCAACTTTTAGTCCCTATAAAATTCTCCATCTTTACTTTTGGTCCCTCTTTTAAAGTAAATTCATATGTAGAATTCATATTTTTGAATAAAAATTTTCAGAAAAATTCATAATATTATAAGAATCTCTCCCAAAAAAATTTAGAATTTTTCAACAAAACATGAATTTAACATGAACTTTTATATTTTTGAAGGTTAAAAATTCATATTTAATTTATGTTTTTGTAACGCCCACACTAAACGTATCTAGAAAGTTTAGCATGTGCATTAATTTTAATACTGGATACATTAAAATTTACAACATAAACATTTCGAATGAATATTTTATACAACAATGTGTGTTCGTACAATCAACAATACACTACTACTAGTCCAAAACATAGAAAATACATCCTTGAAATCCAAACATCCTGCAGCGGGTACGAACAAACACTTGTTGATTATCCATCTGCTACAGCTTGCTAACTCTTGCTAAACCAACCTGCTGATCTAAAACAAATAAGGATTGGGATGAGACATAATGTCTCAGTGAGTTCTACCTAATCCTAGGCTATAGGTGACCTCGGGGAAAACCTACGATCACCACGTGTCTACAATACAACCTGCCAGTTGATTATACGTGTGTGGAGCATGCTTGCCTAGACGGTCGTGCATACTAGATCCGTTGTAGGTTCTTCATGTTATAACTTATAGTTCTTGTCTTACAATCATACGTGTCATGGCAGTCAAGGGAACCTAAGACCGTTATGTCAAGATACGCTAAACGCATCGAGACCTAAACATAACTCATTCATGACACATTCCATCATCGGACGATTGGGGAGTTCCTAAATCGTCTACGATGTAACATCATAGCCTTAACTTGATACTTAAGCTTTACCTGTGACATACCATGTCATAAACGTATCATGTCGTAATCATAATCATGTTCATTCATTATGTTAGTAGTTAGCGTGTAACAAACAACATTATCTTGGTTCAATTTACGGAATAATCCCGAGTGGAGTAACCCGGAATATATTCCCATACATTACCGATGAAAACCTAGCTAGGGTACATCGGACTCCCTCAGTGTCGTGCGGGTCTACCTTGCGGAGCGTATCCCGTCCCCCGTAGCGTGAACCTCTCGTATCCCCCTTGACGTGGATAACGGAGAGACACGACACCTACACATTTACTTATTATCATAGTCATACATAAAGTCGTATACATATCATTCATAATACGCCGTAGAGGCGTGGCATCATACATAACTTATGCTTGTTTGTTTACCACGGGTCCGTAACCTACCCGATTAGCGGTAAAAATACTTACTTGCTTATTCTTATCAATTCATACTTTACTTATACTTAATGTGCTTAGGTTACATAATGTGCTTAGGTTACATACTAGCATAGTTATTCCCGACTATTTAAGTCGAGGCTCTACATATGTCCCAATACTGAGAGACTAGCTTGCTACCCGGTCTTAAATCATATCATATACTCTCGTGTGCCATGCCTTACTAAATAAATTAATACTTGCTTCTTTTTCAAGAAAGCCTTTTAAAAGAAACATTGGAAATCGTTAGGATTGCAAGCATTAACATTATTTAGCAAGCATGACATAAAAGGGGACTAATTTCATAATCATAAAAACCTAGAATAAGTATGTTGTCTCACATAATCAAAACATAAACCCAAGAGTGGGAACTAACTAAAGAACTCACCTCAAACACTCTCAACAGCTTATGCACAATTTCGGTTGAACTCCTGAGCATTCAAACTTTAGCACATCGAAACAACTCATATTCATGGTTCAGCACAAAATCCTACTTCTGCCCCCAACTTCAAAATCGTCTACAGAATTCAATACTAGACAAAAATTAGTGAAACTGGTACCAAAACGTCCGGAATTTCGTTAGCTAACCATAGCATTAAAAATCACTTGATTCCAAGTTACTGAGAGAAAGTTCTTACAGTTTTAGTGAAGCCCTGTCCCAAAATCCGTAAACAAAATCCCAGCAGGAATTACCAAACTTCAAATGCGTTTTCCAAATTTGTTTCTGATCTGAATCATACGGAATTTGTGTCCAAACTGTAGGGAATTGAATGAGGAATCCAATACTTCAACAATCACTTAATTATGATCAACACAGTAACAGATACGGCTCAGATAACAGATCACGACCCAAAACACACATGTCCAAACAGCTTGAAATTCTTACATCAGTACCTACACTTCTGCCATGGCTGCTGCTTATTCATCCTTTCAATCTTGCTTCTTCAACAGCAACAACAACAACAACTCTAATATTCTTAACAACTCAAAATACATAATCATTGACATTCATAACCCAAACTTAATCTTACTTTTGCAGCAACTTAAATCCATGAAATTTAGTTCCAATTCCTAAACCTTAAGCTAAAATCAAAACTCAAATAAGAAACTCACCTTGAGTATCTGAATTCTTTCTAAAGCTTCCAAATCCAAAGCTAATAAAAACCTCAAGCTACTGTTCTCTGCCTTTTTCTCCTCTTCTTGCTTCAAACATCAATTTTAATCAAATACCATCAATAACTCATACATGCATGTCCCAATTAAGCTTGAATTGAAACAAAAACCAACCTAGAGAGAAAGAGGAATGGATCGGCCAACAGAGGGTGAGAGAGGAAGAGGAAGTAAATTCATGTTTTACACTCCAAAATACACAACTATGATGACTATATGCTTGCATGTTGAATCCTTTGGTTTTAAGAATGAGTTTGAGCAATTTTTTGGTGAGTGAGGGGCGTGAGAAGGAGAGAGCACAGGAGGGATCGTGCTCTGATTTGTGAGAAGGCAAATTGGAAAATGAATGATAAAGGAAAAGTCATCTATATATAAATATCGTGAAATTACTAAAATACCCCTTCTTCCAAATTCTTAGACACAATACGACTGACACAAATAACTAACCAAGTTTTTAAAACGGGATATTACACTCTACCCCCTTAAAAGAAATTTCGTCCTCAATATTTGCAGTAACTAATACTTAACATCCTTGATTTTAGTTTCATGGCATCCAATTACACACGACCGAAAGAGTCTTAAGTACACTTCTCTCACCGGAAACATGCAACACACCCTGGCTTAAACCGCGTATTCGAATATAATCATCTTAGTCTTGAAATCCTCCTCGAAATCTATAATTATTTTGAAACACCGTGATTGAAACTTACCCTTGCTGCGTATTGGACTAGTTACTTCGGATCTGTAGCCTATCCGCTTAGCAGTAACCAATCATACAAGTAGCTTATCATTAACTAGAACACTCAGGATTTGCCTTTCTACTGGGGTCCTATCGGAATCCAGGTTTGCCCTGCAGTGCTCGATTGCGTTTGAGATATCTTTCTATCTGTACACATGCTTAATACATCTCTGCAATAACCATGTATCTCTAATTGAAGCAACCGAATTCATGGTAACTCATATCTTAACATGAAGAAACGAAATCGAATATGCCAATACATCTGACAATCATTACACAGTTTTCCAATCTTCATACTCATGAAACTCCCGACTTGAATCACTTGAATGCTCTTGGCAGAAACCCGTGCATCTCGTACGATCTTTCGACGAATACGGTTGTTGACTTTGTCAACCTTAACTTCTCCAAGAATCACTTTGCAAGGTTCGATGCACTCTTTAAAACTTATCTTATACACATCCACACTCTAGAATATCATGTTTTGTTAATTAACAACGATACTTGTCCAATGTCTTTCTTTTACGAAAACTTTGGGTATTCGTATATGGGCCCTTGGAACAAAGTAATACAAAAATCTTAAAGGAATATGTCAAAACCGAGCGCACGTTGGCACTTCAAAACCACAGGACGAGTCACTATATTTTGCAAAAGAAAAGTTGTACAACTCGCCCCAAGCTCGTCGATGACGGGTTGGCTCTGAAGTTTGCACGTCTTAAGTGAGCTTACACGCTTACGACGTGCGTCGCCAGTTTCAGAAATGTGAAAATGTCATGTTTGAAAATAAACTTCGTTTCCAAGTCCCTTAATACATATCCTAATTCTAGGAGTTATAAAATCATGGTTTAACATTATTATGGAAGTATCGTTATCACTTAACAAGCATGGCATAAGGTGAAGAACCTTCTTAATCTTACATGTATTCTTCAAACACCATCAATAACTCATAGATGCATGTCCCAATTAAGCTTGAATTGAAACAAACACCAACCTAGAGAGAAAGAGGAATGGATCGGCCAACAGAGGGTGAGAGATGAAGGGGAAATAAATTCATGTTTTACAGTCCAAAATAAATTCATGACTATATGCTTGCAAGTTGAATGCTTTGGTTTTAAGAATGAGTTTGAGCAATCTTTTGGTGAGTGAGGGGAGTGAGAAGGAGAGAGCACAGGAGGGATCGTGCTCTGATTTGTGAGAAGGCAAATTGGAAAATGAATGATAAAGGAACAGTCATCTATATATAAGTATCGTGAAATTACTAAAATACCCCTTCTTCCAAATTCTTAGACACAATACGACTGATAAAAATAACTGACAAAGTTTTTAAAATGTGATATTACAGTTTTGTTAAAAAATTCTAATTTTTTTTGGGAGTTATTTTTACAATATTCTACACATATCTACACAATTTTATTAAAAAAATGCTAAAATTAACTTAAAAATAAGGACCAAAAGTAGTGATTGAAAATTTTATAGGGACTAAAAGTTGAAGGAAAATTTTAGAGGGACTAAAACGAAAAGTTGATATATTTATAGGAACCAAAAACATATTTAACCCTAAAATAAAACATTCTAAAAGAAAAAGGAAACCAAAAACTGAGAAAATTTCTTCAAAAAAAAAAGACTGAGAAAGTTATATTAAAAAAAGGGTTAAATATGTTTTTAGTCTCTATAAATATACCAACTTTTCGTTTTAGTCCCTCTAAAATTTTCCTTCAACTTTTAGTCCCTATTAAATTTTCAATCACTACTTTTGGTCCCTATTTTTAAGTTAATTTTAGTATTTATTTAATGAAATTATGCAGAAATGTGTAAAATATTGTAAAAATATTTCTCAAAAAAAAAATAGAATTTTTCAACAAAACGTAAATTTAGTATGAATTTTCAACCGTAACATATATAAAAATTCATGTTAAATTCATGTTTTGTTAAAAAAGAAAAAATAATTGGGAGAGATTGTTATAATATTTTGAATTTTTCTGCAAAATTTTATTCAAAAATATGAATTCTACATATGAGTTTACTCTAAAAAGAGGGACAAAAAGTGAAAATAGAAAATTTTATAGGGACTAAAAGTTGAAGAAAATGTTAGAGGGACTAAAACGAAAAGTTGATATATTTATAGGGACAAAAAAATATATTTAACCCTTAAAAAAAGTGTTTTTAGCGAACCAGATGGTTAGACAAAAAATGGGCCGATTTTTTCGACTTTTTGGCTGGTTTTACAAACTTTCGATTTTGTATGCATGTCTAAACCCAGATTTGGTCTGATTCACGGTCAAAGTGGTCGGTCCAATTCGATTTTAACAACATTTCTTCTGATGGTCTAAATGTGTGATCCAATTAAGGTCTTGGTGCAAACCCCAAGCTTCACTCTCCACCGGAGTCATAAAAGCCTTTGAAACATATGTCATTGCCCCTGTTCCCATGCTAATTGTCTGCTCAACGATGGAAATTGCGGCGTTAACATTGCATTTTAACAAATCATCCCCAATAGGCTGCCAAACTGCAGCCTGTGTTTGCCACTGAGTCGTGGTCTCAAACTGATGTACTCGCCTAGCACATTGCCGAGCATTGAGCGCTGTCTATCGACGCTACAAAATAGGATCGGGCGATTCCAATTTCGTTTTCCTACAATTGCAAAAAAAATTCTTTTCCATATGCTTAAAGAAGTCACATCAAAACTCACCAATTGCTTCATTGACAATCTCTCCAAGATGCGGGTGAAAACATCACCAAAGCTTTCAACCACATCCATCAATTCTTCCAACAAAGGTTGTATATTTACTTTATTTCAACTTGTTATACTATTCGTACAAACAAGAAACAAATGCCAAATATAATTTGCATAAGATTGGCAAATTACACAATTTGATTTTGAGGTAGGCAATCCCTTCCAAGGCGCCACATAAAATGCTTGACCTTCAAATGAATCGATAGAGAGACCACAACTTATTCCCAATCACCTTCTACTTTCCAACCAAGCTTTGAAAATTCGAGAGACCATAGTCATCGGGTTGGTTAAGAAGTTCCAAACTTGTTTCCCCAACATTGCTAAATTGAAACTGTAACACCCGCTTTGAACTATTTTATTTATTTAATTATTTGATTGAGTTTAGAGTCTTTTTAAATAATTTATTTTATTTATGGTGATGTGTGTTATTTTTGTGTTATATGTTGGTGTTTTAGTAGCATGTTATATTATAATATATATGTTATTTGGTGTAGAGATATTATGTTATTTGGTGTAAAAATATATTTGTTATGTGGTGTAGAAATACTATGTCATTTGTTATAAAAATATATGTGTTATTTGGTGTAGAAATATATATGTTATTTTGTGTAAAAATATATTGTGTTATTTGTTATAGAAATATGTTTGTTATGTAGAGATATATTTGTTATAGAAATATGTTTGTTATGTAGAGATATATTTGTTATAGAAATATATTCGTTATTTGGTTTGAAAATATATTTGTTATTTGTGTAGAAATATATATATATATTATCTAGTGTAGAAATATATTTGTTTTAGAAATAATAAGATATGATGATATAATATAATATATATTTTGATGATGTGTGCTTTTATGTATTTTTAGTATTATCTTATTTGATTTATAATATAATATATTTAATTAAATATGGGTTGTTACATAATTTTAGAGAATTTGAGGGAAGGAGTAGAAATAAGATAAGATGAGTAAGAGAATATAAATAAGAGAATTAGGGTTAGAATTATTTAGTACGTGATATAACTTTTGGAGAAACCTAGAGAAAAAGAGAGGAGGCGCGAAGGAGAGAAGAAAAACCTAAGAAGAACGCAGCTTGATTCAGGAGACCAAATTAAGGTAAGGGTGAGCCTAGCTTTCATTATATTAAACTGTAATTCAATTCAATTATGATTAACAAGAGATGGATGAGTTTTTGAGAGAATTAAGAACTAGGTTAAGGTGAATGAATTAAAAGATGAAGTTGAAAGGTGAGAATTAATGAAAACTAGTTTAGGTTTCGAATTGAGTTTCTAGTCTTAAAAAGAGTGGATAATCTAGTAGGTTAATGAATAATTAATGTTCTAATGATAGGATAATCATAGGGTGATGTTTAAGGTCATGTTTTGAGGGTATTGGATCGAAAACGGAGTAGAAAAGGTTTCCCCAAGGCGAAATTGCAACTGAACTGCGATTTTGCTGTCGCTGTGCAAAACACGTAACTTGTTGTCTCAGTTTGACAAATTTAAGTCCCGAACTGGGTTTAGGTGTCTTCTTGAAAGTTGTAGATATAGATGTTAGCTTTCACTAGCCTTTGGAGTGACTCAATTTAAGCTTTTAGAACTCTAGATATGATTAAAATACTACAAAGGGGTCAACAGGCTCGTTCTCTTTTCGATTTTCTGTAACCGAAAAACTAAAATAAAAACTGGGACTTTTCTGTTCATATTTAGCTTTTGATGTCTTGACGAAAGTTGTATATAATTGAGTTAGCTTTTTAATGGCTTCAGAGTGACTCAAAAATGTTTTGTGAATCTTCAGTTATGATAAAAACACTCCAAGTAGGTCTTGGAAAAAACAGCATTCTCTGTTTCGCGTTCTTGTGTCCTTTTCATACATTTCTGTTCTGAACTGGGTCTTGGTGTAAACATGACAGTTGTAGATAATTGAGTTAGCTTTCTAATGGCTCTGGAGTGACTAGAAAATTATTTGTATATTTTGAGTTATGATGAAAATAGTCCAAGTAGCTCTTGAGAAAACTTAGCATAACTAATCCCAAGTTAGTCCAAAGACTTAGGGTTGGTTTCCAAACTTCAAACTGAGGTATTAGGGATTTAGTTGAGGTGTTTTATGAGTATTTGGCTTATGTCTTATTTAATCATACTTGATTACTTTTGAAAAATGTTATTGCTTATGAATTATGAATGATGAGTGCATAATGTGCTATACTTATAAAGTTAATGTGATGATTTGATGTTGTTGATAATGATTATGAATCATATGTGCATTATGTGAACTATATTGTAATATACGTGATGCCTAAATGATGAATTTTTGATGTTATATGATTGATGATTTGCTGCCATGTTGCTGTTATTATTTAATTAAAGCTGCATGAGTCGGTCTATGATGTGAGATGTTGTCCAATTTGTTGGAGTCATATGAGAAGTGTCGTGATGTCTAAGACGTAAGTGATTGAGTCTCATGCATACTCATTCAAAGATGAGGGCTTATGCCCTGAAGTTTTTACTCACCAGCGACGAGGGCTTATGCCCTGGAGCTTTTGCTCACTAGCGACGAGGGCTTATGCCCTAGGAGTATATTTATGCTCAAAGCGACGAGGGCTTATGCCCTGGATTGGTACCACATGCATATAAGATGTCTAAGATGTTTAAGATGTTAGAGTTGCATAGTCGAGTTGCATTGTCGAGTCGAGTTGTCTAAGATGTTTTGTGATGATGTTCTTTGATGATGATTAAGATGTTTTGTGATGATGATTCTTTGATGATGTTTAAGATGTTTAGTGATGATATTCTTGATGTTGCTTAAGATGTTATGAAATAAATATTTGAGACGTGCTTATATGTTAATTGTTGTTAAACTTAATTGTTGAATTATCTGTTTATTATATTGTTTGTGAATCTCACCCCTTCTGTTGGAATTGCCGCCTTGTGGGCAAGTGCAGGTAACCAAGATTAGGTGCAGTCGTGTGAGGCATTCCTCACTGTGTCTTAGGTGCTCTGATATGTAACGGGATGGGGAATCTTGTTAAATGCTTTTCTGTTCCTTGCATGTCAATTATAATTTTATAAAGACTAATTTTAGATGAACTTTTGAAATGTTATGAAGAGGCCTGCTTGCCAGGACTTTTAAGATTCCGCTGCAATGTTTTGAGAAGTTTAATAACTATTTTTATGATGAATGAATTGTTATTCAATTCCTTTGAGATGTTTTAAGAAAGTGATACTCCGTTTATGTGAAAACTCTGATTTAATTTACGAAATTTTTACGTTGGGAAAACGGGGTGTTACAGAAACCATAGGATATGACAAAATTAATTGTTTAATACAACGAGGCACAATATAATAAGTAGTGGGACTAGCTAATAATGTGGCAACCCTTGTTGAAGTGTGAGCTACCTCATTTATTAATAAGTTGATTTTAGTTTGTTATGTCCACTTTGATATCATAATATATTTTTTGCTTAATCTCCAATCTTGTTTACAAACTCAAATATTCAAAATGTTCATAGGTTTTCTTATTTGCTTGAAAATAGCTTTTTTAGACTTTTTTCCTAGGGAAATGGTTTAATCTTAAAGAAAATGATTTACACACATAGTAGAACAATGGTAAGATACAACTGTTATATAATTTTAAGCTACTAGGAGCACACGAAAATTATCTTCCTCAAAATGGCCTTATCAAATTTCCTAGTTCTGCTTTTAGAGGAGGAACAATTATTGATTACGAGCTAAGCGTACATTCTGTGGGTTTTTGTTTTGTCTCATAATGTCATGTTTTATCAAATAAATACGCAATCCATTATCTGAGAACAGGAGGCCATTACCTGAACACTATCTAGAAAGACCATGATAAACATTGTTGAAATGTTTGTTCAAAAAAAAAACATTGTTGAAATTTGGCAGCAGCAAGTTTATCTTCACTTGGACCGTGGATCCTTGACTCGGAGCTTCTGAATTCTGATCATATGTCTCAAAGGCAGTAGGATTATACCAGACTGAGCAACATGGACAATCAGTGTTGTAGTGAAACTGAACACTGAAGTGACAGCAGCTACTAACAAATGGAGAGGATCTTAACTCATGTAAAATATGTCAACACCGTGTAAATTGTATTACCTTACGACACCCACACAATGTACGCAGAATTAACATATTTTTACAAACATGTTACTTTTATGCAAACAAGCCACTCTAGACACTGGAGGCACCACTAACGAGCTAGAGGATCCCTACACGGTATGGAAAGAGGTTACCTCTTTACCCCTATGAATAGACCAGTTACTTAAAGTTGAAACCTAAGTCGTGGTCCATTGTACGCGAGGTATCTAATATTTTACACATGAACATTTGACATGCCCACTGCGAGACTTGGTAAAACTTGGGCATCATGGTATTGGTATCCCTATATATGGGATGTACATCTATGATTACTCTATAAGAAATAAATAAACAGGTACCAATAATTTTTTCAAATTTATAACTTTGAACTTCAACATCATCATCACAATCACAAGATCCAAAAATTGATGGCCTGGCTCCTTTCCTCATATAGGAAAAGGGTATGAAAAAGCATATGAAATATTCTAATTCAAACCTAAGCACTAGCTCCATCAGTAGTTTACAACCAGTCTCCACAAAAATGACTCAACGAAAGGAAAGGCTTCGACCCTATTTCATCACACAACATTGCCTTGAACCAATCCATATTTGGCCTTCTAATCTGCAGGAAACAACAAGTTAGCTGACAACAAATATTTTTGGGTTCAATGTCATTGAAGAAATATTTTTCTTACACATTGAGTTTGATATTATACATAGTTTCAGCGAAAAAAACCTGTATATAAAGCAATGAGAATTTAAAATGGCATTTAATTAATACTACCTCCGTCCCTAATTATAAGACCTTTTTGAGAAAAAAATTGTCCCTGTTTATAAGGCTCCTTTGCTATTTCCAACTAAATTAATTATTTCTTTACATGCATACCCCTATTTATTATACATCTTTTTTTTCAATCAATAATAAATAACATATTGAAAACATAAACTAACTCTCTCTTAAAGATACAATTGTAAAATTAATAGTGATTACAAACAACTTTAATACAAATATCCATTTTCTTAATTTCCGTGATTTTAGCAAAAGGATCTTATATATAGGGACGAATGTATTAGTACTAAATGAATAAATTAAATAAAACAAAATAGTCAATTAATGCACTAACACAACTAAAATTTCAGTACTACAAATAGTCAACAATTACAAGTGAAGCAGTCACAATAGAGGAATTGTACAACATATTCTTTAGGAAAAAAATATGAAAAGTCAACTTAAATGATTTTTTTTTTCTTAGAAAGAAAATTAAGTTGGACATAGCTCATCAAAGTAAGGATAGACCTCAAGACTTAAAGAATTTACAAAAGTATTTGTTGTCTATCTACAATGTCCCAAGGTTGTCATCATGAATTGAACAAACACTTGCAGATATAAGTCAACTCTTTATCAATTAAATCAACTAGTTAATCAAAATTACAATTTAATCTCTTATATTTTAACATATTACTCAATTCATTCGTTTAATCAAAATTTCTTTTAGAAATATCCATTAAAGATTTACAAAGTGTGTTAAATATTCTATTCTTTACATCATGGAAAATGAAACATCTCTATCAATTTTCTTTCGGCCTTATTTAGTCCCTAGAAAACAATAATATCAAACTAGTCCCTAACATTTTTAAATTATATAACCTAGTGAGAAGCTTATTTGGATAAATAATTTATTTATGGCTTATAGTACAAACGCTTAACATGATAAACGTTTATATATAAGTTTGTGGAACCTATTTTTACAACAAAAGATAAAATTATGTTAAAAAATTTTTTTTTTTCTTTTTTTGAGGGTATTAAATTATTTTTTTATATGCTATAAGTTGTTTTTATAAACTTTATTGAAGAACTTTTTTTTTTTTGACCAAAACTTTATTGAAGAACTTATGAACATAAGTCGGGATAAGCTAATGAAAATTATTATAAGTTATTTTCAAAGGTTCTTTCAAATATTCACAACACTTATTTTAGGAGATAAGTTAAAATAAGGTAATATGAAAGCTTAAGTTATTACTTATAAGTCTAAATTATTGAATTATTACCTCTAATAAAGAGAGAATAGATAGATTAAACCCAAGAATTATCAAAAGCAGCAGAAGTAATAGCTTGAGCAAACTCCTGAAAACTGATCATTCCATCACCATCCATATCAGCTTCCTTGATCATTCCGGTCAACTCCTCCGCCGTTAAAGCATGTCCCAATTTTGCCATCGAATGAGCCAACTCCGCTGCCGTGATAAACCCGTTCCCATCCCGATCAAACATCCTAAACAGCTGCCGTAGCTGCTCCTCCGTGTATGGGGACTTTGCCGGCAACAACTCCGGCGCCACCAATGCAACAAATTCAGAGAATTCTATCAATCCGTTATTGTTCGTGTCTGCTCGTTGTATGAATCCTTCTAATTGCTCCGCGCTTGGTTTTAAACCAAGCGAACGGAGAAGGGAGTTTAGTTCTAACTGTGTTAGGGTTCCGTCGTTGTTCCGATCAAATGATCGGAAAATTTCGCGTAATTCGGAGATTTGTTCCTCGTCTAATTTCACTTGGTGTTGCTTCTTGTTCATTTCAAATGGTGTAGTTTTTGTATGAATGTGGTTAAGTTTTGTTTGAAAGGAAGAAAAGAAAGAAACTTGTTTTTTTTTTTTTTTTGTGACTATGGAAATTCTTCCGAATTTGAAGTGGTTTACTCAAATGTAGGATCTGTTTTGAATTTTTCAAGGAATGGTTCAGAGATTGAATATTTGTAGTAAGAGGTGTATTATGCAAATGAATTATGATAGAGGGAGAAGGTGAACATTTTTATTTTTTATAATAAAGTAATTGTGGATTTTCCTAGTCAAACTTATTATGAAAAAGTATATGAAAATGGTTTTATTAACTAATCTGAAAGGCCAATTGTAATAATGCAATGGGTTGGTGATGCATTCATGTCACCCACAAATTTGTCTATAGAATCTTCTCTCCTTTTTGACTTTGAATGTTTCTTCCTCTCAAATTTTGAGTCAAGTTTAAAATATTTCCATGTCTCCTAACAGTGTCTTATTTGTAAAATAAAAATATTTTAAGATGGGTATCATTTTGATTTTCAATGGAATTTAATCAATTTTTCTAATTAAACTATTTAATTAATATTATTTACATACCTTTAAATTGTTATGATCAATGTTATAAAAACCAATTTAATCCTTTTTTCTTTCAAAAAGAAAAAAACAATTGATTAATAAACTCAACAAAGAATAAATTATTTCGAATAACTCATGTTCTAAATTTTAATTGGACTTTAGTTACCTTTTAATCAATATATATAAATTAGTAAACAAACCATTCTATAAATCGAAGAATTAATACAAATAAAAAAAAATGTTAATGATGTAGACAGTCACATCATTTGCCTAAAAAAAGCTAACATGGATCATACTCATTTTCAATCGAACTCTAAAATTATCATAACACTCTCTTCTTTTTTTTGGTTACATCATAACACTCTCTTTGAGAACCAGAGTTAACACCAAAACTTTTTATATTTCCCTATTTACTTTCATCGGTTTTGGTAAAAAGATTTGTACTCCATAAGGCAAGTAAGAGGGAATTGCGTGACTAGTTCTCACGTTGTCCTTGCTGGGTCACCACCACCATTGCAATTTGTCAACCACTCTCTTTTTGAATAATAATGAATGGGGTTTCCGAAATTAAGGGAAGCACCTCTCTCATGGTGACTGACTGAGTGTTGACCGGGTTATTTGATAAAAATTAATTATTCAATTGGGTATATGAAGAGAGAAATTGTAAATACTCATACTAGTTTATATACAAATTAAAATTATAAGAAAAAGATTTGTACCAAAGAAAACTTAAAAAATTGAAGGAAGAAGCTAACAGAATAAATGCTAATTAACTAACTTGCACATCATCACTGGCACTTCTCCATCATCTTTGACATCCATGGTAGTTAGCGTAGTTATAGAACAGTTAGCTTAGGCTTCGATCATGTAAAGCTCAACATGATTAGATACATTCATCAGTCACCAGCTTTTCTATATATAGTGAGCATCACCGTTGTATCAATACCATGAGAATTATAATATAATTGATCATTTTATCTCCATTTTCTTACTCAAGTTCTCAATCAGCTTTCTTAAATAATAATCTTACAAACCAGAAATGTTACACACACAACAGAAGTGCATGAAACAGATTCACGCACAACCAGAAATGCATGAAAACGCAAGAAACGTGCACAAACCGAAAATGCATACATCTCTTTTTACAAGTACTCTATAATACACTCATTTTTTATACAATCCAACTACTTGGGCTTTGCTCCTTCCTTCTCTCCTTCAAGTGCTTTAAAGTCAACACTTGCTCTTCTATGTAATTCAACCTCTGTATTTTTTTAGTTGCTTCAGCTGCTTTCCTTTCTCTTTCTCTGCAATTGGAAACACATTTCCTTGGGCCAATCACACTACTTCTAATTATTTTGCTTCCTTGGTTCTCTACCAGTTCAGCTCTATGAACTAGCAAACAAAAAGAGTAGTACTAGTGAAAACCAGAATAACACATTAAAAAGAAAAAAAGGAACTATTTTTCGACGTTGTCATTCATTATATGATACAAGATGAAAGAGAGAAATAGGCCACTCAATGTCAAAATTACAGGACCAAGAGCAATAAAAACTGAGACTGAGACAAATCATATACATATAAATGTAGAAAAGGATAACAAGGTGACGAAAATGAGTAAAACATAGTATGGAAGACTTAGGAGCTAACTAATAATTCTCCCAATAGTGAATTTCTATAAATGATTAGTACACTGGTAATATAGGAGAAAAATATAAAATAAACTGTAAACAGTGTATATACTGTCAATTGTCAAACAATATTTTCCAACATATTCTGATCCAATAGTACATCAAATTGAGCATAAAATTAAGAGCTCTTATTCATTTTCTAAAACATTATCAGAAAACTTCTTGAAGGTAGACAGACAGACATCTCTGCCACTTTCTTGATCCTTGAGGTATGATTATTGCAAATCAAAGCAATGATTGGACAACTATAACTACTCCCTCCGTCCCTTAATATAACCCCCCTTTTGTTTTTTTTTGTCCCTAAATATAACCCCCTTTTCAAATTACAACCCACATTAATTATTTTTTTCCATAGATACCCTTATTTAATACTACTACTAATTCTAAAAGTACAATAAATTGACTTTTCACTTTATCTCTTTAATGAGGGTAATTTTGTAAAATTGTACTATAAAACAGACACATTAACTACACCAACAACATTTCTTAAGAAATGTGAAAAAAGCAATAGGTGGTTATATTAAGGGACGGAGGGAGTAAATCAAAGCAATGTTGCCTTGACTTTTTCACTTTGGGATTTTAATTAGCAAAATATTAGTATTATTCTTTTTTAAATACAGAAATTGATAACTGAATATAGTTGTTTACACTGAGGTACGGTTTCTACTTTAACTTTTTATTAGTTAAAGAATGTCCTCATTGTTCATGCTTCAAAAGGTCAATTCCGAACTCCAGATAAATAGGAACCGGAGGTTAACACCTTTAAAACGTTGATTTTGGTTTTGTGTTTTCCTTCACTGGTTTATTTGTCTCACATGTCATGTGAGAATGGGAAAGATACAAGAAGACTGCAATAATCTGCTAGTCTTGTCTATTTTGCCACATCTTAGAAAAACAAAGTGATCCTTCTTTTGTTTCTTACTGGATTTTTACATTATTTTTTATATGACTAACTAACTCTACATGTCAATTCTCTCCATCCTTTGCATAATCAACATCCCCACTCTTCTTGAATTGTTTCCTATTGTAAACATTCCACACCTTGAGCTTATTTCCCCTATTTGGCACCAACTGGCCCAATCCCTCCTCACATGATCAACTATAAAGAATACTTTGGGTTTGTTTGGATAAACTTTATAACAAACCCTTAGAAAAAGAAAAGTTTTGAAATAATTACAATGACTTGAATCCTTCACTTCAACATTTTTTTATAATATCTCTTATTATTTTACTTACTCATAAATACCTATAAACCTATGAGGCTTTTTTTTCGCAAGTTAGTATCAGCGAAGCTGGTATGAGCTATGCCTAAATGCTAATTCAAAGTGGTCCAACATGTGATTCAAGATGCAAAATAAAGTTTTTTTCACAACTGAGGAACTAAAATTTATCTCAAAGTTGAATATTCTATGAGCTAGAAGTTAATCCAAACTAGTAATACATGTGATTCAAGATGCACACACGAGTATGTATAAAATGTACACACACACACACACACACACACACACACACATTTTCATGGACTATCTTCATTCCTTTCTTCTTTAACATCTGTGAATTATTTCTTTCTACCTTTTCACTCGACTATAAACTTCCTTTATCTCAGAATAAATATTTTTTTTTTTTCCAAACCAACAGCCATTAACTTTCATTCAAAACTAGCAATCCAATCCTGATATAGAGCATTGACAATACATAGAGACCAATGAAACTTGAATTTATCCATGATAATAATAAGTTTAAACCAGAGAGAACAAAGAAAACAGAAATAGAGTAGGCAAAAAACAAACTAAAGAATCTCTCTTAATAAGTAGAATGTACATTTTACCTTTTACAATCTAGCTAATCAAATCAACTTTTGCTGAAGGCGAGTTTTGAAGCAAAAAGTCAACTATTCCATCAGGTATAGATGAATGTGTTTTAGACCTTCCTTTAAATGCTTCCTCTAACCTGGAAAGCAGATGTGATATGTTGGCCTCTATCAACGTCCTCGATAATCCATCTGAAAATTGTCTCATTTTTACTTTAAGCAACTTCAAGTTACATAAGGAAGGAAACTCAACCTTCCATAAATCAGGAACTTCGGAGAGAACCTAAGCAACGAAGGATGTTGGTGAATCATAATCAGTTTAAAAATAAATGAATAAAGCAAGCCAGTATCTTATAAAAAAGGAAAAATGAAGATTCAAATCATGCCAAGTTAAGGTATAAAAGAATTTCATGGAAGAAAGACTTTTAACTCATATACTCTATTATGGTATACCTGAAGAGTAGTTGAAGAAACTGCCAATGATTTGATAGCAGAAAACTCTATCAACCAACTAAGCAAAACTGAAGGAAACTTTGCAGAAATCCAAGCTACATTTACATCAATGATTACGTCTTCAATAGACGAAAGACGGCTCCCATAGAGTATCTCAAGAGGATTACCAGTAAAAGAAAAAGTACAAAGACTTGGAGTAGATAACTCAATACGGCTAAAGTCACAAAGTCCATCGTTTGATTGTATTGTTAAATTGGCAAGTGTGGTACTTGATATGCACAAATTTGGTACATGAACAATTTTACAATTCTCAAGGATCAAAGTATTCAACCTTTTAAATCTTGAAAATGGCTCAACACGACCGCTACTGTTACCGTGAAAGGCAAACCATTGTAAAGACAAGCTAGTTAATGCTGGTAATGTCATCAAACTTGGAAAAGGTTTTTTCGCGGTGTTAGGTATAGGCGAACTAGAGAGGTTAAGAGATGTTAAAGTGTTACACTTAAAGAAATACGGTGGAAAGTAGACACCGTCACATTTCGCAGAGATATCTAACCGTTGGACATTGTGTGAAGCAGCGTATTCGATAAGTTTACTAAGTACTGGAGGCTCCACGGAACCTTTCCGGTGGAAATGTAGAGTGTGTAACGCAGTTGAGTCATCGCGAAGAGACAAAACCTGAGACACGAATTTGGTGAAACTTTGAAGTGTTTTGAAGTGTGAGGAGTTTAATCTAAGGGTTGGAAGACGTTTCCAGAGATTGTTCCATCTTGTGGAAAGAATGGTAGTTTGAACGGCGTGTTTGGTTTCTAAAGAGGAGAGTATGTGAAAGAGAATGCAATCGGGTAAATCACTGATTCTGTCTTTGTTATTTTCATTTTTTCTTCGTTTCTTCATTGTTCGGAAATGAACGATTCTACAAGAAAAATTGAAAATAAATTGGACAAGTATTAAGTTAAATGAAATTAAATAGAGAAATGAGGATTACCTTTCGCCGGCCGGCGTCCGAGACAGCGGATTTACAGAATTTTGAAGCAGTTAGGCACACGATCGGTGAATATGTTGGAAGAGATTTATCTTTTCGTGCCTATCGAGTCAATGTGCTGGATAGTGAAATATAGAGTAAATAGTGGATTACCCCTTAAAATTGTAAATTTCGTCAATTACCTTCGAAATTAACAAAACTTCAATTACCCCTCTGAAATTGCACAACGTTAATTAATTTACCCCCTCCGTCAAATTTTTCTGTTAGTCAACATCACGTTTTGCAAATATCCCCCTGAAGTTTTGCACTTACGTTCAAAATGCCCCCTAAACTTTAAAATTTATATATTTTTCTTATCTTTAAAAGGTACCAAACACACAATTGTACCAGACCATCAAAGGAGGAGGTGGTAAATTGCTAAGAATATACAAAACCCCCCTAATGCATAGCTCTAACGTTGAACATAAATGAGGGTTCCAACACCATTCATAAAAAAGACAAGCCGAAATTTTAGTCCCGTACAACACCCATCTTCACGACAAAACTTTAATTTTCTCCACCAAGTCATCTACCTCACAAGTAGAATTGTTAAAAATTATGTCATTCCTTGCTTTCCACAACAACCAAACCGCGGTATGCCAAACTAGTCGTAACCCATTGATCACCTTTTTGTTTCCACTCTCCCCACACCAACAATCCCAATGAACAAATAAATTCAGAGGAATTATAAATGAACAATTCATCCACACCATCAATCTCAACCAAACCAACCTCGCCACCTCACAATGTAAAAATAAATGACGCGTTGATTCTTCATCTGTATTGCACAAGACACAAAACTTAAAAATTTATATTTTTTTTCTTATCCTTACAAGGTACCAAAGCACAGTTATACCAAAGCATCAAAGGAGGAGGGGGTAAATTGCTAAGAATATACAAAACCCCCCTAATGCATAGCTCTAACGTTGTTCGGTTTAGAGAAGGTTTAGAAAAGCTTATTTAAAATTGATTTAAACTCATATCATAACATATGCTCTAGTGTTAAGATTTAAATAAACTTAAAAAGTAAATTAAAACATGGATAAATATTTAATTAAGCTGTCTAGAATAGTTTATTGAATAAACGTTCAATTAAACTCTTGATTCAGTACAATAGTTCAAAATTTATATATGCAAAACTTTAGGGGTAACCGAAAAATTTATCCCGTTGAGCTATGCATTAGGGGGTTTTGTATATTCTTAGAAATTTACCACCTCCTCCTTTGATGCTTTGGTACAATTGTGTTTTGGTACCTTTTAAAGATAAGAAAAAAATATAAATTTTTAAGTTTAGGGGGCATTTTGAACATAAGTGCAAAACTTCAGGGGGGTATTTGCAAAACGTGATGTTGACTAACAGAAAAATTTGACGGAGGGGGTAAATTGATTAACGTTGTGCAATTTCAGGGGGATAATTGAAGTTTTGTTAATTTCGGGGGGTAATTGACGAAACATACAATTTCAGGGGAGTAATTGACTATTTACTCTGAAATATATTAAGGGAGTTTGGGTATATATATATATATATATATATATATATATATATATATATATATATATATATGTTTTTCAAGTAGCACGAAGGTTAGAGAAATTCACTTGAGTGTCTCAGGCTCGGAACTCTCTAGAAATAATATGCATTCGAGCTAAGTTTATGAGCTATTTTTTTCTCAAAAAAAAAAAAAAGTTTAGTGTGTCATTCGAGCAAAAAAACACTTTAAATGAAAGGATTTGTATGCAATGTGCAAAGGCACAAGTTCATAACACAAATTTTGAGCATGCTTGGTTGAAATCACCGGTAGGCAAGATCAAACAAATTTTATCATAGAGCAAAGTCAATTTTACTTGACAAATCAAACTTATCTCATTCATCCGCTATGGTTCTAGAAGTCGAATCTATAGACTTTTTTTTTGGAACAAGCCGAATATATAGACTTGTTAGATATTATTCAAATGGCTATATCAAATGAAATGTATGGTGTATTGTTTGAAACTAATTCAAAAGTTGTGTGATGTTCTTGCCACAAGCACTACTCCCACCAACGAATTTTGCGATCTTGTATCTTAATGTAGAAGTCACTTACTAAATAGACTTGATTTTGTAATGTCGTATATCAAGAGGCAAATAAATAGAGTTGCTTATAATATTGTTAGGGCATAGTTATCTCAAATTAATCTCTATATTTTTCATCGTGTAATGCCTATTATCTATAAATTAAAGAAAATGCTAACAAGTGCTCTTAGAGCATTTGATAAGAAGTTTAAAGTACTCCCTCTGGTCTCAAATATAAACAACTTTTCACTTTTTAAGTTCATTCAATAAATAATGTATGTGGTCCATATTATTTACCACATATGTCATTTATTAAATGAACCTAAAAAGTGAAAAGTTGCTTATATTTGAGACAGAAGGAAGTAGAAGGTTTTTTTTAGAATTTATGCATTCAACACCTTGAAACATCAAAAAACAACTCTTTCTACATAAAAGTAATCAAAGTTTTCCATTTTCCATAAATTAATTTTGAATGAAATGAATTAAAAGTTCGTCTTTGTTAAGAGGAAAAAAATATATATCTCTTAACCATTTTATTCTTATCATCATTTGCTTCTTCAAATCCTATCTATCCACTAAGAAACAGCTACATCGTCCTATTCAGCAATCACCACTGACAATTCAACCAAGCAACCACCATTGTCTCCATCCATGCATGGCTTTGCTTGTCTCCCCGTCACACCCAACACACAACGACTTACTACCCATTCATATTCAAACCCCCCAATCCTCAACCACACCCCCAAACACAACTTCTTCCCCACACTCCATCACCAAATCTCATCCCTCTGCAAAAACCTTCAACTCAAAGAAGCCATATCCACACTCTCCCAATTACCACAACACACCCCCATAGGCCCCGACATTTACGGAGAACTTCTTCAAGGCTGCGTCTACGCTAGAGACCTCTCCTTAGGTCTTCAAATCCACGCTCACCTCATCAAAAAAGGTCCTTCCTATTCAACAAATGAGTTCGTTGAATCGAAACTCGTCATTCTCTACGCTAAATGTAACCTCACCCGTGTCGCGGTTCATCTCTTTCGCAATGTTGTTAAAAACCAGAATCTTTTCTCTTATGCAGCCATTGTAGGTCTGCAAGCTCGGAATGGGCTTTACAAAGAAGCATTGTTGAGTTATGTTGAAATTATGGAGAAAGGGTTTTGTCCGGATAACTTTGTTGTTCCGAATGGTTTGAAGGCGTGTGGGGGTTTGCGGTGGATTGGATTTGGGAGAGGAATTCATGGGTTTCTTGTTAAGATGGGGAATGAGTTTGATGGTTGTGTTTATGTTGCGACGAGTTTGGTTGATATGTATGGGAAATGTGGGGTTTTGGAGGATGCGGAGAAGGTGTTTGATGAAATGCCCGAGAGGAAAAAGAATGCTGTTGCTTGGAATTCGATGATTGTGGGTTATGTGCAGAACGGAATGAATGTGGAGGCTGTTGGGTTGTTTGAAAAGATGAGGTTTGAAGGTGGGGTTGAACCGAATGAGGTTAGTTTGTCGGGGTTTTTTTCGGCTTGTGCTAATTTGGAGGCGGTTGAGGAAGGTAAACAAGGGCATGCTCTTGTTATTTTAATGGGATTTGAGTTAAATAATGTTTTAGGTAGCTCTATTATGAATTTTTATTCTAAGGTTGGTTTGATTGAGGAAGTTGAGTTGGTTTTTAGGAGTATGGTGGTTTTGAAAGATGAGGTGACTTGGAATTTGATGATATCTAGCTATGTGCAATTTGGAATGTTTGAGAAGGCGCTTGAGATGTGTCATTGGATGAGGAAGGAGGAAAACTTGAGGTTTGATTGTGTGACTTTGTCTTCTTTATTGGCTCTTGCTGCCGATACAAGAGATGTAGAACTAGGTAAGAAGTTGCATGGGTTTTGCATTAGGAATGAGTTTGACTCTGACATGGTTGTGTTGAGCGGCGTCGTAGATATGTATGCGAAATGCGGAATAATGGATTGTGCAAGAGGAGTTTTTCATTTTGCGGGGAAGAAGAAAGATATTGTGTTGTGGAATACGATGTTGGCAGCTTGTGCGGAGAAGGGTCTGAGTGGCGAGGCTTTGAAATTGTTCTTTCAAATGCAAATGGAGAGCGTTCCTCCGAACGTTGTTTCGTGGAACTCTTTGATTTTCAGTTTCTTTAGAAATGGTCAGGTTGTTGAGGCTCAAGACATGTTTTCCGAAATGCAATTGTCAGGTGTAACACCTAATTTGATCACATGGACTACTATGATCTCTGGCTTGGCTCAAAATGGTCTTGGTTATGAAGCTAGTACGGTTTTCCGGCAAATGCAAGATGAAGGGAGGCGACCTAATAGAATAAGCATAACTTCTGCACTATCAGCATGCACCGATATGGCATTATTGAAATACGGCAGGGCAATTCATGGGTATGTTATGAGGAATTTCACGTCTTTTTCTCTTCAAATTACAACCTCTATTATTGACATGTATGCTAAATGTGGAAATTTGGATGATGCAAAGTTTGTTTTCACTATATGTTCGACAAAGAAATTGCCTGTGTACAACGCAATGATATCTGCTTATGCCTCACATGGTAAATCTACAGAAGCCCTTGCACTTTTTAAAGAAATGGTGAAACAAGGTATAATGCCAGATCACATCACTTTTACTAGTGTCTTGTCAGCATGCAGCCATGGTAGATTGTCGAAGGAGGGCCTAGAGCTTTTCAAATATATGGTGTGTGAACTCCAAATGAAGCCAAGTGAGGAACACTATACTTGCTTAGTGAAACTCCTTGCTAATGATGGCCAATTAGATGAAGCTCTTAGGATTATCTTGACAATGCCAAGTCCTCCAGATGCACACATATTAGGATCTTTGCTTGCTGTTTGTGGACAGAACCATGAAACTGAACTTGCAAGCTATATAGCAAAATGGTTATTGAAATTGGAGCCAAATAATCCAGGGAATTATGTAGCTGTTTCAAATGTGTATGCAACTTTAGGAAAATGGGATGAAGTATCAAACATAAGGGGTTTCATGAAAGAAAAGGGCCTAAAAAAGATTCCTGGGTGTAGCTGGATTGAAGTTGGACAAGAACTTCATGTATTTATTGCTAGTGATAAATCACACCCTGAAAAGGAGGAAATTTATATGATACTGGATTTGTTGGGATTTGAAATGTATTATGCAAAATCTAACCTCCACCCAACCATTTTGCAACCGAGTTAACTTTGATTTCTTCATATTTTCTACCCGATCAGTCCCGCTCGTTTGACCATAGTATCTATCGGTTTATATGGGTTTCGAGCGGGTCACTCATATATGATCACCCTAGAAGCAAGAGCAAATATAGTGAAATATGAATTTGAGTACTATGTTGAGATTATGTCATATCTTCCGTAGCTTGCCTGAGATTGGTCTAAGTTGATAGAGTTGACTCATATTCCATAAAACGTGAGTTCAATTCTTGCTGCGGCATAAAGATTTTGTTGGCAGGTGATATGTAAATACTTTGCTAGTGCTCTATAAGCCTACTGCGACGTCTGCTCGGACTCACAACCCAACTCATTCATACTTCCTTTTTTATTAAAAAAAAGTCATATCTTGAGTTACAAACATCAATTAGCAGTTCCCATTTTATTTCACCCAAGATTAAAAGAAGAATCTGTGTTGTTGCAATTTGCAAGTAAGTAATCCTCCAACCGTGGGTCAGTCGGTGGTTCCCTTTGAGGGTTTGCAATCCCCCATCCACATCGTGCTCGACCTCCCTCGCATTATTCCGGATGTTGCTTGTTCATCATTTCCTCCGTACTTTGTAAGTGCCATCTTTGGTTCTATTCAAAACTAATTTATCTGCATTTACTTTGTGTGAAATTGGCGTGTTCTTAGACGCATCAATGTCTGCCTGATTCTTAATCATATATAGGATAGTAGGATTCCATGATTTGGTACCTGGGTACGTACATCAGTGGCTGAACTAGTTTTACACTGATGTTGATGGGCAAGTGTTGTTTGAAATGGGGTTTTTGTTTTGAGGGGAGTGGAGGTTTGAGGAAGAGTTGGATTTGAAAGAGAGGATGGAGAAAGAGAGGCTGTTTATGGTGATGAAAGAGTGAGGGGTTGAACACGATAATTGGAAAGAAGGGTGGTCACAACCTGGTGAACTTGGGAGTGAGAAAGGTGGGGTGGATGGGAATGTAGGGCAAGGGTGTGTTTTTGTTGTGTTTAGGTTGTTAGTGGAAGAGCATGTAGGTGTGGATACGAAAGTGGGAGGAATGGTTAAGGGAAAGGGGTTGGGGTGTGGAGACATGACTATGGATGAAGAGTGAAAGTGTGGTCTGGTGAGTCATGGGAAGTGATTATGGTTAGATTAAGATGGGATCTAGAGGGAGTGAGGGAAGGAAGGTGAGTGGGATGGTGTGAGGAGAGCTACTGGTAAAGACATTTAAGAGTAATAAGTCCTTGTGATAAGCCAAAATGGATCAAGGGGCTAGACTAGTGCAAATCTTACGACGTTTAGTTAATTTTTGTAATTTTTTAATCAAGAGAAATATCATCAATTATCTTTTGATTGCCAAAACTAGTGCGGTTTGATCGGGCCTCTATAGCAAACAGTCATGAGTTCCATCACTGACTTATATGTATAGAAATTCACTATTTGGATTTGGAACATGCAACCCTTGAATGTGTTTTTGATCTTCAAAGAGATTATTCTCTGTAGTTGCACTAGGAGGACACCATGAGAAACTTAGGAACAAGGGTAGAGGTTCACCAAGGGGAAGACGAGAAAAGGAGGCCAAGACAACAAAGAGAGATTGAGAAGATTGAAGTCAAGGTATTATCTAATTACGAGTGATTATGGAATATTGTGGTCTAGCTATTACCTTTTGGTTGAATAACAGTGAACTCGGGCCTATAAAAATTTACATAATTTAATGTTCAGTAAAAAAAAATAGACATAATTTTTATCCTTTATGCTATAATTAGTTTTATGATGACCAGTTAGACTTATTTTGAACCCAATTTTTCGATATTCCTCCTAATTTGATAGTGTTTGTTAATCTTACTAATTTATTGATGCATTTACAGGTTGGGAATTTTATACACTTTATAAGCCGATTTATAGCAGGGCTTTATCATCGCTTTTTTCAGGGTTTAGCATATCAGTTTAGTGACACTTGCTATTGTTCCTTCCTTTGATTACTATTGCTGAAGGCCTTTATGCATATGTGAATTTTGGGCTTGTTGCAAATGTTGGTAAACCATATCTGAGGGCAGGTGAAATCACTCAGCAGGTGAGATCATATTTTTGTTACACAACTTACATTTGAAAATTAAATTGATAAAGACTTTGAGTATATTTTTGATTCAATGAGAAACCTATTTTAGTTCCTAACTGTATATTTACTTTGATTTGTTTCTATGATATTTGGAACATGGAAAAAAAACAAAAACAGAATGTAATCACAATAGCTAGTTTGTATTTTTTGTTTAGGCCAAATACCTCTCTGGGTCCTTTAAGTTACACGTTTGTTTCAGATAGATCCTTTAAGTTTATAAGGTTTTAGATAGGTCTTTTGAGTTTGTTTCAGATAGATCCTTTAAGTTTCTAAGATTTCAGATAGGTTTTTTAAGTTTCGAGTTTGTTTCAGATAGGTCCTTTCTATTCAACTATTTCTCTATCACATAAAGGACTTATCTGAAACAAACTCAAAACTTAAAGGACCTATCTGAAACCTTAGAAACTTAAAGGACCTATCCGAAACAAACTCGAAACTTAAAGGACCTATCTGAAATCTTAGAAACTTAAAGGATCTATCTGAAACAAACATGAAACTTAAAGGACCCGGGGAGGTATTTGGCCTTTTGTTTATGGTTAAAGTTTGTTTATGCACGACCTATTACTAAATTTAACTAATATTATACTCTTGTGGAGATATAAGGTGATAGGAAATGTGAGAACTGTACAAGCAATTGGAGGAGAACAGTGAGCAGTGATATCATACAAAGTGGCTCTGAGGAACACATAAGAATGGTCGAAAAGCATGTTTAGCAAAGGGTCTAAGACTAGGATCTATGCACTGTGTCCTTTTTCTCTCATGGGCTCTCCTTGTTTGGTACACCGTCATTATTGTTCACAAGAACGTCGCCAATAGCGGAGTGGCTCTCACTACCATGCTCAATGTAGTTATCTCTGGTCTGTAAGCCTCTATTTTCGTTGTTTTGAAATTGATACTGGACAGATAATACTGTTAATTGCATGACACAATTTTTTTTGAGTAATTTCTTGATATAATGATATGATTATATGAAACTAGTTTAGAGAAAAACTTTTCCACAATCACTTGTAGAAGAAAAAGTTTGAATTATCTTTGAACGAATGCATGTTTTAAAATTTGTACCGGAGATCGAACAGGTGAGACCTTAGGTTTTCAATTGATTCAGTTGGTATTGAACTAGATAAAAAATATAAAAACTAAAATAAAAAACTAAAAAAAAAATGCAAAGAGAACTGATTAAACCAACCACGGTTCATCTGGTTCAACAAGCAAGGTACATACAACTGAGATCAAATCAACTGGCTAACTGAACTAGCTGTTTCGGTCTGGTTTTTAAAACATTGCTATAAACCTTTTAAAAAACTGCTACGTGTATGTATAAATAAAAACAAATAACTTAGGCCTCTGGTGTGCAAACCTTAACTTTTATAAGTTTTATAACACAAGTGGAATCAAGGCATACAACATGCAGTAATTGTAGCCCAGAAAAGCTTAGATTCAGATACCATGTCAGTGGTTTATTTATTTATTATATAGTTGAAGTGACCTCTAGTAATAATAACCAAATCTCCTTTCACATCGAGTTAAAGAAAACACCAAGTTGTTCTCATATTGCTTTTCATACGCAGCATGGAAAACCCCACAGACCACGCAGAGAAACTTATATGTAAAACAGTGTACTTTTTGGAAAAATAGAGTATATACCAAGTAGTACAAGATGACCTTTTCATGCTATTTGTTTAAACAAGCTAGCTATACACATGATGAAGTAAGGATTTGGACTCATTGCAGTTTGACTACTGCAAGCAGTAAGCATACTTGGACCGTCCGATTTTGATTGTATGGTTCAAATGTGGCTGGCTGGCTATAGTGTGGTTAGAGGAGTGTGACCGTACACAACATTTGATCATTGAATGTATGAGGCGCTATCACTCCAATCTTTAAACTTATAGTCATTTTGGTCATTGAATTTGTTTTTAGATAGTCAATTTAGTATTTAAATGTGTCTTTTGGTCTGAAATTCTTATAAAATAGACACTAAGATTTGTCTAGTGCATTTAGGAGCTATAGTGACAACTACTTTTACATCAAGGATCAAAATAATTGTTTGTTCATATTTGATTTTTTTTTAATATTAAGAGGAGGGCAAATGGTCCAAATGGTATTTCTTGTTTAAAGAATAGGTAATAGAAAGCCACTTCATAATTCTTTATTAACCTATGGTTTTTAAAAGTTTTTTTTTTGGTACAGGTTTTTTAAAAGTTTTTTATGTACTATTTATAATAATTTAAACATGTTGGCATAAAATTATCCAAAATTATATGTTGACTTATTAGAACTAAAACTGCATGCGCAGAATAATTTTTTAAGGACTACAAACATATTTACAGCTTTAAATATAATATATCATATCAATATTGATCTATATCTCAAAAAGTAACTCTTATATTTATACGAATCAAAGTAACTCTTATATTTAAACACATAAGAATTTTGGACACTCATTTAACATCTTATTTTCTCTACATCTCTTTTTTTCTATCACATTTATAACATCACTTTCTCTCAAGTTGTTTGACAACCATTTTTCTCTCAAAAAATGAAAATTCATATCACAAATAATGACCAATGTTGAAGTTTTCTTAGTTGATTGACCAATTCATATTTTCAACCCCAAGCCACTGAAAACCTTAATATGTTTCATTGACATTGACATCTTAAAAAGAAAAGAGGATGTCGAGAGTGACAAACTTCCTACCTAGCTACTAGAACACACAACAACATTAACAAATGCCCATGTCACTATTTTTATCTCGTATAGGACGAGAGTGACGTATTACTTACAGGTTTACAACCATGCATGTTATGACTTCACACATTGTTTTAATTCATTAAACCAACTAACCAAGTCAATCAATTATAAACAATGTAGGATGAACAAGAGCCATGTATGCTTATTTATTACCAATTATCAGCAGGCAAATTTTTCATGCCAAAGAGTTGCAGCTTCAAACATGAACCCAACCAATCTTCATAAACTGAAAGTTGCAGCTGAAGAGGGTAGGATAGACCTCCTCTATGAAGTAATTGAGGTTGACCCATCTATTTTAGAGAATGTAGATTCAATACAATTTGTCGAAACCCCCTTACATATCGCCGCATTTAAGGGGCATCTCCGTTTCGCCATTGAAATTATGAATTTGAAACCTTCATTTGCTTTGAAGCTTAATCCGCAAGGATTCAGCCCAACTCATGTAGCTATTCAACAAAACCATAAGAGAATGGTGTTTTCTTTTGTAGGCATGAACAATAACCTTGTACGAGTCAAAGGAAGGGAAGGATGGACTCCTCTTCATTTTGCAAGTCATAATGAAGAAGTTGATCTTTTAGCCGAGTTCCTCGATGCATGTCCTGATTCTATTGAAGACGTGACTGTGAGGAGTGAGACTGCTCTGCATATTGCTTTGAAAAATAACAAATTCAGGGCTCTTGATCTTCTTGTTTGTTTTCTTAAGAAAAATATGAAGAGAGGTGCTAAAAAGTTAGAATATAAGATACTAAATTGGAAGGACGAGGATGCCAACACTATTTTGCACATTTCAGCTCTATGTAACGAGCCAAAGGTAACCTTCAATTCAGTCAGTTGTAAAGATATATTTTTGCTTTCCTCTAAATCTAAAAAATATATATACTGTGATCGTAAATATCAACAATGATATTTGAACACATCAATTTTTCCTCTACACTCATTTAATATATCATTCTCTATATCATTCTCTTTATATCACATCACCAAATTATTATATCTATCACATCACTCTCTTTTTCTCTTTTTTTCTTCGAGTCTTAGTTTAAAGGTGTGTACACATCCGCATAGGGTGTACACAACATTTTCCTATAAATATATCATGTTTCTTACTGTTAATTTATAAGTGTATGACTCATTAATTTGTAGTATGTATGTGAAAATGGTTCACTTGTTAACTTTTGTCGTCGTAAGCTACAACATAGTTAAGGAAAATAATTCTTAAACATCCAATCTACCATTAGAGAGAGAAAGAAAGAAATAAAGTAAAGTGATAGAAGCGATGAGTTAATGATATGATAGGAAAAGACTACCAATGAAAGACTTCATTTGACAATAAGAATGGTCTCTAACAACTTTCTTGTTAGCACAGGTGGTTCGAATGTTGACAAAGATGACTAGGATAAATATGAATACAAAAAATTTGGAGAACAAAACAGCATTCGACATGGCGGTCAATGTAGAGATTAAGAATATATTGAGGAATGCTGGAGCAAAACCTAGCTCACAAGTCACCGATGCTCCCACACTTGAACAAAGACTATCAAGGACCCAGATTATACATGTGTTTGCTTCTTTAAATCGCTTTAGAAATGATATATTAGAGGAGCAACGCAGCACTTGGATGATAGTTGCGACTCTTGTTGCAACAACAACCTATCAATCAGCATTGACTCCCGTTGGTGGAGTTTATCAGGTTAATGCCAGTGACAATAATGTCAACATTACTTCCTCCAATTCTACAATTTCTTCTACTCCGAGAAATGCTGGGAAATCGATATTGTCAGGAAATGATTTCTTTGTATTTTTATTTTCGAATGTGCTTTCCTTTTTGATGTCAACTGTAGCAGTGATTATTCTTACACCAGCTGGGTTAATAGGTGGTCTAGTGGCAGCTCCAGTGGGTTTATTTATCGTTTATTACCTCTTTTCTATGTGGAGGATATCCCCTGCACATGCCATTTCTATGTTTTTAGACATAGTTATGTATTCAGTTGGGTGTGTTGCAGCTATTGGAGTCATTTTCATGGTGTATTCTATACTTCATGAACGCATTGCTCGGAAATTGCGTAGATCATAGTTGAACCATTGCTTCAATAGGATAAACGCCAATGAAGATCATAGTTGAGCCATTAGCGTTGGCCAAATTCACAGACAACAATATCTCGACGTCAATTTGCAATTGTCATTGTTATCATTGTTTTAGTTTGATGTTAGAAAATTGTGAGTCAATGTATTAAATATTTCAAGTATATATGTATTTAATTGAATGTATGTGTGTTGAACGTTGTTTGGAAGAAAATTTATTACTCAACATGATGTGTGATGGTCCCTTGTAAGGATTAATTCTAACTCTGGTCCATTAAATAAGAAACAAAAGATCAACTAATTTCAATAGGATTGATTAACTTAATGACAAATGAGAGTAGTTTTGTAAGAGAAAAAAAAAAAAAAACTCTTTGATATGCTTTATATGAGATTTAATAGTTATTCATTAATTGAATTTGAAAAAATTACAAAGAAATAGAAGATAAGCGGATAACAAATTGTGTTACTAAACTTTTTTATGATGACAAAAGTATGACCCTAAAAGACATAACTTTGCGATATATCAAACGTAAATGGTATAAAAGTATGTTGTCTAATGTTTGGCCACTTTACTTTGAGGGCTGCAAGTCCTTCTATAAAAGCCTCGCTCCCCAATCCCACAAGGGAAAAAATCTCAATCAAGTCCACACATGCATGTTTCCCTCCTACGACCACCCTTACACCAGAACATTAGTTGGTTTGAGTGTCGATCTTCTATCTTCAGACACAAAGTTCACTGGGGGATTCATTTTTCACGTATACTCCTGCCCATATATATATATATATATATATATATATATATATATATATATATATATATATATCAAAAGGGACATTTCTAACAAAGTCCTTGAAGTTGAGAAGCTTCTTACAATAAACGGTGGTAACTAAATGTTTAACACTTTTAAGATCGGTTGATCACTTTTTAAATTGGTTCAACCAATTCAAAAAAAGTGTGTCGAACGGTAGTTATTAATTACTGTTCGGTTTTTTATTGAGTGTCTAACGATCAATCATATTTTTTGAGTTAGAACGCTAATTAAGGTCGGTAATCTCAAAAGCATTGTGTTATTGTATAACTATATGTCGTTGTTTTCTGTTTCTTTTTGTTTCAATCATTGTTTTCGGTTTTATTTTCATAATTGATTATTTTGTAGTGTGGTATAATAAGATAATGTATTTAGGCTTCTATTTTTCATATTGGTGTAACAATCCTGTTGAATGTGTGGTAATCCTTGTATTTTATTTAAGGCTTAAATATATATTCCACCTTTATAGAATTATCAAGTTTCATATTTCATCTCCATAAATGAAAATCACAATTTTTAATCCCAACGTACTTATCATGCAATATGGTTTACGTAAAATTTCATGCTAAAATTGTGCGTGGTATCCCTTGTAGACATAGAGAATAGAGAAGAAGATAGACATATACTGATGGATTTACATTATTCATACGTAAGAAAAAATTCTCCTAATTTGTCTACTAGTTAATACAAATAGATTTTCTTAGAATGCAAGTAATAAAAATGCAGAGACAAACAAATGTAAACCCCAAACGCAAGCTACCTTAATTGTCTAATTTCATTACTTCTTCGGTAAGGATATACTGTAATTTACAAACAATATGGTAGCTTTCTTTAAATTGAAGCCGAACCAATGTGGTAGCTTTCTCCTTAATCTCTAGAATATGAAGCAACCAGCATCATTTTAGTGAAGATTTAGCTTAATTTCCACAAGCAGCACCTCCCACAGGTTTCTTTTTCATCTCAAATCTTTCTAATTAGGAGACTTAATTTGGCCCAATATGTCACTCTGGATATTTTCATGGTTTATATTTTTGGGCTAATTTTGGAATTAATTATTTTTTAGGCTTAGACACATTACTTAAAGCTACTCATCTAATAAAGTGTTTTATTGTGATTGAATATGTCACTCTGGATATTTTTCATCTTCAAATTCATGTTTTTTTTTTAACAAATGTTCAAATTCAAATTCATGTTGTATGGTTAATATGGCGAAGTTTAAATTAAATAATGTCTTTCTAAAGTCTATAAAAGTATTTTTAATAAAAAATTAATATTTTTGTTTAAATTTTATTTTTCAAAATCTTAGAATACTTAAATCAAAGTTAATTGGTTTAATCGGTGCAGAAACAATATTAATTTTTTTTAATTTTATAAATAGCTTAATTTGAGTCATTTTTATCAAACATTTATTTATTTTAGGCCCGAGGCAATTGCCTTGGTGAGCTTAGTTGTCACTTTTCAACCGTGTCATATGAAATAATATTCCATAAAAACAAGGTACGGCAGTATATTAATAATGTTATGAATATACTCTCTTCTCTTCCGTCTCAAAATATTTTTTTATTTTTTTTTAAGTTTATTGAGTAACTTATGTATTTAGTCATTATCATATATATATATATATATATATATATATATATATATATATATATATATGGGGTTTGCTAGAACACACTCACTAGTTTTTATGTAGGAGTGTTTTAGCAAAGCTACACCTTATAGCGTATTTAACCACTTTTTAGTTATTCACTTGTTAGAACAATATATAAATATATATATATATATACACACACACACACATATATATATAAGTAAAAAAATTTGTGCATGGAGGACAGGGACCAAAATATATAAAAGAGAAATAATTCCAGAAAGGGGAGGTCAAACCTGACCCTCAAAATATTAACAAAACCTGAAATAAGGAGGCCTAACCTATTTCTAGATAAGTCTCCCAAAATTTTTAAAGGAGCATAATTCCACCAAGTAAAATTGATCACATTTAAACCTAGGGTGGCTATTTTGTCTGCACAATGATTTTCTTCTCTAAATATGTGAGTAATCAAAAAATGCATATTACTAATCATCAGTAAACAATTTTCCCATCTATTTTTTAATCATTATATATATATATATATATATATATTATATATATATAATTCAATAAATTTGATAAAAGGATTTTGCTTATATTTGAGATCAAAGGGAGTATTATTTAACACACATTGCAAGACTTTCTCTTTTATTTGTTAAAATTCATGAGTCTCAATTTATATGATATTGACATAATTTAGTGGGGCTCGTGAATTTGAAATATTAAAAGAGAGTGTGTTGCAATGTGTGTTAGAAAATGTATTGACAAGACAATAAGTCAAAAATATATTTAGAATGACAATATATATTTATTAATGATCTCTATTCATCTTTATTATAAGAAACAATTCATTTTGCTCGTGCGACAACTCATGATATTTGCTTAATTCCAATTGCAGAAGCTCATATTGATAGTGAAGCTTTTTTTCTCTTAATCCAATTATGTCAAAACGTGCTTCAAGAGGAAAAAAGGTTCCATTGCTCAAGCTTTTCTCCTTTGCTGACTTCTATGATTATGTCTTGATGGCCGTTGGATCTGTTGGGGCATGCATTCATGGTGCATCTGTTCCTGTTTTCTTTATCTTCTTTGGGAAAATTATTAATGTCGTAGGCTTGGCTTACCTTTTTCCTAAAGAAGCTTCCCACCAAGTTGCCAAGGTTTGTATTTTTAAATAAGTTACAAACTTTAATGTGTTGTCCTCTTCCCATGTATTTTCCACTAGGCAACCATGTTAATCTTTTTTACCCATATGCAGTTAAATATTTACTACAAAATTAAGAGGGTGCATAATAGATTAAGTATGATACAATGCAAAAAAGAGTATGATCGATAAATGTGGCCATATTAGCCTCTAAAAAAATGTAGCTATATTATATATATTTTTTAAATAGTTGTGCATAGAGGATGTCCAGTTGACACCAAATTTTATGGGATAGTTTTGTCCCGCATTACAGTCATATTCGACTCAAAAGATTAATCTCTACAGTTGCACGTAGAGGATATTCGATTGACACAAAAATATTATTTTAAGCATATAAATAAAATTGTAAACTTTTATACTATATTTTATAAGAGGCACCACGAATATTAAAAAACCATATATTGGAATGACATATATTAATATGTTAGGATATCTTGTTGTCATTATATATGTTATGAGCGAAGATAAAAACCATCAACTTTGTCCCGTGAGCGTAGCTCAGTTGGTAGGACAATGCATTATTATATGCAGAGGTTTGAGTTCGAACCCCTGACACCCTATTTATTTATCTTATAAGGTGAATTCTAGCCACTAGACTACCTGACAAAAAAAATAAAAAATAACCATCAATTTTCTTATCACTAAACTTCTCTAGTAATATAATCAAATAAACCTAGTATATCCCTTGAAAACATTATATATCAGTTCAATAAACCTAAAAAAGAAAGATTTTTTTTTTTTATATATGATATTAGAAGAAGCGTGTATTATCTCGCCATCAAGGAGGGACACACATGTAGGGGCAAGTGCCCCCGGACTCTCCGATGCTTTCAATCATAAATATTCGTTGAACTTTCTACTTTAGAAGAAAATAAACTTAAGTGATATGTATTTTAATAAGAAGTATTTATTGAACTTTCTACTTCAGAAGAAAATGAACTTAAGTGATTTGATGGACTAGTAGAAATACTTTTTGAGTTCTTACTGTATCGTTCTAATTTTATCGAATGTCTTATACTTTGAGTTTTTTGAAAACGCCTTCTTATCTCCATTCCAAATAACTTTTGCATTATACTCATTTACGGACATTCTTGTTAAATATTTCATCTTTCGGAATACTCATTTCCACCTTTGACTCGTGAGGATTCTTATGTGTATCAACCATTACCACTTTATATAGGATTCATTCTCAAAATCATAATCTATATGAATTTCACTAAATAAAAGAGAATACATTGAAAGATTGTGTTAATAGTACTTTTCTTTCTAGTCTCTTCTTCTCTATATGTAAACTTAAATTAATTTTAATGGTATATATACCTGTTTGTGATTGTGCAGTATGCGTTGGATTTTGTGTATCTAAGTATAGTAATATTGTTCTCCTCATGGGCAGGTATGAATTTATATCATAAGATTTTTTTTTAAAGGTTTTATTATAAGACTTTAAATAGTACTATTACTCAAGTAAAAATATTTGAACAATGTTGATTTAAAAAGTTAGTATATTTAGTTACCAAAAAAGTTGAATTTGGATTTCCGATGTTAAGGACTCTACACATTCACACTATTCTTACATCGGTGATCATCATTGGATCAAGATCCCATCGTTTATATTTAAAATTTGTTGTTTTATATTGGAAAATTTTAAATCTATATTAAAATTTAGACCGTTGATCTCGATCCAACAATAACCGATATAATGATACTATATATTTGATCATACTGGGGCCAACGTTGATTCCATTCAGAGGTGGCTTGCTGGATGCATACTGGAGAACGTCAAGTAGCGAAGATGAGGATGGCATATTTAAGATCAATGTTGAATCAAGATATAAGTCTTTTTGATGCTGAGGGATCCACTGGAGAGGTTATTTCTTCTATTACAAGTGACATCATTGTTGTTCAAGAAGCATTATCTGAGAAGGTATATGAGAAATTCTTACCTTAGATAACATTTATATACTATTCCTGAAACAAATGCCAATGATCCACATTTTATTATAAGTGATGATTAAAAGAAGCATTTGTGTTGTTGCAAGTAATCCAGTAAGTGATACCAAATTTGATGCATTTACAGGTTGGGAACTTTATGCACTTTGTAAGCCGATTTATAGCGGGCTTTATCATCGGTTTTTTAAGAGTTTGGCAGATCAGTTTAGTGACACTTGCTATTGTTCCTTTGATTGCTATTGCTGGAGGTCTTTATGCATATGTGACTTTTGGCCTTATTGCAAAAGTTCGTAAATCGTATCTGAGGGCGGGTGAAATTGCTCAGGAGGTGAGATCATATCATATTTTTATCACACAACTCACATTTGATAATGAATACGAGACTAAAATATATTCGCATGAAAAAGTTGAGTATCTTATGCTACTTTATACAAAATTAAAGATAATGTTATCACTATAGCTAGTTTGCATTTTTTATTTATGGCTAAAGTTTTGTTTATGCACGACCTATTACTAAGCTTTTATAAAATTATACTCTTGGTGGATATATAAGGTGATAGGAAATGTGAGAACTGTGCAAGCATTTGGAGGAGAACAAAGAGCAGTGATATCATACAAAGTGGCTCTGAGGAACACATATAAGAATGGTCGAAAAGCCGGTTTAGCAAAGGGTCTAGGACTAGGCTCTATGCATTGTGTTCTTTTTCTATCATGGGCTCTGCTTGTTTGGTTCACTAGCATTATTGTTCACAAGAACATCGCCAATGGTGGAAAGGCTTTCGCAACCATGCTCAATGTGGTGATCTCTGGCCTGTAAGCCTTTGTTTTCACTGTTTTGAATGAATATTGTTTATACGGTGTAACACTTCCGTTGTTTACTGAAGCGTTAAAGTCACGCTGTATTTCTTTGTTTACATATCATTTTTCTAAATTATGATGAATGATCTTGCTTTTCACTTCTCAGGTCCCTTGGGCAGGCAGCACCAGACGTTTCTGCTTTTATTAGAGCAAAGACAGCAGCTTATCCCATTTTTGAGATGATAGAGAGAGACATGGTTAGCAAAAATAGCTCAAAAAATGATCGAAAATTAAAAAAAATAGACGGCCACATACAATTTATTAATGTCTGTTTCAGTTACCCATCTCGCCCTGATGTTGTTATTTTCAACAACTTTTGTCTAGAGATTCCTTCAGGTAAAGTTTTGGCCCTTGTAGGAGGGAGTGGCTCGGGAAAAAGCACAGTTATATCGTTAATCGAGCGTTTCTATGAACCAATTTCTGGCCAAATTCTGTTAGATAAGAATGATATAAGGGAACTTGATATAAAATGGCTTAGACATCAAATTGGACTAGTTAATCAAGAGCCTGCACTTTTTGCTACAAGCATAAGGGAGAACATATTGTATGGTAAAAATGATGCCACTCCTGAAGAACTAAACCGTGCTTTGGAACTTTCTGATGCTCTTTCTTTCATCAACAATCTTCCTGATGGATTAGATACTCAGGTAATAACGCATGAATAACATTTGAAATATAGTTTGTGGAAGCAGCATTGTTGTCTTTGACGTCTCGCAGCCATAACATGATCATCATTAGGACTAGATCAGTCATATTTGACCATAATTTTAGACTAATGAAGATCGCAACGTGAGTGCTATTTAAAACCTTGAGCATGTATGAATTGCCATGTTTCCATATTTTTTCATGTTCCTTATCTATTTAAAACCATGACGCTAGAAACGAGACATAACCAATGAATCTGTTTATAGATAGGGTTAAATGTTTTTTGTCGATTTAAAATTCCTAAATTTTGCTTTTAGTTTCCACAAAAAATTTCTTCTAACATTTGTTTTCCACATATTTTCTGTTAGTAAGTTTAGTCTCTGTTGTTAACTCCCCTCACACTTGACTAACAGAAGTTCGCATGTCATATGTCACGTGACAATGTTGACTAATCAAAATACTAGAAGAAATTTTAAGTTCTAGAGTCCGTATCTATGAAAACTCCATTTTTTAAATTTAATTCCAGAGGGATAATAAACATCGAAACTTTGCAAAGGTGTGCTAATAATTGGTGCATTGTATAAGAATGGATTGAAATTAGGTTCAAAAATTAAAATTTGATATATGCTTTTGGTTCATAAGGTGGTATAATAAATTTCTTTTGTAGGTAGGTGAGAGAGGAATACAGTTATCTGGGGGACAAAAGCAAAGGATTGCAATATCTCGTGCTATAGTTAAGAATCCATCAATCCTATTATTAGATGAAGCAACTAGTGCTTTGGATGCCGAGTCGGAGAAAAGTGTACAAGAAGCTCTTGATCATGTCATGATTGGTAGAACAACTGTGATAGTTGCACACAGACTTTCTACAATTAGGAATGCAGATATGATAGCTGTTGTTGAAGGAGGGAGCGTTGTGGAAACTGGAATTCACGAGGAACTCATTTCCAACTCAAATAGTGTATATGCATCTCTTGTTCAAGGCCAACCTTCTCCAGATCATAGCTTGGGACAGTCATCAAGGTGCTTCATTCTCATCCATCATTGTAATTAACATAATTGACATTAAATTCCTAAGACAAAGGTGCGGTTGCATCAAGAATATGGTCGCAGAGATGTGACCTAAATGGTAGTTACATACATTTTTTTAAAGCCCCGACTAAAATTACTTCGCCTTATCAAGATATTGAATTTGAAAATGACTGATTCCATGACTCAAATTTATGGGAATTCACACTAAATTCTTCGTATCACACTTATGTATTTATATGTTTTTAATTGTAGCAAGAACTCAGCAGAAATATCCCATATAGCAACTATTGGTGGTAGTTTTCATTCAGATAGAAGCTCTATTGGCCATGCACTTGCTGATGAACCAAGAAGTGTTGAAAAGCCAAGGCATGTTTCATTAATAAGATTATATTCAATGATTGGTCCTTATTGGTATTATGGAGTCTTTGGAACCTTAGCTGCTTTCACTACTGGTGCTCTTATGCCACTTTTTGCTCTTGGAATATCTCATGCTCTTGTATCATATTATATGGATTGGGATAGCACATGCCATGAAGTGAAAAAAATTGCATTCCTCTTCTGTGGAGCAGCAATTGTAGCTATCACTGCTTATTCCATTGAACATCTTTCTTTCGGAATCATGGGAGAACGACTTACCCTTCGTGTCAGAGGAATTATGCTTTCTGGTAAGTGTGATTAACTTGTTATCATACTTGTGTTTTTGTTATTTTAAAACATTTTCCTTTAAACCTTCTTTGTATTTTGGCCAGCAAAACATCTACTATGTTTTATATACAAGTTCTACGGCGGACCACTTTGATAGGTGGTCAATTATAGGCCGATACTTAAAATTGTTCGATATTCTGATGACAACAAACTTTGCTTTTCGTAAGTAGAATCTTACTTCCTCCTTGCCTTCATGACTAAGGCGGCGTATGCTGGTTCCACAAAAGTAGGGAAAAACAAATATTTGTGTCTTAAAATTAACCTCATATGTTTTTTTTTTTTTGTTTTTTTTTTCCGAACTGAGACACATCATGTCACCGTTTCAGTCGTAAGAATGTGGAAGATCTCAGCTTCTATTTCAAAGTAGCGTCGACGATAAAGTTTCAGATGATTTTAGTATTAGTCCATCATGGACCACCTGACCACTATCAAAGTGGTCTACCTTAGAATTTGCCTCATTTCTGCAATTTATATAACATTTTTAAGTATTGAAATAAGAGAAATGCTAATTGTTACCGGAAAGGAAGTGAAAGGTTGTAAAGCTGAATATTGAATATATAGTACCTTAATATCATAGGATGAAGCTTGGTTATCTCTCTATAACTTAATTTCCTTTGTTCATCTATCTGCAGCTATTTTGAAGAATGAAATCGGTTGGTTTGATGATACAAGAAACACAAGTTCTATGCTTTCATCACGTTTAGAGACCGATGCAACTTTGTTAAGAACTATAGTAGTCGACCGTTCTACAATTCTCTTGCAGAATGTTGGTCTAGTTGTTACTGCACTTATTATTGCCTTCATTTTGAACTGGAGGATAACACTTGTTGTCTTGGCCACATATCCTTTCATAATAAGTGGTCACATTGGTGAGGTAGTTTCCTCTTTCACAACATTTAAACATTAAGAAATTAGAAAATGGGTTAATTATAATATTGGTCTCTAATGTTATCTTGAATTTTGTTTATAGTTCTTGCACCAACTGTTCAATCCCTTCAAATTTTGACTAAAAGCATGTAATTTTGTAATTTGTACGAACTAAAGTGAGTACAAGACTAAAAACAAAAAGTAAATTTTATAGGGACTGCAAACATATTTAACCGTTAGAAAATTCTTTTTTTCGTCTTACCAGCTTGACATTATTTATTTCAGAAACTTTTCATGCAAGGATTTGGTGGTAATCTAAGCAAAGCATATCTAAAAGCAAACATGTTAGCTGGGGAAGCTGTTAGTAATATAAGGACTGTGGCTGCATTCTGTGCAGAAGAAAGGGTTATTGATCTTTATGCTGACGAGCTTGTTGAGCCTTCCAAACGTTCATTCAAACGAGGCCAAATTGCCGGCATATTTTATGGCATTTCCCAGTTCTTTATTTTCTCATCTTATGGCTTAGCCTTGTGGTACAATCTCTAGCTTCTTTAATTGTTCATTTACTCAACACCGACACATGTGGTACTTTAAATAATTCCATTTTCACAATGTCGATGTGTCGGTATTAGTATTGTGTCCAGTGTTTGTGTCTCTGTCATTGCTTCCTAGTTTCCTTTCTAATGAGACATATATATATATATATATATATATATATATATATATATATATATATCTTTTGCAGGTATGGATCTGTGTTGCTCGAAAAGGAACTTGCTAGCTTTAAATCAATCATGAAGTCATTTATGGTTTTAATAGTAACAGCATTGGCTATGGGGGAGACTTTGGCACTTGCACCAGACCTGTTGAAAGGAAATCAAATGGTTTCGTCAATTTTTGATATGATAGATAGAAAGTCAGGAATAATACATGATGTTGGAGAAGAGTTAATGACAGTGGAAGGAACAATTGAGCTAAAAAGGGTCAATTTTACCTATCCTTCAAGACCAAACGTTGTTATTTTTAATGGTTTCAATCTAAAAGTGCCTTCAGGGAAGAGTCTTGCCTTGGTAGGGCACAGTGGTTCTGGTAAAAGCTCAATAATCTCCCTTATACTAAGATTTTATGATCCAACATCTGGGAAGGTGATGATTGATGGTAATTTGTTTCAACACTTTATGCTTATTAACTTCTCTTAGTACATGATAAATAGAACAGTGTAGGATTATCTTTCAATAAGTAAAATGCTCAAAGTTATACTCATATGTCCATGCATTCTAGAAAAGACGCATGCCTACACGCGTGTGTAATGTTGATGAGCTATCATGATTCTAAATTGTGGTCACCGTTGTGGTTACGCTGCAAACCTATGCATACTAGAAGTAGCATTGGCTACATGTGTAATGTCAATGAGGTAGTCGTCACCATCATGGTACTAAATTGCAGTTGTAGATGTCATTATGCTGCAAACCTTGATATTGCAGCAAAATTAGGACAAATGTAGCCGCAAGTGCAGTGTCTATGCCGTTGCAGAGACCTGTAAAACCTTTATATTGCAGCTGCAGACTGCAACTTAGAACTATGGTGACAATAAATGTGAAACATTCTTCTAATAATGACTTGTCAAATTTTAACAGGAAAAGATATCAAGGAAATGAATTTGAAATCCCTTAGGAAGCAAATTGGCCTAGTACAACAAGAACCAGCTCTATTTGCAACATCAATTTACAAAAACATTCTATATGGAAAACAAGAAGCATCTGAATCAGAAGTGATTGAAGCAGCTAAACTAGCCGACGCTCATAATTTCATTAGCGCGCTTCCCGAAGGCTACTCAACAAAAGCCGGTGATAGAGGAGTTCTACTATCCGGTGGACAAAAGCAAAGGGTGGCCATTGCAAGAGCTATTTTAAGAAACCCTAAAATATTATTGCTGGATGAAGCAACAAGTGCACTAGATGTAGAATCGGAACGTGTTGTACAACAAGCGTTAGACAAGTTGATGCAAAACAGAACAACAATTATTGTGGCACATAGGCTATCAACAATAAGAAATGCAGATCAAATAGCAGTTTTGCAGGATGGAAAGATCATTGAGCAAGGCACTCATTCAAGTCTTTTTGAGAATACAGATGGAGCTTACTTCAAATTAGCCAGCCTACAACAAGAAACAGCTACATGTACATGAATATATTATGGATAACATAACAAAATAACTTACACTAATAATACTTGCTACCACACTTAACTGAAACGATTTTGTAACTATTGAAGAATATATATATTGAGATTCATAACAAGTTACAACAAATTCATTTTTCAGGTATTTTTTTTCTTGGTCCACCTTATATAGTTTTAATTTTAAGTTTCATGTTTCAATCTTTCATTTGATATCTAACATTATGCTAACTTATGGACTTAGATTTGCAAGAGAAACACTGAGAATAGTTTTTCAAATCAAGTAGGAGAACTTTTATGATTTTATCAATTGTTTGTTATGAAACTCAAACTTTATAAAAATATCAGAAAAATATCTTTTAAGCTAGAAAATAACAATTGTCAAACAACAAATTTAGCTTTATTTCCAAAGCTCTTATTTTTATATTTAACTTCAAATTAGCTTTTAAGTCAAAAAAAAAATAAAAAGATAGCTAAAAAATCTGGTTAGAAACATACACCGATGTTTTTGTTTCTTCTGTGTTCTTTTAACGGGTAAAAAATTGAAGTCATAGATATCATTTTGCTAATGAAGGATTATTTTTTTTGACAAAATTTTGCTAATATTATCTTTTTCAAAATTATAAACAATAACTTTTTTATGACTCAGATTTTTTTTTTTTAAAACAAAGTGACAAGGATCATCTGAAATTCACACACAACTGCAAAGTCTTGGTTTCAAATTTGAGTAAAGTAAAGGTGTTCAGTCTATCAATATCGACATTGTCAGATGATTTATGTCTCAATTAATGAATGAATTTAATTAATATACACTGTAAGTGTAAATATTTTTTACAATGTCAATCAATTTTAAGTGAAACATTTCATTCAAATTATAATTTCATTGTGTCAACAGACTCAACACCTCTTTTACAATCGAAATTTGTGAATTGCCCTCTATATTGTGAACTATGTGGAGAGCAAAGTGAGTCTGATTGGCATCTATTCTTCCAATGCAGCAACAGCTTACTTTGTTGGACCACAGCTGGGCTTTGGCATGTTTTACGCGACTGTGTACAGCGGTTTTCGTTTACTGCAGCGGTGTTATCTGATGTTTTTTCCCGCAAAGCAGAAGATGTAGCAGAATTATGATGCTGTTAGCAGAAACTTGGCATGATTGAAACAGTCTTGTTTCGAATCAACAACAATTATGCAGGCAGCTCACATGAAGCTTCATGAATGGCAAGCAGTCCGTGACAGAGGACTAATGACAATTTTGGAAGTTCCACCAGAGAAAGTCAGTGGCACCCTCCTTCGACTGGTGTGATGAAATGTAATGTTAATGCTTGTTTCAATACATCAACTAACATCACAAGTTTTGGGTGTTGTATCCAAGATTCCAATTGTCATTTTGTATGGAGGTTCCGATGATGCTAGTTCACGAAGGTGAGGCGTTTGCTCTATTAACGGCGGGTCCAAAGCTTGGATTTGTACAATGTTACATTTAAAAGTGACTCAAAAATACTAGTTGACACTATTCTTTCCAACTATGTTGGTATTTCTGAATTTAGTGGTATTGTCTCTACCATTAGAGGTTTGTTTGTCTTTAATAACTACTGAGGTTAAGTTTATTCGTTATCAAATGAATATTGTTGCTCATGGTTTAGCTAAGGCAGCCTATTCTAGTGCTAATCGACATGCGTTTGATGTTGGGTGATTTGGATTGTTCAAAACAAAAAGTCACATGAATAATTGTGATTGCTAATAGTACAAAGCTTGACTTCAATCATGGTTATTTCAAAATCATACACGATTGAGTGTGATTTATTTATTTTTATACCGACAGTATATCAAAATTAAACTATGTATAGTATAATTTAATTTTCAAATAGATGCTCTCTTGTACATTTCTTTTTTCCATTTTACCCAGAACATTCAACACAAGAATTTCAATCTAGCTTAAACAACAGAAGAAAACTGAAGACAGTAGCCACCAGGGATGATACCTTGGTGACAGGGGAACCTTGGCTCTTCTACAACTTTCATAATCCATTGTTCTCAAACTATGACAGTTTTAACAAGCACAGATGGCTCGACAACTGATAATGACCGTAATGCTATTTTTACAATCGTCACTTGAATTACAATTGTCAGTTACTATATATCACAATCACACAGCACATATTTTCTCTTTTCCTGAAATAGCAAAATGATGCACAGTAGTTACACTGATCCTAGCACAAGTTGTGCCAAGAACAGGTAACGAAATTGCATAGTATAAGTGATGTATTTTTCAATACAAGTGATGTATTTTTCAATACAAAACTACCACGACAGAAAAATTTGACAGGTGCACTACTCTTAAATCAGACACATAACAGAATCAGTTCAAAACATGTCTCACGTCGTCTCACATATATCACAACCACTCATTCAGACATATATATTATATTGCTACTAGAAAGGGGAAGGCAAGATTGAAACACATATCTTTTGAGACACCTACCGGTAGCCAAGGCCCAAGATGACTAACAAAACTGAGGTCAATCAGCAAAACACAGACATTTGGTATTGAAACAAGTATGAAGAATGGTTCACCGATCCCTAAACAAAAATAATTACCTATTGTACAAGCATCACCTTAATCTCACTATAAGCCCAAATCGCACTTCAACTTTCTTTTCCTCCATCCATGGAAAATGCAAAGGAACAGTTTCGATATTGATGGGTTTAACAATAAGAAACATATGACCCGAATATCATTCTAAGAAATTTTACAAATGGAAAACTACAATAACTTCACTTCAATATAAAGGACCACATAGCCAAGTGAATTACTTGCAATTTGTCTACAAATAAGAATATATTATATTATATTATATTATATTATATTATATTAAGGAACTTAGAGAGGTGAAGCAAACCTCCTTTGAAAAATAAAACACACACATTGTCCACTCGAATGCAAGAGTACCTAAAACTATACTAATCGAAATAAGGAACATGATATAATCCACCGGTGCATGCCATAAAGATATACATGTATGCATGCCACATTAATAGATTAATTACTACGGGGTCTACACTACAGGGTCTACAACAGCCTAATGTGCCTATATAGATATACTTCAACCAATTTCAAATCTCAAAAGTGAGGTCCAAATAAACATTTGAAGCAGAAAACTCCGAAGTTGGTGGAATTTCCATGATTAAAAATTAAAAAGGGCAATCTGATGCAATAATGTTTCTGTCAGGGTTCAAGGAAGAGTAAAACCAATTACAAATCTGACATACATAGCCATACCATGCATTTTGCAACAGATTAGTTCCATGACTCAAATCTGCCATACATAGCCATACCATGCATTTTGCAACAGATTTTCCGTAAGTTCTATCTTAAAACTAGCATCATAGTGGAGGACACTGGACATGATCTCCAAAACTAGTGAGACAACAGTATTGTGATACACTTGTTTTAGGATTAGACCCATGTCGCTTCAAGAACCGAAAACAAAAATATGCGATAAACAGAGCAAATTAGTATTGTATGCAACATTGTTGATCACTTATCAGTTAATACAGTTATGCAACAAGCTGTTAGTTTACACTATGCTATAATGACCAGCCGACAACAGCATATAGGATTTAAAATTAATGCACACAATTATGTTTTGCCCAAAGATGTTGATAAAGAAAGAAGTAAGAAGTTATAACTGCAAGTAAAACTTCTGCAGCAGCATGTAAAATAAATATGGTCAAAATGTGATACAGACCTGACTAAATTTTTCACACATGAACATACCTTCTAATGCAGTGGATATATTGGCTTTTTTTAAAGATATTTAACAAAAAAGAAGTTAAAATATCTTGTCAGCATGTACTATAATAAGTAGTAACCACCTGACAGCAGCATATAGGACTTAAAATTAAGGCACACAATTATGTTTTGTCCAAAATATGTTGATAACAAAAGAAGTTAGAACTGCAAGTAAAACGTCCCTGTGAGCATAGCTTAGTTGGCAGGGACATGCATTGTTATATGTAGGGGCCGGGGTTCGAACCCCGGACACCCCACATAATTCTAGCCATTAGGCTACTTGACCAAAAAAAAAAAAGAACTGCAAGTAAAACTTCTACAGAAGCCTCATATGATGATCGAGTCCCAAAAATATATAGATATAAATATACAAGGGGCAATAAGGTCAATACATGAGAACATCAGTTAGCAAGTGCAAAATCAATGCAATCTTTGGGCATGCACATAAGGAGCATTTAGAATTCAAACCAAACTAATTCTTCTGTACGAGGTTTTTAATAATATTATAACTGCTTTTATTAGGGTAATGTATCAAGGTACTCATAATCAAGTTATAGATGGGTAATAATCCATAGTCCCATCGAAGAATATGTGCATGAGGTTTCTTCAATACATAAATAAATACTAAATATGCTAATAAAAAAGCAAATAACTTGAATGATTAAGTGCAAAATCTTTAATCAGATGTGTATAGTATTTGGTATCTGGATAAAGTTAAACATGTGTTGACAGAGATAGTTAATGGGTCTTTACAAGTTGCCATATTTTAAGCATATTTCTCCTTTACTCAGGAGTTCAATAGCTGGTGGCGAAAGTGATGGCAACAACATGAAGAGACTATATCCTTTCTACTTTATTCTGATCATATCTTTAAAGAATATTCATAAGCATAATACCATACAACGAACCTCGTGATTGAAAACATGAAAAGGAAACTCTTAAACAGAATCAATGTAATCAAACCAATCAAAGCAATAAATCTAGAATGAGAATAGAATTTAACAAAATGGAGAATAAAGGCATTGAGTTAAAAAAACAAAAGCACAAAGCAAAACAGTTTCAATCTAGCATACTGATCTTATCCTCAAAATACAACTTTCCTAAACCTTGAGGGTGTTTCGAAAAAGGTACCTATCTCCAAAGCAATGGTGGATAGAATATACATGTTGTCAAAGAAGTTAAAAAAAACTAACCCACAAAACAACCCTAAAACTTGTTTTTCACCACTGTACCCACCCATCTTCAACGCCTAATCAGAAATTCTTCAACTTGAGTCTTTTCCTTATCCACCACCACCAATTCAGCTAAAGGGTCCATTCAATGGTTCATTCAACACAATCATGATCAAACCTTAACAGATTTATCTTTTTCTTCAGTCAAAACCTTAACAGATTTAGCTTTTTCTTCAGTCGAAACCTTAACAGATTTATCTTTTTCTTCAATCAAAACCGCAACTTCACCCTCATCACCTCGACCCTTTTCCACATTTTCACCCACCTCCTTCTTGCACATTAAATCGAAGAAAAAATCTGTCAAAACTTTCTCATACCCCGGCATTTTAGCATACCCCGGAAAGTAATTAATATCAATAATAAGATACCGATTACCATATCTAGAATCACGAATCACATCAAAATTAAACAAATTCAGCTTCATAGCACGCCTCAATCCACTAGCAATATCAACAATAAAAGCTTGCGGAGGCATCTCAGTTTTATCATCCAAACTCATCATCTTATAAAACTTTTCATCATCATCCACACTGTCCCTATTCGCCAAATTCGACACCTGCGAAAACGACAACAAATCCTCCGAAACACCCAACACCTTCTCCTCAGAAACATCCGGTAAAGACTTCCTCTTCACGCAACGAACATGGTTACCAACAACATACACCTTAAAAATCACACCACCATGATTCACAAATTCCTGCAAAACAATAGGTGGTTTCAGCTTATTCAACGCCCCGTGGCTAAAAACAAGCGCCATTTTATGCGATTTCGCGCTTCCATCTGCCACCAACGGCTTCGCTATCACCGGAAACTTTAAACTCTCCCAAGCCTGACCATCAGAAAGAGTCTCTTTATCATAAATCACGATCTGTTTCGGGATCCCGAATGTTTCGCCGCCTTTTTCATCAACCCCAACCCTAACCCTAAGCTCAGAAACAACCTGAAGCATTGAAATTCGATTATGAAGACGCTCAATCGCTTCCGGCGCGTCGAGAATAACAGCATTAGGGTTTCGAATTTGAAATTGTTGAAGCTGGCGTTTCCAATCGTCGCCGTAGAGTTTGTGGAGGATGCAATCGAACGGTCCTTGATCGATTAAGGGTTTGGTTGAATCGATTTGGATGAGTTTAATTCCGCGTGATGAAGCTAGGGTTAAGAGTGAGTCGCGGATGAAACTGTTTTGTTTCTTTGGTGCTAATGCGTAACCTATTACACCGTTTTTCTTTTCAGCCATTGGATTGATTTGATCAGAATTCTTGTGATTGATTTCGATTTGTGGTGACTGAATGAATGAAGAATCACATTACAGTGAAGAAACCCTAATTTTGGATATTTAGGGTTTGGTTTTTGAAGGAGTTTTTGATGGAGAATTGGGGGAAGAAGAAGAAAGTAAAATTGAAGAGAGAGAGAGAAAGAGGTGTGGATGTGTATATATAGGTGGTTAGAGAATTAGGGTTAGAGTTATAGAGAAGGAAGGGGAATGATAAGGTACACGTGGTGAATTGAGTAGAGGGTTTGCGCCGCTTTATGAAGGGCGTGTTGAAACAAGGGGACGGATAGGGTCGTAAGGAAGGGTATGAGGTGGAATGGAGGATGAGATTGTGATGATAAAATTATATATTGGGTTCATAATTGGATTGGGAAAATTTACAACTTGATAAGCTTTTGGAAGCAAAACATAATCAACATTTAAAACTAAAACTCTAGTTTAATTGATATTATTGGTTTGGATATTATTAATTAATAAGCCCTACTTTGTACGTTACAATTATAGGTAAGTTTTACACACTCTTGCAAAGGCACCAATACCTTAATATTAAAGTAGATAGTCGATTATCCTTTTGAAATTGCAATTTTCATCGAAATCTTTTATGAATTTTACAAAACTTCGAAAAACCCTTCAAAATTGTTAAACATATGTTAAATACCTCCATAGTCTGATTTAGTTGTTTGACCTTATGACGTGATCGTTAACTGTACATGTGCCACCTCTACGTAAACTGAAGGTTCTGCCACATCATATATGGGTAATTGACTAGCTTTATTTTTTTTTTAGCTTTTTTTTTATAAAATACGTGTGGTTATTAGAATATGCAAATATTTTTGACCTAATATTATATTTTTTATTTGACCTAAAAAAAGAATAAGCAAATACCCCTATAAAATTTAACATTTATTTGCAAAAACCCCCCTCAATTTTCTTTTTAAAACACGATATCCGATCCAAAAACCAACTAATCTGAGGGGATCAATCCTACAACCCACTTGTTTCCCCACCGGCATAATAGTCACGCAAGATCCAATTATTATTATTTTTTAACTAAAAGATTAATTTGTTAAAATTTAATTAACGAGGTCGTTGATTGACTACCTATGGTGTTGGACTGTTGGTCTACCTCAGACATTTGAGTTAAAAATTAACATAATTATTCAACTTGATTAAAAGAAATGCATTTAAGAGACCTAAACATAACAACAATTAATTATGAGATCAAAATGAAACAATTTTTTTGTTAAGGAACCATAACAGTAATTTAGCCATGAGTTAAAGAATAAATTTTAAGCTAAAAATCATTTTCCCTACAAATTTTTGCTAAAAATCATGTTAAAAATCATTTTATGTAAAAAAAAAAAAAAGGAAGCTAAGAATACATTTTAACCAATTTGATGTTATAAATCATTGGTTGAATTTGATTCCAAATTATATTGCTAATTATTTAATTAATTAATTAATTACATGAATTAAGTTTGTTTATATAAAAATAAAGAGTTGAATATGTTTTTGGTCCCTATAAAATTGAAACCTTTTAAGTTTAGTCCTTACTTAATTTTAATCGTTCTTTTAGTCCCTTAAAAAATTTAAGCATTCAGCATTAGTCCTTGCTCAATTCAAATTTGTTTAATTTATGCTTAAACTCTTGAGTTTTTGAACATTTTTTTTGCAGACGTGTTAAGAAAATTACTAAAAATTCCTCTGCAAACAATTGTCACAAAATTTGATTTCAACGTCTAGATTTTGTTACTTTTATCTTTAACTTTTGTCATTTTGAAAAATTTATATTTAATCCGTTTCATGTTAAAAAATTCTAAATTTTAGTAAATGAACATTTCATAGTGTTCTAAACTTGTCTCAAAAAAATCGTTCAAAATTTTAAGATTTTAAGGATAATTAAACAAACTTTGTTCTAATTAAGACTAAAATTAAAAGTAATTTTTTTTATAGAAACTAAAAAGATTAGAAAAAAATAAACTTAATAGTTCTCAATTTTATAATGACTCAAAACATATTTAACTAAAAAATAAATAACCTGTAAATTTACCTTTGCATCTGATTTTTTTTTTTACCTTTGCATCTGAAAAAAGTGAACAAAACATGTACTAGCGATGGTAGCTGTAGTTTCACTTGAGTTCTTACACAGGACAATGAAAATCTAGTAGTACTAACTCAGTTTGAGTTCTAGATCTGGTTCCTTTCTGAAACCAAACAAACTTTTTTACTTCAACCAACCTAAATTTTCTGTCTTAAACCACACGTTCTTCCTTCCTCACTAAAACCGTTTCCACTCGCGTACACAGTTTCAAATTTTCCCGAATTTCATTCCCAACAACAATAACCTCGTTTTCATTTCCAACACGTGTTCCAACACTCTTATATACACTTTCACTTCTTTCTTCTAATTCTAACTACTCTAACGCCGTTAGGGTTTTGTTGTAAGAATGGATTACAACAGAGACGGCAACGTCGTTCAAATCATCACCACCGGCGGAGCCGCCGATAGCTGGTCAACCGACCAAGCTGACTGGGCTACGGAAGACGAGTATCGTTACTGGAACGGAAATGATGCCGGTGGGGAAACAACTCCGTCTTCAAATTCACGGGCAGGAAGTGAGCCGCCAAGCAAGAAATCGAGAAGCAATTCGCAAGACGGTGGTGGTGGTGGCAGTGGAGGAGGATCGAATCGCGCGAAAGCGATTGGGAAAATGTTTTTTAAGACGAAACTATGCTGTAAGTTTCGTGTGGGGACATGTCCTTATATAACGAACTGTAATTTTGCTCATAGTGTGGAGGAGCTGCGTCGGCCGCCAGAGAATTGGCAGGAGATTGTGGCTGCTCATGAAGAAGAGAGGAATGTGATTGAGCAGCCTAGGGAGGAGTTTCAGATACCGACGGTCGGGTCGAGTACTTTTGTTGGGGAGAGTATGAATAATAGGTCTTATAAGGGGAGACATTGTAAGAAATTTTATACTGAAGAAGGTTGTCCTTATGGAGATAGTTGTACTTTTCTTCATGATGAGCAATCGAAGAATCGCGAAAGTGTGGCGATTAGTTTAGGTCCTGGTGGTTATGGTGGTGGTGGAGGTGGTGGAGGAGGAGGAGGTGGGAGTGTTGGCAGTGGTGTTGGTAGTGGTAGTGGTGTTGTTGTTGTTGCAGCTGGTGCGGCCGCGATTGGGAATGGACCTAATTTGAAGCCTTCAAATTGGAAAACTAGGATTTGTAATAAGTGGGAGATGACTGGGTATTGTCCCTTTGGTAACAAATGCCATTTTGCTCATGGTGCTACAGGTATGATATGATCCATTTTGATGAGTTTGGATTTTGTTTTGTGAATTGGATTAAAGATTTTAATTTTATGGTAATTGAGGTGATTATGTTGTGTTAATATTGATTATAGAAAGTGCTATTAGAATTGGAAAGTTACAAATCATTTTCTTACCATTTGGATACAATTTTGGGTATCGATGTTAGATTGTTTTTATCTATACAAGATTGGTTTTTTCTTCATTTAATATGGTCTGTTATGGCTTTGATTTCTACTATTTTGTGTTAACGATTACTCTGCACTGTCACTAGTGTCAAATTTGTTTTGGTTGATGCCAAGGTAGAACATAACATTTTGATATGTATGTGAATGTGGTGTTTCATTGAGCATATAAGTTATTAGTGTAGGGCAATTGAATTAATGTAAATGTATGTGAATGTGGTGCTTCATTGAGCATAACATGTTACTCTTATCTCGTATTTTGTTTGCAATTTACCGACTTGAGTAATCTATGCAACTTTTTGTATAAAAGTAATTGCATTCTAGAGATGATAGACACTATAGTAGAAATGCACTGTTCCTTATGTTTTGCACAATGAAAAACATAAACAACTAAGTTTTACAACAGAGAAGAACTCTGAAGACGAAACTGGTGCAAATTTCCAAGTTTTTTCAGTATACAGTGCTTCCTTTTTTGTGATTAATTTTCATGTGCCTTGTATGCTTCAAATTCAAATGTCTAAGCCTTCACTTTCTGATTAAGAAAAGCGCTGACTTCAAGAGATAAGAAAAGAATAGTTTCACGAGTGGTGGGTTCAGAATGAATAGATGGCAGCTTAGATCTAATCTGTGTTGTCAAATAGCAGCGCTACAGCGCTATCGTGTGGCAGAATTTTAACAAATTGCCATTGTTCCGCGAATATGCGATTAAGTACAAAGTGTTGTCAAATAGCGTCTATAGGATAGCACAGTACGTAGTGGAATTCGAACAAATCACTCTCTTTTTGTGATCCGCAATTGACAATATACTTTCATTGCTTTGGTGTTTGGCCTTGTTCATTATGTGCATGTTTGGATTGACGGCGAGTTTAGCGAAATCGCGGTAGCACTGTGATTTTGTTGAAACTTCAAAGTGTAGGTTTTGTCTAAATCGCAGTGAGTTGCCATGATTATGTCATGCCAACCTCACCGTCGATCCAAACATGCACATATACATTACATTCAAAAACATTTTCTCAGATTGATACACTAGTGTTTTATTGGCATAAATTGATTATCTGTCGGAATGATGTATAACCTTTTTTTATATAAACTTGTCTTTGATATTTTGAGTTTGTGACTGCAGAATTACACAGATATGGAGGTGGGCTTATGGAAGGAGAAAGCAGAGACGGTGTTTCTGTTGTTGCGTCTGACACAAAACAGGGAGTACCTTCCAAAACTCATGCTGATAATGTGGTTGCATCAAATCCTCCTATTGGTTCAGATGTTTATCATCTTGGAGTCCCTTCACAGAGACCTTCCATTGTGAGTCAGAGGCCAGGACAGAGAGCTCATCAGAAGTGGAAAGGTCCAGATAAAATCAGTAGGATATATGGCGATTGGATTGATGACTTCGAATAGAACTATAATAACTTAAATTCCCAATCTTGGAAACATGGAAAATGGCCGATGATGAGGGCTTATGTATCGCCATGTAGCTGAAAACGCCATGATTTCCAGTTCCCATCTTGTTATATTATCTAATAATGTCTTATGATCCGTAGTTTCCAGTATTGTAGCACTTTGTTCAATTCACAGATAATTGTTCTGTGGATTTATGTTCGGTGAAGGATTCATCTTTTCTTTTCAAATTTTTGTTTCTGAGTTTTGAATGTAACAGCGGCATCCTTGTATGTGCATCAGATTGTGTCAGACATAATTGTTCTTTTGTTACCCCATGTTGGATCTAATTTAAGATTCTGGTTTCTATTTTTATTGTCGTTTTTTCTTTCTTTGAAGGATGCTATTAATCGCGAGGTAACATTTCACGAGAACATCGCGAACATGAGTAAAATGGACAATAAAACCTTAATTTGCATCCTCTTTTTTTTTTTTTTCCTACAATTTTTAGTAGAGTTTTATTCCATTTTATTCTGCAATTCAATTTAGTATCATTACATTTACTGAATAATGAAGAAGCCAAAACAAAAATGCTGTGCATGGTTAAAGACATGAAATTTGTTGGTTGATTTTAGATTCGTGGTATTCTTGGTTGTGGTTATGAACAAGATAGACATGATAAGGAAAAATGGAGTCATTTTATCTCAACATTTTCATACATACTAATCTCTTTCAAACAATGGAGTCAAAAAAATGTAGTTATAATTTAATATAATCCTATTGGCTTATTCATGCATTAGATGCACCTTGAATAATGTCCGGACATAAATCCTTGTCCTTCTCATAAGACTCGCTCAAAACCAACCATTTTCACCAAGGGCTAAAAATCAACCTCAGCATCACTGTTTTATATTAACCCATTATCTAGTACTCAAATAACTCCATGCATAACACATTTCCATCATTCTCTCTCTCTCCACATTATGTCCCTTAAAATCCTCTCTAAAAAAATAGTAAAGTGAAGGGAGAAAAGTAACACCACTTTACTAACCTTCATTCACCCCACTACTTTGTTCATAAACTTCTCTCAACCATGCAAAGAAGAGAGAGTGGAAGGTCAAGAATAAATCATCATCTACTCATCTTGAAAACCAATATCAGTCCATTGTCGATAGTTTCTCAATCCGACGATGTCTTTATCAGAACCTAAATATGACACCCCGCCGGCTCCAGCACACAAGACCCCACCGGCACTAGTAGCCTTCACCCTCACCGTCCTTATCCTATGCTTCGTGGCTTTCAGCATTGTGTATCTTTGTAAGTATTGCTTTGCAGGCCTTTTCCATATGTGGGCCTTCCATCGCACAGCCTCAGGATCCCTCGTTCGTCTCTCACCTGAGAGGTCACCTCCTAGAGGACTCGCCAATACCCTTATAGATGGATTCCCCACTTTCCTCTACTCCGATGTGAAAGACCACCGCAAGGAAAAGAGTTACAGCTTAGAATGTGCTATTTGCTTGCTAGAGTTCGAGGATGATAGCTTGCTTCGTCTTCTAACCATTTGTTGCCATGTTTTCCACCAAGAATGTATTGACCTATGGTTTGAATCTCACAAGACATGCCCCGTTTGTCGAACTGACCTTGACGCACCTCCCAACCAAACGTCAAAACACGGGGAATGTTGCAACAACAACAACAACAACAACCTTAATGCACAAGAGGGTATGTCATCGTTACCGTGCGATGATACACGCATTGATGTTAGAGGAGAGGAAAGTGACAATGTTTCTGAGATCACTAGAGCTGAAATACATGAAGGTGATCAACATGATCATGATGTGAGTAAGAGCATGCAACAAGAAGAACATATATTTTCAAGGTCACATTCAACGGGGCATTCTATAGTAATGATTAGAGGTGAAGAAAAAGATGATGAAAAATATACATTGAGATTGCCTGAACATGTTATAAGGGGAGGGCACAATATCACAAAGAGTTGTACAAATTACAGCGAGATGACATTGACAATGCCTACACCTTGTAGTAATTGTGGTTTTGTTAAACCGGTATCTGGCTCCTCTTCACTTGCTCATGCTCAAGAGGCTTGAAGCATGCTTTTTATCATTCAAGATCATTTTTTTTCTTCTTCTTCATTTTACCTAAATCCTTTATTGTTTAAATTTCAAATGTGTAGATTGAGGCTTTAGATATAGACTAGTAGAAGATAGAGATTCTAGATATGTTTTGGGTCTTGCTAATTTGTAAGGGGCCGATCAGGATTCATTTTTTGGTGAGGTTAAAATATAGTGTCAACAAAATTTATCCAATAAAATCAAAGATTATAGATTATTTCATCTAAAATAACAGTATCAATATACTCATTTTATGATATTGAGCATGTGTTTGATTTTGCAATAGAAAGAAGAGAATTTGATAGACTTGATTTTGGTTCAAAACGAGTTGAACTTTAATTGATTTATGTTTGGATATATTAAGATAACAACGATTGTTATCAATTTTTTGTCAAAAAAAAAAACGATTGTTATCAATTTATTTTGTTTTGTTGGTTTGTATAAAAATTAATTTTGAATGTATAATTACATTAATGGAGGATCCAAGGTTTGAACTTTGTTCACCGTATTTGACTTAGCAATTTCGACATTTTACGAGTTGAGTTTGGACTTGTGCACCATAAATGAAGCTTAATATATTTAAATACAATGAAAATCTAATTTTAAATACAATGAAGCTTAATATATTTGGATTTTAATATATTTAAAAGAACTTTTTTATTGACAATATTTAAAAGAACTTAATTAGTATATTATGTCCATGTATAATTATTTTACACATACAACAATGAAATGTTGCTACATTATTTAATAAATATGACAACTCCCTTTACCAAAAAAAAAAAAAAAAATATGACAACTCTTACATTTTCATATCATTACAAAAAAAGTGCCCTGTCGTGACAGCCAATTTCAGCGGGACAAACTTTACATAGAAAACCGACACCAAAACTCTATTTTATTCATTTTCTTGTTTTTGTTATTATTATTATTATTATTATTATTGTTATTATTATTATTGTTATTATTATTAATTAATTAATTAATTATTATTGTTATATTTCTCACAAATTGTTATATCTCGCGATCAAACTCAAACTTCACAACTTCATTTGATCGATTTCAAACTTACTCATCACTTTCATCAACCTCAAACTTCATAGATCTCAAATCTCATAAACTTAATTGATTTCAAGCTTTAAATCAAACTCATAGAATAAAAAAATGATTGTCGTATTTAGGTATTATTTTTTAAAGATTTTAAGAAGAAAAAAAAATCAACTTTGTATTTGTTTATCGTAATAACAATCACTTTTTAATAAAACAATTTAATTTCTTTACAACTATATAAAAGTAAAAAAAAAAAAAAAGATACAACTATATAAAATGATTTTTTTGTTATGAATCACCTTCATCTTTTGATACTTATTTTCTTCCCTCTCTAAAAAATCTTTTTATTTTAAAATGGTACCCTTATTATCTTTTTATTTGAAGTTGTTTTTAGAGTTTTGCAGATTGTAGTTTAGAAAAAAAAACAATAACAAATAGATATAATGCTCTTTAAAGTGTGTGTCTATATATATATATATATATATATATATATATATATTAAGTTATAACAAATGGCCTGTCATGCTCCCTTTCTTACGGATTAAAATAAATATGATTTTGAAATTCAATAATTTTGGAGACTGTTTTAGATATTTTAACAAAAAATCATAATCTATTTTGTATTTGTTTATCGTAATAAAATCATTTATTTAAAAAGGTTTTGTTAAGCAGTGCCCTAGGGGCATTGGTTAAGGAAACTATAAGGCTTAATTGCAGTTTTAGCCTTCTAAAGTATAACAATATTGTGATTTTTGCCCCCTATAAAAAATAATAACAAATCAACCCCTAAGTTTACCCCATTTTGCACTTTTGACCTTCAAACCAATTTTGACTGGGTCAATACATACATGACACCAAATAATTTATTTATTAGGCTTAATTGCAGTATATTTCCAAATCAAAAAAAATAGTAAATTAATCATTTTTTTAAAATAAAATAAAATTATGGAGATTAAACCCACTTGGGTTGACTTAGTGGTATTGGCTTGGGACCTAGAAGTGTGCTCTTCCTCAAGATTTCAGGTTCGATTATCTCTGCTGCCAATTCAGGTGGGCTAATTTAACTTGTTCAAAAAAAAAAATCTAGAAATTAATTTTCAAAATAAAAAAATAATTTTCGATTTTTTTATAATTTTAATTTAATTTGTTTTTTTTAATTTTTTGAAAATTTCTAATTTTATTAAGTTCGTGGATTTTTTTTTTTTAAAATCTTCTTAATTTTGAAAAAAAAGAATGAATTTTGTAGATTATTTTAATTTTCGAAAATAAATTTTTTGATTTTTAATTTTTTATTTCTAAATTAAAATAAATGAATTTATATTCATTTTTTGAATTTTTAATAAAAAGCATAAATGCCACATATACATTTAAAAAATGGCACATATACATTTTAAAAAATGAAAAATAAAATTAAATATATTGTCAACGTGCCACGTCATCAAAAAAAGGTGACTCAGTGTGATACATCAACGAAATTTTACAGTCAAATGACCTAGGAGATATTTTGAAACAAATTTTTTTACAAGGACCTAACCAACTTTTTTTTTTTTCGCAGGGGCAAACTCAAAAATCGCCTAAATTACAGAGATAAAACACTATTGACTCTTCGAATAATTTAAAGACAAATTGACGGGTTTATATAAATTGAAGTATGAAAATGCCTGTTCACTCCTTTATAATATATCTTGGTGAGCAAACATTATAAATTTTTGATATATTTATACTCTACAAATAGGGGTCAGGTCTAATATTTTCAAACAAATCCCTTCCTAATCTCATTCAATCATTGATTTGGTGACGTGACAATGTTGAATAGGAGAGAAGCTTGTTGACTTAGAAATAAGAGGTTGTGCAGACTAAATTACCCCTCAATTGATCAGTCGAAATGACTATTATACCCCTTCCTTCTTCTTCCTTCATTTCAGGTTTCACGGTGGAATCGCTCCGAGTATCGAAAGTGTTCCTCTTCGCATTCTCACGGTGGTCGCAGCTATAGCATTCTCTGCTTGGGTGGTGGTACTCGACCCATGGATACACCTCTCCCAAAACCCTCCTTCAACCCCAACAAGCATCTCAAAGAACAGTTAGTAACTTACTACTCTTAATCATAACAATTACCAATCTTCACTTTTTCATCATTAATTTAATAACTATTTTTCTTAATTTTGCAGATTCGTTAGCAATTTAACCGGTTCCTCCTTGCTCGAAATCGTGGCTCTTACAGTAACTATCCCTGTAAGTCAATTCTGAATTATAATAATCTCAGCTTAAATATAATCTGAATTATAATATGATTAATGTTTTATTTTCTTTTCTTCATTCAGATTTTGGTGCTTATTCGTCACTCTTTCACCTCCATTCCAATAACTGGTTAGTCCCTTACACGACACTTCAAGATAGCTTATGAAAATAGCTTATAACTTACTTGAAAACAACTTATAATTTATACGAGAACAATTTGACTTTATGCATAAGCACTTATATGATAAGCATTTATGCTATAAGCGCTTAATTCCTTAACCTCTCCGGGAATACTTATGAAACCAACTTATAGCTTAAATAAAAACAGTTTGGCTTTATTTTTATGTAAGTATTTTTTATGAAAAATGCTTAATTAAGCTGTTTATCCAAATACGGTGAAGTTCATTGACACACAAATCCAACATCTTTTTACTTTGTCATTCTCAATTGTAATTCTGCTTGGAGAATGGGGATTTTTTTATGTGATCATTATGGTTTGAATACTCTGGTTCTGTGAGTTTCTTGTTTGCTCATTGCTAGGTCAATTTAGCTTATTGTATACGCAATGTAGATATCATTCTTTTTTTTTTGCTCACTTGCTTTTCTCTTTTTTATTTATAGTTGACTCCCTGAAGAAGAAAAATGACGATGCACCATCTGAGCACAGGGGTTTCAAAGTGTACCTAGCAACATTGACTATAGATTTTCTTGTCATCGTTGTTCCTATGCTCTTATTTTTCACTGTAAGTGTCCTTGTTAGTACTAATTTTTTTGCTAACAAATAGAAAATGTTGGGTTTGAAAATTACTTTTTTTTTTGTCGTTGTGGGGCGGGAGGAGTACATGACAATGAAGCTATGTTGCTAGCTAGGTTTTTGAATTAAATTCTAGTCACTTTGTTATATAATTGCTACAATGAACTTGGTGACAGGTACTGGCTGACTGGAGTTATATCTTCGCAAGTTTGTTCACAATCGTAACATTACTTTATATTGCAGTTAAGAGGTAATTGTTCAATTTTCTTTAGCTAACTTTTATGACGAAAATAAGTTAGGCCAAAAGTTTAACATGAGCCAAATTTTGAAGCGGGTAATGGCTGACTTCCATACACTTAACTGCAGGCCTGGAGGTTCATCGCCTGATTTAGGAGAGCCCAATTCTATTAGGGCATATATTACTTCGTACAGGGTTATTGTGGTATGGAGTGTAACTATAGAATTCTTCATTCCATTGTTTTGATCTTTTTGTGCTATTATGTTGATAAAAGTTATTTTTGCAGATGATTATAACAGTCTTGTGCATCTTGGCTGTTGATTTCCGAATATTTCCTAGAAGATATGCGAAGACTGAAACATACGGAGCTAGTTTGGTAGGATTCTTTGACAGTTCTAAATTCATAAAAAATATGTTATTTTCTACACTTATCCAACAACAGGGTGATTGATTAACTTTTGAAGTAGTTTTGAGGGTCAAATTCCTTCTTTCATTGATGTATTTTAAGTTGGAAATATTAAATGATATCAGGTAATTTCTCATGGAATATATTTCTGTTTATCAATGACAAAAAATAGTCTTAAAGGTTGTTAAAGTATTTTTAAAAGTTCCCAAATTTCTTGGTTCAAACTTATATTTTAATGCCAGAGTCTATACAAACATTTCCCTCTCTCTCCCCTGCTTCTTCAAAAAAAAAAAAAAAAATTCTCTCCTCCTCATTAAAGCAGATTATTTGGGGGAGCATTTTCTTTATGGGATCCAGTTCACTCTTTAGCAACGTTAATTTATCTGACTTGTGAAGGGATTTAAGGCCTCTTTTAACCTATGCATTCATTTTCAATGTATTTGGTTTTGACTTAGGGGTTTCTCATCATCCACTATATTACTTATCCCTTCAGTAATATATACAATTAAAGTCAATGCAGAGAAAAAAGGAACGGGTGGGGGTTGGAGAGAATAGGCTTTTTAATCAATTTATAAATTACTTCTATTTGTTGATTATATAAAGTTGCAATTTTGATCTCTATTTCTCTCCAACTGTTTTATAGATTCTGATATGTACATACTATTTGGTGTCAATTTGTGTTGCTAATAAGATGTATAGTCAATACTTTGATTGTTTTGCTGAAATTAGAAATTACTTTTGCATTGCAGATGGATCTTGGTGTTGGAGCATTTGTTTTAGCAAATTCTTTAGTTTCTCGGCAAGCACGAAATATTGCTGCTGTGTAAGTATGTTTACACAATGAACTCTTAGAAATTAGCTGTGTTAGTATGTTAACTGAAATAGAAGAGTCATGTTTACCCAGATGTAGAAATGCATTGTTTGTTGAGTTTGATAAATCAGTAGTTTTCTAAAGGTTATACGTTAGGTTTTTTTTTGACAAGCTCATACAATAGGCAAAGAAGCATTATTAACATGAACATGCTGGTAGGCTTTTGAAAATTACATTGCTGCTTTCTAATTCTTTTACCTGCTCTGTAGTGACATTGATGTCTTTCTGGATGAACTTGTGCAAATATATTGCATTCTGGCATTCCTGTGATAACATCGGTTCTTTACTTGCTTCAGAAATTGGAAGACTGCAATAGTTTCATCTAGTCCACTTATCTTCTTAGGATTTTTTCGTCTTGTTACCACAACTGGCGTGGATTATCAGGTGGGATTATATTCATTGAGATTCATAGAAATTTCTGTGCAAACAAACATTTTGACATGTATTTCCTAATACTGCATCTTATTCAACTTTAACAAGTATAATCGCTTATGTGTATATGAAGTTTTTTTGTTAAATGACGTAGTTCTTGACGACTACAATATTATAATCTGACCCCAATGATTTGTAAGCCTATCAACTCTGATGCCATTATGCCATGAATAATGGGGTAAGTGAGGCTTTTTTCTTTTTTGCACAAAGGATTCACTTATGGTCAGAAATGAAATTTCATCTTGATTGTACTCTGCAGAATTATTTCATTTTACTATTACTCTTAGTACTAGTTCTTAATAGAGTTGAAACTAACAAGCTTAGACATCAAGGATGTAAGAGTTTAGATTAAGAGATTCTAGAAATGCTCAAGTAATTATCACTCAACAGGCTTGATACTTATATACGCTTTCATAATTGATTACATTATATATTTACTAGGAAAATCAGATGCTGTTTCAAATGTACCATTTGGAAACGGGGTGCATTAGTGGAAATAGCATTGGAACCTTAAGATCTACATATTTTTTGAATAAACGGACAAGCTTAAAGCACTGGTTAGAGGGGTAAAATCAATTTTAAACCCATGCACTCCGAAGCCCGTATGCAGGAGCTTTAGTGCACCGGGTTGCCCTTTATATTACCTATCATGTTTCTTTTGAAAAACAAGTTGACAGTTTTCTTCTCAAGCATTTTTCAATCTCAAAAATGCTTAGTATGTGCTTAAGTTGGTGCACATTTGACGATAAGCTCAACTGTGCCCAAGTTGGTACACAATTTCAATGAAATTTTATGAATTTATATTCACTATATATATTTAAGCTTGCAAAATGCTTAAGAAGAAAACTATGGATTGATTTTTTAAAAGAAAAGAGAGATAATAAAGAAAAAAAAACTTTTGTTTTCTGCACCATCTTCAAACTTGCAGGCTAATGTTTTTTTTTGGAATGACAAATATTAATGTTTCGGACTGGGCAAAGCCCTACCCGCTGATGGATCGGGTCATCCTCAAGTCACCAGTGTTATGTTGTGGGTTGGGGATAGTACCCTCGACCCTTTATCACTCCACTCCTTAACTCCCTCACCCCAACCACCAAGTCAACATTATATTCCCTACTTATATGCTAATGTTGAAAGTGTTTCAAAGTTGGAAAACCAAAACTGTTATCATGGAACAAATGCTTTTGAAACTTTTGATGTTCGAAAACAAAAGAATCAATTTTGATTTTTGATTCTGAAGAATGTCCACAGATTTGGAGTTAATTTGTTAATCATCAAGATGAAATTCATCAGGCAAACAAAAAATTTAGATATCAATTTTTAATGGATGTGCATCTGCATTCTGGTCAAGTGGAATAAGATCATTCTAATCTATTTCAAGCTCATTGGTTTTAAACTTTCCCTTGGTCATAGTATTAAAATGAACTAAACTTTTTAAATATTTGGGGCTAACGATATGATGAAGCTAGTAATCGGCGTGAAGAGTGAAATGGTTAACAAACTTTGATTCTTCAAAATTGTCCTTAGGCATATTATGAACATTGCCTGACTCATCAAGGACAACAGGCTCTTGTTGCTTCAGCATAAGTAGTTAATGTACAAGTTTTTTTTTTTTTTTTTAAAACTTAAAACATGGTTCTTTATGTTGTGTGTTCTTGTAGAGATAATGATGAGTAACAAGTTGCGTTTGCAATTGAAATTATGGGTTTGGTTACAAATGATGAGATTAAGGCTAGTAGGAGAGCTAATCAAATTGACACATTATAGATACTAGAGTTTGGAAATATTAAGATAGAGTTTTCATTTCATTAGGTAGCCTTTAACACATGTATATTGAAATACCTTAGTTCTTTGAAGACTATGACGTTAAACGATATACTTATCCTCATTGAGGTAGTACAAGTTATGTTCTTAAAGCGTTAAGATTCTGAAGAAGAAAAAAGAGAGATGGAGGTTTTTCCAGAAAGAGATGTTACTCGAGGGATAGTTTAGTCAGTGAGTGCCTCACGTTAAATACTCTCCTGTAACATATAAGATTATTTGGGTTCTAATTGCCTAATTAATTAGTTCAAGTCATTTTCAAGGAAGCCAGTAATATGTTTTCCTTTTCATTCTTTACAAATTGAGTTATCATTGTCTAATTCACGATGTTCTCAAGGAAGCTAGTAATTGTTTTTTCCTCAAATAGGTTCATTTGGCTGAATATGGCGTGCATTGGAATTTCTTCTTCACGCTTGCTGCTATCTCAATCCTTACTTCCTTTATTAACATTCCTCCACAATATTCTGGAGTTATTGGATCACTTGTCCTAGTAGGTACTTTTTTTTCTTTCTTTATTTCTTATCCTTATGTCATCTTTTCTGAAATCTGATTTTCTTATAAAATTCAATCTATGATTTGAAGGGTACCAGTTCAGTCTGATGCATGGTTTAAATCATTACTTGCTTTCAAATGAAAGAGGAACAGATATAATAAGTCAAAACAAGGAGGGAATTTTTAGCATATTTGGTAAGAATTGCACCTTGCATTGTTCAATCATTATAATGTAATTTCATGTCTGATGCATTTTAGTTCTGATACATGGTATTTGTTACAATTATCTTGTTTTTTCTACAGGATATTGGGGCATGTACCTTATTGGCGTTCATGTAGGAAATTATCTTCTCTATGGAGGTCATTCCTCTGCATTTAAGAGTAGCAGATGGTTTCGGATGAGAGTTTGGGTTCTATCAATCCTGTTTTGGTAAAAGAAAAGCTTAATCTCTAACTTATTTATCCTTTTGAATGAAGTCTACAGAATTGAACATATACCTTTTTCATGATTTCCCGAGTCAGGTTATTAACTGTGCTTCTAGATAGGTTTGTGGAAAGAATTTCACGGAGAACGGTATGTCTCACCATGTTATAGTTTCTTACTTGAAGGGGTTTCTGTTGGTATCAATGGATGAAAACTAACTAATTGTTGATAATTTGTGCAGTGCAACCTGCCATATGTTACTATGGTGTTGGCTGACAATCTACAGGTCACTATCACTCTCACCTCTGTTCTGTTCATTGGATCAGTGTTTAATATATTGTGATGGCTTTGTAGCTTATATTGTAGTTGTCACTTTAGGATTCTTTTGTGGCTCTATCTTGCTTAGTGTTTAAATTATATTTATTCAAGAATATTTTTGAAATAATCTGATACAGTGCAGTAATGAATTGTTAAATTTGAAAAAACATGGATTAGTTTCTTAGAATTATTTTTATACACTGTCAGTGATTGGTGCACAGGGTGTGTGGGTGTTGTATACTTCAGGGTATCGTGTTTGATTCGTACTAATAAAAATTAAGTGCAATTTTTTTTACATGTGCATCCAATCATATCTCAACATGTAAATATTTGTGGAGATAATGCGGAATCTTGGTGTAATTTGATGTGATGCATGTGTAAAAATGTTTTGAAGTGTCAGTGCATAGTTATTAATCTCTTACTTTCTTTTATCACTTTTGCTGTTTAGTTTTCAAATCAAACAATGACTTGCTTAATTTTCTTATTCTAATTCAGAAACTTATTCTCAATAGAGGCTATTTAATGTTACGAAAAAAAATCCGCAAGTCATTGTTTGATTTGAAAACTTGATCTAAGTTTAATCCATCACTACTATAATCTTAATTTTGCAGCATTGCATACTTGAGCTATATCCGACATTGTAATTGCTAATTTGACATCTGATTTTGGATTTGATTCGAGTACTTAATCTGAGTGTCACCCTTTTTCAGCTATTATCAATTCTAACACTGGCCGATCTTATTCCTGGAAGTAAAACTTCAGTACTTGAAGAAGCATTTAATCGAAACTTACTCGCTACATTTCTTCTGGTAAACAATATATTCCTCGGTGATTATTATATGTGCCTTCTCTATCTTGATTTCATTTTATAATTTCCTTTAATAATTTTATGCAGGCAAATCTCCTAACTGGGTTGGTAAACTTGTCTGTTGATACCCTGTCCGCATCATCGACCACATCTCTTTTTATCTTGCTTGTTTATGCTTACATTTTATCAACTGTGATTGGAATTGCTGATTATTTTGATATAAAGTTAAAATTTTGGTGAAGAAGCTGTTTGATATGTTGTAATCTGTTGCATTATTTGTCATTGTTTATTATAACTATAAGATTTTATTTATTTATCATCAGTTAAATCTAGAACACGTGTGGCAATTATGATTGGTAGTAAAATGACAAATCTCATCTTAATGACATTTCATATTAAGGACAAATAATCATCTCGTTGACCACAAAAAAAGATTACCTTTTTCCCTGTACTGCACATGTAATAGTAAGCAATTTCAGCATGGATAGTGATTGACCACACTGAGAAAATGCAACTAACCTACAACTCATACTTTGGTGTTTTTTTTTATATGTTTGATATGTTTCATTTTCATACCTAGTTGTTTTGTGGCTTCCTTTTAGTAGTTTCAACACTTAACACTGGACAGTGAAATAGTGAAATGAGGTAGGGGTTAAAAGAAGCATCAATGTTATATGCCGATTCAAAAAAAAAAATGATGAAAAATGAATTATGGGGATCTGAGTATATAGCTGAGGTGATGAGGACCTGCATGCTATGTGCTTTTTCAAGAAAGGGTAGCTTACTTACATACATTCACATGGTTAATCCAGCAGAGTCTGACAGATTGGACCATGGTCCTAGCTCCATTTCTGTCCTTTCGTATGTCCTCATCGTCACATAATGCTAAATTCTGGTGTTTGTGATATCTTCATTTTTTTTATATATTAAAAATCATGCATAACGAGGTAGAGAGCATATATGCACAAAAGATCACATAAAAATTGTTTATATAAATGTTTTTTTATACATCCAATGATGTAAGAGAAAAGACCACATTAGAAGTTGTGAAATAAACCAGTTAGTTTTAAATTTAATTGTTGGGTTTAATTTATGTTATAGTAAACTCATAGATATGTGATTATATATCATGAAAAATTGGTGTACTTTGCAATGTCACGTGTTTGAAAATGTTGACTATGGAAAATTTTTCTTATCAAGTTTCTGATGAAACAAGCTGTCACAGTGTTTCTAAACGAATTGATTTGACATCAAAGGGGAGTATCTAGCTTAGTGGGTAGGTTTACTCCATTTTTACAATTAGGTTACAATTTTCTGTTGTTGATAAACTTAGGCTACAATTAAAGTCATAAATGGAAGTTCACAGCTTGAAGTAGTGTTACCATTTATTTTCATCCACAGGACACATGACACCAAAACTTCATATTATTGAAGTATTTTTCTTTGATTACAATGAGGAATTTCGAAGTGCATCTTTTGCATTTACAGTGAATTTGATGAAATTATGGTGCATAGCATAATTTTGTTGAAGTTCTAGAAAGCGGTTTTTGTCAAAATTACAGTGACACATTTTGATTCGTCAAATTCATCGTCAATCCAAACATGTACTAATTAACTTGAGTAATTTCGCAAGATTCAAATGAGGTAAGTATGCTATTGATTAGGTAAAAGAGCAGATAGTTGGAGTCTGAACTAACCTTCAAATCCCAGTTGAAAAATTAGACTAGCATTCAATATTTTTTGTAGTTATTATAGTTTTAGCTTTGTAGATTTTATTTTACTTTTTATGGTTATCTTTCTTAAAAAAACTAAAACTCCACTTTGACCTATTAGTTTGGTTCATATGTCCAAAAAACTATTAAACCTGAATGGATTAAAGCTTCTTAATCAGAATAAACCTCATTACTTATTACTACCCTTTTTCTAATATATTAATCAAGCACCAATAATTTGCATAATTTAAATGCAAACTTCTAAACAAAGTACAGTTAATTTGGATGTATATTTCTGAAAATATCAGAAGTTTTTTAATAGGAGGATGGGGAAAGCAGCATCTTAACTAATAATGTACCTTACTGTTAATAAAAACTAATAATATATGTACCTTGATCAATATCTACCGTAAGATTATCATGATTCATGAACAACCAATTGTTGATATATGTTTTTGACATGTAGAATATAGTACTATGATACAAAATACTGTATAGTTTTTTTTTTCTTTCCCTTTCTATAATAAACAAAATTTTAATTAATTTATAAGAGAATCTTAGGTACAAGAGCCATTTGATTTGATTATTTCATACAAACTCCAACACAGATTTGAATGTGAGGTGTAGCTATTACACAGCTTGTTATGTTGTTTTTATGCTTATTTCTATATAGATTTGGGTCCACTCTTTTCCCTCTCCCACTCTCTCTCTCTCTCCCTCTCTCTCTCTGTTCATTGTCACAAGGGTGTGACAGCATCTACGAAATTAGGAAGGGAAGAAACCAAAGCATATCAAAGATGGTGTAAGAAAAAAGAGAGTGTGTGTTTTCGTTTTGCTATGTACACCTTTCTGATTTCTGAAAAGCACTACACCTTTTCTGTACCTTCTCACGTGGTTTATATATCCTCTTTCTAATATTTCATTCAACTATTATATATATATATATATATATATATATATATATATATATATATATATATATAGTGATATTTTGCTATAAATGAAGACATGAAGATTCTTGTGATAATACAATGGCTTTGGAAACTCTTTCATCATCATGCAATGAGTTTTCAAACTTCATTATCTATGACACAATTTCTGCAACTCCATTTAGTAGTAACCATATTGATACTACAAATGAGTCAAGTTTCTTGGAAAATACAATGAACTATGATGAGCAACAACATCATCATGAGGCAGGTTCTATGATGAATAGTAGAAAAAGACAATTTATGGAACAAGAAGAAACAATGAATAATCCTCAAGTGGTGCAAAGGAAGAAAAGGAGAAGAAAACCAAGAGTTTGTAAGAACAAAGAAGAAGCTGAGACACAAAGAATCACACATATTACTGTTGAAAGAAACCGTAGAAAACAAATGAATGAACATCTTGCTGTACTTCGTTCACTCATGCCTGAATCCTATGTTCAAAGGGTTTGTTTTCTTTCATACTGTCACACTTTTTATTGTACTTCATTGTTTGTTGTTGGGATTTTTCACAAATCTCAAATATGTTATTTCCCTTAATAGCAAAGATGGGGAGATAGATTCTTTTCTAGATATTGCTGAGCATGACAAAGATGAAGTACTACAATAAAATAGTATTTAACACTTTATGACTATCAATGAGGTGGGAATCCAAAACATGCACAAATATGCTTTGTGAAAGGTGTAAAAGGATAATGTTCTTAATACTAGAAATTTCTTTCTTCCATTTTTCTTTCTTTTTATTTTGTATGGTGAAGAAAAGAAGCAAACTAAGCCTAAATTTTATACATATACTTTTTGTGGTACTAAACAAGGTTTTAAATCACAGTCGCAGTCACATTTAGGGTTGCTTTATGATCCTTGATCGCGGCAGTTGAAATTATGTTAGCATATTGATCTCGACGTAAAAAACATTAATGTCCCAGTTGAGATTATGGTAGCATAGATTTTTTTTTTACTAAAGCAATTTTTTTATGACTACCAATTTGTATTAAATTAAATAAGTGAAACTTTTTAAAACAAATATGCATGCTTTACAAACATACTTGTCATTTGAAAAGCTTCATATATACAAATGTCCTTTACATGTTCTAAATGGAACTATTAGGTCAATTAATTAGTATGCAATTTTTTGATTTGTTATAGGGGGACCAAGCCTCAATAGTAGGTGGTGCCATAGAGTTTGTGAAGGAGCTAGAGCATCTCTTGCAATCACTTGAAGCTAGAAAGTTACAACTTGTACAACAAGAAGTAGCACAAAACAATGAAGACATGGCAATTTCAAAACCACCTTTTGCACAATTTTTTGTGTATCCTCAATATACATGGTCCCAAACACCTAACAAATACACATCCAAGACCAAAGCTGCCATAGCTGATATCGAGGTTACTTTGATCGAGACTCATGCAAACCTTAGAATTCTCACTAGGACGAGACCAGGACAATTAACAAAATTAGTGGCTGGTTTTCAAACACTCTTTCTTACTATCCTACATCTCAATGTCACTACCATACAACCTTTGGTATTCTACTCTATCAGTGCCAAGGTATGCAACTGTACGTATATTGATCCTTCATTTGATATGATAGTAATTATATTTCTATCTCTAATTTGGTATCTCTATTTATACTTCTACTATATTCTACACTATTTCAACTCTTTCTAGTAGTATACTATAAAAATGAATTAATCACTATTAGAAGAATTCATATTAACAAGAGAAATTTAGAGAAGAAAAATATGAATTTCACTGCAAATTTGGTCACAAATGAATTAGAGATTAACTTTTTTTTTTTCTATCTCTAATTATTTTCAGTAGTAATAATTTTTAAATAGTGATCAATGATAGAAACGAGAGAATAAAAACAAAAAAAAATCTCTCTAATTTATATCTAATTTAATCACCAAGTGATAGACAACAAAAATTACAATTAATTTTATTTTTGATGTTTAAAATTTTTGTTAATTTTTATTTTAATGGTAAATGTGAAAGAATATATCAATCTTTTCATTGTATACATTATGAAAATTCAGAGAGATATTTAGCTAAAATATATATGGTGTGCTAAATTATTTATTTATTTCTTTATTTCTTTATGTGAAGGTTGAAGAAGGATTCCAACTTGGTTCAGTAGACGGTATTGCAACAGCAGTTCACCATTTACTTGGAAGAATTGAGGAAGAATCTTCACTAATGTGTTGTTAATGTGAGGGTGCATGATTTCAGTGAAGTCACCAAAATTAACCCTCAACTAGCATTTAGAGAGTGGGGAACGAAAATAATATTTGCAGATGGTTTGAGTTTTTGGTTTGTTAGTTTGATGTTGAGTTGATGTGTTAAATGTTGATTTTAACTATAGACTATAATAGCTGTTGGTTGTGCTTTGCTCCTACAAGTATATACAACTTGTTTGGGAATGGTTTCCAAAAATAGTCGACAAAATTAGGGTTGGAACCTAATGGTAAAAAATCCTGACATATCTTGTGTGCAGTTTATAGCTGTATTGTCCTCTTCAATGGCCCAGTATGAAGGTCATTTTGTAGTGATAATCATCTATGACATAATTTTCTATTAATTTTTTCTTGTTTTTGAATATATCTCTTCTTTTATTTATTGAGAAATGAATTTTTTTTCAAGCAAAAGAGGCATACAAAAGGCATCACTGTATAGGGAGAGTAGGGAAATGAAATAAATTATCAATAATTAATAAGATTAATAGAAGAAAACCCTACAGTGAGATTTGAGAATAGTACAAATACCTAACAATTGTGATTTGACAATGTGCATCCTTACCTTACGAGCTGGGTTTGTAGGAGTTGCGTTAGACTATTTTAAATTGTAATATGATATCCGAGCCTATCAATGATCTGTAGCGTCCCCTACTATTGAGCCACCTAAGTCATGCTTCAGGTCTGGTATGCAATCTTGAGCGTGTGAATGAGTCAATTTATAAACCGACAATGTGTTTACAAGTGGTGCTAGTCCTCATCATAAAAATGACAATGTGTTTACACGTAGCTAGTCCTCACCATTAAAATTTGATTTTGAAGGATTGAGATACACGGAACTCAAATTCTAATAAAACAATTGAAAAATAAACACCTCTCAATTTATAAATTGATTTTATACGATGTTAGGTGCACAGCTTAAACTGGTATTAGAACTTATATTATGTGTAAAGTTGCTTATAAGCAAGTTGAATATTGTAAAGTTATTTATGTTATTTTTCTTGCATAAAATGAAACAATAAATCATAAATTTTAATTTGTTTTAGGCTAATGTTTTAAATATCAACTTTAACTTAGAATTAATTTTAGAGTATAATATTAATCATTCTCAATAACACTTAAATATATATCATATCAACTATATTATATACTTCAAAAATCATTCTTTCTTCCAAAATTGAATATAGACATGCATAAAGTCTACCTGCCTTCCTCTCAAAATACAAGTCTATATCTGCCTTGTAGGCAAATTGGAAGCCAAATCTAATTTAATAATAATTTTAAACAGATTAATAGGTGACTAAATTACACCTATGGAAGACCAGTCTTATATAAGTATATTATATACGGGGAGAGGTAAACCAAAACAAAATTTGCCCATGTTGTTTTTCTGTGGCTACATCAATTTTTTTTGTTCTTTTTTGGTTATGGATAGAGATAGTGTAATTTGTAAGACTTGGTATGAATTTTGCAGCTAGATACTATAAGCAAAATTTGTCCTTGCTTAATGAATAGGGGCCACGAGGGCTTACAAACTTTAAAGACAACATTTTGGATTTACATGATGTTGCTATCGGTTGTTACCTTTATTACTAACATTAGTTAGAGGGAACATTGATATATAAACTAAGATAAGTTGTTGTTTTCGTTTTTTGTGAACAATTGCAAACCTATAAACCCGGGTATAATTAATAATCCAAACTTTTCTATAGTGGAAAGCGATGTAAAATCTCACTATGAATAGTTTTTGGCTCATGAGGTTAAAAGATCGTACGTTTTCTAGTCCTAAACAATATGAATGGAAAAAAAAAAAAAGTCAAACTAACTTGGTGTTCCTAGACAAACAAAAGATGACAAAAAAACTAGGTATGTATATTCAAAGGGTGTGTCTACATCCACCATCCATGAGCCACTATTACTTTGGTTAAGGTGTTGTAATTTGTTTTTATGAAGTTTTTAAACTCTCTTCATAAGATGATAAAAAGTCTCTCAAAAGCTTTTATAGATGAATAAAATAACTCATTCTTTAACAAGGAAAACCATTGAGAGTATATTTTTTAAGATTTTGCAACAAAAAGGTGTAACAAAATGCAATCAACTTCTCTTCATTACATATTCTTAAAAGGTATTTATAGTCGTTCAATGAAAATAATATAACAAATTTGTTAAATCTCAGAGTCGAGTCGGCGGGGAGGTTGCTAAAACATTAGTTTTAGGGCTCACCCAAAAATCTATCCTTTTGTCCTATATAATTATTAAAATAAATAATAAATGCCGATGAGAAATAGGGTCCTCAAGAAAAATCTAAGTCTCGTCGTTGCGGGTCCTACACTCCAACAACTTTTTTAGGTCAACACCTTGTCGACATTGACCTCTCTTATTTTTTGTTGATCTTAATCTCCGGTTCAAAGGTGATAATATAATACTGATGGTGAACTCTCTAGAAGCTTCGGCATGATTAAGCTTGGTCAAGGAGAACATCATGTGTTCTAAACTCCATCTTAAAATGGTCATCATACCAAACAAAGAGGAAATAAACCTTCAAAATTCATCCTCAACTCTCCTTTTTTAGTCATTCTATGATTACCTTGGACATTTAACAAAGGCTCCGCGAAATAAATGGGCAACGACGACTTCATTTTTCGGGAAAAACAATCTAATATTTATCCCTGAAAGATTTAAGTGAGTTTGTGGAAGATGTCATGATCCAACTTGATTGCTTGAAAGAAATCATCTTTGATTAGGTCCAAAATTTGGTCGGAAAATGTTAAAAATTAATTTATAACTAGGGGTGATACCAAGTAATGATTTACAAGACCCATATCTTCAAAGATCATTTCATACATAGAAAACAAAATGGAGGAGAACTCATTGTAGACCCTATGGTTCCACTTCAAACGAAAAATCTTCCAATTCTCCAACGGTCCAACATTCAAGTGCTTTGAAGATTTGTGATACTAGTCATGTGAACACATACAAAGACTAGATTGAAAGAATTTCCTCTAACACCCACTGTTAGTTTTCGACATCTGGGTGCATTTTCTCGTGTCATCCAATATGGTTGGTATAATTTTCACCATGTTGTACATGTCCAAAATTGAGGAATGTTTGGTAGTGGAAAAAAATGAAAAATTTCCCCGTGTTTATATAATTCGAACGGAGATAGAAAGATGTAGAACACACTTCATCCAATGACCACAGTCATGTCTATCAATCCAAGTGTCTCAAGACACTCTGAGATGGGCCTATAACGATGCACCCTAGTGGAACACTTCCCCAATAATTCAACGAAGAACCGAGAAATTTTCCTACTTTGGCACCAACGCCGTGGAAATTCTTGAAAGAAGATCAATTATGAAGAAACTACACATGAATTCCCTCACAACTGACAACATATTCGATGGAGGGAGCTCAACAAACAATCATCTCAACCTTTGAGCCGAAGACTTGGGAGAAAATTGTTCGAGACAGCGTCAAAGCCCGTTTCTTGTGAAGAAAACTAAAGCAATTAAAATGGTTTAGATAAAGTTTTCAAATGTCTATTGTCATTGATTTAGTTTCTACAATCCTAACTATGATACTTGATTTATATAAAAAAGGTGAAATGTAATAATTTATGATCTCTATCTTAAGGATTTAAATCCCCTAAATTAAATGACTAAAATGTAAAATAAAAAATTAAGAGTTGCTAACTTAACAAACTTGTACTGTGATTTTGTTATGATGTGATTTCCAAACTGTTGTTATTTGGATTTCCAAATTCTAAAATTAATATCTACCGAAGTTGTTACTAGGTTGAGTCACGACTAGATCGCTCTCTTTAAGACGTTTCGTGGCACTGTCCAAAAAAACAAGTTCAACTACAACTGTGCGGTTAACTACTGCACTGTAGAAAACCGTTCGAGAATTACACCTTCAATATGGTACTAAGACCACTCATTTAATATTGAAACCACTTTAATATGGTAATGTTACCACTCTATTATGGTGCTGAGACCACTCAAATATGGTGTTACCACCATTCTAATTATTAACTTCTCCAATTATGATACTATGATCACTCAAATATGGTTTTACATTCTAACGCCTAACTTCTTCAAGAGTTGAAGAAGAATATATTTTAAGATCATTCATAATTTTGAAGGGACATTATACCGAAAAAGGGACTATGATCTTAAATTATTATTTATTCCGAAGGACATAAAATTATCAAAGGGACTATGAACTTAAGACCATTCTTAATTCCGAAGGGACATTAAACCGAAAAGGGAATGGTCTTAAGAACACTCTTAATTCTGAAGGGACAGAAAAGGAGATGAAGAGAAGAAAGACTCGTCAACACAAGTCAAGAAAGGGAGAAGAGAGAAAGAGTTCCCGACAACTCAATGAAACTCTTTGGTGTGTCGAATGCACTATGTAAGTTCTCTATTTATAGATAAAATTCACAACTAATATGTGAGAAACTTTGAGAACAAGTAATATATTACTTTGTGATTAAGTAATCCACATATTAGATCTAGTACAAAAATATCTCAATTGAGTACCAAAATATATTATACCGAGTACAAAAATATATTATATTATGTACCAAAATATATTTCAGATCAAGCACTAAAATATATTAGATTGTCTACCAAAATATTTCAGACTGTGTTCCAAAATATTCTAGATTGCGTTTCAAAATATTTTAGCAAAACTTGGGGACTAAGAAAGCACTTTTCAATAATGATTAAATTAATTATTTAATTTATCATTTCCAAATAATAAAATATATATCAATATATATTTTTCTCTAGTGCTTACTCCGTTCACATAACTTTGTACCCCCCATTAATTAGAGGTACACCCCCACTATAAACACTACTAATGTGTGTGTTCCATTCGATGTGGGACTTCCACTTTTTTCAATTCACACAACACTAGTTCTACCCAACATGAGAATTTGTGTTTAGTCTTTTAACTCAATTTCCACACATGTTCCAACAATCCCTCACTTGAATTTAAAAAATGGTTTCAGAAATAACGTCAAAGACGTCTCCATAAGATTTGCTAGTAAACAAAGGTGTCGCCTACAACTTGAACCTTTGCATAGCAGATAATATTCCGATTTAACAAGAGTAGCTTACAACATTGAACTCTATCTCAGACATAGAATCCACACACAAATCTTTTCTAAGGTGTATCCTAAAAGCCCGTGCATTTATGGCCCTGCACGTCTATCCCAGTTTTAACGAACGCTCTAGGTATTCTGCCCCGAATTCCATAGAAACCGGCCTAAGTTTCATATTCGTATAGGTGAGTCTGTCAAGAGTACTCCTATAGCTATGTACTCCACTCCAAATAGAGTATAGATCTCATTAAGAGTTTCTATTATCTCATCCTTCTGTCACTGCAGGAATCATGCTTTCTTACTTTTCTCATAGCATGTTCTATCACTCATGACTTGTTATTACCCATTGAACCTATTTCTTGGGATCTCCAGTCAGTTAGGTCGGGTTACCATCACTTGTGACCTTTGGGCATTAGTCTCACCTATTGGATGTGTTTAGGACTTTCTTTCTAGTAATTTATTTCGTCAAAGGATTGACTATTCTTTATCAGTACGTACATGATATACTTCAACTGTTCCTTTTGAGAGTAGCTAGCTCTCTGATTCTTTATGTGTTCGTGTCTTAATAATCGCCTCTTGCCATTGTAGTAACGATTCTCAGTTTTTGTAATAGCTGCAGTACTATCACAATGAATTAACACTTCTGGAAACAGTTTTACCCACTAAAGGTTCTCAACTAGCAAGCATCTTATCAACTTGCTTCTTCACTAGTTTTCTCTAGTGTTCTCATCTCAGATTCTTTCCATAATGGACTGAGTCAATATCACTTGTTTCAACAAATAACTCCTCTAGTGATGCTCAATTTGCAGTCACTAGTCGTTTAAGACTCATCTGAATAATGTTCTATTTTGTATCTTGTACCATTCAAGTACAATAGGATACTTCTCATTTGTATCTTGTATCATTCAAGTACAATATGATACGTCTCATAATGTAATCCTAGAGTCATAATCTTCTTAAGGCACCTCATGACTCTTTCAATAACATGTCAATGCTTCTCATCCATCTACTAGTAAACTTGAACAAAAATCTCACGACGTGGCCAACGTCGAGTCTAATACATTCAATGACGTATCTAAAGATTGCCAATGATGCTCACATATTCTATTTGTCTAACACCATCTTAAGTGTTCTTACACTTGGATCACAATATATGCTTTCAAGTTTATAGTCAAATAATTACATTTTCTTAAGATCTTCTCAACTTTGTGAGATTTATCAAAAAAGTTCTCTTTTCTGATCTAGTAATCTTGAAATCAAGAATTACTTCAACTTTGTCTAGGTCTTTCTTATCAATGTTATTGATAAACAATGATTTCACATAATTCATAACATGAATCTTTAAACCAAATATGAGCAAGTCGTCTTCATAGAGACATATGATCGTGCAAATATTATTTCCATATTTGTTGTAAATACATTTGTTAATTTCATTCACTTTATGCTATTTCGATAACATTAGAATGTCAAATTTTCCATGTCATTCCTTAGGAGTTTATTTTAGAATTATCAAACTTACATACCTTGTTTTCTTGTCCATAAATTACAAAACATTCAGGTTGTTCAATATAGATTTCTTCTTCTAGTTCACCAAAGAAAAGGCAACTTTCACATCCATTTGAGTTATGAACAGCGGCTAAAGGGACTAGTACTCTTGTGGATATGATTCAAGTGACTGGTGAATGAGTGTCGAAGAAGTCTATATTTTCTCTTTGTTTAAAACTTTTGACAACAAGGAGAGCCTTGCATTCATCAACCGTACCATCAGGTTTTAGTTATTTTTCCTAAAATCCAAATACAACCATTAGTTTGCAACCATGTGGCAAGTCAACAAAGTGTCATGTTTTGTTAGACTCTAGATAATCAATTTCATCGTATATTGCTTCTTGCCAAAATTCAACATCCAATGAGGATATATCTTATTTAAGACTTAATGGATCTTCTTCCAATGTACAAACCAAATTCATACTTCTTAGCAATTCTAGCTTTCTTACCTCTTCGAGGTCCTATAACATCTCGTACAATGTTTTCATAACTATTTCTGATTACTGAAATATGATCAGATATAGTGCCCCAACTAGTTCTTAATTTAGAGGGGAATTTAGTTTCCCCCACTATTCTTTCAATTACATGGGTAATTATTTACATAAAAATTGATATCTTTTAATTATATGATCACCTTTGGATTTATGTCATAAAACCTATATGCTTCGCAATTTATAACATACCCAATGAATACACATTCATAGGCTCTACTAGTGAGTTTAACTCTCTTGGGTTTGAAATCTGAACTTATGTCAGACAATCGCAAGTTCAAAAAATTAATAAGACAAGTTGAGTTGTCTTTTCGTCAAAACTTCATAAGTAGAAATTTTGTTCTTAGACTTGAGTACTCTATTTAGCAAAAATTTCAATTTCTGTTATAGAAATTGAACATATCAATCAATTTTATTTTCCAAAATTCACAGTCATCAATAAATATGATAAAATATTATTTTATCATTTCTAGTTTATGTGCCATCAAGTTCGCACATATCATAATTTATTAAGTTAAGAGATTCCAATTCTCTAAACACTGATTTATATGAACTTTTGGTTTATTTATCTTGATTGCAAAAAATAAAATTGTCTAATCATATAACTTTGGAATTAAATTCAAGTTACTCAAGTTTAACATTAAACGCTTGTTCATATAATAAATTTTGATATGTCAAATATTAAAATCACACAACTAATAAAATAGAAGGAAAATTTAATTTTGAACATACCATCAAAGACACAGTCTTTTCCCACAAGAATGCATGGTACACAAGTCTCTCTTTAAATTTGAGTAAACTCAGTCTTATTCAGTAAAGATCTAAAATACAGATTCTTTCTAATTTTTAGAGTAGCTAACTTCACATTCTTAGCACTCCCTAAAATTACTCTATTTCCTTTAACCGACTAACCAGAACTCAAATTAAAGAATTTGGGGCATTTTCCCATATGGTTATTCCAAGAGCAATTCACAAATGAGTCCATCCCAAGAGACCCAACGTAGGTTAATACTTTTATGTAATTGCATAAAAGTTGTGTAACAATGTATTCTTACTTGATATGAATGGTAAACAAGCCATGCCGAATGAATTATGAAGCGAACATAGCTTCTAAAGTCAAGTAAGATCAACATTGCTCTCCAGTCAATTTTAGTGTTGATGTTTGAAACAACATGCACTTCGTCGTTTCAGTAAAAAAAAGTAATTATATAGCTTGATTTATCCTTCTTGTATTTAAGGACAACAAAACCTCAATAAGTAATTTCTTCGGTAGACATAGCAGTCGAAACGTCTTAAAATTGTTGTTTTTGGATTTTCAAACTGTTGTTATTTGGATTTTCAAATTCTAAAATTAATATCTACCGAAGTTGTTACTAGGTTGAGTCACGACCAGGTCGCTCTCTTTAAGACGTTTCGTGGCACTGTCCAAAATTGTGCAAGACAGACTATCAACCACGCCGCCTCCAGGATAAAACAAACCCAGCTACAACTGTGCGGTTAACTACTGCACTGTAGAAAACCGTTCGAGAATTACACCTTCAATGTGGTACTAAGACCACTCATTTAATATTGAAACCACTTTAATATGGTACTGTTACCACTCTATTATGGTGTTGAGCCCACTCAAATATGGTGTTACCACCATTCTAATTATTAACTTCTCCAATTATGATACTATGATCACTCAAATATGGTTTTACACCATTCTAACGTCTAACTTCTTCAAGAGTTGAAGAAGAATATATTTTAAGATCATTCATAATTTTGAAGGGACATTATACCGAAAAAGGGACTATGATCTTACATTATTATTTACATTATTATTTATTCCAAAGGACATAAAATTATCAAAGGGACTATGAACTTAAGATAATTCTTAATTCCGAAGGGACATTAAACTGAAAAGGGACTATGGTCTTAAGAACACTCTTAATTCCGAAGGGACAGAAAAGGGGATGAAGAGAAGAAAGACTCGTCAACACAAGTCAAGAAAGGGAGAAGAGAGAAAGAGTTCCCGACAACTCAATGAAACTCTTTGGTGTGTCGAATGCACTATGTGAGTTCTCTATTTATAGAGAAAATTCACAACTAATATGTGAGAAACTTTGAGAACAAGTAATATATTACTTTGTGATTAAGTAATTTACATATTAGATCTAGTACAAAAATATCTCAATTGAGTACCAAAATATATTATATTGAGTACAAAAATATATTATATTATGTACCAAAATATATTTCAGATCAAGCACTAAAATATATTAGATTGCTTACCAAAATATTTCAGATTGTGTTCCAAAATATTCTAGATTGCGTTTCAAAATATTTTAGCAAAACTTGGGGACTAAGAAAGCACTTTCCAATAATGATTAAATTAATTATTTAATTTATCATTTCCAAATAATAAAATATATATCAATATATATTTTTCTTTAGTGCTTACTCCGTTCACATAACTATGTACCTCCCATTAATTAGAGGTACACCCCCACTATAAATACTACTAATGTGTGTGTTTCATTCGATGTGGGACTTCCACTTTTTTCAATTCACACAACACTAGTTCTATCCAACATGAAAATTTGTGTTTAGTCTTTTAACTCAATTTCCCCACATGTTCCAACATGTTCTTATAATATCTACCTTTATTTTATTACTAAATGATTGATATTATTCATTTGAAACTTACTATAAAGGGTGTTGAGAAGATTTTAGTTCGTTCGTAGTTACAATATGGAAGCTTCAAGGATATTTTGATTATCCATGGTCTGACCCAATGATCTAACGTCACGAATAAAAAAGATTATTGGCCTTTATTGCAATTTTCTGACTTTCTGTCACTACCCACTCTATACCATATGGGTTCCCCAAAACTTTCTTCATAGACAAACAAGTGAGATTAAGAAAACTGCTTTTCTGACATTGAGAACTTCATAATGACATAAAAAAATTACGTAAAAGTCCCAAGCGGTAGTTAACTACCGTTGGACTAAGCGACGTCTGTTAACAATCGCTGGCACCAGCGGCAGTTAACTGTCGTTCACACCAATAAACAGAATCAGTGCTTTCTGCACTGGTTTTTCCAGAAACTTTGACATGTTTTTGCATCAAATTGCAAATTAGTGGTTATAAAACGTATGAAATAATATTTAATAGTATAAAATTAAAACGCAAGAAATAATATAGAAGGTATGTTAGGAAATGTCATAGAAATACAAAAATGTACGGAACATGTCATAATTATACATCACCATAATCATAGTCAAAATGTACAATAAAAAAAGAGCCTAATGATAATCAATCCTGCCTTTGCCCCCTGCGCCGCCTGACAATCTGATACGTAAGGGCAGGGCGACCAGCACCGGCTATCCGCATCACCTCCTGGACAATCTCCTCTTTAGTCATCTCGGCTTGCCTGGCCACAATATCATCAGCTATATGCACCACATCCCGGATGATCGTCAGTGTGTCAGACATCTCCCTGGCATGCTCCTCCTCTATGATCTGCTCCACGTTTGCTGGCCTGGGAGGAGATCCTTATTCTAGGCATTTCAAAGGAACGTAAAGGTATACAAATATAAAGGATACATATTCTAGGCATATATGATTTTGATTGATATTTGATAAATATATACATTATACCTACATTGTACCTACACTTACTCAAAACAACAATTACAACATAAACAATCCATCAAAGCATCTAAATCATGCATAATTTACAATTTTCTAACCTAACCTAAAACTAACATCTTGCTCAAAATTATGAAAACTAACACCCTAAACAAACTACATTGCATGTAAATAAGAAGAAGAGAACTTACTTGTAAGCTAATTGAAGAAATTGGGCTCAAATTCGTGCAATTGAAGTTTGGAGAAATTTGGAAGAGAGTTGAGTAGTGTTTGTGTTTCTGGAAAATGAAAAAATGAGGGTTATGTTCTTCTTTATTCGCAGAACTCAACAGTAGTTAACTACCGCTGTCTCCAGCGGCAGTTAACTGTCGGCGCTTTATCCAACGGTAGTTAACTGTCGTTGGGGTTATTTCGTCATTTACATGTGTCAATAGGAAGTATTCAATGTCAAAAAAGCAATTTTAAATGATTTGTTAAATGGACTGAAAACAGTTTGTAGTTGCACCGTTCATTTTTTAAATGTGCATTAAGAATCGAAACATGATTGCATTTTAAAGCCTTAATTATATATGTTCCACAAAGTGACACGAAGAGTTTAAAGACACCGGTCCCTAATTCGATTTTTGATAGTCGGTACTGTAGACAAAAAAAATTGTCTCCTGGTTTATGAAAGACAAATTTATGTTTTTGTCCAATTTTTTACTACTTGTTTTATCAAGTCCCATGATCAGTTTATAAATCAAACAAAGTAGACAAAATGCATGTTTAATCCACCATTTTTTAGCATATCCAATGCACCCTATATTTCTTCAACTCAAAACTTAATACACACATAAATAAGTCACCCATTTATTTGCTCTCTATTCGTAACACTTAAGCCAATAAGTGCTTATGTAGGAAGCAAAATCATAAACAATGATGCGTCAAAATCTTAACCGGTGCTTACAAAATACTTCCTTAAAGATGAAGTATTATGATTAGAGTAGTTCTTACTTCTTCTAAATATATATTGATTTAACAACCAACTTTTGAGTTGTTAATATGCATGTATAACTCTTGATTTTAAGCTTTAATGACTTGCTCCAGTTGTGAGAAACTATGAGAAACATTGCTTACTCTTAAGGGATTTGTTATACTCCTTCGGTTTTAAATTGAGTATTGTTTGAGGTTTTTCATACACAAGTTTTGTTACATACACCATATACCTCTGGTGCCATGTCTACACTCAATAGTGTACAATATTAAGATATATATTGTATGTCCAATTAATAAATGTGAAGTTCTTAATTAAAAAATGAATTCTCTCCCTTAAGATATCTCTGCATTCACGCATTGGATGCATCGGTGAGAGTTAAATTTGATAGGACACTTTACAAAAATGCAAATTTTAATTTTATTTTAAAATCTAGATTAACAAATTTAATATCTAAACTGCCCAACTATAATCATGATGCTTCTTCGGATGCTCTTGAGTTTTGGATTTTTTATCCTCCTCAACTGCATCATTCACTTCTTGGAGTTGCTCGCCTGAGATTACAGTTTGATTTTGTTTTATCATTTCTTTTTGATAAAAAAACCGCCCAACTATCTTGAATACATGAGTTCAAGATATCCTTCCAGCAAAGAATCTTGATCCCATTTATTCAGGGATCCAAATATCATAAATAACATATACATTTAAAAGAAAAATACAGATAAGAAAAAAAATAGCCCCCCTGCAAAGCTAATACTCTTACCCGTTACAACACTGATTAATATACAAAAACAGAGATTAGTAACATAAATTTATGCAATCTTCACACAAAAAATTGGTCTATCTCTTAATATATCATCAAAACATAAAAAAAAAAATAAACATAAATAAAATTCTCAAACAGGCAAACTTCCCTGCCTTTTTCCTCTATCAAATTTACCTAGTGAAAATCTTCCATTAGAAAATGATCTCTTCATTGCAATTGGACTCATAACACAATGCAACACTTTTCTTTTGTACCTTGATTTACTACTTTCTCCTTGTGATATTTTCGATGAACCAACATCCATTGAACATCCTTCTTCACAAGAATCTTCATCTTCATTCATATTCAACACATCACCAATTGAAAAACCATTTTGAAATGAATGATCCATAGACACTGACCTTCCGATCGATTCGCAAACTTCATCTCTAATTTCAATTATTCTTTCTCTTCCTTGCAAATTACACAAATCACTATAAGCGCGCAATGAAGGCGCCTTCGACTCAACTCTACTATGATGCATCATTGCTTCTTCCACAACTATATGTTGTTCTTCTGAAAAAGTTTCATTTCTTGAAGGAAGTTCTATAACCGTAGCCGGAACTTGAACATGATGTGTTGAAGCATTCAAAGTGAATACGCTAGAACGACATAGAGGACAACTCGAGTTAGATTTGAGCCATGTATCAATACAAGGAAGATGAAAAACATGGTTACACATTGGTAAAAGTCTAACACTTTCATCATCTTGAAACTCACTTAGACAAACTGAACAATCAGTGACAGTAGTACTAAAAAAAGCATCTCCTTTTTTGTATTTAAAAACTGCAATGGATTTTATTTGAGCATCATCTAAACCAAAGGTTGAAACTTGACAATTTTCGCGGCGATTTTGTTGGATTTCATCAACTGGGTCAGTGGTGTTTCTTCTTGAAGATTCTCTGTGACCACAATATTTGGATATTAGAGTGTAATAAGTTAGTAGTAAAAAAGCAGTGGCTAAAACTCCCAAGATTGCAATAACAAGAGGAGAGAAATATGGTTTTGAATCATCATCAGGATATTGAAAAGGTGGTGGTGGTGGAGGAGTGTAAACTATGTAGCACCATTGTGGACAATACATGCTGCAAAATCCTTGAGTACAATCTTTGCTGTTAATGTAAGGAATCCATGTTGTTGGATAATCGGGACGCGACATGGAGACACACTAAACACCAAGATTTAAAACTACAATCGAGTTGTGATTCTTGATATTGCAGAGAATTGAAGTTATATACACACGATGTGACTTAGTTGCGACGCGACATAGAAATGTAAAAATTTGATGTCGCAGCCCAGATCGCAGTTGTGAACTCTACCTAGAAACCTTGCTAAATACAAATAAAGCAAGAAGTTGTAAACAAACTTCTTCAATAAGAAAATATGTACAAGGCTTATATATTACATTATTGTCTGAAAATTAATGAAAGAAAAAGTTTCATGTTAAAACAATGATTGGAAGCATAGGTGAAAGATAAAGGGAAATGGTGTTGTACATTATTTGTGGTAGAGAAAGGATAAAGAATAGAAGGCACAGAAAAACTTGGTAGAAGACAAGGAAGAGAAAACGTGAGAAAGGGGTCAGAAGCTTATATTGAAAGCAAGGCAAAGACAAGGAAAATGGGATTTCTTAACTTTTCCTTTCCATATAAGTACTTTTTCTTTTTCTGTTCATAGCTTTTTCTATTCACTAGTAGTTCATCTTTCTTGGTTATGTTTGTTGACTAATAAAGGAGGTGTGTGCTTGTGTACTTTGGTGTATTGGGTTGGTTGGGAAATTTATTAAAATGATCAATGATTTTAACTCTAATAATTTTTATGTCCTATTACTATTTTTTTCTCTTTTAACCGTCTGATTTCCAAGAAAAATAACTAAGGTAAATTGAAATTCGACTAATAAATAAATAAAGTTTGGTCAACGATTGTTTGGATTAAAAACTTGATGATTGTTTCAGTTAGAATTTAATATCGGATAATCTTCGACGGATTAAACCTTAATTGAAATTCATGACTTTATATTCTACTATACTATTAAATTACTTTGAGTTCACGACATGTAACTTGTGAAATAAAATACTTATGAATCAAGAATTTCATTAATTGCTTGAATTGCTATTTGTGGAGCTGATTTGGCCGTCAAGTTAGTTGTACCTGACACGGTAAGAAGTTGAGTTATGCAAGAAATTTTACTACTTTATGAATTAAATGCATCATTTGATTTAGGGCTAGGCTTGTATACATAAATTAAACAAAGAAGTTTTTAAATACTAGAGAAATGTGTTCATGACTTTGCCACGTGGTATAACAATGTTCATTGAATTATAGTTTTTTGCATAAATAACTTCGAATCTATTTGTTGGGACACTTGAACTTTTGCTATGTAGTGGTAAAATATGGTAATGGTGCTTTGGTGTCACTTTCTCTTTTGTGTTACTATTCTATTCTATTCTACTTTGCATATATTCTCCCCATTATCCCAACAATTGTTATCTTTCTCTTCCCGAACTTAAGGCAAGTTTAGGACTAACTTTTGCATAAAGAAATATTCCAATATTTATTAAGCTATAAATAAAGTGCTAGTCCACATGACATTTTGAGAGCACAATCATGAATTAATAAAGGTGAAGTGAATAAACAGTTGTATTATTTCAATAACTTATGCTACAACAATTTAAATGGTCAACACAACTTAAATATATGATCGATATGACAAGTAAATTGTTAGTTGATAAATCAAATGTCAAAATTTATTAACAATTAACATAAATTTTAATCACGAATACGAACGTGATAAACTACAATTTGTAAGTGATCAAACTACATATAGTAGATAGTTGAACATCTAAAAATATTATATGCTTAGCCACGTTTAAATCTGCTGTTAACGTAGTTAATTAGCGATAAATGAATTTCAAATCCTAGGATATCCATTAATTAAATATTTAGCAAATGTAATTAACCACATATCCATTAATTAAATTTTGATAAATAAGATTTAGTTGTGATAATTGTAAATGATAGCATATGTTTTTTTTTTTTTTGAAAAATAATTTATGTAGTTATTAATTTAAAGATGAGGTACGTTCAAATTTTCGAATGTACCATGATAATGTTCCTTATTTAATGGTATGGCCAATAAAGTAGTTCAAGTCCGCTTTCAAATAGTTAAAATTTCATTAAGCAACCACTTTGGATTAGTGACGTATCATTCATGACATGAAGTCCCTCTACCCTCTATCACCACTCATTTAGATTAATCTCCACCAATCAATTGAAAATACATTGCATCTTATAATGACCTTGGTACCACGGTTTGGTAGTATAAATTGGGTTGAAACTCTATTTTCATCAATCAAAGAGTAGTACTTTTTTATAAACATTGTATGTTTGTTTCATTTCTAGCCCTGATCTATTCAAATTGTACTACCATTTAGAAATTGATGTGAAAGTTGTATAAATTTTGTTGGAGAAACATCATTCATTGTGAACAAACCAAAACAGTGTATGTCTGTTTTAATTTTGTAAGGCTTACGGTTAATTACAAAGAAAATGCTAACGATTTAGAACACTTTTTGAGGACTTTAAATACTCTCTCTGTCTCAAATTGTATGACATTTGGGTATTTCACACATATTAAAAAATGTAATTAATATTGTGTAGAAAAAAGATATTATGAGTTATTTTGCAAAATTGTTCTTAATAAATATATGAGAAAGATAAATGAAAGAATTAAAAGAAGAGATAGTAATAAATAGTTAATGTTATAATAGGAAAAATAACATTAATGTTGCGTTAGTATTATAAACGACATATAATTTGGGACAATTTTTTTTTTCCTAAAGCGACATACAATTTGGGACGGAGGTAGTAATATTTTTTATGAAAAATTGTGCATTCAATGTATCGAAAATTGAAGTGTTAAATTTTTTCAACGAATAATTTCTTAATTGAGAAACCTTAAAGAGTGTCATTAAGACACTCATTAGCAAGACCCTAATTATAATTGTGTGACTTTTCACCAAGCACTTCACAAGTAACACAAATTTGCCAGAAACCGCGCGCAATATACCGATTAAAATTAAGTGATTTTAAGGTGGAAAAGTCACTATAAACATAGTTTAATTTTGTGTGTTTTATGAAAGATAAAAATGAAAGAGAAATATTAAAAAGACGAGAGAAAAAGTAATTTAAAAAAGATAGAGATAAAATCATCGTGACTTTTCTGTTTTAAAGTCATTGAATCCCAATTCGCAATGTATATTTTTCTTCTTGTTGATGTGTCTTTAATCTACGAAGCCACGCCATTACCATATTGTTAGGTATAATATTTAAGACTCCACTTGGCATTTGTAGTGGGTCTAGGCAATTTCATGTCCTATATGGTCCTTGCAACAAGGGACATGGCTACATATTCAGTTAAATTAACTTGTGGGTCTAGCCATCTTGTAGTAACTACAAAATAATGTGAACTTGTCTTGTTTTATTTCCTTTTCTTTAATACACTTCAATTTTCAACTCTTTATCAGCCACATATCACTTTCAAATGGTTTTGGATCAAATTGAACTTGCTTATACGAACAAACTCAACACTTGCATAGTTGCTTTGAATGGATAAACGACGAATACTATGTTTTGTAAGAAGCATAATATTTGATATGAATTAATGGAAATTATACAAGTTTGAAAGCTTTTGTTCTATCTAGTATTTGCATCTCTACTTTAAGATTGTGTAAGTTTGTACTTGGTTGCTAACCTGAGATTAAGAAGCACTAGTAATAATAATAAAATATCAAACTAATTTGCTCCAACATTAACCTTACACCGTTTAGATGATCCAAGTAAAGTTTCCCCTGCATATATTCAAGATACTCGTCTTTGTTAGAAAGTATATAATATGGAAAATGGTAAGAATGTTTAGTAACATGGACAAGAGGCAATGATAAAACTTTTAGCAAGTGTACTAAAAATATATCGAAGTAATAAAATTTATAAGTTCGTATCCACATGGACTGTTTCAATTTCTACTCAACAAAAACATTAAAATAAAGGATGTATTAAATTCAATGTGCCCTAGGCAGTTGAGTTGATATTTGTAAATTAAATGGAATAAAAGCAATAAAAGTTTGGTTTTAGAAAATTAGAGAGAAATATGATCAAGACTTTCGAATTCTCTAACGTTCTCCTATGGTAATTTGCACTCCTAGTTCAATCAATGATTATCTAGCCTAACGACAGATTAACAAAGTAACTCTACCCAATCTCTTGACCTAGAATTCTCCCCGCAAGTGACAACCCCTTAGTCTCTTAAGTGAATTCGAAACCGTTGGAGATTTTAATAGAACGTTAATCCCTATGTCATAACCTAATAATGATCTATCTCTAACTTGATTACTTAGGTTAAACTTATTCCCTGGATCAGAGTCAAAAGCCAGGATTACTGGTTAGTCAATGATAAACATACAAAAACATTTAACATGAATAATATGAATTAAAACTTTCATTGATATTCAAAGGAGTTCAACAAACTAATTTTTTATGGTTATATCAGATTCATCTAAGTCTCAACCACAAAGAAATTAGCTACTCATTCATAAAAAATAAACAACATAAAAAGAAAACAAAACCGAGAGTTTCGTAGTTGCTGACGTCGCTCCTGAATTTCTTCTCCATTGATGTTGCTGTTGTGCATACCGTAGCTGCTCTCTTCAATCGCACATACTATTGTGCGTGTTCTCCTTCCCCAAAACGTGATCGCGTTTGTGCTCTTGGCTCTCCAAAACCGTGATTCTCTCTTGTGCCAAAACGTGATGCTCCTTTTATATCCTCCTCTGCCGTTTTCTTTTTAATTTCCAAGTGACTTTGCTTCTTGTTTTTTCACCTCGGGTCAGCACACAACAATGGGTCAAAGCCCAAACTAGTTTATTCCAAAGCAACCACATGCTGAATATCACGTTGCCTATCAATGCACAATGCCATATTTTCTTCTAATATCTATACTATTCAGCCATCCAGAGTATGTGTCACCTATCTTGTTTGATCATATGGCCATTAATTATGATAATAAACAATAAACTTCAATCATTTTACTCTTTGACTCAATAACTCAAAAACGATAATTTATTTAAAATGACTCAAAACTAAATACTAAACTAATAAAAATAAACTAAAAACTTAATTAAAAAGACTCTGAAAATATAGAATGACGGACTGTCATCACAACCTTAAACTTGAATCATTCCTTGTCCTTAAGGAATTTACTTGTAAAATTGACAATCGACAGGAAAATAACAATTACCTGATCAAGCGATAGTACCCAAAAGTTCATCTCCCTACTAGCTAAAAATGAGCTAGTTTGACTTGCTTGCATCCACCATACACAACTCCACTCAACAGTTTGATAAGGGTTCACACACAGTCGACATGCAGGTCTAGATATTACCATACACTTGAAAAGTTTCTAAACGTCAATCAAAATCAATGTCATTACACACTTTGAGGTCTTTAAGACTTATAACGGGGCTTAGGTAAAGGTGGGATATTATTTGGATAAGTAGGTTACACAAAATTTGTGTTAGACACTCCTACGAAAATTAAAACATGAATTCAATGCCTTCTTTCACCCTTGAAACAACAATTTATAAAGGTACTAGAGATTATTTGTAACTATTGGGACAATCGAGTTTGAAATTACTCAGATTTTTCATTGTTTGTCCCCTTTTTCCTTTCATTCTATTTTTCTCTTTTTTTATTTTTATACACCATTTTTGTGTGTATTTTTCATGCTTTGTTCTTTGTTCTCTAGTACCCCACCCCAAACTTAGTTGGTTGCAAATTCCAAAAGCAACCCCAAACTTATTGTTTAGCAACACCCTACTTAGCCTAACTTAGATATAACATTTTGGGTTAAATCCTAAAAGTCTTTAGGCTAAATATGTAGTTTGTCACCGAACAAAAAGATCTAAACCTACCGGCTCAAATTGGCTTTCAAAAATGATATTTTTCAAATAAAATAAGGGTAGGCTTCAAAGGCTCACAGGACCAAGCACTTTCGCCTCAGTGTGTAAATGACAAAGATCAATCAACAGAAAAGAAACAATGCAAGTTCTAGAAATGTAGTTGCACAGAACACTCTATATAAGTAAATTGAAAAATAAAATTTGACCATGAACCTTACAGTGTTAGATTTCTGGGAGTTTAGACTACCTATCACACATGCCGTACACTACTCCTTTGAATTTCAAGTCACTCCTCCTTATGAACTTTTGGAATACCACTTGAACAAGCATTTGTTACTAAACTGGAAAAAGTCAATAAACAAGAAAATTCATTAATAATAAACAAACAAACAATTAAAGTTACTGAAGAGGGGAATCAAACTGACACGACTGACATCTGACAAAAACAAGTTATTGAAAAAGAAATTGATGTGGACTTTGATTTTTTTTTTGTCCATCTTTTCATTTTTTTTTGTTTGCTTTTTTTCTTCATTTCCATTTTTTTTACTGAATAAAAATACCTGCAAAATAAATAAACATTATAAAAAAAAAGATGGGTTGCATCCCATCAAGCGCTTTCCTTTACGTCATTAAGCTTGACGCCTCAACCACTGTTAGGGTGGAAAATATGTCAGAAAGAACAATCATCCTTCTTCTTCCTCTTGTTTGGTAGGAATTCCATGAACTTTATATAAAGCAGCATATGTTCCAATGCGTTCATTGTTACTCCTTTGGAATTTAAGCTCTCCAACCTAAGAGAAAAACATGAATCCATTTGCACACGAGTGATTTCTTCAACCCTTGTCGGTTCAGACTTCGAGAAAATATCAACACTCCTCACTTTTGGATTTTCTTCCAATACAACCTCGTGCCACTCAATCTCCATCTCAACCAACTTCCTCCGAGACTTATGTGCTTTCTCAACAAGATCACCACACTGAACATCAAACTCTTTCTTCCATTCACAATTACTACCTGGTTGATTCGCCTCATAACGACCACATATCACATTTAATCTTGAGATTTCATCGTCACAATTTTTTATCTTCCAAGATAGCAAATATTTTTCATAACGAAGAATATCGATCTCTTCATAATCAACCAGTAATCGACTACCCCACATTGCTACAAAACTCAAAGAAACCTTTCAGTAGCAAAGCACAAAGAAATAAAAATGAAAAGCATAAATCATAAAAAAAAAATATTCAATTTTCTTTCAATATACAACAAAAATATAAATGACAGAAATCATAAATAATAAAGAAATTACCAAGTTGAAATGATTCAACAGTCTCCCGCAACGGCGCCAAAAGCTTGATAAAACTTTTAGCAAGTGTACTAAAAATATATCAAAATAATAAAATTTATAAGCTCGTATCCACATGGACTGTTTCAATTTCTACTTGCAAAAACATTAAAATAAAGGATGTATTAAATTCAATGGTGCCCTAGGCAGTTGAGTTGATATTTGTAAATTAAATGGAATAAAAGCAATAAAAGTTTGGTTTTAGAAAATTAGAGAGAAATATGATCAAGACTTTCGAATCCTCTAACGTTCTCCTATGGTAATTTGCACTCATAGTTCAATCAATGATTATCTAGCCTAACGACAGATTAACAAAGTAACTCTACATCTCTTGACCTAGAATTCTCCCCGCAAGTGACAACCCCTTAATCAATGATCTATCTCTAGCTTGATTACTTAGGTTAAACTTATTCCCTGGATCAGAGTCAAAAGCCAGGGTTACTGGTTAGTCAATGATAAACATACAAAAAGCATTTAACATAAATAATATGAATTAAAACTTTCATTGATATTCAAAGGAGTTCAACAAACTAATTTTTTATGGTTATATCAGATTCATCTAAGTCTCAACCACAAAGAGATTATCTACTCATTCATAAAAAATAAACAACATAAAAAGAAAACAAAACCGAGAGTTTCGTAGTTGCTGACGTTGCTCCTGAATTTCTTCTCCATTGATGTTGCTGTTGTGCATACCGTAGCTGCTCTCTTCAATCGCACATACTATTGTGCGTGTTCTCCTTCCCCAAAACGTGATCGCGTTTGTGCTCTTGGCTCTCCAAAACCGTGATTCTCTCTTGTGCCAAAACGTGATGCTCCTTTTATATCCTCCTCTGCCGTTTTCTTTTTAATTTCCAAGTGACTTTGCTTCTTGTTTTTTCACCTCGGGTCAGCACACAACAATGGGTCAAAGCCCAAACTAGTTTATTCCAAAGCAACCACATGCTGAATATCACGTTGCCTATCAATGCACAATGCCATATTTTCTAATATCTATACTATTCAGCCATCCAGAGTATGTGTCACCTATCTTGTTTGATCATATGGCCATTAATTATGATAATAAACAATAAACTTCAATCATTTTACTCTTTGACTCAATAACTCAAAAACAACAATTTATTTAAAATGACTCAAAACTAAATACTAAACTAATAAAAATAAACTAAAAACTTAATTAAAAAGACTCTAAAAATATAGAATGACGGACTGTCATCAAGCAACACGTGTATTTAATGCTTTGAAGGGTCATGTTAACATATACCTTAAAGATAGAGATTAAAGATTCTACAAATACTAATTATTTATTAAGAAAAATTTATTATCAAAATATGAAGCAATAATTTTACAAAAATTTTAATCTATAGAAGACATGGTCCCTAACTATAATAGTGAGGGTTTTATGCGGGTTTGATAGCTCAAATAGTTTGAATTAAATGTTAAGAAGATGGAGATCCTGATCGAGTTCTAACTCTAACAAATGAGTAAATATTAATTTAAAAATTAATAACTAAACATTTTTCATTCAAAAAAATAATAATGAGAGCTTTATCACACCACATCTCTCCTCTACAATAAATTGAGAGAAATAATATTTGTATAACTATTTTGTGATAATTTTGAAACAACCTTATCTTTAATACTTTCATTATGTTTTTAATCTTACTCTTCATTACTCTCTCTATTGTTCTTTTCAATAAGAATAAAGAAAATGAAAGTTGTTTCAAAAGTTGTAACAAATTGATTGTAAAGAAAAAATAAAAAAATTGAAGAGACTTGTACAAGTATCATTAATCAAAATTAAAAAACTGTGTGTTGTAATATGTTGCCTCTTGTCGCATATACTAAACATTTCACTACTAGTTTTTATATTATATTTTTATAGGGTCTTGTTAACGAGTGCTCCCGACGCATTCTTTACGCATTTTAAAATAAGTAGCTATTATTTAAAAAAGTTAAGTATGTTGATTATCAATGTATTGAATACACATATTTTCATAAATATTTACCACTTTCAATCTTTAAAAAGTGCTCTAAAGATACTCATCAACAATTTCCTATTTTGTTAAAAGTTGTATCATAGTTGCGTTCGGCCATAAACTAGATGTAGCAAAATAATATCTCAGGTCACCTGCAATTTTCCTAGAGTATATATACAACAACCCTATGCCTTCTACTATCCTGCTAAATAGAAAATGGAGTGTCTAACTTTAACTTAAACACAAAGGAGTAGATGCAGTCACACAACTCAACTTTGTAATCAAAACCAAAACGAAAATGAGCGAGAGGAGTTCAAATAGCCTAACAGTACCACAACCTCTTTGGTCGAAATCCAACATATTTATGTCTAGACGATAAATAAAAATGGAGATCAAGGGTCTCTAAGAAGGCTTAACTTGAGTACAAATCCAGTAAAAAAATATGCAAATACTAGCCTCTGGTACCTATTAATTGAGCTACATTGATAGAACTATTTACTGGACTCTGCAACATGAACTTTATTAAATTAAAATGAGAGAAATACAATTGATACTTGATACACCAAATTTGGAGAAGTACACATAGTAATCGCCCCACCAAAAGAAATTAGAGAATCCTAACAATTAAGACAAAGTAAAGGATTAAAAAACCATTCACTTTTATGTTCAATTTAGCCTCTGTTTGTTACAGCGGTGGATCAAGCCTGGACTCACATTTTGACAAAAGCTACAATTTTAAGTTTCTCAAAAATTACGGTAGGTTAGCATTGAGAAGTGGTATTTATGCTCCCATTACTATACCAAACAGGCACTTAATGGTTTGGATCAAGGTTGTTAGATTTACAAGTCTACATAGACTTGAAAAAAGTTTGTACACTTAACTCGTAAACTTGTATGAGTTTATGAAAAATTAAAATTGACTTTAAAAAATATGTAAGTGACAGATAAATGACGTATATTTATGATAGAACACCAGTTAACATAAAACTTAAAATATCAAACTCCATAACAAACTTTATAACAAAAACAAAAACTCAATAAAACAAATAAAGTATAAAAGTAAGTAGATAATGTCCTAGTTTCGTCCTAATTAACTACTATATATACCAAAAAATTCATAAAACATATATTATAATGTCTTCAAACATCCAAAGTCCACGTATAATCTTGTTCATCATCAAAATCACCACTATTGTGTTATCACCATCATCTTCACCAACATGTTGACCAACATCATCAAACTCAACCTCACATAAAACATCTTATTCACAATTAACCATAATGTAACTTGACTATTTTAACCTCCACCTAATTTCACAATATTGATAGACAGCAACACAACGCCATCGATGAAGGTGAGTGTGACATGAATTCTTCTATCTTCTTTAAGTGAGTGAGAGTTTTGTTTCTAAATTGAGAGTGAGATCGAAAAAGAAAAGGATCTTCGGTTTTTGTTTTCCTTTGAAATTTTGTTTAGTTAGAGTTATTTTGTTTTTTATTTTTAACAAAAAAAAATTGAGAGTGAGATCGAAGAAAAAAAAGGATCTCGATTTTTGTTTTCCTTTGAAATTTTGTTTAGTTAGAGTTATTTTGTTTTTTATTTTTAACAAAAAAAATATTTTTTCAAAAAATTTCATGGACTCATAAACTCATAATAGACTCGCGAGTCTGTACAGGTCTACACAAGTCTACCGAGTCTACCTCAAATAATTATATACACAATTCCACTTGTTTTTTTCCTTTTAGACTAGTAAACTCGTACGAGTCTATGAGTTTACTCGCAAGTTTGACAACCATGATTTAGATTATGGAAGTGTGAACTTATATTTAATCAACATGCTTTGAAAAGTTATTTGCCGAAAAATGGACAGTTGAATGGACCATCTAATATATATTCACCCTTGAGGGGAATGCATTTTATTTATGTCTTGCTAAGTTACAAATTCAACATCCTGTATTTTAACGGTGATGTTAACACGTGTCTTTAAAAAACATGTCAAAGAATTTATAAATAGAAATTATGTTCTGAAAAATAATAATTTTTATCTATTTAAAAAATAATATACACAATTTATTTTTAAAATAATCTTAAGTATATTGACAAATGCTTTGAAAACATGTGTTAGCATTTATTTATGCTAAAAGCATTACTTTAATTTTATTGAAAGAAGAAAAAAAACGTTTAGATAAACTAAGCTCTATTCGGGTGGTTTTCTATCTTATGTTTTAAAATACACAACACAAAACCCACAAAGTGACTTGATAGTCTTTATGCCTTTCTATTATCCCAGTTCATAGTAAAGCTTTTGAATATGAATACTTTAAGAATAATGTCTTTTAGTTTAACAAGATCTTATAATTAAGTCAGATTTAATGTTCCATTAAACAGACTGAAGACTTCATTATTTTGAAACAAAACAAAATCAATAAAAAAATGTCTGTAACAAAAAAAAATCTTATTATATATTCATAAATATATATTAAAGTCATGATACAAAGCCAAACTCAATCAATACATAGTAGCTATTATGGTTTACTCCAACATCAAACCCAGTAAAGAAAATGTAAATACTAGTGTCTCATACCTATTAATTGAACTACTCTTACGGGACCCCGCAACATGAACTTTGTTAAATTAAAATGAAAGAAATACAATTGGTACTTGATCCACCAAATTAGAGAATCCTAACAATTAAGACAAATTAAAGGATTAAAAAACCATTCACTTTTATGTTCAATTCAATGGTCTGGATTTTGGAAGTGCAAAAAGAATTTACATTTAATCAACATACTTTAAAAAGTGATTTTCTGAATAATAGATATCTAAATGGACCATCTAATGTATTCACTCTTGAGCAGAATGCATTTTATTTATGTCTTGCTAAGTTACAAATTCAACATACTATATGTTAACGGTCGTGCTAACATTTGTTCTTAAAACACATGTTAAAGAATTTAAAAATAGAAATTATGTCTTGAAAAATCATAATTTTTACCTATTTAAAAAATGGAATGCACAATTAATAAAAAAAATCTTAAGTATACTAACAAATGCGTTGAAGACACGTGTTAGCATTTATCTATGCTAAAAGCATCACTTTCATTTCATTGAAGAAAAAAAGAACGTTTAGATAAACTAAGCTCCATTTAGGTGGTTTTCTATTTTATGTTTTAAAATACACAACACAAAACCCACAAAGTGACCCTATTTCTGTGAGTGCAGACAGTAGAGCATTTATAGTCAATTTCTTATTGCTATACTCAAAAAATGTTATGTGAGTGAATCCACTTCGCAATGAGCGTTGGTTTGCAGTGGTCAATAGAGATATAAGTGATAAATATTTTCAGATAACGAAAAAACTAATAAAACCAAAAACAAAATAACTTACAGCCACCTCGAACGACCCCAAAATAAACCGTTCATGGCTCAATCCAATGTAAAAATAACTAAATGTTCCATTGTCAACTTAAAGATTAGTCTAATAATAGGTTCAAACGACCGAACTTGTAAATCTATATGTTTGAGAGCATCTAATAGAGGTCAAAAATCTTAATTATGATGGATTTAAAAAGTGCTATGAGGACACTTATTAACTATTTCTTATTTTTTAACAGTTGTATCATAGTTGCGTTCGGCCATAAACTAGATGTAGCAAAATACTATCTCAGGTCACCTACAATTTTCCTAGAGTATATATACAAATACAACAACCATATTCCTTCTACTATCCTACAAAATAGAAAATGGGATCTCTTACTCAAACACAAAGAAGTAGATGTTGTCACACAACTCAACTTTGATTGAATTCAAAACCAAAACTATAACGAGTGAGAGGAGTTCAAATAGCCTAACAGTTCCACGACCTCTTTAGTCGAAATCCAATTAATTTCATAAGCATGTGGCATGGAACACACAAGTCTAGACGATAAATAAAAATGGAGACAAGGGTATCTAAGGCTTAACTTGAGTACAAACCCAGCAACAACAAAAAATGCAAATACTAGTGCAAGAAACATTTTGAAAATTTGTTTTCCTCCCTCAAGTAACATGAGTCTCATTATAAATATAGACAGTCTTGGAAGTAAAAAGAATGAGTTAAACTTTTGAAGTAAATTTTTTTTGTCAAATGGATTTTTCATAATATCAAAAATCATCGTATACAATTGGTTAAGTTTTAGAAGTATAAAAGTTGTACCACTATTATTAATATGAAAATTTGGGAACATATAAACTATTTATAATAAGCCATCGATCAATTATGGGTAAACATCCCAATTAATTTATAGGGTAGTAAGGTTACCTTAATGTATATAAACATTAATGTAATATTATCTATCTACACAACTGCTCAAGGTTCTTTGGAAGACATGTGAAGAAACTAACTTAATTAGATGCTACAAAGGCATCAAGACACACGTGAATTCTTTCTTCCAATTTAGTCCAAAACAAAAACTACATTGTTCATGATCATCGCTGTCAAGCATTTTTCCTTTATTCTTTAGTCTCTACTATCTCTCTATGTACTAATGTGCAAGACATTCCTTGTTTAAAAGTTTTGCCTTAAGTAATTAAACTAAGTATATATAAAAAAAAAACAATTCTTGATTAAGTTATTATGTTACTTCCTATAGAACCTTTCGTGGTATATATATCTTAGATAAGAAACAAATTTCTTTGGATTAAATTTACAAAATTTCAAATCCTTTTTCTTTATTATTCGCCAAAATGGCATTGAGCAACAATGTGATAGGAATCATAAACTTTATTGCAGTTCTCCTCTCAATCCCAATAATTGGTGCTGGAATTTGGCTATCAACTTTACAAGCAGAATCATGTGTCAAAATCCTACAATGGCCAGTGATCATTTTAGGGATACTAATTTTAATTGTTGGTATGGTTGGTTTCATTGGAGCCTTTTGGAGAATCCCAATGCTTCTCATATTCTACCTCATTGCTATGATTGTGCTCATTGTTTTGTTGGGTTCTTTGGTTATTTTTGTGTATTCGGTTACACTTAGAGGTCATGGGAATATTGAACCTAATAGGTCATATTTAGAATATCGTGTGGATGATTTTTCATTTTGGCTTCGTAGAAGGGTTAGAAGCTCACATAAATGGGATGGAATAAAGAGTTGTCTTAGTTCATCAAATATGTGTGCTGAGTTGAATCAAAGTTACCGAATTGCTCAAGATTTCTTTAATGCACACCTATCACCCTTGCAGGTAAATCCACTAGTCCATTATTATTACTTTGATTTGTTTTCACCTAATTAACATAGTTCAATCCAATTAGTGTAACCTCCTTATTGGTTTGACTTGGTAAATCAATGATTGGTGAAGCATTGAGTATGTGAAGCTCTAAATAATGATTTTGAATCAGAGTGGTAGTTGCTTTGTGATTACAATTATGATTTATGATGAAATGGTAAACCATGATTTCAAAATCTCTTAAATCAAATTATTATAACCGCAATTGCATACTATGGTTGTATACATTACTTTAGGCTTTGAGCCTGTTTGAATTGGTTTGTTTGAGTTTATCTAAAATAAAAGCACTTGTGAGTGACATTGTTTAAAAAAGCTAAAGGAAACAACTTATTACATATGTAAGTTGTTTTCAGCTTATTTACATTTCTCAAAGATAACTTATAAAAACAGCTAATAACTTATATGAAACAATTTACTTAATTTATCTTTTATTATAGAAAAAAATTTATAAATAAATAATTATATGAAAAATATGTTTGTGTTATAACTTATAAGTTCTTAATTAAGTTTGTCAAAAAAAAAAATTCTTAATTAAGTTGTTTATCTTCTGAAAAAAAAAATTTGACTTTCGAAAATATATTATAAGCTCTCAATTTTGTACTTCTTTTAACTTCCAAAACCTGTCCTCTAGTGTTTCTTCAATTTTTGTTCTCATACACCTAGCTAGTTTGAAGAAATGGTCTTGTTAACGAGTGTCTCTGTGACACTCTTTAAACATTCTAAAAGAAGAAATTATTCCATAAAAAAAGTCAAATTTTTCAAATTTTCAATACATTGATTATATTAATTTTAAAAAAAGTTACCTTTTAAAGTTAACATTTCCCTTGAAGAAATTATGGTTTTGGATTGCAATTGTTTTGCTTTCACAACTTACAAGATCCTACATTCCCTTTTCTATGAGATTTCTTGCTCATTAAGAAAATTATTCTGAAAGCAACCACTAATTATTAATTAATCCTAAGAACTCAGATTTATTGTATCAATAGAAAAAGTTGACCCTATATTCTTCACCCCATATGTTAGTACATATTCTTTTCCCCAAAATATATTATTCATCTTTAACCCTTTATTCCCTTTCCTTTTTTTTAACTTCTTTTGTACTTTCATATCTCATGCAGTCAGGTTGTTGCAAACCACCAACAAAATGTGGTTACACATTTGTGAACCCAACATATTGGATTAGCCCAATTAACACAAGTGAAGACATGGATTGCATGAAATGGAGCAATGAACAAACACAACTTTGCTACAATTGTGACTCATGCAAAGCTGGTTTGTTAGCAACTCTTAGGATAGAGTGGAGGAAAGCCAATGTGATATTAATAGTTACATTGGTTGCTTTAATTCTTGTTTATTTGTTTGGGTGTTTTGCCTTTAGGAATGCAAAAACTGAGGAGCTCTTCCGAAAATACAAGCAAGGCTACACTTGAAATTAAAAGTTCGACTTGTTTTTTATATGTTGAAATTCTAGAAGATTAGATTATGAATATGGGTCATTTTGCTTTGGTTTAACTAATAAAATTTGTAGTGAAGAAAATATATGAAGTTATGTACAATGTATGGATTTGTCTCATTGTTAGATTCTTATGAATCTATCCACCGAAGAACTTCTATGCATCGAGAGAGAGAATATATTCGAGTAAAATTATATTATGGCAGATTGCATAAGTTTGTGGTTACAATTGAATTTGTCTTGAATTGAATATATACACATGGATAACTCAGGGAGAGTCTCCAATGAAAAATGATGGAGAATATTAGAAGACTGTTGAAAAATAACACTTAATAAAGTCATGAATAAGGACAACCTTAAGGTCGCTAGGTTTTTCTAGTGATATAACTAGAGCTACCTTAATATCTTGCAATTAATTATTTGCTTTAAATGCCTCTGGATTATTTTTATCTTGTAAAGCCCTGCAAGAATAGTGTAAATTATATTTAGAGGAATGCTAAGCACCATCAAGAACAATGTAAATTATTCGAGGCGTTCTCGGTGCAGTTTTGAAATAAAAAATCATCCGATTTAAAATAAAAATCATATATGGTTCGATAAAGTTTGTATCACTACTAGTGTAACGCCCCGTGCCAAGTACGGGATACATTTTATTTAAAATTCTTTAACAGGTTTTATATATTAACAGATTTTTTTAAATAACATTGTTTTTGGTTCTTTTCATCCATAATTTCTGTGTTATGTGATATTTTTATCCTTATATTTGAAATTGAAACAATAAATTATCATTTATTGTGGTAAAAAAATGTTAAATTTTATAAAGAGATGACTATTTTTGTGAAAGTAATAAAATAAGTAACAAAAGTACAATTAAGGCTAAAAGATAAAAACACTGTAAATAATTAATATATTTCTAAAAAATTAACCAATTAGTAAGAGTTCATTTTTTTTATAGTAAAATTAGTAAGAGTTCATATTAGTTTTGGTTGATCAGGCATTCAATATATCCATTTATCAAATGGATATGATTACCTATGTTTTAATTTTCCACTCTTAATAAAATTATTATTTATTTTACTTAATTTCAATACTCTGTCTGATCATAATTATAAACAAAAATACTTAATTCAAAAATTTAGTTATATCAATTATTTTTCTTGATTTCATAAATAATACAACATTCTAAAATGTGTCATCTATTAATACTTTCTTTCATGAGAATATAAAAGTCAATAAAAATAAACTTACATAAATTAAAATATATTTTAGGATACATAACATTTTTTTAATAAATTGACAGCCTATGGAGGACACACCATAGATGTATTAAAATGAAAAGTAGGATCCAAAAAAAGGAGGGGGCAAACCAAACTCTCAAAATGTTGAGACAATCTATAACATAGAAGACCTAGTCTATTCTTAACTAAATCTTCCCTAATCTGAACATGTGTGGAAGACCATCAAATAAAATCATTGATAGACAGCCCTAAAGTTCCCAACTTATCTTCACAATAGTTTCCCTATCTAAACATATAGGACATCATGAAATTCATTGATTGCAATAGAGTAAGACAATTAAGCCATCTATTTTTTATATGCCAAGGAACAATTTGAATTACTTGATAGCTAAGGTAACAAATTTTGAATCACTTTCAATCCAAAGATTATGCCAATTTTTTTGGGTAATCATACTATTGCAAGAATAGCTGCCATAATCTAAGCAAATAGAGCATTACAAATTGCAAGGTTTGAAACAAAACAACCAATACTCTCTCCATGATTGTTTTTGTAGATGCCTACAGAAGTTGTTGGTCTTTGCCTTAAGTTATGCCATCAGTGTTACACTTTATCCAAACTACGATTGGTGGTTGTCAAATAACCTCAATAATTTTGGTGTTCTTTGATGATGAGTATCCATTTTATAAGTTTTCAAAATAAGAAAATCAGAAATAGTTTGACTATTTGTTAGCTTTGTAAGGTTACCATAAAGAGAAGCTTGAGTTGTGATCATAGCAATACTTGCATTTATGGTAAGTCTTGGTTTTTTTTTGTTACAAAGTTTTGAGTTATTCAATCTGATTATTTCTATAATACTACATAGGAAAAACAACACTAAACAGAGACAAAGTAAGTGATATTTTATTTGAGATTGGCGGTAGAGGATGTGGGTTCATCGGGGGACCAACATAGTTGGGATGTCGATGCTTCCTCTTGATGCCTGTCCTTTCTCCTGGTTCAACGGGAAAAAAAAATTATTTGAGATTATAAAAATTAATTATTTATTTATATTTAAGATTGGAAAGAGTCCCTAAAAAAATATTGGAGATAGTATTTTTCTCAAAAACAAATTATCTATGAAGAGAGAGAAAATAAGAAAACAATTTTCTTTAATATCTTCCCTCAATTTTATTTTATTGGATATCAAGGGTCAGAAATTTAAACACTCCAAATTAATCTCCTTTTAAATTACCGTAATTCTGATTTACAAATCCTTGTTTTCCATTTTTCAAAAAGAATCATCGCTCCTTCTCAAAGTTCCTAATCGAAACCCACAAACCCAAACACGGGGAATAAAAAGGCATAAGATATGTGTCAACTCCCTCGATTGCATATATAACTTTTTTCCATTATAAAGACTAAACTCATCTAATATCATAATCTATATGGTACCTTTTGAAGTTAAAGTGTGACCAAAATATGGAGCATAGAAAAGACATAAGTAAAGTGTGACCAAAAATTCTCTCTACCAAAATAATAATACATTTTCTTTAGTTCATTTGTCTCTATATTTCAGGGTTGAATGTGATCCTAGTTGATGAAAAAAAAAAATGTAACCTTGATTTTCCTATCCCTAAGGAAACAAATAAAATGATTTAAGTAAATAAATAGATTTTTACATCCCAATCATATTAAACAATCAAGTTGATAGTTATAAACACTTACCTTAGAGCAACTTAAACTTTGCCAACAAAATTGCCACAATCGCCTTTTCAGATTCAGCGGAAGATAAACGAAGAGTTTAATTCGTCAACAAAATATCCGAAGAGAGTACATTCAAACCGATATCTCTTCAAAATGAATTCACAAATAATCAAAATTATAATTAAATACCATAGTATATTATATATTAAAAATAAAATAAAAAACAAATAAAGGCCACTCATTCAAATTTAATTCAATGACATTCATCTTAGTTCTTGTATTGTATCTTTTGTATTCTCTTTCAATACTCAACTCAGTTGGTTTAATTTATTCCCTTCTTCAAAGCTCCCACAAAGTATAACTTCTTGCACTTAATCCTTAATTTTTTTTTTTTTGTGTGTGGTGGGTGTAAGGAATCTAGAAAGGTTAATTGGATTAAGAGAGATAAGGTGTATCTTGTTCAATATATAACTTCTTTCATTGAATCCTTCATTTAAATATTATATTTATTTTTGAATTTGTGTAAAGTTTAAGACATAAGTAAATCATAAATTGATAATATGGAAACTAAAATATTTTTTCATTGATGTGTCAATACATGCAACAGTAGTGATTTATTCAATTGAAAATTGTATTTTCATTGTCTATGACATGAACTTTATTCTACTACATTAAACACAAACACATAACATTGACATAATGGATAAACGACTTAAACGTAACCAAGTCACTTGAAAATATTATTACTCTATCTTCACAATCTTTATGATTGGTTGAACAATTGCGTCAGATGTCCCGCAATCTTCGTTTATTGGCAACATTCTCTTCTTATGAGGGTGCAAATGATTCAGAATCTGAGTCAATAACATCTTTCAAGTTCACACTATGTGGAGTTGTGGGACTTATTTCAGAAAACTTATCCATTAAAACCTATCATAAAAATTGTCAAAAGAGTATACAAATATTAGTCAAATACCATAATACATGTTTAAAAAAAACAAACATACAAAAGATTAAGCTTACCCATTTGAATCGAGTTCAATGACATTCATCATAGTGTTTCCACCATCTCTTTCATATTCTCTTTCAACACCCACTCAAGTCAAGACTCCAATTACATCTGTATATATAACACAAATTAAAATATTGATTAAAGCAGTTTTATATATTTTCATTTTTGTGCTGATTGTGAAATTCAGTTTGTATTCGTTGCGTGATGGTTTATACACACCACTGTTGCAAGCAACATCAAATGAGGAAATCGTGAAAACCACTCCCTCTTGGAGCTGCTCCTTGAACTTGTAGATCAATGTCTTCATATTGACGCACCAATTCGGTCACCGTACATAACAAAGATTAAAACACTATACTTTAAATATAAAAAATACAAAAAAACTAAAACGATATGAAAAAATACCTTTCGATCAATTAGAACCAACTCCATGAAAAATGATAGTTTTTTATTTTATTTTAATAGTCTTGAACAAACCAAGCACGAACAACCATCACAACCAATGTTCACGATCGTTTTCTTGGCGAAACATCATAGATGAATTGTGTTCCAAAGATATTTTTTCTTTGCAATAGAAAAAATTACAGAAACAATAGGAATATTAATATCAGAGAACAGATAAATAAGAACTATATTTTGTGATCGTGGTTTAGTCGTACCCCAAAACGCTACTATTTATATAGAAAAATAGTATCATAACAGTTATTATCTATTAATTATTAATTTATCCATTTTAAAATTAATATTATTAATGTCTTTAATTTTATAAAATGTGAATTCAATGCTAGATATATTATATTCGATGTAACCAACAAAATATTAACTATATAACATTTGAAATTTTGTTTAAAAAAAAACATTTGAAAGTTAATAGTATCTTAAAAATTATTATGTATTATATTCTTGTAACAAAAAAATATATTATATAACCTTAAAAACTAATTGTAACATAAGAATTATTAATTAAATAGTTTATTATTTCTGTATAACCATTCAAAATTAATTATATAACATTAAAAATTAATTACTGCATTTAAAATTTTAATTAGCATGTTATTGTATTTGTGTAACCGACCAAAATTGAAAATATTATTTATTCAAGTTATTTATTATAATTTTGTTACCTACCAAATTTTTAATGTATAGTATAAAACATAATCGAAACGCCTATTATATTAATAATTATTTGAATGTAACTGACTTTGTATTTTATGAAAAAATTAATTTGAAGTTAAAAACGGCTATTATATAATAATTACTATTAAGCATGAATTAAAATTTAGGAGAATTTTTTGGAACAATTGCCATGCAAGATTTTGATGATGTGGCCATGCTTAGAGCAGATAATTTTTAAATAGACCATTTCTAAAAACTCTCAATTGTTAGTATAAAGATTCTGAAAAGAAAAAAAATGATTTGATCTGATATAAATATATGCGGTTTAATTTGAATTGGTATGCAACATGTAATTTTTTATAATATTATAATACACAGTAAAATAATAGCTTTGATGCAAAATATAATATTTTTTAGTTAGATGGAATATGATATACCTCACAAATAGACATAATCAACTGAGTAATTATATTTGTACAATTGTTTGATGACAATTTTTGTGATAACCTTTTTTTTTTCTCGTTTTGTATTTGGCAAAAACAATAGAAAAAGAAAAAGAAAGAAAGAGTAAAAACATTATATATATGAGAAAGAGTTGTTCAAAAATTGTCACAATAATCTGTCATACCCCAATTTTTGACCTAAGACCCCATTTCATTTGTCTTTTGGCCCGGAATATTTTTTGCCTTTTAGGAAAAATTTCGGCAGAGAGATATTTTAAAATACCTCATTTTTGGTTCAGTTTTATCCACTCTTTTTAGTCATTTTATTTTAGTCTTTTTTGTTTTTATTTTTGTTATTATTATTATTATTTTTTATTATGTTGTCTGTTTTTATTTTTATTAAAAAGGCATAAAATGAAATTTCATCAAGAATAGTCTACCAGAACGTTATGGTAGTACTACAAATGAAATAAAGTGACCTCATCGTGTCCCATCAAGTATGCCACTAGATTACAGTTGCACAAACACCACATATTTTGCTTCAAAATTGCATGAAACTAAAAGAATGTTCTTTAGAACATTCTGGTGGAGCTACAAATGGATAAGGATGATGTCACTCTATCACATCCAATTACAACTATCTACAGCAAGAACACAGCTGCATTACAACCTCACGTGGGCTATCTACAACAAGAACACAACTGCACTTGTTAAAATTCACATTTTGGGCATCCTTGCTATCCAAGCCACAAAGGACAGCACTTGTAGCTCTCAAGAAGTGTCATACAGTTGTGTTATTAACTGGCCTCCAAGCTTATATAGCTTGCAATCACGTGTGAACTTTTTCTCTTTACAAGCTGGGAGTTCCAGAACGTTCTGCAAGAACAAAATTCACATTTTTCTCATTCTTGCGCACCAAGCAACCAAAAAACATAAGCACATGGGCTCTTTTTAGAAAGGAAAACACAACTGTTTTTGTCTGTGAAGCTTCAAGACATAAGCTTCTATAAATACAAGCACATCTCCATGTTAATAGGGGGCTTACACACAAAGAATTCAATCTCTCTCAAAGTAAATATTCTCACTAATCTCAAAAGCTCCTCAGCCAACAAACAAACTTCTCAACAAAACTCTTTCCTTTCTCATCATCATCAACAAACAAAAATCAAACAAAAAACACATAATCACCACCACAAATCAACACAAAATCACCATTTAAACCACAACTAAAACCAAATACCCACACCACAAATTCCACTTTCCTTCAAATCAATTCTCAATCCTTCCAACATCAACGTGTTCATAAACTCATCAATCTAAAAAACAACTATTTAAACCAATATCACGGTGATTATCTCTTTCTCTTTTTTTCCTTTCCCGCTTTCCCTCTCTCTATCTTTTCATTTATTTTACACTAAATACACACTTCTTAATCCAGAGTGCTCTGATCCTAAACTAACTTTTATTATTATATTTCTTGTTTAATTTAGTTATTCTCCAGAACAATCCGGTCCTTGTTAATTAAATCAAATCCAGAGTGCTCTGGTCCTAAATTAACTGTTAATATTATATTTTTGTTTAATTTAATTATTCTCCATAACAACCGGGTCCTTGTTAATTAAATTAATCCAGAGTGCTCTGGTCCTAAATTAACTGTTAATATTATATTTTTGTTTGATTTAATTATTCTCCAGAATAATCTGGTCCTAATTAATAATCAAATTATTCCAGAGTTCTCTGGTCCAAAATTTATCAGTGATATTGTTCTACTTTTTTATTTTACATTTCTCCAGAATATTTTGGTCCGTGTTAAAATAACTTCCTAATTCATCTTAACATCATTCTTCTCATTCTGCTTATATAATCATTCTCCAGAATGTTCTGGTCCTATATATATATATATATAAAATACTATTTCCTTCCATCTTTTTAGTATGACGCTAAAAATTGTACAAAAATAATGGTCTCATTACTATTGATTAAGTTGAAAACAGATTTCCATATCCATTTACAATATTAATTGGGTTGATTATTGAATGTCAAGATCAAGAACAACATTTGCATCATTGTTGAACCCTTTCAAGAACTTCACTTGTAAAAATCCATCAAGTCTTAGTAGAGGAACCAAGCAAGGAAAATTGAATGGAAAGTGGATAACAAGGCAAAGCAAAGGGCATGAGCAATAACATTACTCTACCTTTCTCTTGATCTCATTGTGCATTATTTTTTAGCAATAACATGACCTGAACCAATTCTTTATACATCCATTATCATACTAATTAATAACATTTAAAAATTTCTCCTTCAAAAAAAAAAACATTTAAAATTTTCAAAGAAATACACAAAATTAATATGAACAAAAAAAATTTATGATACAAGAGCAATAACCTTAGGCAGCACTGATTTTCTTTTTATGGACCTAATGCTGGTGGGTTTTAGGAAATTATAATGCTAAAAAAATAATTATAAAATAAACGGGCTACCTGCGGCCCGATCAGGCTAGCCCATGACGGGCTCGGGCTAAAAAGGTCCAATTTTAAACGGGATCTTTTTTTTTTATGTTCAAGCCTTGCATTTTTTCGGGTTTTTACAGACCTGCTCGGTAGACCTGGTCCGTTTTGACAGCGCTAATTGAGTTGCCGCTTGTTTCTTGTATCCAACGGTACCGATATTTAGACACCCAACCTGATCCCACATGGTACACATGTGTAAGACTAGTAACGAGAGAGAATTAACATTCAATCATATTTAACACTTTTTTTGGGAGGATGTTTTGACACATCTCTTATTTCTTAAAGTTAACCCGAAAACAAAATTTTGCCCTAGATTTAACCTAACTATTTTGCTTAATTTTACTATATTAACCCTATTTAATTTAATCAAAATGTTAATTGTTATGGAAATCAAAATAAACAAATCGCTCCTAATTTTTCTCCTTAATTTTACTAAACAAATTATCCATAACAAAAAAAAAATAGCAGATCACTCCTATTATTTCCTTTTATTAAAAAACAAAACAAAATCATTTCTAAACTAAATATCAAGAATTCGCTCTTATTTTTTTGAAAAAACATATCGCTCCTATTTTGTTAACAGATCGCACTCCTATTTTTTTTGAAAAAACAGATCGCTCTTATTAATACAATCGTTCTTAACAAATTATCCTATTTTCCTACCTCCTCTGGCAAACAGATCGCTCCTATTAATCCATAGTTTATTTAATCCGCCACTAAGCCAAACAGTACTTTTTTTTCTCAAAAAAAAGCCAAACAGTACTTTCACTCTTTTATTTCACTCTTTTATTTCAATTACGCTCAACAACATTAAATTGCATAAACTCTTTTATTCATTAATCTCTTTCATTGTTGTGAAGAGAAATCTGAAGGATTTCAGAAAATTTATCAGAAGGTGATTATAATGATCGTTGATGATCTACATTGGTATTCTTCAGACTACTCATTGGTTGAATTGGGTGTATCTCTCACTCTCTATCTCCCATCTAATTCTTTTATATTTTTTCTTCCCGTTTTTTTCAACTTTGCAGGTCAAGCTTTTTGGTTGGACGACGTTTATTGAGATATATGTATGGCTTGACTGCAATACTGATGTAGACCAAGAAGATCCATAAACTACTGGTATTGGAACAAGCATTGAATAAGGTGCAAACTTTAATGATTCACTTTTCGTTCTGTGATATTTATCTCATAATTTGTTCATGATCCATCAACTAGGTTCAGGATTAGGTGCAAAATCCACCAAATATAGGTGAAAGCTTTGTTTTAATCATGCAAAACAAAAGGAGTGGTGGCAGCAAAGTGTAGGGGATTTCAAATGTGGCACTACAGGTTTGTTCTTGATAGTACTGTGCACTATGATTTTCTTTCAACATCCAAGATGCTTTTTTTTCCTCTAATGTATGATTCAGAATAAGAGGAGTTCCATTTTGTTTGTAAATAAAATAGGATTTTTAATTTTTCACATAAATTTTATGGTATTTTGTTTGTTTGTTTATTCATTATTTAGATTGCTTTTTAGTTGTGTAGATATATTGTCTTCCCTACATGATCAATATGGGGTTGCTAAAGTTTCTAAATATCTCATCCTTTTAAAATGGAATTTAAATACACCATAGAAAAGGTCTCTAAATGGGACTTGTCTAATTTTATTTGCTTAATTAGATTATTCATTAGCAACCCTAAATTGTATGATTATTTTTGCTTAGTTTTCTTTAGGCATTGTGATGTTTACTGATTTGATCAGAAGTAGGATAAAAGTAATCTTATATATTAAGTGATCTCTATTTTTCCTTAGTTTTTTTTTTTTTTTTTTTTTTTAAATGATGTTGTTTGATTGAGTTTTCAATTGTTCTGTTGTCATAGCAGATGAACAAAATGGCATAATTGGGTAAAAGAAGACAATTAAAGATCATGAATCTTGGTTCATTCCCTTTGTAAACCCCTTCCAATATCTCAAACATTTCCTTTCTGTGACTTTTTTTTTTAGGTATTTTAGATATATCAGATTTTTTTTAATGTTATTATTGCATGAATGAGAGAGAAGCTATGTCATTTTCTGATTATATATGGTATTCTTCAAAGGTTTATTTAGTTTTGGTTGGGGAAAATCTTGTTTTTTTTTTTGTTTTCCTTACCTTCTACAGTGCAACTAATTTCCTCCATTCTAAATTTCACAGGTGAAACAATAATTTTGATACTCTTTGGATTATCTACAGCTCAGAGGATACTTTTGGGGGTTCTAATTTCTCTAAATATATAACAGGTAATAATGCTTAATTTTTCTGCCACTTTTATACAGTTGAGCTTATTTTGAGGTTTTAATATTTCTAACTTCTCTAAATATATTCTTTAAAAAAAAAAAAACTTCTCTAAATATATGATAGGTAATCATGCTTAAGTTAATTTCTTACATTCATTTGCTTTTTTTCATTTCCTGCCAAGGTTTTTGTAGAATCACTGTGAGGCACTACATTAGTTGTTGTCAGTGAGGCATTGCTACTTTTTCATTCAGCATGAAGAGCAAATGGAGTCCTTTTTTAGTGTTGATCCACTTAAAAGACTAAATTGGTGGACAAACATGATTATATTTGCATGTGATTCACCTGTGCTTAAAATTTTTATGTCAATGCATTTGCATCTGAGGATTTTACTTAGTTGTAGTAATTTTTAGTTCATTTCTATTTCATTATGTATATTGGTTTATGTTAAATGGATGTAATATACTCCACACTTTGTAATTATAAGTTTCCTTTGAGAAAAAAATTGTGTTCCTACATGTAAGTTCCTATGGGAGGTATTTTTGTTTTTGTTCTTCACAATTTGTAATTATAAGTTCCCTTTGAATCCCTGAAAAAAAATTCCCTTTTTAAAAAATGCATTCTTCAATACAAGTCCTTATGTGAGTTGACTTTATTTCTTTCTAAACTAGGACCTTATTAAGTCTAAATCTTAAATTAACATTTTTGTAAATAACCAATTTTACTATCTTAATGGTTAGAATCTAAAAATCACATTTTTAATCGAGTCTTTAATTCTCTCTTTGTGTGTGTGTGTTTTTTTTTTTATAAAACACTATAGATATTTTGATTTCCATAATCTCAAATATTGTTTATCTCCCTTAAATTATTTCATGTTTACGGGTTAAATCTATAATGTGATATACTTTATTCTTATATATTATAGTTGATATGACCCGTGCATCGTACGGGTCGATGGTCTAGTGAGTGTTAAATAGGGTACACAAATTAAACGGTGTCTACGAATATTTTTTTATTTAACTTTTTTTCTTCGTATTTTTTATAGTATTTTTTTGGAATCGAACCTCTAACTTTCTTTTGTATATGTCCAACCCACTAACCTTTTAGCCCAAAATCGTTGATGATGTAAAAAAAAAAATCATTGTTGATTTGGCAGGGCCAACCCATATTTAAGCAAGAAAATTACTTTTCACACATATGGTATTGGTCATTCTCCTATAACAACGACGGTTAAATGTCGTTGATATAAGGAAATGAACAATTTTAAAAGTGAGAAGTGTAAGGAAGGAGGGGCTGCTTGGCAGTGACGCTGTCAGTTGTGGGTGTGAGAGAAAGAGTTGTTAGGAGAGTGCATGAGTTTACTTTATGATTTTTTTTTTTTTGCAGTCTAACATTTCAAATCGGTGGTTGTGGAAGCATGACCTTTGTGGTGGTTACTCCGTAAGGGGTGCGTATAGTTTACTTACTATTCAGGACTCTCATGTTGTCGAAGCTACTTCAGACTTTATTTGACACAAACATGTTCCCTTGAAGGTCTCTATTTTGGCTTAGAGGCTTTTTCGTAACAGGTTACCGACTAAGGACAATTTGGTGATGCGTAACATCATTTCTCATGACTTTCAATTTTGTGTGACTGGTTGTGGTGGATTGGAAACAACTCATCACTTGTTCCTTTCTAGTCTCGTTTTCACCCCATTGTGGGGTATGGTTAGATCTTGGATTGGTGTATCTTCAGCTGATTCGAATTTGGTACATGATCAATTTGTTCAGTTTATTCATTCTTTTGGAGAATTGCGATCTCATTGTTCATTCTTGCAGCTTATTTGGTTATGTTTTATTTGCGTTATGTGGAATGAGTGGAACAACAAAGTTTTCAAGGCTAAAGAAAATACAACTCACCAGATGTTAGATGAAGTCGAATTACTTTCGTTTTGGTGGTTGAAAGCTTATAGTGTCAATCTTGGTTTAAACTCTCATATGTGGTGGTCGAGCTCTTTTGTTTGTATAGGCATCGTCTAAGTTGTCTTGTATCTTTTGTTTTTGGTTTCATGCTGGACGTAAACTTTTGAGGTTCTTTCTGGCACACCTTACGCTAGTAAGGACTCTCAGTTGGTGTTAATAAAATCCAGTTTTGCTTGTTAAAAAAAAAATTCTTTGAGCAAAATAGCCTAATAGTTACGGTCCACTTTTTTTTTTGTGAGTTTGTGTTTGGGTTGATTGCCTTGCTTCCATAATCCCCGCAATATGCTCACAGGACCCCCAAAAATTCTTAAAATAACCCCATATATATATATATATATATATATATATATATATATATATATATATATATATATATATAATAGAAATAAGTTCGATCAATTTGTCAAAAAAAAAAAGTTCGATCAAATTGAGAGTTATCTTCTGATCGGTGAGTATTGAAATTTATGTTTTGATCCACCCTAAAATAAGACTAGACAAGACACCACATTCGCTTGTGCATTTTATTTGTTTAAAACATACAGAGTTTGACAAGTCAACAATCAAACCTGATCATTCCTTCTTCCGCTGATGTTCAACGAACCAAAGCAAAAAGATTGCATTTTTAAGCATGGACGGATGCAGGCTGTAGGATTTGTGGGTTTGTGTCCACATAAAATTTTTAGAAACAAATTTTTTTGGTAGAATAATGTATCAATAGTTGACATTTTCACCACATGGATTACACTTATCACAAATCATTTCTCTCTTGACCCACACTTATCATCATATATCACAAACTGTTATTATGAATTAGATGCGAAATCAAGTAGGGGATGACTAGTTAAATGATTGTTTAGTTATTTTTATAGAATCATATCATTCAAAGTTTTCATAATATGAATAATCGTAGATGACAATTATTAATACTAGAAATTTTTATATATAGTGTCCTTACTATTCAAAAATCCTAAATCCGTCACTGTTTTTAAGCACATTTATTTTCAATTGCAACAAGTAAGCGTCAATTTGTTCTCATTTTGTGTTTGTTGAAAATTAAGGTTGGTTATGTATTAGCAAATAGAACGATTTAGCATTTGTTTAGCAAAATATAGTAATTAGATTTATTTAAATATTGTTTACATATAGATTTAGTTGTTGTTTGTTATTTTTAAAATGTTGCATTTAAATTTTGTTTAGAATTGTGAATATAGGTTATTGTCTTCAAAGTTTTTGATGAAATGTTTAATTGATTGTAAACTTAAGTTTTTTTTTTTTTTTTTTTTATCTTTTCTTGTTGGTTATTGTAGATTTGACTAATAATGTTGGTAGTATGACACATGGCATGGAGGTGTTGCATAGATTGATCCACAAAGAGTGTGTGTTAAATAATCCTCCAAAATGGAATTGTATGAGAGAATTCAAGACTATGTTGAGAAAAAGATAATCGACCTCGATAAACTAAAAAAGTTAAGGGAAATTGTGAAATCAGAACTTTTTAAGGAGGGTCCTAATCTAAAATAAGGAGAGAAATTGACAATTTGACAACCTCAATGTCCCCCAACTTACAATGAGAAATCTAAGGAAGGTCCTAGTCTAAATAACTTGGATGAAATTGCGAAATCCGGCTTTTTAAGAATGATATCAACAATCTCTCAAAAAAAAAAAATGATATCAACAAGCCTAATTAATGTATTTATGTATTGAAAACTTATATTTCAAATAACGTTTTTACGTTTATATTCTATATATCACTATGTGAACGGTAATTAACCACCGTTCCTAACAAGAATCAGTGGCAGAGTCACTCATACTTAAGGAGATGCAGTTGAACCTTTGGCTTTATAAAAATTACACGTGCATCTATATATTTTAACACAATACATCCCCTGATTTTCTAACTTTGCGCCTACCTGCATCGTTTGCATCTTTCTTATAAGCTTTGGCAGTTAAGTTGTGTTGCACTGTTTGCTTCTTCCATAATAGTACAATTCAATTTTAGTTTTATATTGTTTTTGTCTTTTACTTTTTATCTATAGTTTTGTTTTAAAAAAAGGCAAGCCTAATACCATATGTAAAATATAAATGTAAACTATATAATAGTTCATGTTATAACTAATAAAAAAAATACTAATCATAAAATTAAGTGATTAAGATTAAATGGTTAATGAACTTATACTAATATGAACTCCGAATTTAATTTCGGCTGAGAACAATTATTAACCAAACGTTATTTATCTCCTGAGTCCTAACTGAACTCCGAATTAATAGGCGCTCTTCCTCTAAAAATCGGAGGTTAAGACAACAAAAAGTATAACCATAATTAAGAATATATATGTTTAATATTTATGTTTAGTATGTTTATATTATATAATAATTGTTATTATTAATTAAAGTTAAAAAGCTTACACCAACTTGAAGAGTTTGGCATGGTAAAATTTCGTGTGTAAGCCCCGCTTGTGTATCTAGAGGACGGTAAATGTAAATCCTTTTCTAGATGGTAAAATTTGAGTATGAAGTTCTTCTTCTTTGCCTTGTACTAGGTCATCATCACCCCATCTTACATTTTTATGTTATTAAAAAAAAAATGAACCCCCTCATCCAGGGTCTGACAAGAATGTGTGTGTTCTTGTATATGATAATGAGAGGTTTTTTTTTTGAGAGAATGATAATGAGAGGTTTAGAATGATAATTAACCGCCGTTTGAAATTGAACAATAGTTAATTATTGTGGAAGGCATTTTGAGGTGCCAGTGAGCAAACACTACATTCTAAAGAGCAATTTTCTTAATTTAGAGTGTATGATCCCCCTAAAGTTGGGTCGCAATCGTTGCCCATGGGAACTTGAGAAAAGTTTGTGACAAGAAAAAAAAGTTCATGAAAATTGATGTTCAAACATCAAAGGAGGTTAAGAAACATCACGAAAATATCAAAATAACAACGGTTAACTGTTGTTAGGTTATAACCGGTGGTAATTAACTGTCGATGAAAATTGAAGTTAATTTTGCCATTTTATAGTGTTTTTTTAGCCTTATTGAAGATGTAAACAGCAATGCTCAAGGTTCATTCAAGAGTTAGTTGACTAGGCGTATGGCAACGTTGCTTCTTCTATTACGTTACGTTATTACAATAATAATTGTGGCTATATGACTTTATGCGATTAATTAACTGATGAGATTAAGATGCAAACTCTCTTTCAATAAGAGGTCATCTTCAACTTCCACGTACTACTATACAATATGACAAAAGCTTCCACCTCAACTATTAACATATTGTAATTAACTTTTATTAGAAAAGAGATATTGGGAAATTATGATAATTTTTGTTTTATGCGAATTACATGTATATCGACATGAAATTTAGAACTTGGAAGGGAAGAAATATCGATGTTGCATAGTGTAGGCATAGAATAATATGTGATATTTTGTCTTTGCAATTGGCACAAATGTTCAAACTGTATGGACGGTACCTTCTTGGCATTATGTTTGCGTTGAACTTTTTGATCAAAGATAATTTCTTTTTACTTTCTTAATTTGTATTGAGGCTACAAAGTGGACCACCACATGATGAAACGAATTTTGAATCGCATAGTTTCATTTTTATTTTATTTTTTGTTACAAAGTTTCATTCATTTACTGTAAGTTTAGTTTTGTTACTTTTGAATGATACAAAATTGGCTTTTGATGTAGTACTGGTGAATTGATTTTTACATGATTTGATATTATTTAGTAAAATTGATATTATCTTTGACTCTAACTTAAAGTTAGAATTTGAAATTTTTACATGTGCAATTGATTTTTGTGACTCCCTAAATTTCAAAATAACTTATTTATATTTATACTAGGTTTTATTATTCAACGGATAAAAGTATGATTTAATCCAAGACTCACATAAAAAATTAATCAACGTAAACGAGGATTGCACTGTAACTCCCAGCATTAGGGAATTGCCCCCAAGGTACACAGAAATTTCCTTCTATGAAAAAGGATAACAATACATATTCTAACACATATTTTTTAACACTCTCTTTGATTTGTTAAAATTCGCATGAGATTCATCAAATTTATATGGAACGTACATAATTTGGTGGGACTCATCTGAATTTTAAACAATAAAAAAGAATGTATTGAAAAGTATATGTTAGAATGTGTATTGCTAGCATTCCTCTTCCTCCTATATATAGGACCCCATGGTCCAGGGACGGATCCAGGATTTTTGAATAGTGGGGGCACTATATAAAAAAATTTGTAGTATTAATAATTGTCGTCTACAATTTTTCATATTATGGAAACTTTGAATGGTTTTCTTATTTTGAAAATCAATAAAAATATCTTTCTCTATACAAATAACTAAATAATCATTTAACCGATCATTTCTTATTCGATTTCGCATCCGATTCTTGATAATATTCATATTATCAATAAAGAATTTGAGATATATGATGATATGTATTGGCCAAAATAGAAATAATTTATGATAAGTGTGGGCCATTTGGTCAAAATGTCAACTATTGATACATTATACACCTAAAAAAAAGTTTTCTAAAAATTTAGTGTAGGCACAAGCCCACACATAGACTAACATACATCCGTCCCTGCCATGGTCTAGCATAAATGACTTTTTTGTTCGCTCAACACAAGACTTTTAAACCCTAACGGTGTAAGGGCATGCATAATTCATCATGCTTTTGTTCGCTCAACACAAGATTGTTAAACCCTAACGGTGTAATGGCATGCATAACTCATCAAGTTTTTGTTCCCTCAACCATAACAGTGTAGCCTCAAGTGATTTTAGAAAGAGTAACGTATATTATTTTACAAGCTGATTTTGTAAAGATGGGTTAGATCTGATATATAAAACTTAATATATATTACCGTATTCTATTTTTATTTTTTTTGTTAGATAACCTAGTGGATAGAATTCACTCTTTTAAAGTGAATAAGTAGGGTGTTTAGGGTTCGAACCCCGACCCCTGTATATAATAATGCATTCTAATCTAGCTATTAATAGACACCACATAATATTATTAAAAAATTATGACACGAACACCTTCCTCCTTCATCATTTTTGGTTACTCCTAATTATATTTCACATATCTTAGCACACGTCCACATTCACATTATAGAACACAAGTATAAAAATATTCTCTCAATCAGCTAAGCTGTCTTATTTTTTACTCTTGATAACAGAAAGCTTTTCATATGTGTACTTAGTTTTGTGAAGAAAAGTTATAAGAGCACCAAGAGGAGTTTGAATTAGTTACGTGCCCTACTTGGTTGTATCATTTTTTAGCTATGGGGTCTCAAGGGCTCCACCAAAGCACTTCGTGGCCCAAGTAAATGAATGATGGCTACTACTTGGCTTCTTCTTATCCATTTTATATGCATCTCCCATGTCCTCATGTCGATATTGAACTTACTTAATACTCTAGATTTTCTTTCTTTGTCGATTGTATAGTTTTTTTTTTAGTAGTTGTTTGATTGCATATGTACTCATAAACCAATCTATTTCATAACTTATTATTAATTGTCCATTTCGATGGATGTGCTGTTGAATAGAATTATGTAAAATAGATGATTTGGTTCTACGATTTTTTACTAAATTATTTGGTTCTACTTTAATTTGAAATAGAAGTAATTTATGTTTGACTGATTTTACTCTAAATGTATATTAGATAGAGTAGTGGTATTTGTACAAAAGAGAATAAGACCATAATGTGAGTATGAGAGAGAAGATTGTTCAAAAGTTGTCACAAAATAGATGTTCAAATATATCATTTCTTAGATATGAAAAGTTTAAGTAGTGTAATTTTTCTTAGAAATCGTGGTTGAACCTAACACAACCCCACAAAACCGGCTTGTGAGCTGAGGATTGCCCCCACTTATAAATACATTGTCAAGCCATCACATATCTGATGTGGGACTCTTAACACACCCCCTCACGACCAACACTATTGGGCTTGGTTCGTGGACATAAATGGTGGGTAGCCCGATAGCGGAAACCTGATAGCAGGTGACCCAATGGATCATGGAGAGGTTCTGATACCATCTTAAAAAGAGTTTTACTTTTCCCACCCTATGACTTTCCTCGCGCGCCCTATTTTTTTCAAAAATACCCTTGATGTTTCCGGATTTCATAATCCGGAATGGTGTTTTCCTTTGTTAAAGGGTGAAAAAATGAGTTACGAATTTTTCCGGATTTCGTAATCCGGAAACTTCATTTTTCCGGATTTTGTAATCCGGAAACTTCAAAAAATAGGGTGCGCTACATGATTTTTTCAAATTTCATAATCCATGACATTATGAACTCGGTAAAAATCAACAGAAGTTCATTACATTAGCAGAGACTCCTCAAGAAAAACAATAATGATCAGAATTACAGCAAAGCCACCGGATACAAAAGATATGAATTTTGCAATGATAGATATGATAGGTGAAGGAAACTGCTTGAGATAATCAGAAGCATGTGATACACTGTTATTAATCTGATGTCTGAAGAGATGGTCGACCTATAACACAAGTTATTGATAAGATTTAGAAATAAAAGTAAAAGAATACAAGTGAGATAATTCTAAAAACGATAACCAGGTACAACAGAAGACATATACTGATACAACATAAAAATCAATCTCAAAGTAGATTTCAGAATGTCATATGAAACCTACATGGCTATTGTTTGGTAGTATAAAGATTTTTTACAAACAACATAAATGCTGGCCAAATGAAATTTGAAAAAAAATTCCGGATTACAAAATCCGGAAAAATGAAGTTTTCGGATTACAAAATCCGGAAAAATCCGAATTTGTGAAAAACTCAAATTTTCACCCTATAACAAAGGAAAACATGAATCCGGATTTTAAAATCCGGATTGCACAAGGGCATTTTTGGAAAATTTATAGGGCGCGCGAGATGGCCATAGGGTGGGAAAAGTAATACTCTTGGGTCTAACACAACCCCACAAAACCGACTTGTGAGGTGATGATTTCCCCCACTCATAAACACATTGTCAAGCCATCACTTATCTGATGTAGGACTCTTAACAATTTTTTCACTTCACCTGAAAGTTATTTTTATCACTTCAAGTCAAACTGAGATTGGAAGACAATAATTTTGCCTTACACAAACCAAGCATCCGTATTTTTGCTAAATGGAGTTTAATGAGAGAGGCAAAATCAATTCCAATATAAAATTAACTTTAAATTTGATTTGTATCTAAAAATGATCATTTTAAAAATGAAAATTTTGTCAAGATGATAGAATAAAATTACTTTCTGTTGATCTAGTCTAAATTTATTGTTGGACTTGGTGTGGAACCAAAATGAGTCTCAAGCATATAGCATAGTATGTTGCATAATTTTAACCTAGCGTAGTGTCATCGATGCATATTACATGGAGTTGCGTGGTTTTATAAGCTAAACTTGTGAGAATTTGACATTGCTTGGAGTAGAAGCTATAGAAGTTTTCGTGTGTACATTATGACTACAAGTTATCTTGCGATGGGGTTTGTAAGAGATTAACACAATGGACGTGGAACGGACAAATACTTGGTTCTTTTCTCGTTGAGGCTTAGCTCCTTCATTTCACTAAAAAAAAAGGCTTGTGTATGTTTCATATTTAAAATTGACTCTATGTAATTGGAAATTGAAAGGTCTTAATTCACATTTCTTAAAATTTGTTTCAATTACCACACACATATATTTTCAGCTTAAAAGTGTACTGCATACAAGCATTTAATCAACTTGGTTTTGGTACCTCTCAAAAAAGAAGCTTGATTTTGTTATTTCAATTGAACTGCAGCCCTAACCAAATACTTTTAATCTTGTTAATTCTCAAGTTGAAAAATGACAACCCTGATTCTTATTTTGAAACGAGACATGTTATCAACCATTCCAACACCATGTTGCCAACACTCTTAATCTTGTTTATAACAATCGAGAATGATCACAACGGCGTCAAACAGTTTTTTTTTTTTTACGAATCAAATAATCTTCTAATTGCAAGGAACAAAATAATATACTAGTCTATTATCTGTATTTTTATCATTATATTATGCATTTTTATACGACGGTTACATCCTTCTAATAAATAACCTCTCAAAATAAAATAAAAAACCTCTAAAAAATATATATTTCAAGTAGTAAGTGATGCGTTGTCTCACATTTTGGTAGATGACTATATATTCATAAACAATACATTAACTATAGCAATAATTAATGTGTCTAACTATATAATAACCCAACCTCTGGTTAATCAAGTTGAAGAACAAACAAAATTCCTAACTATGATATAATGTGGCGGCATACATATTTGACAATGAATAATGAATACATAATCAATATTCCACGTAGGATTGATGTTAACACAACAAGTATTTTTAGGACATATATATAATGATTTTCTTTTATGGTGGAGATGTTCACATAAATTGTTCATGAAAGAATGTCACAAACGCTTCATGGAAAATGACTAAACTTATAATTTTATATATTTATATATCCAGTTTTTGGATTTTTAATTATATTTAATTGTAATATATAGTAAAGTAGGTATTCTTGGCAACCTGAAACAAGAAGAACCAATCAAACCTAGAAAACACGGACCCAAGGGACCCACTCAAGAGGATGATGAAGTATATGATAGTGTGGGCATGAAAGTGGCTTTCTTTTGCTTTAACCACCATGATCAGCACCATCATCCTATATATTTTAAGGGTTACTAAATCAATGACATCATAGCTTAAGAAATTTAATGAAGTAGGACCCATCTTCACTTATAGCTAAGGGAACAAGAAATATGTGACTCTATCTTTTAGTGAAGGGTGCTTATTAATTTGACGAGTACATCATGATAGAGAAATGCAATTCCATATCATACATGTAAAGTATTTTTTTTCTTCTCCAAACCAAAAAAGGATAACAGGTGTGTTTAGACTTTAGAGTAAGGTGGAGATGGTAAATATGTTGTGTAAAGTTGGGGAACACTTTGGAAAAAGGTTGTCAAGTTGGGTAAGTGTTTGATTGGATTTATCTTCGTGAACATAAAAATAGATTCTTTATATGTGAAATTAATTTAGTGCATATTTAAATGGACGATGAGATCGACTTTAACAAAATAGTTTTATAACTGAAAAATGAATTTTGATAATTCAAAATTTGACTAAAATATGAATATAGTCTATAATAATTGTTTCAGTTAGAATTTGCACCGGAGTTTTCTTTAAACAATACTTCCTTAATCTTTGATTAGTTGGAAATCATTAACATTCAATTGAACCAAATCACTCTGTTAATTTAAAGTTGACATTTAAATATTTGCTTACAACATGACTTTCAATTTTTAATTGATTGATGAAGATATTCTTACGTGAATTTATCTAAACATATATTTTTTTTACGTATTATTTAAACATACATGTTGAATCTTTTTGTCAAATATATATATATATATATATATATATATATATATATATAAACACACACACCCATCCCCTACTTTCACATTCTAGTCATGTGTTTCTACGAGGCAGCCACAGTATAGTTGGTAGAAAAAACAAAATAATACAGCTTGAGATTATTCCATGCATATGCCACTTTAATGGACATAAATAATTTATGAAAAATATATGCTTTGGTTATTTTTTTGCTTGTTATTTCCGGAGCATATATATATATATATATATATATATATATATATATATATATATATATATATATATATATATATATATATATATATATATATATATATATATATATATATATATATATATATATATATATATATAAAGAAGGGATCGAGTTCTGACTAAGCTGTCTTGTTCTTATAGCATAATTATTGTGTGCTTAAAATATTGGTATATTCTCCTGCAATGTATGAAATGAATAATTAGATACATTTTTTTTTAAAGCATAAAGAGATACGGTTGCATGCATGTAATTATATGTTGATGTTTATGGGGTACAACTTGAAGGGGAAGGATTTTGACGAACAAAAATTAAAAAAAGTTGAGATTGCTTTTTTTGTAGATACGTACTTTTAAAAGTTACTATTTTTAATACCATACATGAAAAAGGAGTGCCGTTTAACATGGGGAAATAAAAAATCATCCACCATAATCCAATTAATTCCTTCTTAGCCATTACTCCGTAATATATTATCAGCAATATGAACTTCTTTTTTATCAAGTTATCTACTTAAATGGTTGAATTCGCACACTTTAAATGTTAAAAAATGTACAATTTGTAGTTTAAATTCAGACCCTTATAAATAATGTCTTTAATACTTATCAATTGAGCTACATTTACCGAACTCTGCAACGTGAATTTTATTAAATTAAAATGTTAAAACCATTGATACTTGATCAACCAAATTGGGAGAAGTACACGGAGTAATCGCCCCATCAAAAGAAATTATCAATTCAATAGTTTGGATTATGAAAAGTTATTTGCTGAATAATGGACCATCTAATATATTCACCCTTGAGCAGAATGCATTTTTTTTTATGTCTTGCCAAGTTACCTCTTTAAATTCGTACAATAATTCATGATCTTTTTAAAAATAAAAATAAAAACATACACACAAGATACCTCCATTCGCCATATAATACAAGTCACAATGTTGATGAAAATCTTTTTTATCCACAAACGAAATAGTAAATATCACATGAAACTCACATTCAATGAAAAGATATATATTCTATATTTTTTTGAAAAAAATTTTGGTCAAAATTTGTTTTTTCTCATATGTACAAAATTCTCTATTCTATTCTATATAGATTAAAATGATGCATACTACTCTAGTAATTTCAATGAAAGAAAAATCATGTTCACATACCCAAGTTGGTCAAAACGGCTATGAATTATTATAAATTTATTAATATTCATACAATTTCTTACACACTAAGAAACAATAACAAATTAAACAAATCACGATATAATTTGCATATAATCATGAACATTCTATTTCAGGTAATATTTTAAATTACACCGTTCAACCCTAGACTCTGACCTTTGATTGAAGCTCTTTCTCTTTTGAGAGATGACAAATACATTTCCGGCTAGTAAATTTCATAATCATATTCCGTAATTAAATTCAGCAAAAAATTTCATACAACATTTTTAGGTTGATTCCATTCCCACTATCCTGGACTATTCCCAAAGACACGTTGCTAAGCATGGAAAATTCTCAAACAATGACACTAAACCACTTGTGCACTTACCCACAAACCCACCGTATACGCATCTCACGTCTATGAATCGAGGACCACTCAAGTTAGATTCCAAAAACCTTCCTATTTTAGCATCAGGACAAGACACTGTGCCCTACAAATGAGGGAAAGATCAAGTTTCATCACAACCGTTTACATAATGATGAAATAACCATTTGAGATTAACCTAGTAGTTGGCTTTGAGATTTTGAAGTTTACTAGGTTTTAAGTTTGATTCTCTCTGATACTAATTTTGATGGACAAATTTATACATAGCTTAACTCTGGTTTAAATGTGGTCCTCTAAGTGGATGGTGAGATTGACACTTTAGAATGAGTTGTTTTTGATCGGAAATGGAGTTTTAGAAAAACATGAAATGCTAGCCGTTTGATCAAAATTAGATGTGGGTCCCAGTGAATCCAAACGTGTGATGCCACGAAGCCGCCCACAATACAATCGTGTTTTGTTTTTCTGAAAGAAAAAAAAAGGCGGCTAACATAAACACAACTTTCGAGAACCAATAAGTGCTGCTTTGTGAATATCCAATCATAGTACGACACATGGAACAAATGAGAACCCAAATTTGACTAACCCCACATAAGACGCCGTTAAAAATGGGCCATGTCATTGTCATCACCACTAAAAAAGTTACAACCGAAAATAAAATTCAGAGTCATGATTGATTTTTAAAGGAAAAAAATTAGGTCTTATTAAAAATAAATAAAAAAAGATGGAAAAATTAGGTCATGGTATTACTAAAAAATATTGAACTAGTAGTTATAAATGCCAATTTTTTTAAAATTAATGTCTCCCCTTATGAAATTTAATTTCTTCGGCTAAATGAATCAATAATTATTTCTTTCACTTGTTCCTCATTTCAAAAAATAATAAATATACAAAAAGATCACATATTCTATCTTTATTGCTTTCATTCTCTAATTTTGATCCATTTTTCTAACTATTTTTTCTTTTAATTTCGAAGAAAATATCAACATTACAAAGAAAACAGACAAGAAAATTGATAATAATTGTAGACATGATATTTTATAAAATTTATCATTATTATTATTTCACAATTTCATACATAGATAGTCCATCTATATTTGTAAAGAGTACACTGTCATTGTCACTTTACTATATCCACTATTTACATCCCAAAAACTTACATATTGTCATTACCATCTTTAACTTAGGTCCAAAGGAACATTTTGCTTATTTTCCTACACCATTCCTTTTTACCAAACTATAGTATCTCACAGATGTTTTATTTTTCCTAACCTTTTCCACTCCTATTGGATTTTTCCTATATACACAAACAAACACTATTAACGACAACACTTCCAGCACTGGCCCTTTTCACCAAAAAGCTCTAGAGTGGAACTGTTGAAGCAGCATAGAGACAGATACCTTAGATTTTTTCGTATCTATATTAAAGGCGAACTCGGATTTCCTTCAGTTAGGAATCCCACATTCACTAAGTCAGAACATTAGTGGTTGTTCAATCAAAATTGGTCTAAAATAATTGAGATTCAATTTGAAGTATCCAATCTTGATCGGACGAGAACTGATGTTCCAACTGCATGAATGCGAGGAATCTCTAACTGTAGGGGAGCTCGACTCATTAAGTGCATTATACCAATAACCTATGATTATTAACTGTTTTCTAGTATTGCAGCACTAGTCCTCCCATCGGGGCACGATGAGGAATTCCCTTTCTTCTTTTGGCTGATCTGTAATTGACTGTTGGTGGTGGTGTTGAAGGAGTGAAGCTTTGCACCTTAATGTTCTTCAGTCTTCCATGGCTGCAACTGCTGCTGTGTGAATCCTCTGAGTCTGATATCATTGAAGCACGAGCTGACTTGTTCTTCTTCTGGAAATTCAGTGAAGTTCCAACAATCTAGAATTCATAGTTGCATAGATTAGTATCCAATGCATAGACTCAAAAGTCAAAACAAGAATAAATTATCTTGACAAGTCAATAAAATTAAATTGAATTGAATGCAAAAGGGTCCATATTGAAATGACAATATTTCAAATGTTGGGTATAGGAACAACTTGAAAAGTTAAAAATATACCTATATTAGCATTCATGATTATAAGCAAAGTCAACCCACTTTAAGTGCTAGCTTGAAAATAAAGCAAATAGTTTTTTCTTAAAGAGATACCATTGATCAATATTTTAAATAGTGGAATTGATAAAATAAAATAAAATCATGATGTTGAGTCTTGTATTTTATAGAATTACGGTCAAATGCAGCTATTATAGACTATTCTTATGAGGAAAAATGTACTTGATGTGACCTCAATGCATTAACATTGAAGTCTTGATAATATCCAAAAATGCAATCAAAAAATATGTGATCAATGCAACCTCAATCATATTATCATTAACAAATTGAAACATCAAAAACCTTGATTTAGCGGCCAAAAGTTTGATGGCGGATTTTTATCACTACTATTTTGGGTGTTGATCTTATTCAAATAGTTAGAAGGGGAAGAATTATGTAAAGGAAGGTAAATACCTTGCAGCCAAGAGAACAGAATCGAAAGGAATCGAGAAGGCTGCGCTCGCAGACTTCACAAGTGTTGGTGACACCTTTTCCGGGCCTTGGCTGCGGCCTCTCATTCAAGAATACAACCCTTGCACTGTTGATAATATAGGTTTGAACACCTGTTATGTCCAACACTTTCTGAATCTCATTCACCCTAATCACATCATGGTATGAAGACCTCCTTATCTATATCAAACACAACAAAAAAAATAGAGTTCATTAGAAAGAAATAACCATGTTATTGCATTGAAAAGCTAGAACATTTTTCACTTATGTGACACTGAACTATAGACGGACACCAGACACAACAATGACACTAATTCATTGTTATCAATAATAATTTTAAAAATAAAAATAATTGAATTGATTGTATTAGCAGACACCGATATTTGAATATCGGTGTCTGACACCAACATGTGTCAGACGGTGAACACACATTCAATCTAAACCATCGGTGTGTGGTAGTTACGAACAATAAATGGGAATTTATGGATAATTGGTTGTGTAGAAACTGAAAACAGGAAAAGGACCAAATCCAAAGGAAAAGTGATGGTTTTTCTGACAACAGTAACAGGAACACAATAAATGTGTCAAAGGGTAAAGGAACAACAACTACAAACGACAGTTGAAATTACAAAACTTCGATGAATTCAATGGTTGTAACAACTAACAAACCTGAATAGCACGATGATCTTTGTGGTAATTGAGACAGAGTGAGCAAAGAGCACCATTCATACAATCCAAACAGTACATATTACACTCACTCTTGTGTGAATCAGCATGCAACTTGCATTGAACAAAGAAACGCTCTTTGAGCAGAGGTTTCAACCATGGTGGCCACCTGTTTTCCTCATCATCAGGACCTCCAGCACCCTTCAAAAAAATTATCAAAATTTGAATCAGACCCACAATTCAAAATCACAAAAAAAATCCAAATTTTGTTTTATAAAATTTACACTAGTTTTCCAAGTTCAACTCAGAAATAATGATAACATGAATCTTGTGTACAAAAAAAATTAAATTTGAATCACACCCAGAATTCAAAAACACAAATAATACCTAGAATCACTGCATTCCCAATTTTTTTACAAAAAAATTAACACTGATTCTTCAAGTCAATTGACAAGTAATGAACACACAATGAGAGTCTACACTAAATAAAAATAAAACTTTCGTGTATAAAAATCAAATTTTGAATCAGACCCAGAATTTAAAAACACAAATAAAACCCAAAAACATCACATTCGAAAAAAAAATTAAAAATTAACACTAATTCTCCAAGTCAACTCAAATAATGAACACACAATGAGAGTCTGAGCTTAAAAATGAAAATTTTCTGTGAAAAAAATAAATTTTGAATCAGACCCAGAATCAAAAAACACAACCAATACACAAAATCATTGCATTTCCAAAAAAAAATTAACACTAGTTTATCAAATCAATTCAAAAATAATGGACAGACAAATACAATGAGAGTGTGAGCTATAAATGAAAACAAAACATGAATTAGAAAATTGAAGAAAGAGTTTTGATTCACCATGATTCTCCTGTTTTTGGGCTTAATTTCACGGACAGTATCTTGATTTTCAAACGCCATCTTGAAGTTTTTGATTGGAGACGCTAAAATTTTAGTGTATTTTTGTGATGAATGTGAGAAAGTGGGTTTATGTGTATGTGTGTGTTGTTTATTGGGAGAGAATAAAAAGAGAGAAAAATGTGTGTAGAGAGAGAGAGTGAAGTTTAGAACTATTTGAGGCGGTGAAAGAGGGAATGGGTTTTTGTAGAACTTTGAAGGCGGTAGTAGTAATGTGTTTTTTTTCTAGAGAGAGAAAATTATGAGAGAGGGGTCATTCTTATCCTCATAAAAGTCTTCCTAACCAAACCTGGCTCCAAACCAAAACCTAAAACCAAACCAAAAGATACGTGTGTAATGAATCCACTACTACTTTGTTTTTTATTATTTTCTTTCATTGTCATATTCTCAGTCATTGGTCTTATCAATTTTTGTTGTTTTTATACTATATAGATATATAGATTATAGTATTTTACTATATTTGATTATTTAAAGATTATGTTGCACCTCATAATTAGTGTTTAACACAATTATTTTATTGGATGATTGTTAATTTGGTTGTGGGTTTGGAGGCACACCTGGTTAGACCTCTTGTTTAGTTAAATAATTTAGATAAGTTGGCTTATGTATTTGTTTTTTCTTTTAGTTTATTTGGTTTTTTTTTAATTTGTATACTTTAGACTTCTCTAGTATCTTTGTCCTAGTCCAAGTTGCATTGGTTATTATTGATATTGAAATAGTTTTATGTATGATGAAGTGTTAACTTAGTGTTTGTTTGGTTTCACGATGAATCGCCACCACTACACATTTATAGCCCCTTTTGTAGCAGTATTTTAAACTTCAAATATTAATTTCAATCTATATGCGTAAATACATATGCAAAAAATCTTCATCATTGGAAGATGTTAGTACTAGAAAAGTCCTTCCTGTATCAAGCATCTTAAGTCCTTCCCGTACTTTCATGTATATGTTGTTGAAGAGAAAAAACACTCACTGTCACACCAATGCAATACCTCAAAAAATAGGCATCCCAATAGCCAGAACCTCACCAAGAACAACTCATTGTTAATCTTTCTCCCTCTAGACGGTGTCGTAACTTTCGTAGTTCTACTGCCGTATGAAGTCATACGACTCATAGTCCCGCAAAATCGTACTAAATATTAAGGTCAGACTAGCTGGACATAATAGGAGAAAACAATGCATCTCACCTCATAGAGATAAAAAAAAAAACTTGTGGTTATTGGAGCTCTAGAAGTTTGGTAGGGCCTCCTAATGAGGTTCTCTTAGAATGAATAGGAAGTTACATAACTCCCATTTTCCAAGGAAATCAACAAAGATCCCATATCGTTAATGTTCTAATTAACAGATACACATATAGATTACATACACTTTGACTTGCCAGATTGTTTATGTATGAAGTGTGGAGCAAATACGTGGTACGCTGAACGTGTCCAAATAGGAATACAACCCTATTTTTGATGTGTTGTAAGCAAGGAATGGTTAAGATTGTGTACCCACCTTTGCCCGAATAGTTGAAAGATTTATATTATAAAAATGATCGGAGAAGCAAGTTTTTTATGGAAAATATCCGTTCTTTCAATAGTATGTTCGCTTTTACATCAATGGGTGGTAAAATTGACTCTACAATGAACAAAGGAAGCGCTCCCCCGATGTTTGTAATGAACGGCGAAAATTATCATCAGATTGGAAGTTTGTTGCCGCAACCAGGAAACGAACCAAAATCTGATCAGTTGTACATATATCATGCATATAATGAAATCAAGAACAGAATGACATCCGTCGAGTAAGTAATTTTTTTTCGACCTTTTACGCATATTACTTTACAACGGAATCTATCTCATGCTTAATTTTGATTGCATGTATTTTTAAGAAGAAGAAAAATCAAATTAATGAGTGTAATTTTTTTATAGAATGAAAGATTACAATGATTCGATGAGATCATCGATAGTGGAAGAGTTGAGGCAAGCACTAGATGTTTGCAATTCATATGTAAAGACTTATAGAACTGCAAGGGATAAATTGAAGGATGACATCCACCCTACAATCAAGTTGAGAATATTAGGCAAGAGAAATCATAATGGTAGGACATACAATATGCCAACTGCCTCAGAGGTGGCAGCTCTGATTATAACGCCCTACTTCTATTAAAGCGATAAAATACGCGAATATAACAAATATTCAAGAAATAGATGTCACGTCTTCAAATAATTCTCAATCGACATGCATAAAAAGTTCAACAAAAAAATATCACAGCGGAAATATAGCATACACCTCAAATAGCCATGTCATCAACTCATAAATACATCGATAAATAAAATATTCAAAAACCCGACATATGGGAAAAATTTCCACAACTTAAATAAATCCTGAAATCATAACGACAGACACCTAATCAGAGCCTAATCTAAGACTCTAACTGAAAAATAGAGGAAGCTCCCGCTATCCTCAAGCAACTCACCAAGCAAGCAAACAATCTAATCTTGCACGCCGTCTACCCATTCATACAAATAGGTGGGCAGTCAACCGAACGACCACAGGGGGTTAGCTTCACATCAAACATAATCAAATAATATAACATGAATGATCATTAGATATAAGATATACATGTTTCACAATAAACGTATGAAGGGGAGAAAAACACAAGAAGGGGGGGGTTGAATTGTGTTTTAAAATAAAACGTTTTCTCTTTCTAAAAACTCAGAATCAGAATGATCAGAAGCTAGATAGACAGCTTCTGAAGATACTGTTCAGGAGCGTATGCAGCGGAATGAAAAACAGATAGAAAAGAGAAGAAGCAGGACACAAAAGATTTATACAGGTTCCTTCCACAATCCGGAAGTAGTCCTGTCCCCCTTGCACTTCCAAGGAGAGTTCACTAAATGTAATATCTGATTACAAATGCTCAAGCACACAAGCAAGAGACTTCAAATGCTCAAGAACACAATCAAGAGACTTCTAATGCTCAAGCACACAAGCAAGAGACTTCTATCAAACAAAATTACACAGAAAAATGTTTGAGATTGAACACTTGATATACAATCAGTGGTGTTCACAATACAAATCAGATACAGACTCTTAAGACTTAAGAATTTCAAAGATATAAACTTGAAAACTGAAATTCTAAGTGAACTTTGAATGCTTAGACAATTTGACAGAGTTTTGGCGCTTTTGAAATATTGTAGAGTCTTATTTGTTCTTCAAGTCTTCACTCCTTTATATAGAGGTGTGAAGTGAACGTTGTAAGTGCCAACACATTCAAAAAGAGTCGTTACTGAAGCTTGATCTTTCACCAGTGATTCTTTGCCTGATTTAGTTATTGTCCTATAAAGAATCAATTTCAAATCCATTCCAGTTGAGAGGGAACAAGGATGCAGGCTTGGTTGTACATAAGAGCTGTTATTCTTGTCTGTTTGCTGAGACAATTAACAGAGTAGTGGAGAAGGTGGTTGTACAGTTCGTACAAAGTACAATGTCAACGCTTCTTGTCTATTTGCAACAAAATGACTTCAAATCCTTTTGAAATGACCGTTGCTTAAATCCACTAATCTTCTGCCAATGCTCCATAATTTTCGCTCCAAACTACAACACTTGAATCTTGAAATCTGGTGAAATACTGTTGCTTCGAAGAATCAGCTTCTGAGGACCTTCAGCTTCTGATGACGTCATACTCTTCAGGAGCTCTTGTCTTCAGGAGCGCTAGTCTTCAGGAGCGCTAGACTTCAGGAGCGCTTTAAGTTTCAAATGGATACTTCCTTTGCTCTTTATTTGTTCGTTCAGAACCTTGATGTGATATATTACTTTGTTTATGGTCCTCTGTATACTTGAACAAATGTTAGCAAAACCAATTGTCAATTTTTAATACTTTGTTATCATCAAAACTCTTTAGGGTTTATTGTTAAACACATTTTGTTCCAACAATCTCCCCCTTTTTGATAATGACAAACCAGTATTTAAAAATTTGATCAATTGTTGTTAATCTAATTAACAAGTTGACTTATAGGGTATGAGGTTTGTAAGCTCCCCCTGAGTCTAATAGTACTTTAAGGTGAGGTTTGTAAGCTCCCCCTGAGTTCTATCTTTGTTAATTAAATTCATTTAACGCTTAGTAAAATAATCAAAGAGAATAGAAGTGATAGAGAGAGATAATGGTTCAGTTAAGTTATTTTGAAATAAAGTTACTCATCCTAACAAAAAGTATTGCGAGAATTAAATTTCAAAATAAACTTAATGGTGCTCAGGACCTTTAAATACTATCACACTTACTCCCCCTTTTGTCATTAACAAAAAGAAATCAACAAAAGAAAGAGAAAAACATAGTAAAAGGATTCAGAGCATAATCAATATCACAAGTGAAATGCGTTAAAAAAAATAAATCAGAGGCAATTAATAAGATCAGGAGCAAAGAAATATATAGAAGTGTTTGAATTCAGAAGCATACACAGTTAATAAAAGAACAAACTGAAAGACACAACAAACAACAAAGGGTGTGCAACTATGGGTTGGTTTGTTTGAGAGTGTTTTCAAGAATCTTCTTCAGGAGATCATTGTTTTCTTCTTGCTTCTGCTTCATCTCAGCTATGCTTCTGGCCATATTTTCTTCTCTGATCCTGGCTTCTTCCAGTTTAGCATCAGTTTCAGCTTTATGTTCTAAAAACAGTAGCCTTTGCTCAAGGAGATCTTTTTCCAGCTTCTTATTCTTTTCCTTTAAGATCTTGTTCTCTTGAGCTAAAGCTAGATCAGGAGCTGATGCCTTTAGATTGACCTTTGTAAGGAAAGATAAGTCAAGGTCCTTGGGATGAATGTACTGAGGCAGAAAATCAGTTGGTTCTCTTCCTCTGATACTTAAAGACGATCTAGCCCAAGTTCCAGTTATCTTAACCTCTTCAAGATCTTCATTGATGCCGTTCAGCCAGTCCTGAAGCTTCTGCTTAGCTTGCTCTTGAGCTTCTACACATGTTGAGGATAGAGCTTGCATGACATACTCAACTCTCTCCTTGAGCCTACTCCATTGTTTCTCATAGCTTTCTCTGTGACTCAAGTCACTTCTGGATGAAATGAGCTTGATCATTTTGTCAGCTATGTCCTCACACACTCCCTTTAATACATTAGAATCTAAGAATCTGGTGGGTGGTGAAGGTTGTTTTCTAGGCTTGGGAGGGGCACAGAGTTGAATTTGTAGGTTATTTATGGTTGAAGATTGAGAATTGCTTTCAGATTGTGATTGTGCCTGATCAGAAGCAGACTGGTCAACCTCCATAGGAAAAGATTGAGCAGTTTGTGCATCAGGATCAATGACAGAGTCATCAATCTCCATAGCATTTTCAGTGTAAAGAATTTCAGAAGTATGGTCAGAAATGGTGGGTTCAGGAACAGCTTGTTCAGGAACAACTTGTTCAGGAACAGATTGTTCAGGAACATACTGTTCAGAAACAGATGGGGATACAAGTGGTTCAGGTGCTTGTTGATGGGGGCTTTCTGAAGCAACTTGTGAAGTTGTTACTTCAGAGGCTTTTTGTGGTGTTTGGTTAAAGTTTGGAAGTTCACCGGATAGATGACTGCTGAGATTATTTATAACAGAGTCATCTTCTGGTTTGTCAGGTAAAATCATGTTGACAGGTTTAATGGTTTGTGGTTGAAGTGGATGATTAGGGGGTAGTTTGCTGCATTGTAACTCTAGCAAACTACTGACCCTAGCTTGGATAGATGGTTCAGATGGTTTGAAAGGAGAAATAGGTTTGGAAGAATTTTTGTGGAGTTTGGAGGATGGTGATAGGCTTCTTCTGAGGATGCTAATAGGAATATCAGAAGATGAGGATGATGAGGTTTTGGATTGAGAAGGTGATGAGGGAGTGGAGTCAGATTCTATATGTATTAAGGGTTGTGAGGAGGATGTACCTGATATAAAATCTGATCCAGGAGTAGCTAGAATACTTGCAGCTTCAGTAGCAACTTCAGCTTGCAGTTCTAATGAGCTCATCAGAGCTTGCTCAGCAACCTTAGCAGCATCTTCCTTGAGCAAGACCTCAGTAGGTACTTCTATTTCCTTAGCCAGCTCCAATGCCTTCTGAACAGCTTCAGATTCAGCCTTCTTCTTCTTTCTTACCTCCCTGGTAACCAGTTCGGTAGCCTCTTCTTCTTCTTGTGCCTCTGCAGCTGCACAATCTTCAGCAGTGTATACAGATTCCTTCAGTTTCCTTAGTCTCTGAGTCCTTTTCTTCTTTTGAGGAATCTGTTTCACTTTCGTTGTTGTAGATGCTGAAACCATTTGCTTGCCACTTCTTGTCTTCTGAGGAATAATAGCTCCTGGGTTCAGATCCTGAACCTCTTCCTGAATTGATGATCCTCCAGGAGCACCAGATGAAGACTTTTCAGGAGCCTTTTCCTTCTTCGCCTTCTTGGAAGGATTTTCACCTTCTAAGTACTCTTCTTGAGTAAGTACCTTTCTTTTAGATTTTCTTCCTTTAGCTACAGGAAGTTCTTGACCATACATCTCTTCTGGAACTTCATCCAGACTGATCAGCTTTCCATGGGTCTCATAGTGATCAGCAATGAGAGCCATTTGAACAGCCAGGGTGTCTTTCTTGCAGATGGGAGGGAAGTCCTCCATGAGATTTGAAACCACCCTTGATTCACAGATGTCTGTCTTCAGCTTGGTTACTTCAGGAATCAGTTTCATATGCTTCAAGGTGCTTGCATTCAACACCTTTCCGGTCTCAGTTTCCAGCTGTTCATCAGTGAAGTAGTTTACTTCATTCAAAGCTTTAATGATGCCTCCTTGATGGAAGATTTCTGAGATCAGTCTTCCATAGGGAACCCAGACTCTGCACTTGTTCTGGCTTTCCCTGAGCTCTTTAATCATATGCCTGAAGATGTACTTAGGCAGATTTATCTTTTCTCCAGTGATGAGATGATGAAGAAATACCTTGTGAGCCAAAGATGGTTGATCACCACCACCTCCTTTAGGCAACAGGTTTTCGTTGAGAATCTTCAGGAGCATCTTATTGATCATGTTCAGGTCACAGTATTTTCCAGCTGTTGTAGAATTGAAAAGAGTCTTATTCACCAAATCACTCCAGGAGCTTGACTGAGAGTTTGGTATATCTACACCGGAGTACTTTCCAGTTGCTTCTGCTCCAATGACAAAAGCAATTATAGCTTCAGAGATGTAGACTGGAATGCCCATCAGGCTTGACCTGATCTGAACTTCTTTAAAGGGTTCCAAACCCATTTCTTCTCTGGTTTTCCCTTCAAGAGAGGGATCAATCAAAACTTTTTCGTCTTCCTCCAGTTTTGATGCAGCTTTATCATAAACTGATGCTCTTACCCAGAAGTGTCTTACTAACGTCTTGTAGGTAGGACCGTTGAGCATATTGAAATAGTTCATCAGCCCTTGAACTTCATAAAACCTCTTGATGTCACAGCCATGATAAGCAAGAGATTCAAAATCCACCGGATTCTCTGTTTGAATCTTAAGTTGCCATTCTTTTAGGCTCATGGTGACTCCTTTGATCTCGTAAGCAGCCCTTTCTTGCTGACCTTCAGCTTGCTGAACTGCGAGTTGAGCGTTGGATTCTTGAATAGAACTTGATGAAGCCATTGATGTTTGAAGAAGTTTGAGATTTAGGGTTCTTAGGGTTTTGAGAGAGAGAGAACTTTTCTTAGCAGATACGAAAACAAAAACAGAAAGTGTAGGAAGTGAAGTGAGTAGTGTGTGTTTTTGATTAAGTGCTTTTTAGCGAAAAACGTTTGAATAACAGGGGACAAACAAACATAGCATTAATGACAGTTGGGGGCGCGAGATAGTACTACGAAAAGTAAAATTAACATCATTGCCCTTTGAGTTATACGCCAATACATTTATGCCACGCTGTCAGAGTTCAGACGAGCTGTATAAGTTAGTGGGACAGATGTCGCCAGGAGCAACTCCAGAACTTCCACTAACTTCTGCTATTCAGGAGCACAAAGATTCTCTTCTGAAGGTTGAGATTCTGATGACTCATCAGAAGCACATTTTCTTCAGGACCACACTCAGGAGCTTCTGAAGGACAATGGCTTCTGAAGTGACTTCAGAACCTGAACTTCTTATTCAGGAGCAAGCAATTTTAATCAGACACGTAGTGCATGTTCAAATTTTTCTTAATAAAATCAAATCTTTCAACAGTTAAAGGCTTAGTAAATATATCAGCCCATTGATTTTCAGTATCAATGAATTGTATATCTAAAATTCCTTTTTGAACATAATCTCTGATAAAATGATGTTTGATCTCAATATGCTTGGCTCTTGAATGCAGAATTGGATTCTTTGACAAGCAAATAGCAGCAGTATTATCACAAAAGATAGGAATACTGTTAGCATGTATCTGATAATCTTCCAGCTGATGTTTCATCCAGAGTAGTTGTGTGCAACAACTTGCAGCTGAAATGTATTCTGCTTCTGCTGTAGACATAGCAATAGTTGCTTGTCTCTTGCTAGCCCAAGATATCAGATTATCACCCAGAAATTGACAATTGCCACTGGTTGACTTTCTTTCAATCCTGTCACCAGCATAATCAGCATCACAGAATCCAATTAGCTTATAATCTGGGGATTTTCTATAAAGGAGTCCCAGATTAGTTGTTCCTTTCAGATACCTGAAGATTCTCTTAACTGCAGTTAAATGAGATTCTCTAGGATCTGACTGAAACCTTGCACATAAGCATACACTGAATAGAATATCTGGCCTAGATGCAGTGAGGTATAACAGAGAACCAATCATACCTCTGTATAGCTTCTGATCCACTTTTGATCCTTCATCTTCTTTGCTTAAGGTGCATGTAGGATGCATAGGAGTGTTCATCAGTTTGCAATCTTCAAGCTTGAACTTCTTCAGAAGCTCTTTTGTATACTTCGTCTGATGAACATATACTCCATCTTTGCTTTGATTAATTTGAATGCCCAGGAAGAACTTCAGCTCTCCCATCATGCTCATTTCAAATTCATCCTGCATTAACTTAGAGAACTCCTTGCAAAGAGATGAATTAGTAGAACCAAATATTATATCATCAACATATATCTGCACAACAAGAATATCTTTCTCAAGAGTCCTTCTGAAGAGTGTTGTGTCAACCTGACCTCGTTTAAAATCGTTTTTAATCAAGAAATTACTTAGTCTGTCATACCAAGCTCTGGGAGCTTGTTTCAAGCCATATAGTGATTTCTTAAGTTTGTAAACATGGTCAGGATGCTTCAGATCCTCAAAGCCAGGAGGTTGTTTGACATACACTTCTTCTTCTATGACACCATTAAGAAATGCACTCTTGACATCCATTTGATATAATACTATTCCATGATTAATTGCATAAGATAAAAGTAACCTGATTGCTTCCAATCTTGCAACTGGAGCAAATGTTTCAGTGTAATCAATGCCTTCTTGTTGACTGTACCCCTGAGCAACAAGTCTGGCTTTGTTTCTGGTTACTTCACCTTTTTCATTCAGCTTGTTTCTGAATACCCATTTTGTTCCAATAATGTTCTTCTGAGGAGGTTTGGGTACCAGATCCCACACATCATTCCGTTGGAATTGATTCAGCTCTTCTTGCATAGCTATGATCCATCCATCATCTGAAAGTGCTTCTTCAACAGTTGTTGGTTCAATCATTGAAATTAGTCCAATCATAGATTCTTCTTGTCTGAAGTGTGATCTTGTTCTTCTGGGACTTTCTTTACTTCCAATGATTTGATCTTGAGGATGAGAAGACTTGTATTTGAATGTATAGTTGGATGAATCTGCTTGCTGTGAGCCATTATGTGCTTCATCAGAAGCAACTTCATCAGGAGCAACTTCATCAGGAGCGACTTCATCAGGAGCAACTTCATCAGGAGCGACTTCATCAGGAGCAACTGATGTGGGTGCTGCTTCTGAACTATCTTCAGATTCAACTGACTGACCAGGTTCTGGAATGTCTTCAGGAACCTGTATCTCTGCAAAACTTTCACCTTGCTTTGAAGTTTTATCTTCAAGCTCTTTGTCATCAAATTTAACGTGCATAGATTCTTCAACACAGAGTGTCTCTGAATTATACACTCTGTATGCCTTTGACCTTTCAGAGTAACCTAAGAAGATTCCTCTTTGGGCCTTGGCATCAAATTTCTTTAGGTAGAGCTTGTTATTCAGAATGTAACATGTACATCCAAATTGATGAAAGTAAGAGATATTGGGTTTTCTTCCTTTAAATAATTCATATGCTGTTTTCTCCAAGATAGGTCTAATATAGATCCTATTCTGGACATAACACGCTGTATTCACAGCTTCTGCCCAAAAATGTTTTGCCAAATTGTTTTCATGAATCATGGTTCTGGCCATTTCTTGTAACGTTCTATTCTTTCTTTCTACAACTCCATTCTGTTGTGGAGTTCTAGGAGAAGAGAATTCATGGAGGATTCCATGTTTTTCACAAAAAGCTTCAAATGGCTCATTTTCAAATTCACCACCATGATCACTTCTGATTTTCAAAATTTTGGCTTCTTTTTCAGATTGAATAAGGGTGCAGAAGTTACTGAATACATCGTATGCATGATCTTTGCTTTTCAGAAATTTCACCCAAGTCCATCTGCTATAATCATCAACAATAACTAATCCATACTTGCTTCCATATAAGGATGCAGTGCTAACTGGTCCAAATAGGTCAATATGAAGCAGTTCTAAGGGTCTTGAGGTGGAAACATTGTCTTTTGCTTTGAAAGATGTTTTAACAATTTTTCCTTTCTGGCATGCACCGCAGAGTGCATCTGAATGATAATCAATGTCAGGAAGGCCTTTGACAAGCTGTAACTTGCTAAGCTTAGAGATTAATCTCCAGTTAGCATGTCCCAGCCTTTTATGCCACATCCATTTCTTATCATTCATTGATAGAAGGCAGATTACCTTCTGATCAGCCAGTTGAGAAAAATTGATTTTGTAGACATTTTCCACTCTCTTTCCCTTGAACACAATGGACTTGTCATTCTTGTTGATTACTGTACAGTTGGCTTTTTCAAATAAAACATCATAACCATTGTCACAGAATTGACTGATGCTCAATAGGTTATGTTCAAGCCCATCTACCAACCATACATTATTAATAGAGGTAGAGGAGTTACCAATAGTCCCCGTACCAATAATCTTCCCAGACTGGTTGCCTCCAAACTTTACATTTCCTCCTTCTTTCATTGTGAGGGATAGGAACATTGACTTCTCTCCTGTCATATGCCTTGAGCAACCGCTGTCCAGGTACCATGATTTTTGTTTTGTTCTTGCTTTTAGACAGATCTGCAGTATTGACAATTTCAGATTTAGGTACCCATTGTTTTATGGGTCCTTTGGGGTTAGAGCTGGAGAATTTACTCACCATTTCCTGATCCTTTAGATCCTTCTTGGGTAGCTTCTGATTAATCATTACCTTAGGTTTTTCAACTTTTGGTTTTGATACCTCAGGAGCGCCAACTGCCTTGCCCTTCTGAACCTTAGACTTTAGGACATCAGATTCTGATTTTATCAGACTCTGAGGAACAGGTTCTGATCTCTTCAGAATCTTAATCTTTGTGGTCTTAGATTCAGAATTTATCATATCCTTAGGCTTGAAATTCTTTGGCTTTGATGTAATCTTAGCCTTAGAACTGGAGGCTTCAGGTTCTGATTGAGCAACAGTTCCCATTTTTGCACCTTCAGGAACAAAGAAGGTTTTCAATCCTTCCTTTATGCATTCACAATATGCTTTGAGATTGGTTTCACTAGACTTAGCTTCTGAAAATCCAATCCCTTTACCATTGTTTTTGTAAATGCTATAAATCATAGAAGCAATTCTGCTTCTGTCAATACCAGACATAATGAAATCTTCAAGAGCAATCTCATGGTTACTTAAAGATTTTCCATCACATTTTTCTTGCAGCTTCTGACACAAGAACTTAAGTTTGTCTTCATATGTCTTGCATATGAAGTCAAAACCTCTGAGTCCTTCTTCAGAAGCTTTTAGATCCAATAGAGTTGATTCTTGTTGCTTCATCAAAGCAACATATTTTTCTTTCAAAGCTTTCAACTCATTGGTTCTTAATTCAAAATGAGTGAGGAGTTCTTTAAGTGACTCTATCAGTTCTTCTCTAGGGATTTTGGAATATACCTCATTTTCATCTTCTGAATCTGATTCAGTTTCAGCTTCTGAAGTTGCTGTAGCTACTAACCCAACAGCTATCTTTGCACCTTCATCAGACTCTTCTTTGTCAGATTCAGATTCACTATCCAAGTTATCCCATGTAGCCATCAAACTCTGCTTTAACTGTTTCTTGAACCTGCTTGACTTGAATGTTGGTTTCTTTGACTTTTCCTTTGATTTTTCCTTCTGAAGATCAGGGCAATCAGCAATGAAATGACCAGGCTTCTTGCAGTTGAAGCATCCCTTTTGATCTTCCTTCTTTGAGCTTCTGAAACTACCTCTCCTGGACACAAACTTCTTGTTCTTCTTGGCTAGATACTGAAGTCTGTTTGAGAGCATAGCCATCATCTCAGTAACCTCTTCATCAGAATCTCCAGTTGGTGAATCTTCTTCATCAGACTCAGCCACTTTAAGAGCTTTGGATGACTTGCCTTTTGATGGAAGAGCTATTGATTTACTCTTTTTAGTAGACTCATGTTCATTTAGAGTTAACTCATGAACTTTGAGAGAACTAACAAGATCTTCAACACTTAAAGTGTTTAAATCTTTAGCTTCCTCAATGGCAGTCACCTTTGGTCTCCATCTGGCAGGAAGGCTTCTGAGAATCTTACTCACGTGATCAGAAGCAACATAGCTTTTCTTCAGTATTTGGAGTCCAGAGACTAAGGTTTGAAATCTTGAGTACATCTCCTCAATACTTTCATCATCCTTCATCTTGAACAGTTCATACTGATGAACAAGCATCAGTGCTTTGGCTTCTCTAACTTTCTTGCTTCCTTCATAGTTAGCACATAAAGATGCAAACATAGCTTTAGCAGTTGACTTATCACTCATCTTCATGTACTCTGCTCGTGGTATAGCAGAAACTAGAGAGCCTCTGATCTTGTGATGTTTCTTGTACATCTTCTTCTGAGCAGGAGTATGTATTTTTCTATCAACAGCAGCTCCTTCTTCATCAAGAATTAAGTCACCAACACCATCTTCCAGAATATCCCATAGTTCTTCATCTAAGCCCATGATATAACTGTAGAAGTTGGTTTTCCACCAAGAAAACTCTTCAGGATCTCCATTAAACTTTGGAACCTTCCCTGAGTCAGTTTTCTTTTCACTATAATCATATGCAACAGCATGATGATTACCACTAGAGCCAGCAGAACCAGAAACAGATGAATCAGCAGACATGTTTTTCTCAGATCTTGGACTGTTACACTGTTAGGTGTTTGACAACAGAACCAAGGCTCTAGATACCAATTGAAGGGGAGAAAAACACAAGAAGGGGGGGGTTGAATTGTGTTTTAAAATAAAACGTTTTCTCTTTCTAAAAACTCAGAATCAGAATGATCAGAAGCTAGATAGACAGCTTCTGAAGATACTGTTCAGGAGCGTATGCAGCGGAATGAAAAACAGATAGAAAAGAGAAGAAGCAGGACACAAAAGATTTATACAGGTTCCTTCCACAATCCGGAAGTAGTCCTGTCCCCCTTGCACTTCCAAGGAGAGTTCACTAAATGTAATATCTGATTACAAATGCTCAAGCACACAAGCAAGAGACTTCAAATGCTCAAGAACACAATCAAGAGACTTCTAATGCTCAAGCACACAAGCAAGAGACTTCTATCAAACAAAATTACACAGAAAAATGTTTGAGATTGAACACTTGATATACAATCAGTGGTGTTCACAATACAAATCAGATACAGACTCTTAAGACTTAAGAATTTCAAAGATATAAACTTGAAAACTGAAATTCTAAGTGAACTTTGAATGCTTAGACAATTTGACAGAGTTTTGGCGCTTTTGAAATATTGTAGAGTCTTATTTGTTCTTCAAGTCTTCACTCCTTTATATAGAGGTGTGAAGTGAACGTTGTAAGTGCCAACACATTCAAAAAGAGTCGTTACTGAAGCTTGATCTTTCACCAGTGATTCTTTGCCTGATTTAGTTATTGTCCTATAAAGAATCAATTTCAAATCCATTCCAGTTGAGAGGGAACAAGGATGCAGGCTTGGTTGTACATAAGAGCTGTTATTCTTGTCTGTTTGCTGAGACAATTAACAGAGTAGTGGAGAAGGTGGTTGTACAGTTCGTACAAAGTACAATGTCAACGCTTCTTGTCTATTTGCAACAAAATGACTTCAAATCCTTTTGAAATGACCGTTGCTTAAATCCACTAATCTTCTGCCAATGCTCCATAATTTTCGCTCCAAACTACAACACTTGAATCTTGAAATCTGGTGAAATACTGTTGCTTCGAAGAATCAGCTTCTGAGGACCTTCAGCTTCTGATGACGTCATACTCTTCAGGAGCTCTTGTCTTCAGGAGCGCTAGTCTTCAGGAGCGCTAGACTTCAGGAGCGCTTTAAGTTTCAAATGGATACTTCCTTTGCTCTTTATTTGTTCGTTCAGAACCTTGATGTGATATATTACTTTGTTTATGGTCCTCTGTATACTTGAACAAATGTTAGCAAAACCAATTGTCAATTTTTAATACTTTGTTATCATCAAAACTCTTTAGGGTTTATTGTTAAACACATTTTGTTCCAACAACGTAAACAAGTACACATCCTCACATGTTCACCGAATTATCACCAAGTATATGATCAATCAATACAACACCAAGCACATAATTCACACCAAGTACATAGGCAATTATGACTCATATCGACTTTATGCAATGCGCTTAGACACGACACTTATATGCATGTGGTACCAAATCACCTCTGAGGTCGTCACCCCTGATGCCAACTGAACATCATAAACAACCCGAATAATCAACCCGAATAATTGAATACAACGTATTCTACAACAACATGTTATGATGCATGAACATATGACTCAACAACAATGCACATGTTCACACAACTTCAACAATCGAAATCAACATTTTTCATGACATGCATACACCAACAATTCAACACCATTGCATGTATAAAAATTCACCAACAATATATATGCACATAAACATATATAATCACCAACAACTTCACCATAATAATTCAACAACTTCATAAAATTCAAGTAAAGGAGAAAATACATCATACTATGATAAACATCATATTCAACACCCATCAATAATTCACACATCTACATTTAATCATGTCAAACTATTCACAAAAGATTTGCAAGGTAATTGGGCTTAAAGATTAAATTCAACCAAGTTCGTCTCATATTTCACAACTTTAAAACAACTATGACAATCAAACCAAAACTAAGCAAACAAACTCAATTGCCTCAACTATGTATACACATTAATCACATATGAGTGTAGTTGTGCATACATGTGCGTTTCACTGACCAAATACGACGAAATCACAAAAATCATAAAATTCGTCCCACTTTAACATTTTTGCAAAACCAATACATTTTCAAAAGAAAACTAAGTTTGATTCAACAAGACGTAGGTTAAATACTCTTAAACACCTTAATAGAACTCCTAATACTCAAGTTTTGAAGTTTGAAAACAAACCACAAGTTTTGGGTTGACTTGAAAATAATTACGCTAAGTTTCCTTAAGTTTTCTCAAAGACTCACTTGAAGTGTTTTTATCATAATTCAAAATCTACAAAACATTTTCAAGTCAAACCAAAGCCTCTAGAAAGTTAACTCAATTATCTACAACTTTCATGTTTACACCAAAAGCCAATTCAAAACAAAAAAACATATGAAAAAAATGCAAGAACACGAAATACGGGGTACTGTCACTGTGCAACTTGCCGTGGCGAGCAGTTCTACTCGCCAGGCGAGTTATCAGAGGCAGCACTCGGGAAAAACCCCATTTTTGCCCTCAAAATCTCAATTTTTGATTCCCCAATGCCCAAATTGGTTCTGAAAGTTTGCCCAAACTTTTCTAAACATAAAAAGCGACTCAAATCTATATAAAACTTGAACTAAAACATCATTTCAACAAAAATCCCAAATTCACCCATTTTTCATAAAACTCTGAGGAACAATTCAAATTTCATCACAATCTTCATAATTATGAATACCCATAGCATGAATTCACAACAACAAAATCTCATAACAACAACAACAACAACATCATGAATATACAAAAACACATGTATTCATGAATATACAACTTGAGGATGCAATTTCATCAACAACATCACATTAATTATCAACAAATTAACATACCCAAACAATTCATCAAATTAATAGCATGAATTTCCAACAATTAATCCACAATTAATCACTTTTCATGAATAAGCACTTAAAGGTTAAGAGGAAAAAGAGATTATGCAAAAGATTATGTATGAAAACTATCCCCCTTACCTTAATCATTCACAACTCTAAGCTAATGCTTCACTTTAGCTCCAATCCCTTGAATCTATAACCCCTTCTTTGCTCTTCAAGTTCTTCTATCTTCAAAACCTTATTTCTAGCTCTTTCTCTCTACCTCCCACAAAATGTTATGAAATGAGAAAACCCTAATTCTCTTCTAAGACTAAAGGGCTTAATGGGCTCAACTTCCTCATTAATCAATTAAAATGTTTCTATTCATTTAACGGCTAAAAACAACGAATAATTACAGGTTCTAAATTAATTACCACAACCACTCCGGTAACTTAGTAAAATAAAGGTTCTCACTAAAACACTAAAAATATAATCCTGACCATGAAATTACTAAAATACCCCTCTAACACCGAATTCTAATAATTCCTACCAAAAATACACACAAGGCAATTAATCACATATAAAAATAATTAAAAAGAAAACTAGCGAAAAACAGACTGTTACACTGATAGTAGGTGATTTCGACACATCGAATTTTGATCGAGATATTGTTGTTGAAGATCGGTCTGCATTTCTGAAGCGTATATCGATTGTTGAACCTTCCTACATCCCATTTCAATATCCATTATTATTCCCAATGGGTGAAGATGGCTATGGGAAAGACATAAAGTACTTGATAAGCGACAAAAAAACACATATCAAAAGACCATATGTTACCCAGAAAGAATGGGTAGCTTATAAAATTCAACACCGTGAAAGAGATTTGTCATTAATTTTCTATTCTAAACGGCCACTTCAACAATTTTTGGTTGACTCATACAACATGATTGAGTATGCTAGATTAAGATGGGCAAGGAATCATTAAAAGGAACTAAGGTCTCATATGTATAAAGACTTGACGGAGGCAGTGTTGAGAGGGGAAACAAATCCGAGTAATACAAGTAAAACAATTGTCTTGTCGTCGACATTTGCAGGTGGCCTGAGGTACATGATACTGAATTACCAAGATGCAATGACTATATGTGGATTTCTTGGGTATCCGGACTTATTTATAACGTTTACATTCAACCATAAATGGCTCGAGGTTGTTAATTTTCTAAAGTTGCATAATATGAGTCCAACAGATAGATCAGATCTTTCATGCAGAATTTTCAAGCTAAAGTTGAATCATTTGATCAAGGAGATAAAGAAGGGAGAAATATTTGGAGAAATAAGAACATGTAAGTATCTATTGTTATTCTACATAGACTTTTATAATTATTGTCAAAAACTTAACTTTTACATTTCGATCATGTTAACTTTATATTAGTTTAACGTCTTTTTTTAAGAACTTTTTTTGCATATATTAATTAAGCCTTTTTATTTTGTTTTATGCCAGTGATATATAAAATTGAGTTTCAGAAGCGTGGATTACCACATGCACACATTTTGTTTTTTCTTAATCCAAAATTTCGATGTCGTAAACCTAAACATATAGACAAAATTATATCTGTAGAAATTCTAGACAATGATGATGAACCTGAGTTGTTCAATATAATGACTACATTAATGATTTACGGTCCATGTGGTCCTCAAAACACAGGTTCCCCGTGCATGCAGAATAAGAAATGTGCAAAACACTTCCCGAAGAAGTTTGTGGACCAGACTATGATTTATCAAGATGGATTTCTGGTTTATAGAAGAAGAGATAATGGGGTATTTGTAAAAAAAGGTCAATGTTTTGCTGATAATAGGTTTGTTGTGCCGTATAATAGAGCATTGTTGTTAAAGTACAATGCGCATATTAACATCGTATGGTGCAACCAAACTAGGTCTATCAAATACCTTTTTATGTATGTTAACAAAGGACATGTTCGTGTTACTGTGAATTTTTATGGTAGCGGAAACGAAGATAGCACAACTGCATGTTTGGATGAGACCAAGATGTATTACGATTGTCGCTATTTGTCTGCGTACGAGGCTGCTTAGAGAATTTACTCATTTGACATACATTTCAGAGAACCTTTAGTTGAGAGGTTAACTTATCATTTGGAAAATGAGCAATCGGTTATGTATGAAGATCACGAGAATATTGAAGATGTTATAGAAAAATCAAATTGGAAAACTACAAAGTTTTTGGCATGGATGAAAGCAAACCAAAAGTACCCTGATGCGAGAAACTTGACTTACAACCAATTTCCTATGAAATTCAGTTGGAAAGTTGCTACTAATGAATGGACTCCGAGGCAGCTAGGTTTTTCCATTGGAAGAGTACATTTTGCACCTCATGGTTCAGGTGAAATTTTTTATTTGAGAACTCTACTGAATTACATCAAGGGTCCTACATCTTTTGACGACATAAAAATTGTTGACAATGTCAAATACAATAGTTTCAAAGATACTTGCTTTGCGATGGGTCTATTGGACGATGACAAAGAAATCATAGACGCTATAGTAGAGACAAGTCTACGGGGCACATGTACTTTTTTGAGAAGATTGTTTTCAACATTGTTGGTTCCTGATCAGATATCGAGACCAGAGGTTGTTTGGAACAACACTTTTCCTAATTTGATTGACGACATTTTGCACAAACAAAGACGTATGCTTGGTGCGCATAGCAAGTCCATTTATTACTTTTCACATATAACATTTTTCATTATAAATAATATTTTTTTGATGCTTACAGAAGTAACGATTATTTTTGGTATTCTTCTATGACATACTTGGGGGGATCTACGATTTTTTTAAGGACCGAGAATATAGCAAAAGCGCAAACTAAACACTTCAATTAGTATATAATGTGTTTTCAAAAGATTATGTGTTTTATGAAATGGAAGGGACGGTTTTTGACAAATTATATCAGCTTATCATGCTACAAATTGTCAAAAACCGTATTTTAAATATTATGAGAGGACAATTTCATTGTGTATATTACCATCACCAATATTATTGTTAGAAACTATCTGGTTAAAAACAGTACTTTTGAAACCATTAAAAAAAATGTCATACCATCAAGTTAATATATCTATACAATTTCGAACCAGTATACCATCAAATTAATGACAATAGTTACTGATCGAATTCATAAGCTTGCAGCTGCAATTAACATCCACAAGTTATCTTATGTAATCACCAATGCACCATATCTTATTTACACGCATTAGCTTTTCACCATAGTTATGTTATTTACTTCAATCATTTTTGTTTTGTGACAATATGTTATTTCCTTCAATCATTTCTATTTTTTGACAATTTTTTTACTTTATTTACTACTAGTTCTTTAAGCCTTCTATTTTATGTGCATATGTATTTCAGATTTGGTGTTAAACGATGAGCAATTGGAGGCGTACGCTCTAGCAAAAATTGAAATGTTGTTACAAAGTTGTGGAAAGAGTTTGTCTAAATATCCTCCAATGCTAACAACCGATAATTCATTAGTTCCCGACAAAAGTTTGAATAAATTGATACGGTTACGGTGACACGGGAAAAACATTCATATGGAGGGCTATGTGTGTTGCATTGGGATCGCAAGGTGAAATAGTTTTGGCGATTGCATCGAATGCAATAGCTGCATTGCAAATACCAGGTGGAAGAACCACGCATTCTAGGTTTTGTATTCCTTTCAGTGTTGACGAGTGTTCAACGTGTACCATTGAACCTCAATCACCGTTGGTGATGTTGATTGCTAAGGCAAAGCTCATAATATGGGATGAAGCACTTATGATGCACAAACATTGTTTTGAGGCAGTTGATATTATCAGTAATACCTGAAGGTACTAGACCAGAAGTTGTACATGTAACAATTAATTCTTCGTATCTTTGGAGGTTTATTGAGGTTCGCACTCTTACCAAAAATATGAGAATTCTCCATGGTGCAGCTGAATCAGACATTGATGAAAAAAAAACAATTTTCAGATTTGGTATTGAGTATCGGTGATTGTATGGTTGGTAAAATCAATGATGTGGATATCTCTATTAATATTCCACCTGACTTACTTATTACAATCTCAAGTGTTCCTCTTACTTCTATTGTTTCTAACACTTACCCAAATTTTATAGAAGATATGAGTAAATATAGATTACTTCCAAAACAAAGCTATATTAGCTCCTAAAAATTCAATTGTTGATTGGATCAACGAATATGTGTTGGATGTGCTGCCAGGAGAAGAAAGAATATATTTGAGTTATGATAACACATTAGCAAATAAAAAAGGTACTGATCAAGTGGACAATGTTCATACACCTGGATTTCTAACACAATAGTTTCTTCGGAACTTCCAAATCATAAGTTATGCTTAAAGGTAGGAGTTCCAGTGATGTTGTTAAGAAATATAGATTAGAGTTTGGGATTGTGTAACGAAACGAGGTTGGTCATTACAAGAATGGGTAAGTTTGTGCTTGAAGGAAAAGTAATATCCGACTCTAATATAGGTGATAAAGTTTTTATTCCAAGATTGTCTTTGACACCTTTTAATACTAGAATTCCTTTCAAGTTTCAAAGAAAGCAGTTTCCGTTGGCCGTGTCTTTTGCAATGGCTATCAACAAAAGCCAAGGTCAATCTCTGAAACATGTTGGCATATATTTGCCATCGCCTATCTTTTCTCATGGTCAATTGTACGTAGCATTGTCAAGGGTTACTTCAAGAGAAGGTTTGGAGATATTAATATATGATGATGATGGTGGAGACATTAATGTGACGTCTAATGTTGTTTATCACGAAGTTTTTTGCAATGTATCCTAAATTGTTTACTTTGTATGATTGAACTAAATTAAAGTACTTCTATTTGTATGTTTTATGACTTGGATTGTATCCTAAATTGTGTGCTTTATATGATTGAACTTAATTAAATTTAAGACTTTTCTATGTTCTATGACTTTGAATTTATCCTAAATTGTGTACTTTATATGATCATCTACTAAATTAAAGTTCTTCTATTTGTATATTTATGACTTATTTGTATATTAATTAGTAAAAATTCTACTATAGTCTAATACAGACTTAGTTTACATTGTTGGTTTCTACATTCTATAAGACCCATGCGTCAGCACGGGTCGGAGTTCTAGTCGTCATAAAAGTCTTCATAACCAAACCTAGCACCAAACCAAAACCCAAAGCCCAAACCTAAAACCAAACCAAAAGATACTTGTGCAACAAATCCACTACAATTTTGTTTTTTATTATTTTCTTTCATTGTCATATTCTCAGTCTTATCAATTTTTGTTGTTTTTATATTATATAGACTATAATACTTTACTATATTTGATTATTTAAAGATTATGTTGCACCTAATAATTAGTGTTTAACACAATTATTTTATTGGATGATTGTTAATTTGGTTGTGGGTTTGGGGGCACACTTGGTTAGACCTCTTGTTTAGTTAAATAATCTAGATAAGTTGGCTTATGTATTTGTTTTTTTCTCTTAGTTTATTTGTTTTTTTTTTTAATTTGTGTACTTTAGACTTCTCTAGTATCTTTGTCTTAGTCCAAGTTGTATTGGTTATTATTTCTATTGAAATAATTTTATGTATGATGAAGTGTTAACTTAGTGTTTGTTTGATTTCACGATGAATCACCACCACTACACATTTATAGCCCCTTTTGTAGCAGTTTTTTAAACTTCAAATATTAATTTCAATATATATGCGTAAATACAGATGCAAAAAATCTTCATCATTGGAAGATGTTAGTACTATCTAAATAAGTTTTTAGACTCTAAAAATATATATTTAAACATATAGGTCATTGAAACTAGACAAAGTTTTTTGTTACGTTTGATTAATCATATGTAATAATATTCTCTCATATAATACAAGATAGTATTTTGACATCCAAAAGTAAATTTAAAACTTTGACTTAATACCTACGAATATTGGTTAACATTTTCTTTATTTGCGTTCTCCTCCTTAAGTATTTCACAAGGTCTCAACATGATATTCTTAATGGTACTTAAGATATGAAGAATGATCGGACAAGACTTAAAAGTATTTGCAAAAGTATGAATGGTCTTTGTTAATAGATTGGATTGTCATTTAGAAGTAGATAATTTGCGATGCAATTTCTCAATGCAACTCTGATCTGCCATCCAAGTTGTTTTTATTAATCCATAGTTTAAAAAGAGAGGAAACTAGGATTAGAAACAAAAACACAAAGAAAACAACTCAAACCACTTTGCCTTAATATATTAAACACCGGAATGGATCAGACGTTGGATGATTTTGTTTACCGCATCATAGATTTTTAGAAATGATTCATAGTTAATTTTATAGATAATTTGACATTTGAAATATTGGGTACCAATTAAAAATCTCTAAATTGTATGATTGATATAAATATGTGTTTAAAAATGATTTAGTTGTCAAATTTGTTTTTTCTTTTTTAAGGGTTATCAATTTCCTGTGTAATTCAAATGTATATTTGCAAGTATTTTTAACTAAATCAAATTACAAACGACAATCTTATTAATATTTTTATTTGCTATAAAACATAAGATATTTGTAAAAAAGTTTGCTGAACAAGTTAATTCATATTAATAAATCGTACTGGGTAATACAAACAATGTCGACACGTAATGGGAATAACCTAACGGTAAAAGAAAAACAACCATAAACGGATAATAAACAAAACAAAATTCAAAATAAACACCACCACAAGCACAATCCAACGAGCCTGCTTAGAATGCGAAACCAAATTGCGAAAAAAAAAGGTGGTGTGTGACCATTGAAAGTTTCTTGAAGACTAGCAAACGAAAACGACTGCTAACACGGTAACAAGTCCATGTGCCAAAGAATCACCGCATCAATAACAATAGCAAGTAATATAGGCTATTTCGAGCCAAACAATCTGTTGACAATTAGTCCAATTAAAGTTAAAGCTGACCTAGATTACGCTACAACAACTACACAAACATATATGCTTAAAATATTTCAAGATTGCGAAGATGACGACAACACTCAAACCTAAAAAATTATATCCAAAGTGTGAACGCCAGGTCAAATCCACAAAAAGTGCAAGGATGATTTTGAAAGTAACAAAACAAACATACCCTTGAGGGGGGGTTTAAGAACCAATCTAACAACCATATCAGAATGGTGGTTCAAAGAGTTGGTAAGAAGGAATCAGAACCAATACATGTAGATATTACTATGGAACATAACCAATGTGTTAGGTGGTCGAATTGAACAAACAAAGACATTTTAAAGTCAACACACAATTTATATTTCAAATTATATAGGAGTTGGACCACTTAAATAAATAAGTAGTCAGTAATTTACCAACATATGAACGATGGAAGCAGTTGAAAATTATAAGTTATTTCTATTTGAATGTATGTTGACGTTTTTATATCATTCATTTTTTATACATTTTTAAAATTAATTTTTAAATTTTTATATCTAAGTAGTAGATCTTCAAACCAACTACGATGATTTGAAGAATTTGTGTTTTTTCGAGATTGATGAGCTTCTTCAACTAAAGGGAAGGTCACTTCATGAATTCAATTCTATGTCATTATGAAACATTAATGACATGCCGACCTTCACGAACAAGTTTATTGTTAACGAGCTATATTATGATAGGGTTTATTTGATAAAAACATATGTTGATCTATTATTGATGTCCACTAATGAACAAATGGGTGTATATGATTAGACCATAGAATATGTTCTTTTCGGTAATAGTGTTTTGAATGTATGTTGCTTTTAGGTCTAAAGGGTTAATTGTTTTGAAATTTCTTCCAACAAAATTGTAGCTATATTCTTATTGGATGGAAGAACTCCATACTCAATTCTTACCATCCATATTGAGATTATTGAGTTATCAATGTTAACCAAGAAAATTTTTTGTTAAAAAACGTTAACCATGAAAAAGTATAGTCCTGGGGAAGAACTACTTTGTCAAGTAAAATTATTAATTTGGCTTATATGTTTCTTTTTTTCTCTTAATTTATTTCATTTTTTTTTATTTGTATACTTTAGACTTCTCTAGTATACATGTCATAGTCCAAGTTGTATTTGTTAATAATTGATATTGAAATAATTTTCTTGTATAATGAAGTTTTTTTAAGAAATATATGAAATTTTAACTTAGTGTTTGTTTGGTTTCTCGATGAATCACCACCTATGCACATTCATACCCCTTTCATAACAATTTTTTAAGCTAGAAATGTTAGCTTCAATCTATCGTGTGACTTTAATGTGGTCATACAATGACATTTCAAAATACCAAACACATTTTGTTATCTTGAGATATTATCTCTCAACTCAGCTATATGGATATATTTTTTGTATGTGTGTGAATGCAAACACATAAACTCTTCATCATTGAAAGATGTTAGGACTATATAAATAAGTGTTTAGACTCAACATAAAGAAACATACTTAAACATATATATCATTGAAACTAGACAAAGTTTTTAGTTATATTTGATTAATCATATGTTAGAATATTATCTCATATAACACAATATATTTGAATATTTGATTTAATACCTAAGAATACAACTCAACATTTGTTCTCCTACTTAAATATTTCACAAGGTCTCAACAATAAGATTCTGAATCAGGTGGTGGGGAAATTACATCGCAAATTATCTACTTCTAAATGATAATCTAATCTATTAACAACAACCATTTAGGATTTTGTAAACGCTTTTGAGTCTTGTCAAATCATTGTTCAATGATATCTTATAAAATTGTTCACGAAAGATGGTTTATAACTGCCCCTAGCTTATGATCTAATTGGGTGGTAGGGTGATGAACTAAGTGAAAACATCCTTAGTTAAAAAAATGGGAAGTATTTCATTTTTAGCAATCCATTATTTGTAACATCCCACACTTTATTTGATACCTAGTCAAATGTTTTATTGTGAATTCTCCCGATTTACCAAAAAAATTGGAGTTTTAAATCTTTTAGGAAGTTCTATTTACACAACAAAATTTTGAAATGGAGACAAAGTAATGTTTTTCACATATTCCACATAGAAACCATGTATGTTAAAGGCTTTTTTGACCATATTTTTACTTGGTGCCTCAAATGTTTTGTGTAACTTGGTGGACAAGGTTGTCTGCGTTTTGATTTTGATTTACTATGAGTACATTTCAATGATATGTTATTGGAACTCAAAATTTTGGTGGATTCGAATCCTCTTGATGATTAATTTCAATGGTTATTATTTAAATATTGGTAAATGTTATTTTAACCCGATGAATTTAAAATAATGTCCATTTGAGTGATAATTATTATATTCATTACTTCATGATAGTTATCATCCATTTTGATGTCTAAGGGATTGCAACATGATGTTTGTAATTGAAGGCTTCATATGATTTGATATATAAATATATACACAACCATCATGAATACTTCCTACATGGTCTAATAGGATTCTAACTTCTTTTATCGAAAAGGATTCTAGAAGATTATTTACCAAAACGGGAGGAATGTAGGCAATCAAACGCCAAAGTGCAACCATCAAGTTCAACACATCCACGCATATAATATTTGTAACGCCCTACTTCTATTAAAGAGATAAATCACGCGAATATAATAAATATTCAAGAAATATACGTCACGTCTTCAAATAATTCACAATTGACATACATAAAAATTTCAACAATAAAACATCACAGCGGAAATATAGCATACACCTCAAGTAGCCATGTCATCAACTCATAAATACATCCATATAAAATAATATCTAAATCCCAACACATGAGTAAAGTTTCAACAACGTAAAAGACAAATCTTAGATCAGAGCCTATCTAAGACTCTATCAACGGAAATAAAACGGAGGAAGCTCCCGCTATCCTCAAGCAATTCACCAAGCAAGCAAATCAACTAATCCTACATGCCGTCTACCCATTCATACAAATAGGTAGGCGGTCGACCACAAACCACTGGGGGTTAGCTTCACATCAATCATAATCAAAATATAAACATGAATATTTAGTCATCATAGTATTTCATGGTTTATAAACACCAACATATGTACATCTTCAAATATTCACCAAATTGTCACCAACAATTTTCAACATGTATATGATTCATCAATCACAAAATAATCACCAAGCACACAAGAACACCAAACACGTAATTCACACCAAACACATAAACAATTATGACTCATCCTAAACATGCAATGTGCCTAGACCGACTCTAGACACGTGAGGTACCAAATCAACTATGAGGTCGTCACCCCTAATGCCAACTGAACATCATAAACAACCCGAATAATTGAATACAAAGTATTTGTCACCAACATGGATATGAAATTCGACATCAACAGTGTGTGGACTTATGACTCAACAACAACAATGCATATTTCATACAACTTCAACAATCCACACCAACATATTTCAATACATGCTTACACTAACAATTCAACCCCAATAACATGTATAAAAATTCACCAACATATATGCACATAACATATATAAACACCAACAATATCACCATAGTAATTCAACAACTTCATATAATTCTCATAATGCAAGTAAAGGAGAAAATACACCACATTATGATAAACATCATATTCATCACCCATCAATCATTCATACATCTTTATTTATTCATAACAAACTATTCATAAAAGATTTTCAAGGTAATCGGACTCAAAGATTATATTCAACCAAGTTCGTCTCATATTTCACAACTTTGAAACAACTAAGACTATTGAACCAAAACTAAGAAAACAATTAAATTGTCTCAACTATGTATACACATTAATCACATATGAGTGTAGTTGTGCATACATGTGCGTTTCACCGGCCAATTACTACGAAATCCTACAAATCACAAAGTTCGTCTCACTTTACCACTTTTCCAAAAGAATTTCATTTTCAAAGTAAAGCAAGTTAACTCTTATTGAAATTGAGCAAAACCATTTTTAGAAATCACATAATCAATATACATCCTTAACCCTACTTCATTCTCTTGAGAAAAACAAGTTTCAGAAAAATCGGCGATCTTGGACATATTTCAAAAGTTAAGTTCAATTCACAAAATCAAGTCCAATTCAATCCATAAGATGTTCCAGTAGGTTTAAGTGTATAAAAAGAGAATTAACAAGTCAAAAAAAAACATTTTAGAAAGCCCGGATAGGTCCCCAAGTGCCCGAAACGAAAAACAAAGAAATGCTGAACTGGGCACTACTCGCTTAAGCGAAGGTCTGTTCGCTTAAACGAACAAGTTCTAGTAGCTTACAATGGTTGTTCGCTTACGGTTCGCTTAAGCGAACATTCATCTATTCTGTCAAAATGTTATGGGTTTCAACCCTTTTTCACCCAAAATCCCAAATTTTGATCTTCCAAATGTCCAAACTCGTTCCAAATGTTGTTTACAGGTCTTCATACATCAAAAGGCACTCAAAGTTACACAAAACTTGAAATCAAAACATCATTTCAACATGATTCAACAATTCAACAAAGTTTTACCAAAACTTTCAACAACAACTCAATTCACATCACCAATCCACAATTATGAACACCCAATGCATCAATTCATCAACAACACATCTCATAACAACAACAACAACATTTAATCATGAAATCATTCACAATTTAACATCCACAGTATCATTCTCCATCAATTTTGTACAAACACCAGACATACTCATATATATACATTCCAAGCATACAAATTCAACATCAACAACACAATTATCATTCAATTCACATACTTAAACATAGCATCAAAATTAGACACGAATTTCTACAACTAAACTTAAAATAATCACTTATTCAAATAAGCACTTTTGAACATGGGTAGAAAAGAGATTACAATTAAAAGATTATGTATGAATACTATCCCCCCCTTACCTCAATCTCCAAGATTCCTAGCCTTAGCCTCACTTTAGCTCGTAGAATCCTCAATCCCTTCTTGCTCTTCAAGTTTTTTCTCTTCTAACCCTTTTCTCCTATTTCTCTAGCTTTTCACTCTCTACCTCTTTCTAATGTTGTGAAAATGAATGCTCTAAATCTAGTTTTCTCTTAAGACATGGGTTATATAGACTGTTCAAAAGTGACTAAAAAATAATGCATTCTGTCTGTCAAATTCGGTGGCCGAATGGCACCACACGGTGGCCGAATTTGACCTGATTTTTGGAGACTTTTGCTTCGTAAAAAATCGGTGGCCGAACAGGTGCAATTCGGTGGCCGAATTCGCGAACAACAATATTCAGAATTGCAGTTTTGGGTCTGTTTTGTTCCATTTTTTGAGGGATGCTTTCCACTATAAATATAAGCCTTGTATCAGATGATTAAGAGTGTAGAAAAATAGGGTTTAGAAGCCAACATACAAACTAGGGTTTATAGAGAATTTCTCTTGGCAACAACACTAGGGTTGGGATTGTTTTGATTCACCTTGAACAAAACACTATTAGGATTGAGTCTCTTGGTCACGGGAAGAGGCTGGGACTTGGGTAGAATTAAGTTTGAAGACTGATTCTTGTAACTCAATATCTCTTTGTAAAGAAACTCAAATCATTATAGTGGAACGGAGAGCTGCTCTCTCCCCTAGACTAGGTCATCATCATTAGACTGAACTGGGTAAACAAATTCTTGTGTTCTTCTCCTTCTTCCTTTTATCTCTTGCTGTTTACTTTTGTTTGAATTATTTGCTACCTGCTTGATTTGATTACTTGGTATTAATTTGTTCCACGCATCAAGTTTATTATTGGTGTGGTTTTCACAACAATTGGCGCCCACCGTGGGGCAAAGGTCAAATCAATAACCAGGTATCATGGGTTGCAAAGTGGGATATTGAAAAGTTTACCGGTAGTAACGACTTCGGGTTGTGGAAGGTAAAGATGAGGGCAATTCTAATTAAACAAAAGTGTGTTGAAGCATTGAAGGGAGAAGCACAGATGCATGTGCATCTGACACCTACTGAGAAGACGGAGATGAATGATAAAGCAGTCAGTGCTATCATTCTGTGTCTTGGGGATAAGGTGTTGAGAAAGGTAGCAAGGGAGACTATTGTTGTGTCTATGTGGAATAAACTCGATTCATTGTACATGACCAAGTCCTTGGCACATAGACAATGTTTGAAACAACAACTCTACTTTTACCGAATGGTGGAGTCAAAACCTATAATGGAGCAACTAACGGAGTTCAATAAGATTATTGATGATTTGGCGAACATAGATGTCCAAAGAGTTAACCAAGTTCAAGGAGTTGAAGGTTGATGATAGTGGAGAAGGCTTGAATGTCTCAAGGGGGAGAAGTCAAAATAGAGGAAATGGGAAAGGCAAGAATTCTAGTTCAAAGTCAAGGTCCAAGGGTGGTGGTAATAAAACACAGTACAAATGTTTTATTTGTCACAATCCAGGTCACTTCAAGAAGGATTGTCCAGAGAGAAAGGGCAATGGAAGTGGTAATCCATCTATTCAGATTGCAAGTGAAGAGGAAGGTTATGAGAGTGCTGGAGCACTAACTGTGACAAGTTGGGAACCTGAAAAGGGCTGGGTCTAGGACTCCAGGTGCTCTTATCATATCTGTCCGAGAAAGGAGTACTTTGAAACATTAGAGCTGAAAGAAGGTGGAGTTGTTCGCCTTGGTAATAATAAGACTTGCAAAATTCAAGGTATGGGTACTATCCGTCTCAAAATGTTTGATGACCGTGATTTCCTTTTGAAAGATGTGAGGTATATTCCTGAACTTAAGAGAAATTTAATATCTATAAGCATGTTTGATGGTCTAGGATATTGCACTAGAATTGAATGTGGTATGATGAGAATTTCTCATGGTGCATTAGTTATAGCTAAAGGGTATAAAATACATGGTTTATATATTTTAGAAGGTTCCACTGTAATAGCTCATGCATCGGTTGCTAGTGTAGACAATTTGGACATAACTAAACTTTGGCATTTGAGGTTAGGTCATGTCAGTGAGAGGGGTTTGGTTGAGCTAGCTAAACAAGGTTTTCTAGGGAATGAAAAATTGAACAAACTAGATTTCTGTGATAATTGCACATTAGGCAAACAACACAAGGTAAAGTTTGGGGTGGGTGTGCATAAATCTAGTAGGCCTTTTGAGTATGTTCATTCGGATCTTTGGGGTCCAGCATCAGTTAAAACTCATGGGGGTGGTTCATATTTCATGTCTATTATTGATGATTTTTCTAGAAGGGTATGGGTTTACATTTTGAAGAATAAAAGTGACGCTTTTGAAAAATTTAAAGAATGGCATACACTTGTAGAAAATAATATTGGAACTAAACTGAAACTGTTGAGAACTGACAATGGCCTAGAGTTTGTTTCAGAGCAGTTTAATGAGTTTTGCAGGAAAAAAGGTATAAAGAGGCATAAAACCGTGGCCTACACACCTCAACAGAATGGTCTTGCTGAAAGAATGAATAGGACCTTGTTGGAGCGTGTGAGGTGTATGATGTTGGAAGCTAGATTGTCCAAGAGTTTCTGGGGAGAAGCTGTTAGTACTTCAGCATATTTGATTAACAGATGTCCATCAACAGGGATAGATCTCAAGACACCTACAGAGGTTTGGAATGGGAGACCGGAAGACTACTCTAACTTGAAATTTTTTGGAGCTTTAGCATTTGCTCATGTCAGACAGGACAAACTTGATGCTAGAGCTGTGAAGTGTATTTTCATGGGTTATCCTGAAGGTGTGAAAGGTTACAGACTGTGGAAGATGGAACCTGGAGGATAAAAATTTATTATAAGCAGGGATGTTACTTTTGATGAGACCCGTATGGGGATGAAGTGCAAAGACCTGGAAGAAAGCTCAGAAACAGGGGTACAGAAAATTCAGTTTGAGGTGGAGCCTACCACTGATGAAAGGGAAGGGGAGGATCCGACTCCAGTACCTGATGAGAGTGAAGGCCAAGAAATAATTAGTCCTGACTATCATCTAGCAAAAGATAGGACAAGGAGACAAATTAATCCACCTGAAAGATACGGTTATGCTGACCTTATTTGTTATGCTTTGAATGCAGCTGAATAATTGCAAGACTCGGAACCAAAGAACTTCAGGGAAGCATTTGAAAGCAACGAAAGCAAGGACTGGCTGAAGGCAATGAATGAGGAAATGTTTTCATTGGAGAAGAACCAGACTTAGAAACTTGTTTCATTACCTAAGAATCAAAGGGTAGTGGGAAGCAAGTGGGTCTTTAAGAAGAAAGAAGGTATATCAGGGGTTGAAGCACCAAGGTATAAGGCAAGACTTGTAGCAAAGGGTTTTACTCAGGTGGAAGGGATTGATTACAATGAAATCTTTTCACCGGTGGTAAAACATTGTTCTATAAGGATACTTATGATGATTGTTAACATGTATGATCTTGAGTTAGAACAGACGGATGTAAAGACCGCATTTCTACATGGAGAGTTGGAAGAAACTATCTATATGCAACAACCAGAAGGTTTCGTAGAAGATAATACAAAAGTGTGTTTGTTGAAGAAATCTTTGTATGGGTTGAAGCAAAGTCCAAGGCAGTGGTATCGTCGGTTTGATGAGTTCCTAGTAAAGGCTGGTTTTGTGAGAAGCAACTATGATAGTTGTGTTTACATGATGAGAAGGAATGAGAAAGTCATTCTCTACCTTCTCCTTTATGTAGATGATATTCTTATGCCAAGTTCTGATATGCAAGAGATTCAGAAGCTCAAGAAAAGATTGAATGATGAGTTTGAGATGAAGGATCTTGGTAATGCAAAGAGGATACTTGGTATGGATATCATGAGGGACCGAAACAAAGGTGAGTTGTTCCTATCTCAGCAGGGGTACTTGAGGAAAGTGGTGGAGCGGTTCAGAATGAAAGATTCTAAGGTCGTTGGCACTCCTCTTGGCCATCACACAAAGTTGTCTATAAAGCAGTGTCCTCAATCCGATGAAGAGAAAAGCAAGATGGAGGGTACTCCCTATGCAAGTGGGGTTGGAAGCATCATGTATGGTATGGTTTGTAGTAGACCGGACTTATCCTATGCAATAAGTGTGATAAGTCGGTTTATGGCAAATTCGGGTCAAGTGCACTGGCAAGCTTTGAAGTGGGTTCTGAGATATTTGAATGGGTCTTTGAAAGGTGGTCTGAAGTATAAAAGGTCACAATCAGGAAGGGATGCTTTAGAGGGATATGTGGATGCGGACTATGCAGGTAACGTAGACACTAGAAAATCTTTATCAGGATTTGTGTTTACATTGTTCGGTACAACAGTAACTTGGAAGGCAAATCAATAATCAGTTTTAGCTCTTTCAACAACTCAAGCGGAGTACATAGCCCTTGTTGAAGGGGTCAAGGAAGCCATATGGTTGAAAGGTATGATTGGAGAAATGGGGATTGGTCAAGGATGTGTGAAGATACATTGTGATAGCCAAAGTGCCATTCATTTGGTAAATCATCAGGTATATCATGAAAGAACAAGGCACATTGACATTCGTTTGCACTTTGTTAGAGACATGATTGAGACTAAGGAGATCATGGTGGAGAAAGTGGCATCGGAAAAAAATCCAGCAAACATGTTCACCAAATCATTACCGAGATCAAGATTCAAGCATTGCTTGGACTTGATTAACTTCATTGAAGCATAGATGAAGGTTGGAGAGAGCAGCATGGTGTTTGATGGTTAAATTGGCATCATCACTATTTTAGAGTCAAGGTGGAGAATTGTTGAAAAGTGACTCAAAAATAATGCCTTCTGTCTGTCAAATTTGGTGGCCGAATGGCACCACACGGTGGCCGAATTTGACCTGATTTTTGGAGACTTTTGCTTCGTAAAAAATCAGTGGCCGAACAGGTGCAATTCGGTGGCCGAATTCGCGAACAACAATATTCAGAATTGCGGTTTTGGGACTGTTTTGTTCCAATTTTTGAGGGATGCTTTCCACTATAAATATAAGCCTTGTATCAGATGATTAAGAGTGTAGAAAAACAGGGTTTAGAAGCCAACATACAAACTAGGGTTTATAGAGAATTTCTCTTGGCAACAACACTAGGGTTGGGATTGTTTTGATTCACCTTGAACAAAGCACTATTAGGATTGAGTCTCTTGGTCACGGGAAGAGGCTGGGACTTGGGTAGAATTAGGTTTGAAGACTGATTCTTGTAACTCAATATCTCTTTGTAAAGAAACTCAAATCATTATAGTGGAACGGAGAGCTGCTCTCTCCCCCAAACTACGTCATCATCATTAGACCGAACTGGGTAAACAAATTCTTGTGTTCTTCTCCTTCTTCCTTTTATCTCTTGTTGTTTACTTTTGTTTGAATTATTTGCTACCCGTTTGATTTGATTACTTGGTATTAATTTGCTCCACGCATCAAGTTTATTATTGGTGTGGTTTTCACAACGAATTCACAACATAGACACACCACTAATGGGCCTAACTCTCAAAATGTTTTATGGGTTCAAAGCTCTAATTAATCCATCCACAAGTTTCTATTCACTTACGGTAAAAAAATTAACGAGTAAACACCGGCTCTTGATTAATTACCACAACCCACTTAACAACTTAATAAAAATAAATGGTTCCCACTTAAAACACTAAAAATAATGCACACTATGGAATTACTAAATTACCCTTGCTCACCAAAAGGCCAAAATGCCCTTCTAACACGATAACCCAAGAAAATACGTCCAAGGATAAATAATCACACACAAGCATATATAAACAAATATTAAACAAATAAAAAAAAATTAACGAAAAATCGGGCTGTTACAACTCTCCCCCTTAAAAGAATATTCGCCCTCGAAAATTACCTGAAGGAAACAACTCTGGATACAAATCCTTCATCCTACTCTCCGATTCCCAAGTAGCACTCTCGCCAGTTGGTCCAACCCAAATCACTTTCACCAAAACAATCTCCTTGCCTCTCAAACGCTTCACCTCTCGATCTTCAACCCTGACTGGCCGAGTCTCAACTGTCAAATTATCTCTTACTTCCAACTCATCCACTTGAATCACATGAGACTTGTCATACACATACTTCCGCAATTGGGACACATGAAACACATCATGAAGACTCGTCATCCATGGATTCTAACGAGTTCTTGAACAATGGAGCTCAGTTTTCTACTGATCGATCCACAATGCGAGTTCCCCTATCTTTCTCAAGATAATATTGTTTCCAATATAATAATTAGAATTTCTTCTTATAGGAGGAGTCAAGCTATATATTATTATTATCATCATCATCATCATCATCATCATCATCATCATCATCATCATCATCATCATCATCATCATCATCATCATCATCATTATTATTATTATTATTATTATTATTATTATTGTTTTGTTATTGGTTTATGATAACTAGATTTTGGACATAAACTATCTCAAATAAATGTCCACCTAAGCGTGCCAATTTATTGATTCAAAAAATGTTCTGACCAACAAATGGATATAATAAATCAATATATGATTTGAGTCAGATTCTTGTGAGGGTTCTTGATAGATTTATAGTAACAAACATGTAGCCGTGAATTGAAGAAGCGTATGAGCCTTTTGATTTAAATAAAAAGAAAAAACATAAAGAAAAAAAAAAGGCACACATGTAAGAAATTTATATATATATATATATATATATATATATATATATATATATATATCATAGGTGAAATTCATACATCTTTCTTTCAATATTGCCAACAAGATTATTATTATGTGTAGGCAAATGTATTTTTAGTAGGCATAGTTTTGTTGAACAAAAATGAGCTCCTTTGTATTGAGTTTGATTGTACAATATATAGACAAATATTAAACTAACTTCTAAGTTGCATTGATTTCATGTGTAATGGTTTAAGCTTAAAAGGCCTGAACTAGTTATACCTCGAGGTCTTAAATATCAAGGCCCATGAGGAGTAAGACAAGAATGTAATATAAACGAGTCAAGCCAAGGTCTTGGGAGGTAACCACCTCGCCAGTGCATGTTGTGTAGCATAAGATCTGACCTCTTGCACCACTTCGTAAGAAATAGCACCTCAGAGCGGTGCATAACGCGTGATAAAATCTCCCATTTCATACTATAATCACCTCGTTCTAACTCGAACATCACCAGAGCATGCACACTCTGCCCTTTGAAAGCGTAAATGCCTTCTAGATAGCTACCAAGTTGTCCCTATGTATTGGGACCTCAATTGAATAGGATAAGTGCCTCCACTTATCTCGGGGTTAGTTGCAATAAACACACTCTAAAATATACATGAGTTTTTAAGTTTTGTCCCTATAAAATTTTAATAGTAATTTTAGTCCTTCATAATATTGTAGTTTGTAAGAGTAGTCTCTATTTTGAAAACTTTTTACAAAAAATGGATACTTTTAGGATATGTTTGTTTCAAGGGAAAGAAAGTGATGAAGAGAGAAAGGTGTGGGAAAGAAAGCCTTTCCATTGTTTGGAACTTCCAAAAAGGTTAAGGAAAGAAAGAATTTATGTGGGACCCATGTTAGAAACCTTTCCACCCACATTTGAACGGAATGCTTGAGGAATGCAAGTGTTTTGTTCAAAATGTCCAAAATGCCCCTATTTTTATCATTTATTCTTGGCTTAAATATGTATTTCATCCCTGTAATTAGGGGTCGTTTGAAATTTCATCCCTGAGCTTACTAATCCTCCCATTTTGCCCCTGCAATTATTAATCATTTGAAAAATGGTCCTAATTACATCTGATTAGTAATTTCAGGGACGAAAATTCAAATGACCTATATTTGCAGGGACGAAAGATCTATTTAAGCCAACCACCTCGCCCAATCATCACTTGCCACATGAGCACCACGTCGCTAATGACAGTCCACCTCAGCAAAAAAACTTAATTAGGACCAAAAGTCAAATGATTAATATTTGCAAGGGCAAAATGGGAGGATTAGTAAGATCAGGGATGAAATTTCAAACGATCCCTAATTACAGGGATGAAATGCATATTTAAGCCTTTATTCTTTATTCATTTTACTTGTTGTCTTTTTTCATTTATTTTTTCAATTCAACGCTAACTTTTTTTTTAAACAATTTATTGTCTAACGTTTTGATAGCACATATGGTTGTTTTATGCCACATTTTATTTTTCCACTAAAACTATAGTCAATTAGTTTATATATTCTAACATATTATTTTTGTTCAAGGGTGTTAATGTCAATTACTAAATTTCGATCTTTCTTTCCTTCAACTTTCTATTTCACTTTCTCTTGTACCAAACAACCAAAACAATCATCTTACTTTCTACTCTCTTTCTTTCCTTAGACAATCTTTCCTTTCTCGTTCTTTCCTTTCACTTTCTTTGTGCATCCAAACAAAGCTTGAGCGACAAGAATCCAGTTCAATTAAATATTTCTCGTTTATATATGAGTTTTCAGATGTTATTTTTTGAAGGAGTTTTCAGATCTTATTATATGTCACTTTATTTGCTGACAAAATACAGTGAGTGCAAAAATATCAAGTAGTAATATGTATGATTTTGCATTAAAAAAAAAAACTATGTATGATTTTATTTCCCCTAGTCATCATTGAATGCGAGACTTAGTCCTCCAAAATAGTCACTATAAAATGCAAATAGGGACTAAAAGTGAATAAAAAATATGTAGGAACTAAACTTGAAAGGTTTTAATTTTATATGGACTAAAAACACATTTAACCCTTATAAATATTACTCAGTCTAGTTGCTACATGTTAGAACCCAACCTGACTTAAACATCAATGTGTCTTTTACAGGCACACCTTACCCTATAGGCTTTAGAGAGTATGCATACGACCATTCACGGTAGACTTGGTTATCAATGAAGGACGCACACCACATTTGTAGGTGGTATACCCCATCTTCTCAAACATGAACATTGAAGCACATCATGAGCCATAATAAAAATATTAACTAGTCCTAAAGTAAACATACCATGGCTCAAACCAAGAGGTAAATTTCCCCCGGAGAATTCTCATAATGAACGATGTCAGGAAAACCCTCCCAACAACAACATGGTTAACAACAAGTACCACATGAGGAATGGAATCCACATGATTCCCCATTACGAGAAAAACACTCACTATCACACCAATGCAATACCTCAAAAAACAGGCATCCCAATAGCTGCAACCACACCAAGAACAACCCATTGATAGTCTTTCTCCCTCCAGACGGTGTCGTAACTTTCGTAGTCGTACTGCCATATGAAGTCATACGTCTCATAGTCCCGCAAAATCGTACTAAATATTAAGGTCAGATTAGTTGAACATAAAAGGAGGAAATAATGCATCTCACCTCATAGAGATAAAAACCCCTGTGGTTATGAGAGCTCTAGAAGTTTGGGAGCAAAAAATGGGGACTCATAATGAGGTTCTCTTAAAATAAAGAGGAAGTTACATAACTCCCATTTTTCAAGGAAATCAACAAAGATCCCATATTGTGGCGCTTCAACCTCCCAACTGTAACGCTCCATTTTTATTTAATTATTTTTAGTTGATGTTTGAGTATTTTTATGTGATTTTATATGACTATATTTGACATATATGATTTAGATATGATTTTATGTGAAATATATGACTTGGTATGAATTGTGTGATATTTGGTGTGATGATAATTTATTATATGATTTATGGTGTTGTGTTTTATTTAAATAAATGTTGTTTGATTATTTTATTTATTTAATAAAAAGGTAGAAAATAGTATTATTTGGTTTAAAGGGAATTAAGTATAATTATGAGGAATAAGTGGGAGTTAAGGAAATTAGAGGGGGTTATAGTTTACAATAAAAAGAAAAGGAGAGTCAGAAAGAGTTTTACGTACAATTGAAAAAAAAAAGAGAAAGTGAGTTTTTGAGAGAAGAGGAGAAAACCTAGAACCAAGAGAAGAGGCTAGAAGAAGAGAGAAGAACGCAGCTTAATTCAGGAGTCATAATCTAAGGTAAGGGTGGGATTCCTTCAATAATATGTATATATAATTTTGATTGTTGATGAAATTGTGTTCTAGGTTTAGGGTTTAGAAAGTTTATGATAATTGATATGATGTGATGAATTGTGTTGTTTAATGCATGTTTCTGTGTTGTTTTGATTGTTATGTTGTATATAGAACCTGTAAACATTGTTCTCTATCAAATTTGAGATTTGGGTAGATGAAATTTGGGTTTTTGAGTGAAAAATAGAGTTTTCCCGAGAGCTACCTTTGACAGCATACCCTGTTTCATGTTGTTGCGTCTTTTGTATCAGTTTTTGTTTCGAACTAGCTTTTGGTGTAAACACGAAAGTTGTAGGTATGAATGTTATCTTTCTAATGCCGTTGGTCTGACGTCAAAATGATGTATAGAACTTGAGTTATGGTCAAATTACTGAACGTAGGTCACAGTGAATTTTTATGAATTTCAGCACAACTTTGTCCGAATTTGAAATGAAAACTGGTATTGATTGGTACATAATTGGTCTTAGGTGTAAACATGAAAGTTGTAGATAATTAAGTTAGCTTTCTAATGGCACTGGTTTGACTCGAAAAATGTTTTGTAAATCTCGAGTTATGATAAAAATAGTCCAAGTAGGTCTTTAGAAAATTTTAAGAAAACTTAGCTTAACTAATCCCAAGTTAGTCCAAAACTTATGGTTGGTCTCCCAACTTCAAACTTAAGTATTAGGGATTTAGTCGGAGTGTTTTATGAGTATTTGGCTTATGTTTTATTGATCAACTTGCTTTATTTTTGAAGAATGTTTTGGTTTGATATGGATGTAGTTGATTAATGTATATGTGCTTTCCGGAGATGTGTGATTTAAATATGTGTTATATCAAGATGTGTTGTTTGTAGATGTGTGACTTAAATATGTGCTATATAAAGATGTCATATTTAAATATGTGATATTTGACGATGATGCTATTTAAAGATGTGTATTTGTCGAGTCATCTAAAGATGTGCATTGTTGAGTCTTTACTTGTGTCGTTGCATTTGAGTCGTGTCGTGGCATAGCATAGTCAGCGATGGGGGCTTAATGCTTGACAGGTCCTCTATGACCTTAGCGATGGGGGCTTAATGCCTGACAGGTCCTATTTGACCTTAGCGATGGGGGCTTAATGCCCTGATGGTACCACATGCATGAGGTCTAAGTGTTGCATAGTCGTGTCGTGTCGTTTGTGAAGTGATGATGTAATTGTGAATTGATGATGTAATTTGCAAAGTGATGATGTATTCGTGATGGTGTAATTGTGACTTGTTGATGTATTTATGACGTGTTGAAGTATTTGTGATGTTATGATGTACTTGTGAATGTTTGAGATGTTTTCGTTATATGTGATGATTTGTTGATGTTGTTGATATTGTTGTTGTTGATTGTTTATTGTTGTTGTATCTTGCTAAATGTCGTTGATGTTGATAACGTTGCTGTTGCTATATATATATATATATGTATACATACATATATGAACTTGTTGATACTTGTGGTATAATTTGTTGTTGTTTCATCGATTTGATGAATTATATATTATTATTATTGAATGTGTTTCTCACCCCTTCTGTTGGAATTGCCGCCTTGTGGGCAAGTGCAGGTAATGAAGTCTAGTAGGTTGATGGCTCAAGTGTCTAGGGCTTTGATACGTAACGGGATGGGGGATCGTTATATGTTTTCTTTCATTCCTTTATGTATCACTTGGAACATGTTGTTGAAGTTTTGTTGTTGTTGGAGATTGAACTATTATTGAATAATATTTTATCATGTTGAGGCCTTTGCGCCAAGGATATTAATGTAGTTGTTGGTTATGATTCTAAATAAAGATTTTCCGCTGCAGATTTTTATAAAATGAAGTTGTTGATATTTAAATGGTTTTATATTCTATTTAAATAAATTACGAAAAGTAGATGTAATACTCCGTTGATGTTGAACTCTGATTATATTAGCATTATTACGTTGTTTTGGGAAACGGGGTGTTACACCAACTATGGAGGATAAAATCGACAAGACCGATCCATAAGAGTTCCTAACATCCTTTAATTCCAAAATGAAGATTGAACAAGATTTAGATGTCGTTAACTTCATATTCTTCCTGTTAATCTTGAAGCAAGTTGTTTTATTGTGCTTCTCCTACCTCCCTAGGTGATCGGTGAGAACCTGGAAGCAACTAGATGAGATGTTTGTATCTTTTTCCACCATAAGTCGCATCACATTGAAGAGTTCAACGTACATACTCAGTCTTCGGAAGCGTTAGGATGAATCATTGAAGGCTTCATGGATCGTTTTAATGAAAAGGCTTCCGTCGTCAATAAGGACCGACGTCTTGATGAGGATGTATGTATATAGACGGAAACATGGAATACATACCCAATTTCACCCCCTTACCGAGCGACCTCGAAGGACTTTCTGGGAAGCTTGCGATGCGAATTCATTAATATGCCCCACTAGAGGTAGACCAAGTTAGGAGAAGATTGAAACCTTTACTATGAATACCACAAAATACATAGTCACTAAATTGATGAATGTACGAGTCTGATGATCCATATTTAGAGGCTTATCCAAGAAGGACGTATGATAAAATATGTGGAAGGGAAAGAGAGCTCCCGAGAAGGGTAGTTGCATCGTCCACAAAGTGGGAATTCAAGAACCCCTGAAACTAGTAGAAGGTCCATGACCCCAGAAAGATGACATGAAAGTGATGAGCAAATAGCTAGGAGATCTACCTCGAACCACCACCTTGGGAAATCAATTGAGTGTTTTTTTAAGGATTCAATCCTTTCTGCATTTAATTTGGTTGGCATGCGTTTGAATTATTTGAAAAGAGAAAATTTTAGAACTTTCCGTCATAAGGAGCTTTCCGCACCTCATTTGTTGGATAAAGTAAAAATCATCATCTTTATCATCTGAGAAAGGCCAATAACTCGAATTCACCTTTTGAGTTGAATTTTTGGTGTCATAATCCATCTATTTTAAAAGGCTTAATTGCAGTTTTAACCTCCTAACTTTCACAAAATTGCGATTTTGGCCCCCTAAGAAAAAAAACCACAAAATGGCCCCCTAAGTTTTGCATCTGTAACAGTTTTGGCCCCCCAAGACCAAAAAAAATAACACGTGGCACCTCGCTTAGGGTGCCACTTCAGCATAGACCAAGTCAAAATTGGTATTGGGGACCAAAATTGCCAAAAATGCAAAACTTAGGGGGCCGTTTTGTAGTTTTTTTTCTTAGGGGCCAAAATCGCAACTTTGTGAAAGTTAAGGGGTTAAAACTACAATTAAACCGTTTTAAAATTGATTAAAATGTGACCGTATACATTCAAATGTTTCCATATGCTTTATGTAAACTTGGTGTCATAATTTCACTACATATTGTCCCATATTCAATACTAATTATTAGTTTCTATAACACCGTATTTACTTAAAAGATGCTTCAACAATTTTCATCCTACAACTTTATCACATAACAAAATAAAATATCGTAGAAATAAAGAATAATAACACATGCAAAGTAGATTTAAATGTTAGCACATGAAAAATAGATACTAGAATAGCACCTAAGAATAATAACATCAAAAAGGTAAAAGTATATCAACATGTAATTAATTAAATTTTAAATTTTTGGTTAAAAATTCTTCAATGTTAAACCCATAACAACAATAATACATGATACAAAATTAGTGTTAGACGTTTTAGAGGAATCGTAGAAGCAAGAACTCCTTTGTATGCTATAAGTACATCATTTCTCTTTTTTATATGTTATAAGTATCTCTAACAAATTCATTATGATGATCCAAAATCAATGTTAGTCTGTTGTTAAAAGCATACATTCAAGCGTATATCAATAATTTTATCACACTTTTGATAAGAAATTACCTCATCGAAATTGAAGAGACACACATTAATTTTGACAGTCGATATCTCAGCTATGTTGGCACCCATGAAATTGTATGTCAAATACAACTATTGATAAAAAAGAACAACAAAACAAAAAAAGCTGAGTGAGCGACATGATTCCAAATGCGCCTCACATCGGTTTCATAATCATGAATCTGTCTTGCGTGATCTTGCATTATCAAATTCAATTTTGCAATCCTTTCACTCAATTCAATAAAGTTGACATTATTATATTGATATAATTCATTTTTTTGAAACATTTGAAAGACAAGATTAAAATTAATTTCTCTAGTAGACCCATTTTCAAGTAAAATATAATTTATTTTGTTATGAAAAGTATCTCAATTTTTTGGATAATAAATATCACCAATATTTTTAATATTAATGAGACACATTATTAAGAACAAAGGGTCCAAAAAAATCACAATTTCTTTGATAATAATTTTTTTTGGCACATTACTATGAACACCCAATTTTTTTTTTTTTTTATAGGAAGGGTGTATATATAAATCTTTGTGCTATACGAGGGAATATATAGCAAATCACGCAAAAAAGGTCAAAAACATTAATAGACTTCAACCCAACTCTTTATCATATTAATGTTTGAAGTTTTTCGATGAACTTTACTATACATACCCCTCCATCAATTAAATATTTCTATATACACTCTCCTGCCAACCGTGCCCATTCAAGTTCTAAGGTTTCAAAGAATTTCCCAAAAAATTAAAGTAAATTCCAACAATAAATAAATAAATAAAAACAAGTGTTAGCAAGTTTAAGAAAAATAAATAAAACTTTAGTGCTCCCGCCAATATGATGCCAGCAAGTTTCAATGATATCCTATTTTTTCTTTTTGTAATCAATGTAAGATAAGACCCTAGCAGTTACGTGTGTTAGTTGCAAGTTGTTTCTTATATCTTTGTTTCAAACAAATAATACTCTCGAGATTTTTCATTAAATTTTGTAGTTTTTCCCTGTTAACTATTGAACTATGGATGTGGTGACTTCTACGACGCTACCATTTCAGGTTTTGAACACTCCCTTGGCCAGACATAAACAATCACGCAATAATTCGTAATTTTTTTGAAATAAGAACACACTTTTTTTAATTAATTACAAATTCATATGATCAACACTACACTTATGATTTACTCACATGCAATGGCAGATCTCTTCAAAAGCGGAAGTGAGTCACATGATTTGGAGAATTCTATATGAATTTTAATAGTTTTTATAAGAAGCTAAATCAACTCACTTAAATTATCATCAGAGAAAATCAAACTTAAAATCTTGAGAAATAACACACTCTAATGACCCAAGCCAACACCATCAAACCAAACAAGCTAAGAAATTATCAGGTATATAAAGAATGAAATGGTTCTCAGCAAAACAACAGAAAAACCAAACAAAACACGAACTAAAAACACAACCTAAGAAACAAAAACAAGGCACTAAAGAGGATTAAACCACCCGTTGTGATAGTCTAAATGATCATGAGATGGGTATGCCGCTTTTAACCACCAAAATGACTGAAGTTTAATTTTATCACATGAGATTTGCATGTTTTCCTCGTTGTGCTGAAAAATGCGCTTCTTTCTTTCTTTTCATATAATTCACACAGAACTGAGCCAAAGAACATGCATAATTTTATGTAGATTTTTATAGAAACCTGCAAGAGAAGTAAAATGAGCAAAATGTTATGATATAGAGCCTGGACTTGTTGTGAAACATCCTAACCAAAGGAAGATCAAAGAGCAATCTTCCCAAACGAACCACATCAGTGCCTGGACTTGTTGTGACACATCCTTACCAAAGGAAGATCAAAGAGCAATCTTCCCAAACGAACCGCATCGAACGAACAAATGATTAACATCATCATCCATGCCACAACCTCCCAGGCACATATGGTCATTATTCTGAATAACCCCCATTCTGATCAAATTGTCCTTGTAGAAATACAGATGTGTAGAAGTTGCCAAACAAAAATACTAACTTCGAGAGGAACCACCTTATTCCATAGAATGTCTGGACAACATGTCGGGGGGGGGGGGGGGGGGTGTCATGATTCGTCGATGATAGAAAATGATAATCGCCGTTAACAAAATACTTTTTAGATGGATTTAAATGCCATCATTCTACCAACTTGCAAACGGTAGATATCACCAAATCACTGCACTCCTTCGCCTAATTTTCCTCCCAAGCTATCAACCTCATGCGCCATTTTCACATCTCTCTGTTCACACTCCAACCTACATAAAATATCTCTGAAACAATGACATGTTTATTTTTAGTTAAATCAAATTGCCTATTGAACCAAGTCTTTAAATTACCTCCATCCACCCACGAAGCCTGCCAAAATAGTGTTGAGGACCCATTCCCCACATCCCTCACGATGTTCTCCTCCAGCCAACACCCTATACTCCCAACCTAATTCCCTCCCGAATCATATTAAGATTCTTCCACTAAATACACCCGGCCCTCTCCCTCTCTACAACGCAAACGGCCCCCTTTTCACCATACTTTGTAACTAATACCGTATACTATAAACTACCATTTTCCTTTAACATCTTCCACCATAATTTTTCTAACAAAGCCAGATTAAACTCCATAATCCTCATCACTCCCAAACAACCATTTTCCTTATTCAAACAAAAATAAAAAAAATAAAAAAATACTTAATAGAGGAAATAATACATGTGGGGAGCCTCGAAGAAGGAAATAAAGTAATATTGGAGAGAAGAAATGACAAATTTGGAGGAAATATTTTGTCTTTTATTGAAATATTTTTAAATTAAAAAATAATGATGTAAGAGGATATTTTTTCACAATTTGTCTAGGAATCATAAAATGTCAGGAACAGAGCTTTATGGCTTTCACACAATAGAGACCAAATTGCTAACATAATTCAATGATTTTGCTGGTCGTAGGAGTTGTGAAGAATATGATAGGTTAAGAGTTAACATCAATTGAGATATTCATGAGAATGAAGCGCTTCTTGTAGCAATAAAATTGGTAGGAAGTGGCACACCTTTGTTGTTAGTTTAAGCCAAAAACAAAGAAGGATATCATTTGTTAAATATTTAAACCATAAAAGAGTAGCAAAAATCGTTAATTAAGGTTTTAACAAGTCTTAAAAGGGGACCAACAGAGGTCACAATCTTCCTCAAATTTTTTAAACTTTTTTTTAGTCAAGATTACACTTCTTTTATTCTATTAGTATGTTATGTTTTATATTTTGTTCTCTGAACTTTATATGCGATTGTATAATGGTTTTTTTTACTCAATATATTGACCTTTAAACACTTACGTTTCTAGGTTTAGTACTTTAGTTGCACTAATTTTTAACTAGAATTCTCAACAGCGAAATAAGTTAGGTTTTGTTTTTTTCTTGGGCCATCTTACTTATTACCAATGACTAGACCATTGACCCGTGCGTTTGCACGGGTCATTTTAAGAACTGTTAGAAATAAAACAATGTAGTTCGCTTGAATGTTAAAATTGTCGTAACTGAAATCATAATATTAATTACCATAGAAGTTGATATTGTTCCATAATTCTAGTACATCGTTCATGTTACTTTAACAAAGGTGTAATACGTGTGAGTAGAGTCTGATGGTTAAAATAAGAAGTATTGCTTATAACGATAATTCCAAAACTGATGCACTTGAAGTGGAATAAAATTAGGAAATGTCCAACATTTTAGGATAAAGATTAATACAGAAAATATGAAATTATTATTTTGTTGGGGGACTTGGTTTGACTTTTTAATTGGCGTGTAAATAGGGAGGGGCGCAGAATTAATGACTTGCAAAGTCTTACTTAATATTTGAATAAAATAAAGTGGTAATGGCAAAAACAATCTTGAAAAGGTGTATATCACATACAACTAATTAGGCAAGAAATGTGGATGAAATCCACTACTTGATTCAATCATAGAGATTAGGTTTTGGATTTTTTGTTGTCATAAATAGAGGAAGCGGAGCACATTTTCTGCAAAAAATAAAATAAGATGAGGATGAAATCTCTTAGTTGATTGAATCAGAGTAATTAAAATTTTTGTTTATAATTACCATAAAAACAGGAAGGGCTTGAAGTGAGCATGAAATAATTATGGTTGTTTAAGATATTCTAAATTATTCACGTCGTGGATTATTCGATATTATAAAAAATTTGGTATATAATTGGTTAAACAATAGGTCTAAAAAGTTAAACATATTACCAAATGTTTCATAAATTAATTGCTAGCAAGTGACCAATATTGAATTTCATGATATATAAGAGAAAAATGAAATCGATGTGAAGGGAATAAGACAATTAATTTATTGAAAATCAACTATTTGATTCATGTTACTAAAAGTCATGGTTTGTTACTAAAACCAGATAATTGTTACTAATAATGTTACTAAAAGTCTGTAATTGTTACTAAAAGGTAGAAAATGTGTTTTGAATATTGTTGTCCCCAGAGAAATAATATTTTGGTTCTGATAAGGGAGGAAAGATGAGGGAAAAGTGAATCAGTATAAGATTAAGGAGAATATCCCTGGAAGTAAATCGTTTCCATAAAAGCAGGCAAATAAGTTGAACTTAATCGCAGAAACAGGAAAATCAGTTGACTACGTGAGAAAAAATTATGGGAATTAAATATGATAGTTAATCGCTTTCAAAGGAAAAATTATGCCAAGAAAAATTTCTGCGAATTAAATAGAATTTAATATATGTGATTAATAGCATTCAATGCATTAATTTAGGAAATCACGGTTAGGTTTAGAAGGAGGGAAATTTGGCAAAATTTGTAGGTTAAAATTAGGGCAACAAGGTTAGGTTTATGAATAAGAGATTTGTAGGTTAAAATTAGGGCAACAAGGTCAGGTTTATGAATAAGAGATAATAGATGCATTAATTTAGGAAATCATGGTTAGGTTTAAGAGGAGGGAAATTTTGCAAAATTTTTAGGTTAAAATTAGGGCAACAGAATTAGGTTTATGAATAAGAGATGCATTAATTTAGGAAATCACGGTTAGGTTTAGGAGGAGGGAAATTTGGCAAAATTTTTAGGTTAAAATTAGGGCAACATGGTTAGGTAGGGAAATTTTGCAAAATTTTTAGGTTAAAATTAGGGCAACAGAATTAGGTTTATGAATAAGAGATGCATTAATTTAGGAAATCACGGTTAGGTTTAGGAGGAGGGAAATTTGGCAAAATTTTTAGGTTAAAATTAGGGCAACATGGTTAGGTTTATGAATAAGTGATAAGTGATAAGAGATAAAAGATGCATTAATTTAGGAAATCACAGTTAGGTTTAGGAGGAGGGAAATTTGGCATAATTTTTAGGTTAAAATTAGGGCAACAGAGTTAGGTTTATGAATAAGAGCATTAATTTAGGAAATCACGGTTAGGTTTAGGAGGAGGGAAATTTGGCAAAACTTTTAGGTTAAAATTAAGGCAACAGGGTTAGGTTTATGAATAAGTGATAAGAGATAAAAGATGCATTAATTTAGGAAATCACAGTTAGGTTTAGGAGGAGGGAAATTTGGCAAAATTTTTAGGTTAAAATTAGGGCAACAGAGTTAGGTTTATGAATAAGAGATGATAAGAGATAAAAGATGCATTAATTTAGGAAATCACAGTTATGTTTAGGAGGAGGGAAATTTGGCAAAATTTTTAAGTTAAAATTAAGGCAACAGAGTTAGGTTTATGAATAAGAGATTCACGGTTCACAATTTTATCTTGAGTTCATCCTTATATGTTTTCATTTTCGTTGTTTCTTACTTTCTTTCTCTTCACTTGAAAAGCGCTTTAATCTTATCATTTATTGGCAAGCTTTGAGGTAATTATCTTTCTTCTATCGTTCAAATTGTATACATATTTGTTCATTTGTGGTCTAGTTTTATCCTTTGAGATGAGATTGCTAGGAAATTTACCACAAATATAGTAATTGATAGTTTTATATATAAAAAACAACGTCGATCACAACTTCAAATGTTAGTTTTTGTTACTCTTTTTATATTTGATGACAATAACTTTGGAAATATCTTATAATTCTTGTATATATGTTATGCTTTTAAAATTTTATTTTTTCTTTACTAACTTATTTTAAAACACAACCCCTTTAAACATAATTCTTGGCTCCGTGAACAATATCACATTGGTGGCCAATTTAAAAGAATGTCTAAGAGAATATCACCTATATACATAACTTGTTTACATGTAAATATTTAATAGGATTTCAATCACTCCAATCAAACACTTCTAGAAAAATCATCAAATGGGTACTACTAAAAAGAAATGGAAGTCGGTGCAAATCAGCTCATATTCTTGTTCTTGTAAAAAAGAAGAAGCTCATATCTTGTTTTTTAAGAGACATTTTATTCCATCTAGTGGGGATGTTTAATGAGTTGCACATTAGAGAGTAGAGAGTTCCTCTATATGACTTGGTCTCTGTTAGCTATGTGTTTTATGCTCTAGTGGGAATGTCCAGTGAGTTGGGTTTTTATTTGTGATACTCAAAAGTCTAAATACAGTAGTAATATCTATGTGTTTTATGCTCTATATTTTTTTTAAAGTATGTTAGAAAAAAGTGAAAAATTCAGGGTTCAAACTATAATCTCTATATAATATGGTTCTTGCAACTATCAACAAAATTGTACTTACAAATTTTTTTGTTCTCTATATTTTTTTCGATGAAGTACTCTAGTGACTAGAAATTCATCATTTAAGGTGAATAAGTGAAGAATCTAGAATTCTAACCCCAACCCTTGCATATCGTAATGTTTATGTCAATTGAGTTATGTTCACAAGAATCTATCCTCGTGAGCTTTGTTCAATTGGTAGGGACAATACATAATATATTCAAGATTTGGAGTTCGATCCACAACCAACCCAAAAAAAAAATGTTCACAAAAATCTTTTCCACTCTATATTTATTTCCTTTATTTAGGATTTTTGGTTGAAGCTTAACATGCATGAATATCATTATAGGGGATTACTTTTAGGCACATAACAATTATTCACAAACACCTAGAAAATTGATAGGTAACTACCATTTGCTCTAAAATGGTAGTAAACTACCATTCGACGTTTTTTATATCGGTCAAATCACTTTTCAAAATCAGTTTAATCAATTTAAAAAACACCAAAACAACAATTAACTATCAGTGGGGTTTTTAGGCGCCTCTGAACTATTATTAGATACCTAAAAAACAATCTTCATCGTTATATATAAATAACAAAGACCCAAGCCTATTCCACTCAAAAGAAAAAGAGACCCAAACATATGAAAATTGCTCTTGTCACTCTTGTTTTTACTCACAAGCACTGCAAGTATACCAAAATACCCCCGATGGCAATTAATTGCCGCCAGACTATTTTAGTATTTTAACGGTGCTTGGGAGAAAAAATAAAGTGGAAAGAGCAATTTTCCAACCCTATTAATTTAGGACTTCTCAGCAACGGTACCAGCCCAATATTAGAGATGTATGACAATGAGGCCTAAAGTAACAGAAACTAAATCCACAACAGAGTTAGAATAATCCTACAATGTTTTGTTGCTGTTTTACACACCCCCTCACCTTATTGTGGTTAAACCGGTAAGGACTGCTATTCTGGTTCACTACAAATATAAACCTTATTTTGTTCATAAAGTATCAAAAACTATGAATGGATGAGTTACTGTACCTTGGATTTTTAGATAATGATACGTTGATGAAGAGGATGGGGGAGTGAATAGATATAATTTGCTTTGAAATATTGAGTATCAATTAAAGTAATATATATATATATATATATATATATATATATATATATATATATATATATATATATATATTGGTCTTAAATGAAGTCACTACAAGAAACTTGCCATTTAACAACGGCAGAAACCGTTGGTAAAGGTCTTAAAAGTCGTTGGTATAGGTCATAAAACTTATACCAACGCCCACCTGCTACCGTCTAGGATACTATGCTTATACCAACGGCAAGAATGTCGTCCCAATAGCTTATACCAACGGAAAATTAGCTTGATGCTATAGATTTTGGAGCTATAGCAACGACATTTTACACCTATTAAATAGTTTTAGTCAACCTCTATATCCGTTGGTATATGACCAAAATGTCTGTTGCTATAGGTTCTTATTTTCTTTTTTTAAAATAAAATTCACCCTAATATAAATATTTTTTAATAATAATTAAATTTTCACAATAATTCCTGACAAAAAAATAATATATTCGACTATACTTTTTTATTGCACTACACAAAATCTAAGGTAACATCAAAGAAAATTTCAATTATATATTCAAAGTAGTAAGTCTTACAAACATATCAAAATAACAAAATAATGTCAATTTTATATAATAACCAACACAAAAATAGATACTACATCAAAAAAAACACTAGATGAACCTAAACATATCCAAGATAATTTTTTTTTTCTAATCTCCCTCTCTTCCGTCTTCATCACTGCATCGACTTGAAGAATTTATCAGGTTTGGAGTACTAGCACCATTTGTGGCCTATTAAAAATAAAAATAAAATATGTTACAAACTCTACTTAATTCATGTTATCGTAATATTCGATATCTGAACTCGAAAAGTAAAATATCAATTATATAATATACCTGTTTTGCAGCTTGTAAAATATCATTCAAATCTTTTTGAGATAATTGATTTTGTATCACTGACATCATATTTGTCATAACCACATTTGTCCTCTCTTGACTTTCTCGCATATGACTTTGTATACCAACTGATTGAGAAGTTTCTGCCTCATTATTATGTTTGTTTAGTTCTTCCTGAAAAATTATAAGATATATAGATTATAAGAATACATTTTAAAAGAGAATTCATTAATATGACAATCAAAACAATTGAAAAGGGTCACTTTTATGTCATAATCATAACAAAAATGTTCATTAAAATAGAACATTTGAACATAATTCAGAACAGAATTCAAAACAAAGTTCATTAATTTAAAACAAAATCCAGAACATAATTAAATTAGAACAACTGAACCAAAACAATTAAAACAGAATAAGCAGGATCAAAGTAATGGTTGTGGATGGTCATTCGAATAGGGGACCGCTAATTCGAATATATCAAACACTTCATATGCAACACAATAATAGAGTCAAATTAAGCACACAAATGCAAAACATATTCAATTATTTTTGAGTGAAATTATCAAACACTTCATGATATTGTAGATCGAAATTGTAACAGAAGAAGGACACTGAAATCTCTGTTGGCGATGAAGGTTGGGTTTGGTTGTCCGCCTGTGCATCATATAGAAATCAAGAGGTTAAATTTAAGTTTAAAAAAATTTAACTCATCGTACTAGTGTTGAGTTCACAAATATGACAAAAATTCATACAAAGCCGATTCTGACATGTGCTAACAGCTACACTGAACTAGAATACGAAAATTAGTACATGTTCTTGATTCAATTTTAAAGTGCACCAATACTCCTTCTAGCAAAGCTAATACACTACAAAAAGCAACCTATTGGTAAATACATCAGCACTTCACCTAGAATTGTATACGTAAAAGATAGTAAAATCACACACGCATTGAACCAATTTCAACGAGAAATTAAATTAAAGATTATCAAATAAAAAGAAAAAATATGAGAAGATCGAACACATTCAATTGTTAACGAAGATCGAAAAGTGACCTACGTCTATCAGAAAAAAGCAATTCCAGTGTTAATCAAAGAATTCAGATCAATATTAATATGCAAAGCGAGAATAATAGAGTGAAAAATGGAGGTATAACATAACATCATAGAACAAAATCCATTCAGAAATGTCTTAAATATGAAGCTAGGACCTTGGCATTCAGAATGTGACGCCAAGTTCACTTGGCCCCAATACTCTTCAGTCATACCATATTTCACTATATTATTTTATACTAACTTAAGCCACTTCAATTAGTTTGACGTGAATTACCTCAACTACCTATCAACTAGAGAATGAATAAAGAGAAAAAGAATAAAGTATTAGAGAATGACTAACCTCTATGACTTGTGGGTAGCTTAAGGTCTTGTAGTGATCCTGAAGAGTTGTCATTGTTTATATAAAGCAAGCAAATTATACATCGAAGACAATTTTTTTCCTGAATTAATATTAACTCTACCATTTTTTTCCAAATCAGCCACGTAATATAAAGCAAGCAAATTATACATCGAAGACAATTTAACATTTACCACATGTCACTTTTAGCCTTATAGAATGGTATCTTAGTCAAGCAGGACCTATTCTTAAAGAAACATCTACACAATGGGATTTTGCTTGAACCATTAAATCAATCAAATAGTTACTTATTATCAAATTTAAAGCTACCAAACATAAATAATTCAGTTTAAAACTTTCAATACCTTTTTCCACAAAACATAATGCTCTTTATTATCAAATTTGTGCTATATTGTAAAATTTTCATTAAAATGGCATCATCAGAGTTTTTTTATTTCTTTTGACAAGGGACACATTAAATTGGCATGATGATTTTCTAGTTTCTAGAATTAATGCAAAGCACATAGAAGGGGGTGTAGTTTTTCACAGTTACAATCTTACACAAAAAAAAAGAACATCAAGTCTTATGCTATCACAGTGGAAGGCTGTAGCTGCTGTTTTTCAGTTTGGTGTGTCAATTCATTGCAAGCCGTCGTAACTAGTTGTCGTGGCTGTTTTGGTACTGATATAGGGCATCTGCTGCTGCCTGCCATCACAGGGCCAAAAATGGACTTGTTTTCTGTGGGATTTTGCTAGTTTGTAGGAGTTGAATGTTAGTGGGGGATTTTTTGGTTTTGAGGTTTGTCCGCTTATATACGGAACCTTTGTACTTTGCTTCTGTATCTATGCAGCTTGTACGTCTTGTACGAGGCTTTCAATAATATTTACTATTTCAAAAAAAAAAAAAAAGTCTTATGCTAACAAAATGTTTCTTTTTTTGTATACAGGGTTGGAGTTTTTAGGCAAGACCTATAAAATAGATTCACAATGGGTTGGAGTTTGTTTGTACCCTGCCACGGTAGAAGCTTTGTAGCAAAAGTGCTTAATGTGATAAGTTAACACAATCTGACTCACTATAATTTCGATACGAAAGTAGATGAAACAAAGATGTGATACAAGGGAATTGAAACTATGTGGTACTACTTCGCATCATAAACAAGGGAATTGCAGAACCCTTTCAAAAATTCAAAAATCTAATCTAAATCCAGTTGCAAACTAATAATCTTCAACAAAATCAAAAGTAATATACTACCAATATTCAACAACAATCAATCAAAATCCAAAATTAATAATATGAACTTAATCAATTTCATGAGCTAACACTAAATATTGTTCAAATCAAAACAGTCATGGTTATTGTCCAGAAAGTTTTCACTTTTCTTAATCCCAAATTTTCATGGAAATCAAAACCAAAAAGACCTAGAATTATCAATTTCATAAATAAATAAATAAATAAATAAATCTAAGGCATGAAAATTTCGTAAACCCTAATTCCCAAATCATAGAACAAATTGTGAAAGAATAAACATACCTTTGTGGGGAGAATGAGTGACGAAGAAAGTGAGTGATGGAGGTTCCGAGAGCGATATCTGTGCGAGTGACAGCAGCAAGTGAGTGAGAAGGTTCCGGAGATTCAACATCAGTGTGGAGGCAGAAACTTTGTAGAAATTGATTAAAGTGGGCGGAGGAAGGTTGGAGTGGCGGAGTAACAGCGGCGAAAAGGTTTGATGAGGGAGGGAGGTTCGAGTGGCGCGCGGAGGCAGGAAAAGAGAGAAGATGGTTCGATTGAAGAGAGAAAGTGAGAAAGGATATAACTATTAACTTAATTAATAGATAGATTTAATTTAGTAATTTATAATTAATATTAGTATTAATATTTAATTAATTATTATTAATTATTAAAAGAAGGAAAGTTGATTCACAAAGAAAATAAGGAAAAGTTTTTATTTTAACAAAAATAAGAAGGAAAAATTTCTAAGTCGAGTGGTCAACCAACAAACCGACTTAAGCAAATGACTTCTTAGGTCATTTGGTTAACCTAAAGACTTAAGAAATTAATTATCAATATTTTCTTTTCACTATTCATCAACCTTAAGTCGGGTAACTCTTATAACCGACTTAAGAAAGTTTAAAAGAATTGCAAAAATGTCACCGCGTCACTTGTTAAGACGGGTGGCAGCGCGAACCGACTTAAGCATGATTTTAAAAAGTATTTTTTGTACTATTGTTTGGAGCCAATGGAATATTTGGTGAAAATGTTTGGCGTTTTTTCATTCTTAATTCTTAACCTATAGCAACGGGGTATTGAAACATCAGTTGCCAAATTTTATCTATAAAAATAAGTTTAACAAATTTAGCCGAACAATGGCCAATTTACATTTAGCAAATATTTGATTCCAAGTGATAAGAGGATTAAAATAAATTAGTGACTAACGGCATAATCAAATGTCAATTTTTCAAAGTTATATGAATATATGTATATATCGAATACTTGCCTTGTTTCCATCCTCCAACATTAGTGCCAGTAAGGACATACACATTAATATAAAAGGGATTTTAGAATATATTGATACGAGTATTTAACTAAAATCATAACTATTCTGACTATATTAAAATTATTCTAACTCAAGGGTTATAAATTATATGGCATAAGTTTACTACCGAAAAATGGAGGGTTTACTATCTAAAGGAACTCACCTTATAGATTTCTGATAACTTCTTAACCACGGGCTCAAGCAATCAGACCTCACCATAATCCGTACAAGCATCCTTTACACCAACATGAAAACAATTGCTTCAGCTCAAAGTCTACAACAGTCCCCAAACTTCAAAATCGTCTACAGAATTTAATACTGGACCATAATCAGTGAAACTGGTACCAAAATGTCGGTCATTACGTTAGCTAACCATAACAACAAAGTTCACTGAATTCCAAGCTACATAGAAAGAGTTATTACCGTTTTAGTGAAACCTTGTCCCAAACCCGTAACCAGAATCCAGCAGAAATTACCAATCTTCAAATGCGTTTTCCGAATCCGTTTCTAATCCAAATCATACGAAATTTATATCCGATTTGAAGTGAATTGAATGTAGAATCTAAAAATCCAGCAAACACGTTTCTGTCAGCTTTCTAAAACATGTTATTCACCAGTTAAGCACTTCTGACTGTTTGTAAAATAGCTTAACCGACAACTTATGGTTTTTAGCTTCTAGCTTTTCATTCCAAACAGCAACAACGACAATTCTGATACCATTAACGGTCCAAAATAAACAATCATTCACATTCAAATGCTATATCTCAATCTCATTTTCTAACATCTCACACAAACACCCAAGGTGGGAACTAAATTAGAGAACTTACATTTGATTAGTCTGAACCCTTTCCAAGCTTCCACACCCAAACTTAGGACCCAGTCACTGATCTGTGTTTCTTGTTCCTCTACCAGCTCCTAAAAGCCAACAATCCACAATCAAGTCAGCAATACGTGCATACAACCACTGAAGCTTGAAGAATCAACATTTCAAGTATGAGAAAGGAAGTGATGATTCGGCCAGCAAGGAAGAAGAAGAGAAGTAGGAGTTTAATACATAAATCACACTTTAAATCATCCAAGATTCATGATAGAAAGATTGCATGTTTAAAGGGTTTGGAGCTTAATTGAATTTTATGAGATTAGGGGTGAAGAGAGTGAAGCCGAGAGAGATGGAAAGAAGGGAGAAAACTTCTGATTTTCTAAACTTACAGAGAGAAAGATCATGAGGAAATGAAATAATAGGGACATGATACACTTAATTGGTAATAATTTAATACTGATGAACGGGGTATTACATGAGCAATAACTGATTTTGAGAAAACTAATTGAAGGAGATTATAAGAAAAACGATTATGATAAAAGCGATTATGTTTTGGAGCCAATGGAATATTTGGTGAAAATGTTTGGCGCTTTTTCATTCTTAATTCTTAACCTATAGCAACGGGGTATTGAAACATCAGTTGCTAAATTTTATCTCTATCAACTCTTTTTTCTGCAGTTGCTAAAAGTGACCGTTGCTATATGGCAAATTTCTTGTAGTGAGTGGTAATCGACTGAAATTAAACTCACACAACTGTGAGGTCTCGGGTCACGACATCCGGCCTTACAATTTCGGCATTTGCCAGTTGAGTTAGGATATGTAATAAAGAGTTACTTGTGGACTTCTAGAAAATATCATTTCATAAAAAAAACCACCATTTTTATTGTTTTCAAGAATCATGTTAATTTTTTATCTCGCCGACACTTTTGGTATTTATGGACATACACAGACGTATGAAAGATATTAAGAACAATATTTACCAAATAAAGTAGCAAATTAATTGACTGAAATTCATATAATAATTTAAAGTTACATAATCGAACAATTACATGGCGGTTCCTCTTTCATGACCTAACCTTACGAGAATTAGGCACTCATAATTCCTAAATATATACAAATAGATATGAACAAGAAAACACGGGAAAAGTATCACCAGTTGATGATTCCTTGGCTCCCAAATGGCCATGGTTGCTCCGGTCTAACCAAAATTGTGTTTTTGCCTCTATTGGCTCGTCAAAAGGCTTTTCCCACTAACCTAGGTTCCTGTAGGAAAGCGTTTACTTAATTTCTATGGGAAGTTAGCTCGCGATGCAAGAATAGATCTCGTGATGCGAGATGGGCAGTGAGCTTCTCTTTGGTATGACTTTCTATTCTTGCGATGCTGGATTAATAGCCCACGATGCGATAAACAGTAGCGAACACCTTGCATTTCCATAGTGTTTTGCGATGCAAAGCTCATAGCCATGATGCGATATTGACAGTAGCCAACTCCTTGGTTTCATCACTCCTTGCTCTGTTTCTTCTCACCAGAACATCAATAATGACTATGCCTAAAACATCATCAACGATAAACTTGTAAAAAGCATAGCACAGTTACAAAGTTGTCTAGTTTGGGAGGATTTTCATGGCTAGTCTTTTTCCATTATTTTGTTCTTTCATGACTTTTTAAATGACTTCTTTACAAAACTCGACTAAAACATACATAAACTACCTACTTAATCTCTAAAACGACTAAAAATGAACTAAAACCCCTATATAATTTTTTTGTCATCAAAGGATAGTTTTGAGGACCAAATTCTCTATTTTTTTTTTGAGTGTCACTAATTAATATAAATTAGTCTATGGTTGGTCAGTGATGTTTGAGGATCAAAGAGAATGTGTGATATGTGGTTTTTGGAATAAAAAAGACAATATGTAAAAATAAGTGCATATTGGTGACTAGGATAAGAGAGATATGATAAACTACCATATCACATTTCAATCTATTTTTGGCGAGTCAACGTTATATGAGAGAGAGAATACGATAACAATTTTTATTTTTGGTGATCGTAACACTTCTTATTTTCATAGGGTTGCCAAAATTAAATCTTCCTCCAAGCCTATTTTATTTTTTAAAAATGGCCCTATTAGAATTGAGAATCCAGCAGATATCGAGGCTCATGTGCTTGACTATTTTCAGAATATTTTTGGAGTGGAAAATGTATGTATTCAAAATGATTTAATTGCTTATAACATCCCTTTGCTGGTTATGGAGGCAAATAATATTTTTCTGACTAAAGCGCCGCTTGTGGAGGAAATTAAAACGATGGTTTTGGTGGGCATTTTTTCAGCATTTTTGGGATATTGTCAGGGCTGATGTGGTTGTGTTGGTTCAAGATTTTTTCTATACGGGTAACTTAATTCCAAACTTGAACGCTATTATTATTGTGCTAATTCCTAAAGTGTCTGGGGCTAATTCCATGGGTGATTTTTTGCCTTATTGCTCTTGCTAACTCCCAATTCAAAATGATTACCAAATTTTTGGGCGATCGACTTGTTGTGATTGCTATGCGCATTATTTCTGTTCGCCAGAGAGGGTTTGTCTGTGACCGTCATATTTCAGATTGTGTGATTGTTGCTTCTTAGGCCATTAATCTCTTGGATAGGAAACAGTTTGGTGGTAACATGGATTTAAAAGTTGATATTAAAAAAGCCTTTGACACACTCGATTGGAATTTCTTGTGTTTGGTTCTTTAGAGGTTCAGCTTCTCTCAGATGTTTTGTGATTAGATTTTAGCTATTTTGCATTCAGCTCGTCGTTCGATTTTGGTGAATGGAAATGCTATTGGTTTTTTCCTTACTCTCGAGGAGTGCGTCAAGGGGATCCTCTCTCGCCTTTGCCGTTCTGTCTCATATAAGAGGTTCTAAGTAGGGCTCTTGAGCCCACACACACTTCTGGAAAATTGGAGCCTATGTATTATTGTAGGGGTATGTCTCTTCTGACTCATATCCTTTATGCTGGTGGTGTCCTTATTTTTTGTACCGGTTTGAAAAAAAATGTAAGATGCTTGTTGTGCATTTTTAACGCTTGTTCATAGGCCTCCGGTCAATTGATTAATTATGATAAGAGTAAGATTTTTACCAGTGCTATGATTGCTAGCCACAAGCTTATGCTGGTTCAGATGTGCGGGTTTTCCGTGGGTGCAATCCCTTTTAAGTACCTCGGTTGCCCCATCTTTAAGGGGAAGCCAAGATGTATTCATTTTCGTGCCATTGTTGACAAAATTAAGGTAAAATTGACATCTTGGAAAGGATCTTTGTTATCTATAATGGGTAGGGTGCAGCTTGTGAAGTCTATTGTTCATGGCATGCTTGTTTACTCTTTCCACATTTACCGCTGACCCATTTCTCTATTGAATTTGCTCGATCGTTGGATTAAATTTTTTGTTTGGAGTGGTGACATTGACTGCAGGAAAGTTTGTACGGTCGCTTGGAAATCAGTTTTTCTCCCGTGGGATGCTGGGGATTTGGACCTTAAACCTACCTGTATTATTAATGACTCCCTCCTTTTACGCTTGAGTTGGAAGTTGTTGACTGAAGAGATGCAGTGCTCCTTGCTCTTTAACCGTCATTTTTTTTGCTGCTAAGAAGCCATTGTTGCGCCACTTTAAATCCTCCATCTGGCTTGGTGTGAAAAATCATATGGTAACAATTCTAGATAACTCTATCTGACTAATTGGTAATGGTGATCTCATTAATTTTTGGTTGGACAATTGGTTAGGCACACCCTTGGTTGATATTTTTGATATTCAGGCATCTTCTCATCGACAACTTTCTACTTTGTTGTCCACGGTTATTATTGATGGAAAGCTTTAGCTCCTTGCATCCTTTCTGCTGAATCCTTATGTTGCTGCTTCTGTTGAGAAAATTTCCATTTTGGTGACTCCCCTTTTGACAAGTTTATTTGGCCGCACTTTTCTGAGGGGGTACTTACGGCCAAGTCGGCTTTTGTTTTCCTGCATCCGTATTATACTATTTTGGATTGGGCTTATGTTATTTGGCGCCCTTGCATTCCGCCATCTCACTCTTTTATTTTTTGGCGCCTCATGCATCGTAAGTTACCCACAGATGAAAATCTACGCTCTCGGGGCTGTTTGATTGTTTCTATTTGTGTTTTTTGCTTTGCCTCCGATAAGACCTCCTTGAACTCATTTCTTGATTGTGCCTTTTCCCGTCACCTTTGGCATTGGTTACAGATGAAAATGAATTGTATTATTGATATATCTTCCATAGCTTCTTTGTTGCACTGTATTCCAACTCACTGTAGCTCATAGGTTCGCGATGTGTGTGTTGTCGCAATTAGGTTCACACTATTTGGATGGTATGCAATTATCTTCGTTTTAGTTGTGAAATGGTTGCACTTCACGCAGCTAAATCCAGGATTGCTTCTTCGGTGACCTTTAGTGGCAATATTTCCAAAGGTTGTTGTTTTTCTGCTAATACTATATTGTTGAATAGTTTCCTTGTGGCGCCTAGCTTTCGTCGTTACAAGTAGATAATTCCGGTTCGTTGGAAGCCACCTACTTGCAATTGGGTCAAGGCTAATACATATGGATCTTTGGTGGGTTCTTCAGCTTCTTGTGGGGGAATCTTTCGGGATCACCTTGGTACTTTTTTGGGCAGGTTTGCGGTTAACCTGGGTGAGATCTCGATTAATGAGGCAAAGGTTATGGGGCTGATTATGGCTATGGAGTTTGCGGCATCTCATGGTTAGGTGCGTATTTGGCTAGAAAGCGATTCTACAGCAACGGTACATGCCTTTCACAAATCCTCTATTATTCCGTTGCGGTTGCGCAATCGGTGGCATGATTGTTACTTTTTGGGAATCACTTCGATTTGTTCCCATATTTTTCGTGAGGGAAACTGTTGTGCAGACAAGCTTGCAAATTATGGACATTATGTTGTTGACACGGTTTGGTTGGACTCTTTACCTACGGAGTTGGCGCAAGACTTTTTTGGGGACCGTTTCGGTCTGCTTAATTATAGGTTCCCTTATGTTGTGTTTCTTTTTGCTCTTCTTTTGAGGATTTTGGTTTGGTCCCTCCTCTTGTATATATTTTAATTTCTCCCTTTTTTTTAATAATATATATGGAGTAGGTGGTAGACGATGGATTTTCTGCATGGTATCAACCTAGTTGAGATGTTGTGGTTTCATCTTGATGCCTTACCTACATCATTGCTTATAAAAAAAAGTATTATATTATAACTCTTTAGTTAAATTTTTATCTACAGTGGAAGTTGGGTTAATAATAATAATAATAATAATAATAATAATAATAATAATAATAATAATAATAATAATAATAATAATAATAATAATAATAATAATAATATCAAGGTAATTAAAACCACATCAGACCAATCGATTTGACCGGTTTAACGAGAAACTAGACATGTATCTGATTAGCTACTAAAATCTGATATGCAAAGAAATCGGTGGAAAAAATGAATCGACAGTTGAGCCAGTTTTGTTTGAGAAAGTCTCAAAATGAAACCAATTAATATTATTATTGTTTTTATATCTAAAAATAATTTAATTTACTAGAATAAAAATATTTGAAATTCAAAATGATTTTTTTTATTAAAATTTAGAAAGTTATTAAAACTAATTTACTTTTTTAACAAATTAAATTATTTTTGTCAAAATGGTAGTTTTGTCATTTACATGTAGTGTATATCATATCATTATTTTGATTTTTATCTATACTATATATAAAGGAAACTACCCATTTCAACACACTTTTGGGTTGGAATTTTCTTTCCAAAATTACCCTTAATTTTAAATACAAGTAACACATGCAACAAAGAGATAAGAATAAATTTAAATATTATAACAAATGTAACAAACACAATATGAATACATATATATCTGTTTTTTTTTCTTTATCATTTAAAAAATATAACAAACTAGATGAGTATATTTATACTTACTTTTTCATTATCTCAATTATACCTTTAAACAACTTTTTCTATAATAAAGATTGTTGTTCATGTCATTAAAAAAAGCAACAAACATTTATATTTTTACTTTTAATCAAAACTAAAATTTCATAAAAAAAAAATACCGTTCATAATTTTCAAACGTTACCGTAATAAAAAGAGCGGAAATACGGACACGAAGTGCCCTTTTTTGCTAGTATACAATAAAGTAAATATATATTGTCTGGTTGTACCAAAAAAAAAAATTGTCTGGTAATTTATTTGGTCCACATCAAACACAAAATATGATAAATATCATATCTAATCTTTATCTAACCCTCTTATCTTATCATACTTTATCATTTTTTTACCATCAAAAAATTGAAAGGAATCATAAAAAAAATATTGCGGCATGAAAATTTTCTGTTGATTTTTGAAGGGAAATACCTATTGAGATTTTTTTTTTTGATTGGATTGGTGAGCCTTTAGTTTTTAAGATTGTATGTTAAGGTAAGTTGAGTCTCGTGGTTCATTAAGATGGACATTAAGACTAAAACAACCAAGGCACTTAAACATACTCAGCAACAAGGTTCTCATGCCAACAACAAGAGTTAAACATTCATTTATTTATAAAGATAAGGAGTCATAGTTGTAACTTTTTATAAAGATAATGGGTCAAAAAACATATTTCTCTTATTTTAGGGGTCAAAATAACATATTGCCTTAAATATGTGGTCATTTTTATTATTTTTTTAATAGAAGACAAAAATCACAATATTTTGAAACTTAAGAAACGAAAAGTATTGTTTAACTTTAAGCAAAAAATTAAAACATTCGTTTGTGTGTGACTTTATGAGTTTAATATTAAATAGACTAATCAAATTAATATATAAATCGACAGACATCTAGTAAGTAGTAACACTACTTAACGTCCGAATAATATGAATTCAGTAGTACTATTTCTTTTTCGAAAACCACTAGAAGAATATAATATTTTCGTTCGTCTATGCAACTCTATTTAACTCTCTAACATTTATGACTTAAAATCTCATTTCTTCTTTCATTCAATTTCTCTAGTTAGAGTTTTAATTTTATTATAGAGCTCAAATTTATTACCAAGAGTTGATAAATTCCATCTTGATTAATCATTTTCGAAGACACTTGTTAATATTTTTTTTAATTATACAAATATTTAATTGTACTCGATATCCTTTCGACGAACACCCCAAAATACAATAAATAATATGTTAATTACTATGCCCATCTCAAGTCAAAGATAATTATTGTATTCTTTCTTAATAATTTTTCTATTGACATTTTAACGTAATTTTGACCAGTTGAAATTAAGTTGTGTTAGTTCAATGATCATATTCCTATATGCATTATATTTTTATATATGTAATTTAATAAATAAGATATATTATTAATCTATCCTACAAAGACCGTTACATATATAATGATGTCCTACTCACGATAATCATATTATCAAGAACACTTTAATGAAGTAACTAATTTTAAGTAACTAAATTTTTGTCAAAAAGTTTGAATTCATAAGCCTGATTGAAAGTTAGCAAACAATAGAATGAAATACAATGCATTTCTCTACTGGTAATGCTTGGCTTTGTTCTTGTTTTTGTTTCAAGTTCATCCAATTTAATATGTTACAAATTAATGGAAAAATATATACATTGTATATTTTGGCCATTAGAATCAAAGAATGCGGCGCTTTGATATCATGAGACAGCGTGAATGATAAAAGGGAAATCCACTATATACCAGCAGAAAGAGATGGATAGACCCCATGCCACCATTTTGCATGTGATCATCCACTATGGCACTATCAACATTAATCTCATGAATTTGGAGCAACTTCTCCATTGTTATTGTGGGCGATGATATAGGGTTAGGTACTCAGGTGCCTTCAAATTAAAGCAAGGTAAGCTATCCAACTGTTAAAGTTAGGATATACCACAACATCCACCATAAAAGGTACTTCTCCTAATAAGCAACCTCCCTTTGTGGCATCCGAAGAATGTGTGTGTTCATATATATTATATGAATGATTTTTATAAGCATTATCTCTCTAATATCATTTGCGGGTTCCACATGCATCAAAATGCATATTCTCTCTTCAATTTTTTTTTGAAGGAAATTCTCTCTTCAATTATTATTTTACTTTAATATTAAAAAAAAATTATGTAATTTTTTTTTTGCTGAATTGTAATGAGAAAGAGTTATTGATGAAATTTATTTACTTTAATAGCATTAGAAAATTTTAAAATAAATAAATGATAGGCTAAATGACACCATGAGTCCTTTAAGTTTGGTGTTTGTAATAAATTGGTCATTTAAGTTATTTTGGTCACACATAAGTCATTTAAGTTTGAGTTTGAGTTTGAGGCTTGTATAGATTGGTCATTTAAGTTATTTTGGTCACAAATAAGTCCTTTTAAGTTTGTAAACGTTTTCGATTTAGTTCTTTTATTAACCAAACAATGATGTGGTAGAAGTATTAAATCGAAAACATTTACAAACTTAAAGGACTTATTTGTGACCAAAATAACTTAAATGACCAATCTGTTACAAACTTCAAACTTAAAAGACTTATGTGTGACCAAAATATCTTAAAAGACCAATATGTTACAAACCTTAAACTTAAAGGACCCATGGTGTAATTTAGCCTAAATGATATATACAAACAAGATTTGCTTTAAGCATCCAAATAACTTAAATGACCAATCTATACAAACCTCAAACTTAAAGGACTTATTTGTGACCAAAATAACTTAAATGACCAATCTATTACAAACCTCAAACTTAAAGGACTTATGTGTGACCAAAATAACTTAAAAGACCAATATATTACAAACCTCAAAAAATTTAGCCTAAATGATTTATACAAACAAGATTTGCTTCAAGCACCCATGGAGTGTGTGCTCGCGATTTTTGGGTATCAATCCATTAATTGGTTTTGAACCTTCAATCTTTGAACTCTCAACTTTTATTCATGGGAAGGGAAAAAGTGAGTAAAAACCCTTATGAGATCAAGGTCCCGGGGTTGGTTTCGAATAGGGAAGGTGTTAAGCACCCTAAACGACTTCGGTACTCCGAAGGAGCCTCTTGCCTAATTTATCTTGTGCTAATTAGTTACTTATTTATTTGAAAAATATTGCCTAAAGTCTAAGTGAAAGAATGGAGGGAGAAGAAGTATGTTTTTTTTTTGTTGTTTTTATTGATTTGGAAAGGCATAAGTCTTTTGCCTACAAACCCAAAAGTGGGATCAAAATCATGTAGTTCACCTCAAAAATTTCGATTGGTGAGTTGAATTGATTTTAAAAGTTTGAAAAATGTTTTTGAGAAGACAAGAGGCCGAAAGGCATAGAAGAATAAAAATGAGAGGTTGTTTGATTTTAATTAAAGAAAAGAAAGTCTAAATAATTAAAATTGATTGAAGTTTGATTTGGAAAAAAGTAAAGAAAGGAAGGCTCACTTGGTTTGTTTCCAAGGTTTGTTAAGAAAATGTTTTTGTGATTTTTTGCATATTTGAATGTTTTTGAGAAATGATTTTTCAAAGTTAAACGTAAACTAAAAAACTAAGCGTAACGACGTGAGGTAATAAAAAACGAGAAATTTACAAAGGACGTTGGATCCTAATCAAATCCTCGAGTTTGAAATGAACCTAAACTTACTAATAGTTTGATTTTAAGAAAATATTTAAAGTCCAATTATTAACCTAATTTGTCACTAATTCATTTAGTCCTTGATCGCGATTATGACATAAAACGATAAATAAAGTGTGGTGTCGGTGCATATTCTCATTATTGGATATTTACATTGTGCCTAGGTACATGCTAAAGCTCAAAAAAATGTAAATGACGAGAAAAATAAAAAATGCGGAAAGTTAAATTACATAAATCCTAAATACACGCTAATATCATGAAATTTAAACAAATAAATAAAAAACGATAACACAAATAAAATGCAAACACATAGAGTAGGCACATATGCTCAAACAAACCAAATATGCATGTAATGATTTTTCTTAGGTCTAAAATGCATGAGACAAAAAAAGGTCATTAAATGAATTAGATAAAAAATGCATGGTATGAAAGATGATTTGAATTAAAATGCATGTGATGAAAATTAAATCCATAAGTAAACTATATGATAGGACAAATATGATGTGAAAAAACTAATTTGAACAAAATGCATGAAAGTAGCAAAAATTAACATGTAAGAGAAAAAGATTTTTCAAAGAAACAGGGGGGTGCAGCAAGCATACAGGGGGGTTAATCAGCACAGACAAATCAGAAGAAGGAAGAAGATTGGGCCTGGATCAAGGAGAACCGGTTCGGTTCAAAGCCTGGATCAGTTCACAGGCGAACCGAACCGATTGATGTGAGTATAAAAAGGTTTTTGCTGAAGTTTTTTCATTTTATTAAAACACTTCCTCTCTCTAAAGTCAAAGTAAAAAAAAATCAGTCCTCTCTCTCTATCATGTTTCTAGAGGTGTGAAGAAGAGAAGATGATCTTCATCTTCTTCATCACTCCCGCGCGGTGGCCGGCCACCGGAAAAGTTTTGAAAAACACCTTTTCAATTTTTTTTTACGGATCTACGACCCTTTTCCCCTTCTAAACTCATTTTCGAAAAGGATTTTCACAAAAACCAAACCAATACTCCTAGATCTAACGAAAACAAAACGAAACAAACATTTTTACCATTCCTTATTCACGGATTCAGTTCTGTTTTTGTTGAAGCTTGAAGGTAACGACGCAACTTGTGTTCGTCTTTCTTTATTCCTTCTTCGATTCGGTTCGGATTTTGTTGAAACGAGTTGAAACCGGTTCGGTTCTGTCTTTCACAGTTCCGGCTGGTTCGGTTCCTTGTGTTGCTGGTTGTGTTGCTTGTTGTGTTCGTGTTGTTGATGCCGAATCACGGTGTTTGATGATTATGTGTTTCAATTTTGTGAATATTATTGTGATTGTGAAAAGTTGTTCGAAAAATGTTTTTGTTCTTGAGGTTCTTGATGAAATTTTTAATTGCTTGTGACTTTGATCCAAAAAGTGGAAGAAGGGAAAAAAGAAAGTGTTTGTGTTTTTTTTGCTGAGACCTGCGGCTGTGTGTAGTCCTTGGAATGTGTGCCAGCCTCTCTTGAGCCAATGATTGGACAGTGTATTTATAGGGACAAAACTAGGGTTGCATTGAAAATTATTGGACAAAAATGCCCTTGGGCTTGGACAACAAATACCAAATGGACTAAAGGATTTTTGGATACTTAAAAATAGAATAATAAAAAACCAATAATAAAAAAAACGAAAATAGAAAACAAATAAAATAAAAATATGACTAATAAAATGACATTAAATAAAATATAAGAGACTAAAAGATTAAAAATAATAAAATAAAAAAGAAACAATAAAACACTTAAAACTGTCCCTTTCGAAACCCAAAATGAGGTATTTTAAAATACCTCTCTGCCGAAATTTCGTCTGAAACGACGAAACTTCTCAGATTTAAAAGACGAGTAAAGCGAGGAAATAAAAGTGAAAAGTTGAGAAAATAAACAGATAAAATGCTGGTATATATAAAAAAAGTTGAGATTTAAAAGGTTAAAAATTAAGGAATAAACAAGTAAAAATGCTTGCAAAATAGACAGATAAAACGCTGAGATATAAATAAGTAAAATGTTGGGAAATAAACTGATAAAATGCTGTTAAATGAACTGTAAAATGTTGAGCAAAATAGCTGAATAAAATAGGTTCAAAAGGCGAGTAAAAAGACAGCAACTGGTCAAAAATGGGGTATGACAGATGCCCTTATTTAAGTTTCTTCGTCATGGAAGTTTGAAAACAAAAGTTTTAAATTGACAGGTCGAAGAGACTTAAATATCAGAGTACACCATTTTTGACCAGTATTGACTGTAAAGTGCTTTGAATGCTATGCAATGAATGCAATGTTATGAATATACTGATATGAATGTCTACAATGCAAGCATGAATGCAGAGACGACAGAGATAAACTGACTGGGGGATAAAATAAGTTCACTGGGGAATAAACTGATGGGTACAACTGGGGAGGAAAGACTGCCTATTACCTGTACAAGGGTGAGGTTAATAAAAACAAATGAGATGCAATTGTCCGCTACCGGTACAAAGGTAGGTTTAACAAAGGACACACGAGATAAAATTTAAAAGACATTGGGGACATTGAAAAGTATTGTTCAAATGATTATTTGGTGGGACCTGCCACTTGAAATAAACTTGATTGGTGACAATCACTAGATCAAACACACTGGGAATGACGCTTGAGAGAGAAAAAAACTGAATGACGTCTCGTCGTTCGACATACCGGGAGATGACATTGTTGACATTCCATCTCCCGACCAAGCGGGGAATTATACATCTGATATTCCGTAATTCGACAAACCGGGGAATGATCCACATGATATTCCGTCTTCCGATAAACCGGTGAATAATCCACTTGATATTCTGTAATCCGACAAACCGGGGAATGATAATCTTGACATTCCGTCTTCCGAAAAAGCGGGGAATGAAACACTTGATATTCCGTAATCCGACAAACTGGGGAATGATACACCTAGTATTCCGTAATCCGACAAACCGGGGAATAATCCACTTGATATTCCGTAATCCGACAAACCGGGGAATGATAATCTTGACATTCCGTCTTCCGACAAACCGGGGAATGATAATCTTGACATTCCGTCTTGAGACACTTGATATTCCATAATCCGACAAACCGGGGAATGATAATCTTGACATTCCGTCTTCCGACCAAGCGGGGAATGAGACACTTGATATTCCGTAATCCGACAAACCGGGGAATAATCCACTTGATATTCCGTAATCCGACAAACCGGGGAATGATAATCTTGACATTCCATCTTCCGACAAAGCGGGGAATGAGACGCTTGATATTCCGTCTTCCGACAAAGCGGGGAATGATACATATGATATTCCGTAATCCAACAAACCGGAGAATGATCCACCTGATATTCTATCTTCCGATAAACCGGGGAATAATCCACTTGATATTCCGTAAACCGACAAACCGGGGAATGATAATCTTGACATTCCGTCTTTCGACAAATCGGGGAATGATAATCTGGACATTCCGTCTTCCGACCAAGCGAGGAATGAAACACTTCCAAAGACCAAGATTGAGTGACATCTCGTTTTCTGACAAACAGGGGACGACACTCTTATGAAGATAAAAATGGTTGACACAAGGTGGCCAATGCAATAATGGATAAATAATATTGTGCATGTTGTATGTGCATGAATGTTTATATGCATGAATGTATGCGTATGTGTATGAAACTTGTACGAACATATGACTATATATAATTTGATGAAAATAGACTAGACAAGTAAGATGGGAGGTGGACCGACATCGCAGTACAAACACTCGACAATCTTCATTGGGGATAAAATCATTGGAGATGACTCAAATCAACTGTCGGCGTAAATCCCGTTATTCAAACTACTGATGGGGATACGACCCAACAATCAAACCACAAAAGGGGTAAAAACCCATTAGTAGAGCCACTGAAGGGACAAAGCTCAGTAATCAAGCCACAGAAGGGGCAAATCCATTATAAAGTCCCGAATAGTGAAGTAAACATTTGTTGGGGATGAAGGCCACCCCTTAGAAGTCTGGCATATGTTAGCATTTCTCGGGATAAAACCCATCAATCAACCATTGGCAGAAGTCGCCATTCTTTGGGAACAACCCATAAGTCATCAATCTAGCAGAAGTCGCCATTTGTAAACCAGCATAAGGTGTATTCTTTCATCTGGCCCACTTGAACTGTGATGCCTCTGTCTTTGTTTTTTGTTTTTGTTTTGACAAATCCCTAACTTCTGTCTGGACCGCCCTTTCGGGTTTTTAATCCACCGGGAATATATTCTTTTTTGTATGCCCCTAATTTTTGCCTGGCTCGCCCTTTTTGGGTTTTCAGTCCATCGGGACACTCATTTTTGCTTAAGTCGCCCTTTCAGGTTTTCGACTTAGCGAGCCTTTTTTTTTGACAGAGGTCATCTCACGGCCTTTGGTCATACTTCTCTTGCAGAGTTTAACTGTCCTTCAGACGAATGTTGATGTATGCTTCTCATACTCATGAGTTCAAAGAAAATGTACCTGTTGTTTATGCATTTCAAAAGACATGAAAAATTTTTAAAAGAATTTCTTTTGCTTTAAGTATTAACATCAAAAATAGAAGAGAATAATGCAAACAGAATAAATGAGAATTTCAAATAAATGGGCACAAGCTCAAGTTAATGTAAATGGAGTGGTGGTCCGCCAAAGGCATGACTCCACGGATTTTAAAAGTTTGGAAAATGGTAATTATATGGGAAAGGTACATTGAACACGATAACCGCTATTCTCCTTGACAACTTTGAATTCCACAGTTCCGAGTCTTTGATTTGCAGATGCTTCAGATCGGAAGTCTTTTAACAACTAAGATTCCCCAAATGAATCATATCTGATTTGATGCAGTTATCTTACCGTAAATTGGAGGTCTAAGCGTAACGACGTGAGGTAATAAAAAGCGAGAAATTTACAAAGGACGTTGGATCCTAAGCAAATCCTCTAGTTTAAAATGAACCTAAACTTACTAATAGTTTGATTTTAAGAAAATATTTAAAGTCCAATTATTAACCTAATTTGTCACTAATTCATTTAGTCCTCGGTCGCGATTATGACATAAAGCGATAAATAAAGTGTGGTGTCGGTGCATATTCTCATTATTGAATATTTGTGCCTAGGTACATGCTAAAGCTCAAAAAAAAATGTAAATGACGAGAAAAATAAAATATGCGGAAAATTAAATTACATAAATCCTAAATACACGCTAATATCATGAAATTTAAACAAATAAATAAAAAACGATAACGCAAATAAAATGCAAACACATAGAGTAGGCACATATGCTTAAACAAACCAAATATGCATGTAATGATTTTTCTTAGGTCTAAAATTAATGCATGAGACAAAAAAAGGTCATTAAATGAATTAGATAAAAAATGCTTGGTATGAAAGATGATTTGAATTAAAATGCATGTGATGAAAATTAAATCCATAAGTAAACTATATGATAGGACAAATATGATGTGAAAAAACTAATTTGAACAAAATGCATGAAAGTAGCAAAAATTAACATAAGAGAAAAAGATTTTTCAAAGAAACAGGGGGTGCAACAAGCATTAAGGGGGTGTAATCAGCATAGACAAATCAGAAGAAGGAAGAAGATTGGGCTTGGATCAAGGAGAACCGGTTCGGTTCAAAGCCTGGATCGGTTCACAGGCGAACCGAACCGGTTGATGAGAGTATAAAAAGGTTTTTGTTGAAGTTTTTTCATTTTATTAAAACACTTCCTCTCTCTAAAATCAAAGTAAAAAAAATCGGTCCCTCTCTCTAGCATGTTTCTGGAGGTGTGAAGAACAGATGATCTTCATCTTCTTCATCACTCCGGCGCGGTGGCCGGCCACCCTAGGGTGGCGGCGTCGCCGCCGGAAAAGTTTTGACAACCTTCTTTTCAATTTTTTTTACAGATCTACAACCCTTTTCCCCTTCTAAACTCATTACCGAAAAGGATTTTCACAAAAACCAAACCAATACTCCTAGATCTAACGAAAACAAAACGAAACAAACATTTCTACCTTTCCTTATTCACGGATTCGGTTCTGTTTTTGTTGAAGCTTGAAGGTAACGTCGCAACTTGTGTTCGTCTCTCTTTATTCCTTCTTCGATCCGGTTTGGATTTTGTTGAAACGAGTTGAAACCGGTTCGGTTCTGTCTTTCACAATTCCGGCTGGTTCGGTTCCTTGTGTTGCTTGCTGTGTTCGTGTTGTTGATGCCGAATCACGGTGTTTGATGATTATGTGTTTCGATTTTGTGAGTATTATTGTGTTTGTGAAAAGTTGCTGGAAAAATGTTTGTGTTCTTGAGGTTCTTGATGAAATTTTTAATTGCCTGTGACTTTGATCCAAAAAGTGGAAGAAGGGAAAAAAGAAAGTGTTTGTGTTTTTTTTGCTGAGGGCTACGGCTGTGTGTAGTCCTTGGAATGTGTGCCAGCCTCTCTTGAGCCAATGATTGGACAATGTATTTATAGGGACAAAACTAGGGTTGCATTGAAAATGATTGGACAAATATGCCCTTGGGCTTGGACAACAAATACCAAATGGACTAAAGGATTTTTGGACACTTAAAAACAGAATAATAAAAAACCATTAATAAAAAAAACGAAAATTGAAAACAAATAAAATAAAAATATGACTAATAAAATGACATTAAATAAAATATAAGAGACTAAAAGATTAAAAATAATAAAATAAAAAAGAAACAATAAAACACTTAAAACTGTCCTTTTCGGAACCCAAAATGAGGTATTTTAAAATACTTCTCTGCCGAAATTTCGTCTGAAACGACGAAACTTCTCAGATTTAAAAGACGAGTAAAGTGAGGAAATAAAAGTGAAAAGTTGAGAAAATAAACAGATAAAATGCTGGTATATATAAAAAAAGTTGAGATTTAAAAGGTTAAAAATTAAGGAATAACACAAGTAAAAATGCTTGCAAAATAGACAGATAAAACGCTGAGATATAAACAAGTAAAATGTTGGGAAATAAACTGATAAAATGCTGTGAAATGAACTGTAAAATGTTGAGAAAATAGCTGGATAAAATAGGTTCAAAAGACGAGTAAAAAGACAGCAACTGGTCAAAAATGGGGTATGACAGAGTGATATTGTTAATGCTCTCTCTTATTGCTCTAGTGCGTTCTTGCAAACACCCGGGTGATAAAAATTAAATGCATATAAATATATTAGTGCTATTTTTTTTACAAAAATAAATAATATTCATTCATTCAATTTGATAGAGTACATCGATGCAACATAAATTCAAAGTCGTTAAAAACTAAAAGTAGGAATCTGTGAAAAAACTCACATTATCCAAGTTAATAATATAAAATGAAAAAGTACATAGACCTACAAATATGTTTATATTCAAATGTCCGAAATACACATGTATCTGAATCTTTAGTGTTCAAGACATCAAAGTAATTGACTAGATCTGCATTTGATCAAAGCTAATCTTTCAACTAAAATCAAATAAACTGTGGGAATAATATTTGGTAATGCTAAATAAGAAATGTAATAAATCAAATGTAAAAGAAAGTTTACTCCGGTAAATTATGGAGGAGTAATAGGAAGGATATAAGTGAGAGGCTTATATTTGTGGTTAATTTAATCCACAAATTATTATGCTTGTATGTCACTATAAATTATTCATATACTTTGTAAAACAATAACAATAGAAATACATAGAGTGTAACAAAGTGAGTTTTCATTTTATCTTTCTTCTTTAGACATCTTTATTCATAAGTTATTGTTCAAGCTACATAAGAGATATTTCTTGTTCAACTTTAGTGAGTGTTGTACTTCATATATAAAAACATCACACAAAGATGAGAAATCAAAACAAAGAACACCATGCTAAGACGACTAAATCACAAAAACATAGAAATAAGACTATGCGAGAGTCACTTATTTAACTAAAAAAGAATGAAAAATAATAATTTAAAGGGGTAATTTTGGGTCAAATTGACAGCCATCCCTTTTTGATAGACTAAGAAGAAGAAATGTAATGTTGGCTAAAATTTAGTATGGAAAAAAAGGAGAATAGTCACTTTTTATGAATAATAAGAGTAAAAATGTCATTTAAACAATAAATATATTTAGAAAGTTTCTTCGAAGCAATAAGAATTTATATTATATTTGCTACATTATTGATGTCATTGAAAAATTATAAACATGAATTTTTGAATTTTTACAATTTAAGATTCACAAATATCTATACTTTAAATTTTAATAAAATTTAAATTTTATATAAAATACCTTTTATATTTTACATGTGTTAGCGCAATAAAAAACTGCGGAAAGACAAATATTTGAATACCCGACTTTTCGCTAATATAATATATATACATATATCAGAATGCTAATGCACACCCAATAAAAAATTAGAAGGTTTGCATTAGCATAGAACACTTTTATGTTTTAGACTAACAACCCAAATACCCCTTTTGAAAAACTACTTAATATAATAGGCAGTGATTTAATTTTGTTTTATTTATTTTTTCTCTCCTTATATTACAATAAATGAATCATCCCTGTCAAAACAAACATCTCATCCCTGGCTGCTTCTTCGTTAGTTCTTGTAATTTGTATGTTGAGAAATTATTTAACTGTGCAAAAGTATGAGGCAGCACAACAAAAAAGGAACTACACAAGGAAAAAATTGAACGCATGTCAAGATTGGAAGATACCACATGCTTCATTTTTCATAGTTTAATGAAAGTTTAGCTTAATGAAAGTTAGCTTAATTGAACGCATGTTAAGATTGAACGCAAAAACAGAAATCATAGTTTGGCTACTTTTAGGGTTTGTTCAAAATTAGCTTAATGAAAGTTTAGCAAAAGAAGAAGCAAGAGCAAATAACAGGTATTTTTTTTTCTTTCATCAGAATTTGAAAAATTGTAAGAAGTAAATGAGAAAGAAAGCCATAAGAGAAAACAAATTATGCTTTAAGGTGGCAGATACATGCTCGAGAGAAAGAAGGAGAAGGCATATTTTTGTTTGATATACTGCCATATCCCCATAAAAATATAAACAAGTAATACTTGATGAATGTTACCAATAGGGCTCTACCTAACAATTGTTCAAATGTTACTAATTTAATTAATAACATTTTTTTTGATTTAGTTACATTTTTGAATTGTTACTAAATCTCAATTATGTTGTAGTGTATGTTGTCTGTGCTCAAATAAATTTACCTATGTCATTCAAACATTAATTTGGCTACGAAATTTGGGTTATTCTAGTGTGTTCATTGAACTAGATTGTAAACTAGTAGTTATGGAGTCGGCCGTAAATCAAATTCCATATACGAATTTGGTGTTATCCTTTTGTGCATGTAAAGCTTCTTTACAATTGTAACAACACTGTAAAATAAATTTTATTAGGAGATTAGCCAAAAATGTTTTCATTTGTTAATCACAATGTATTGTCTTTTGCTAGATAGTCGTAAAAAATCTGATTATATCTCATAATATATTGAAACAGGAATTGATGAATGAAATGAGTTAAGTTTATTTTTTAAAAACTTCCACCAAATTTATTTTAGGTTTAATTGTTTGGTATTTATGTTTATTTTAGGTTTTAAGTTGATTACTTATGTTTTAAAAGTTTCAAGCTGATTCAAGACGTTACTTACATTGGAATAAGTTAGTCCCTTCCGTCACTTGATTGTTTAAAGATTCGAGTTGATAATATGAGTGATGAAATTTAATTTATTTAGAAAATTAGTTTTAAACTATTTTTTTAATTTTTTTGTTTTATTAAACTCAATATCATGTCACGGAAGATACTGACTTATTCCAATGTGAGTAATGTTTTAGATCAACTTAAAACCTTTAAGACATAATAGACCAACTTAAAACTTTTAAAACTTAACAGACAAACTTAAAACCTAAAATAAACATAAGAGATTAAACTTGCAATTAAGTCTTTATTTTATCAATGATTAAATACAGCTAGGAAACAGCCCATTATCCACACACTTATTAATCATGTGGCACTTATCATTTCCATAGACTGCTATAGTCATCCTTAAATTAAACTAGTATTGTAGTGTTGAATGTATATCTATGTTGCAAATGGTGGAAAAGAAAGGGGCAAGCAATTGGTGGAATTGTACATATTATTTTAAGTTCATCTTTATGTTTTAATAGTATGAATGCAAATGAAATTCGCAGCTTATAGCACTTAGTGTTGCAAACCAATCAAAAAGCAATTCCCTCTAAATGCCATCAATAATTAATTGATCTGAATAAGAGATAAATACTTTTTTTATGCTAGATTTTTTTATTAATAGTGTCTAGCTAAAACATCACATGGTCTATTAATTATATCCACTTTCTATCAAGGATTGCAAAAGAAATCCACAATCATGTGCTCCAGAACTAGACTGAAAATTACAAAAGGTAGAAAGAGTATTAAAAAACTTGTCATATTTACTTGAAAGTGTATTCAACAATTTTTAACATGTAGAAAGTTACTTTTATAACAAGTAACTGATAAACCGATATCTAAACTAGAAGAAACCAATTTAGATAAAGCTATGAAATTTATCTTCAGGGACTTTGTTTGGTGGTTATGGTGTACCGTTTATATGCAGTACCATTTGTATCTTATTTCGTCCATACCTTACGTTTTGCAGGGATGACGTTTAATAATATTTGCTGATTAAAAAAAAAAGATAAAGCTATGAAATTGACCAAATACAAACTTGATTCAAAATTGATTTGTTGAGAAAAACTTGTTTGTCAATTCTGCACTAAAGTTACATGAACTTTGTATCAAGATACATCTATTAACACAAAGGATTAACACAGTTCTTTCCCAAGATTAACATTTAGAAATTTGCTGAATTCACAAACTAAGAAAATAAGATATTTGCTTTCTTATATGAGAATTTCTGAACACCTTTTTGAAAAGATTGAATCTTTCATATACGATTATCTGTTTAAATATTGGACTCTTAAACTTCTTCAAAGAAAGCAAATTTTCTTAAACAGTTATCACAAATCTTTTGAAAAAGACAATTTTCATAAATCTTAAATTGAATCAAATATACTAAATTGTAAAAACAAGATGGACGCCACTATCTCATTATAGTGGTTCACCCACACTATCCTTGTTAGTGGGCTAATTCATTCCTAATGTCGGTTATTTTTCTTACACTTTCAGCTTTTATCCAGAAACCACGACTAGAGGTGTTATAACAATAATCTTTAAGGATAATTTTGGTGGGGCATGGTTATGCTAGAGTGATGCGAGAGAAAAGGAGGATGAAGTGATACTTTGGTTTAATGATTTTAAGGTATTTTTGTGATATAAGTTGTTTAAAATTTGCTATCGGTATAGTTCCATAAATAGGTTGAAACAATTGTTTCTCTGTGAATGAATATTGTGATACGATATACTATAGATTAAGTCATGCATTTTTGTGTTGGTACTTAGTATAATAATCTGATAGTATATGATAGCATAGGGGATATACAAACAGAGGGGAAGTTAAATAAATAGGAAAAATAGCTATTTACATGTGCAATATGATTCTATTGGAATTGTTGCTCTTTGAACCTATTTGTGTTATATGATAGGAAATATGAAGCTTCATTGTTACTTAAGTTGAATGTTGATTTGCTTTTTCAAATACATAACTTCATGATACTTTTTTTTGTTTGTAGGCTAAATTCAAGTGACTTGCTAATGATGAAGCTAACATTAAAAAGATCTTGAGAAATGCCAGCAACACACACTTTTCAACAACTCTGTTTGATTGGTTAAAATTCACATGAGACCCACTAAATTTATATGGGACCCACATGATTTGGTGGGATTCAAGTGAAATTTAACAAATCAAAATGAGTGTGTTGAAAAATGAGTGTTAGAACGTGTGACCCTAGCATCCCTCAAAAATCTTTAATAGTACGGGATCTTTGGCGTTAAAAAATGTCTTGTTCAAGGTGCATAGTGGTCATGATAAAGGTGATTGGATTGGTGAAGACAACATGAAACAATTGGAGACTAAATGGGAATAAGAGAAATGACAAAAATATTCTATGACTAATAAACAAAATAGGCAGTCTAAAGTTGGACTCAATGTACACAATGGAGGATCCATATCTTCTGGAGAACTTAACAAAAAAATGGTTAGTAATTCTTTTTGTTGAAATTACAATTTAAACATGTTTATACTAACTTGTTTTATATTGGTTATTGTTTTAGAGAGTATAATTGGATAGAGAACCAACATGGTTCAAGCTTTATGACCGACTTCATATACTAAAGAGGCAACCAGACAAGTGGTTTAATAAAATACAAGCTAAGATAACTATCTGTATACACTAGTCTTGTATTTTCTTTTATCTTTCATAAATGTAAATTATATATATTACTAATAGTATCTTCTTTTTTTCTTCAGGAAATGTATCAAATTCAAATGTTTGAGAAACACTCTCAAAGTTGTGAGGATAGTAGCTAACGACCAACCGTAGGGATTGACAATGGTATTTACATGGAAATTGTTGGAGATATTAACAAGAAAGGGCACATATTTGGATTAGGATCTCAAGGTGTTGTTGTTAAAGAATATTTCTACGTAGTATCTTTGGAAAAAGCTGCTGCTATGGAGGCTAAGAATGAAGCATTAACGGTTGAACTTGAAAAGAAAAATCTTGAACAAAAAATGATAAAACAAAAGTTGGAGCACTTGGACCAAATGTTTGGGAATTTTGTGTCTAATATGAACTCTTAAATTCAATCGGAACGAGAGGGTGATAATGGTAACAACGAGATAAACGAACTTTAGTTCGGTTACTTTTATTTATCATATTTTTGTTAGATCAAACATATTATGTTCTCTTCACATATATTGGACAACTTTATATTTTGATATTATGAGGTGATGCTTTGTTATATGAGTGTACTTTTATGTCACTTTATCAAATTTGATGTTGATCAAAATATTATTGTGACATTCTTGAGAGTTAGATATGGCAAACACATTGAATATTTTAAACATTGTTTTATAACTAAATAATGGGAATATTGAATATTGAGGCAATATATATATATATATATATATATATATATATATATATATATATATATATATATATATATATATATAACGGGGATCCGTTGACACCAGGTGTAAGTCATATGACTTACACCAAATATCAACCATAAAAACTAGGGATTCTGATGGCTTATAATACACGGTGTAATATACACCGCAAAGCGAGGCACATGTGATTAGCGTTGTTGCTTGAACCAAATATCCATTTCCCAGACTTGTAGAAACCTTCTCCTGAATCATTCTTTTACTATTTTCGTAATAATGATAATTTTAATTTTTGTCTGCCTAGACTCCTTCTCCCTTCTAAAGACCTTACTACTTACTCCTTTTTCCAGGCTTTAGATTTTGTAGCAATGTTAGGGTTAATTAATGTCAATTTGGGGTTTATTGAACCTTCAATCATCGAGATAAAATTATACAATCAAGATGCTAATTAATGAGTCAAAACATTAATACAATGTCCTTTTTGTTATAATTTGCAGAGAGATTTGCAATTTCTTGTTCATGTCAATTTAACTAACTAATACTCGAAATCAGAATTAATCTACGGTAAAACAATCCACAATATGAAAAGAAGATGAAACTAATCAGTAAATAGTGTGAGGTATGGTCACCGTGTTGCATATTCCCTTCTGCACCATGTATCATATATTCATCAATTTAACATTAATTTGATGTTGTTAGTGCTTTTCTAATTGATAATCAATGATGGGCACCCTGAAAGAGATGAAGAAGACGGATTGCATGTGCCACAATTTTTGGGTTTTTTTTTAATTGGATATATTGTGAACTATTAACCACTTGATTAATTGAAATTACCGGTTGAGATTTGATGTAAGTCTAATGACTTACACAGGTGTCAACGGATTCTGGCTCATACATACACATACACATGTGTGTGTGTGTGTTTGCTAACTTAGACCAACAAAAAACATGAAGGTCTAAGTTAGCAAAAGTGCACATTTTCATTGGACAAAAATAACCTTTATTATTTAAAGGGTTAATACGTCTTTACCCCCCTGTAATATAGGCGAGTTCCGGTTTTCCCCCCTGTAAAAAAAAAGTTTAGATTCCAACCTTGTAATTTAAGATTCTTTCGTTTTAGACCCTGAGGCCATCTGACTGGACAAAATGATGACGTGGCATGCTGAGTGGCGCGCTGACTCAGTATGCCACGTCATCATTTTGTCCAGTCAGATGGCCTCAGGGTCTAAAACGAAAGAATCTTAAATTACAGGGTTGGAATCTAAACTTTTTTTTTACAGGGGGGAAAACCGGAACTCGCCTATATTACAGGGGGGTAAAGACGTATTAACCCTTATTTTTTTATCCTTGACTCAAAAGATATTAAAGGCAAACAATTAACAATTATTGATCATATAAATCTTAATGGAATGTATGTTTATGCAGCTATTGGTCATATAAATCTTTATGGAAGGTATGTTGCTCTCATGTGTTTTAAATATATACACATATAGAAGACTTTTTTTACACAAGTTGGTAATTACGTTAGAGTATGCAATCATAAAGTACACAAGTCTTTGATAATTGTGTGTCCATAAAGAAAATTCATAGGTTAATATCTGCAGAAGGAAGAAGAAACAAGGCTTAGGTTTGTGAATTTGCAACTTAATTAATGATATAATTTTTAGGCTTAATTATACTTTTGACCCCCTAAGTTTCTTAAAGTTGTAATTTTGGCCCCCTAAAAAAATAATTGTTTCGAGGCCCCTTAAGTTTACTTTTTGTTGCAATTTTAGCCCCACACGCCAATTTTGACCCAGTCAACCGACACATGGACGCCACATGTGTAATTTTTTAATTTTATTTTTTAACTATTTTTGTTTTTATTTTTTTAAAAAATAATAAAATTTGTAACTAACAAAAAAATTGTTTTTTTAATTACCAAAAATACATTTTTTTTGCTTTTTTATTACAAATAAAAAAATTAATTAATTTTTTTTTGTTTTTTTATTACAAAAATTAAAAATAATATATATATATATATATATTTAATTACAAAATAAAAAATAAATAAATAAATACAAAAATAATTAAAATATGGGTTAATACGTCTTTACCCCCTGTAATATAGGCGAGTTCCGGTTTTCCCCCCTGTAAAAAAAAAAGTTTAGATTCCAACCCTGTAATTTAAGATTCTTTCGTTTTAGACCCTGAGGCCATCTGACTGGACAAAATGATGACGTGGCATGCTGAGTCAGCGCGCCACTCAGCATGCCACGTCATCATTTTGTCCAGTCAGATGGCCTCAGGGTCTAAAACGAAAGAATCTTAAATTACAGGGTTGGAATCTAAACTTTTTTTTTTACAGGGGGGAAAACCGGAACTCGCCTATATTACAGGGGGGTAAAGACGTATTAACCCTTATTTAAAACTAATAACTTGAGGGTTACATTAGTAATTTTCATCAAAACTTATTCCTTAACTTGCACCAATTTGCTAACTTAGACCAACAAAAAACATGAAGGTCCAAGTTAGCAAAAGTGCACATTTTCATTGGACAAAAATAACCTTCTTCTTTATTATTTAAAACTAATAACTTGAGGGTTACATTAGTAATTTTCATTAAAACTTATTCCTTAATTTGCATCAATTTGCTAACTTAGATCGATTTTTATTTTGTAACAAATAGCTTGAGGGATATTTACTAAACTATCTCTTACTTTATATTGGTTTACACTAGTGGATATTGGTTTTTTTGTCCAAATAAAAATGTGCACTTTTGCTAACTTGGACCTTCATGTTTTTTGTTGGTCTAAGTTAGCAAACCATATATATATATATATATATATATATATATATATATATATATATATATATATAGAGAGAGAGAGAGAGAGAGAGAGAGAGAGGGGTTATTTTGACTCCAAGAGTAAGTTTGTTTACTTACTCCAAATCCTAGCCTTTAATCATATTATCAATTGATGGCTTAGATTGATTAATAATAAATGATATTGTATACTTTAGTATTCTTCTCTATTAGAGTAAACACTATCACATCAAAATGACAACAAAATTAATGACTTTTAATGGATTGATTTTTCTATTCTTCTTCCTTATAATTTTCTTTTTTGTAGAGATAAAGAAAAAAAATGGTAAAAGCTTATCAACAAAACTTAAAAACCCTATGATGGCAAAAATGTAGAAAATGTAAAACTGTTAAAAGAATTTCTTATTAACAAACAAGGACAAGAAAAGATAACCATTTTTTTTAAACAAAGCATGGTAGAAAAGCAATCATCGTAAAATTTTCCATTATCAATTAAAACTTTCACATAATGAACTATTCAAACTCTTGTACTACTTGTTATGGTTTGAGGAATTTTTTTTAGCTTCATCCCATTTATTTGCGATAAGTGACAAAATTCGATAATAGATTATATTTGATACTGCACAATATAACACGTGTGCACAAACTCCAACTTTTTAGTTCACAATCTCTAACAATATTTTTTTTCTTCTTATATGTACAAAAAAGAAAATTAAGGGAGAAGAATAAAAAAACAGAACATTAAAAGTCATTAATTTTGTTGGCATCTTGAGGTAATGAATGTTAACTCCAATAGAGAAGAAAATTAAAGTCTACAATATCACTTATTATTAATCAATCTAAGCCATCAATTGATAATATGATTAAAGGTTAGGATTTAGAGTAAGTAAACAAACTTACTCTTGGAGTCAAAATAACCCCCCTCATATATATATATATATATATATATATATATATATATATATATATATATGAATTTGTTAGGATACACCCACTAGTTTTTATTAAGAAGTGTTTTAGCAAAGATATAACTAAAAAGTTGTTAAATACATCTTAAGGTGAATGTTGTTAAAACACACCTTCTAAAAAATAAGTGGGTGTATGTTAGCAACTCCTATATATATGAGTTTTGCTAGAAGACACCCTTTATAAAGGTGTCTTTTATCAAGTTATCATATATGATAACTTGCTAAAAGACACTAATTAATTTTTATGAAAGTGTCTTTTAGCAAGTTTATAACTAAAAAGTGGATAATCGCACTTGAGGTGTGGATTGCTAAAAGACACCTTCATGGGTCACTAAATGTTCTTTTTTCGTAGGTAAAAGTCTAAAAGAATCAATTTTGTTGTCAATTATACATTGTCGATTTGCCTGTATGTAAAAGTCATGTTTGAACCATTGCTCACATTTAACTACAACTTAGTTACCGGTCAGTGGTGTTAGATTTTTTTTTAATTCTTTTTAAACGAAAAATTGTGAAGATTATAATTGGACCTCTGAATTGTCAGGGACGGCCCTGTTAATTATTATCCAGTTTAAGAACCCTAAAAATATCACTATTCTTTCAATGATTACCTAAAAAGTATCCCTCAAGAATTTCTATCACAATCGAAGTTCTAAGAGTTACACAAAGGATTTGAGTGTTTTGAGAGAAGAATATCGGAAAGTTTCGTTTGAAAAATGTGTGGGTTATAACTTAGTGCTTTGAAAACAAAGCGGGTTTAAAAAAATTTAAACGTGTGATTCAATTCATATAAATATTATGAATCGATCCACTCATTCCAAAAACTTTCTTGGAAGTGATTTTCAACATTGTGAATCGATTCATTAAGACCATAAAGTTTCCCAAGCCATTTTAAAGAACATGAATCGAATCACTGAATCGGTTCACACACACTAAAAAGTTTTTCAAACAATTTGAAAATCATGATCTGATCAACATATGGTGATTAGTGGAATCACTATAGGCAAAAACTGAATTAACATCAAGTTTTGAAGGTTTTTTATGCGTAGGTTTATTTAACTTAGGCTTAGATGATATAAACTTTTAGCGATTCTCATAGATTCAATTCTAATAAAATTAGTCTTGCAACTAATTAAATTCAGTCTATCCTAACTATTAAAGGGAACGTGCACCCACAAGCTTTGTATTTTTTTTCTTTTCTTTTTATGGAAAAAACTTACATCAATTGAGGAATATCTTAAAAATAATTTCATCAAATTAAAGTAGGTATATTTAATTATATTTGAAGCTTTCCTTACTGATATTTTAGATCAAAGGATTAGGAAGCAAGTGCTAAATGAGATAAAGGAAATTAGGTTTCAAATAACAAAGCTCTTGCGCAGCAAAATGTGAATAAGATATTGCTAATGGGAAACAGCAAAATCACACTACAATTGGTGTAATAGTGTATGAACTTGTTTGTATGCCATCTTGTGGGGACAATTACATTTCTCTTTTCTGCATGTGCTTGGGCCACTCTCGGCACAAAGAATTTCTTAGTAGTTCTATGTAGAAACAAATTTAAAAGATATCATTCTATATGTCATTATCATTACTTCTACTACATGGGACAGGACCAATTAAACGCGCTTTTGCAATCTTATTGGCCCAACTGAATTCTTATAAATAGCCATCTCAAGGATAGTGAAACCACACTTGTGGGATATCAAACATTTTCCCGATGGCAACTTCGAAAGTTCTTAGTATTTTTTTCTTTGTGTTGTTAGGTTTCGGCATTTGCTCTGCCGCTAGAACACTCCTCACCTTTGGTGTAGATCATGGCATTGGTGCAGGTTTCCATGGTGACATTGGTGTGAGTGGTGGTGGAGGTTATGGTGGTGGTGGAGGTGGAGGTTCTGCTGGTGGTGTAGCTGGACATGGGGGAGGAGCTGGTGGAGGTGAAGGTGCTGGCGGTGGTGGAGGATATGGAGGTGATGGTGGTGGAGGAGGCGGTGGAGGAGGAACTGGAGGTGGCAGAGGTGGCGGTGGGTCTCAAGGTGGTTACGGTGGAGGAGCTGGGAAAGGTGGTGGGGAAGGATATGGTGGAGATGCAGCACATGGAGGTGGATATGCTGGTGGAGGGGGAGGTGGAACTGGTGGAGGTGGAGGTGGTGGTGGTGGGTCTGAAGGTGGTGGATATGGTGGAGGAGCTGGGAAAGGTGGTGGGGAAGGATATGGTGGAGGTGCAGCACATGGCGGTGGATATGCTGGTGGAGGGGGAGGTGGAAGCGGTGGAGGTGGAGGTGGTGGTGGTGGTGCGGGGGGAGCTGGTGGTGGTTATGGAGGTGGAGAAGGAGGTGGAGCAGGAGGTGGATATGGTAGAGATCATGGAGGAGGATATGGAGGTGGAGGTGGAAGTGGAGGTGGTGGAGGAGGTGGTTCTGGTGGAGCGCATGGCGGTGGATACGGTAGTGGTGGAGGAACCGGTGGTGGATATGGGGGTGGATCACCTGGGGGTGGTGGTGGAGGTGGTGGCTCTGGTGGAGGTGGAGGTGGTGGAGGTACGCATGGAGGGGCATATGGTGGTGGTATTGGAGGTGGTGAAGGTGGCGGCCATGGTGGATACGAGCCTTGAGGATTCAATGCAATTCAATGTTATGAAAGAACTCGTAGCTCCTCTTAACTATAATAATACCAAGAATAAGATATGGTTATATGGATGCTTATAAACTACCACTAAAATTTATCTTTGCATGTACGTGAAATGTTGAATGAATGCAAATTGATTCTCTAGTCTAAGATTTATAATGGTTTATTGTCATAGCATGGTATAATTTCAATCAATTTATGTCGATATGCGCTATTCCACCACTTAAAAACATACATTCAATAATCAAAACTCTATTCCTTCAATTTTTTTTTAATCAAAACTCTATTTTATTAAGTGAAGTTTATTAATAAGAATACTCAAACCAACACGAACCGTTAATTATCCAAACCTAACCATTTACGGTTTTAACCGACCTAACTCACTATAACCCACAAAGTTTGGTTCGATGATTGAGTATAAGATTTTGAACTTGTTGACGCAATCCGCTAGTATTGATTTCTTATATTGTTATTATTTAAAGTTAAAAAACTTAAGAAATATATGACCATTATTTTTTTTTTATCTAAGCTCAATTTCTATCAAAAAACAATTATGGGCCGAGCCTAACTATAATTTCATTTACAATAGATTCTTATTCTAAAACACAATATTTTTCGAATTTTAAAAATAATAGGTTTAAATATATTTTTCATCATGTGCCTTTATCGAAAATTCATTTTAGTCATTTATTTATTTTTAAATGGTTTTAGTACTTTATCTTTTGGAAAAGGGTGATGTTTTAGTCCTTATTTTCATTTATTTTGGTGTACCAAAAGGACCAAAATAACACTTTTCAAAAAGCTAAAAGACTAAAACGATTTAAAAATAAGATAAAGGACCAAAGCGAGTTTTCGGTAGAAGATAAAGGACGAAAAAATAATATTATTTTATCAAAATTATATTTTAGACGCACAATCCGCAAACCCAATTCATTCACAACTAGGTTGATTTGGTTTGGATTTGATATGGAATACGAGTTGGGTGACTAACCAGCCTTGTTGAAAGTTAAACGAATTGGGTATAGGTTTGGCCAAACCCGATCTAACCCAACCCGTATACACCCCTAGATATAACTAACGTACGTACCCGAGTCATGCACCCGAGCTATACTTGTTTTAAAATTTATTTATATAAAAATATTTAAAAATGATAGAGTGAAAGAATTAAAATTTCAATAAACAAAAAAAAAAACAATTAAAGAATTAAAAATGCCAATTAGAAAAACTTAAACATAAAATTATCTTGTTTTATATGCTTGGAAGATTTTTCGCATGATGTGTGTTTTTGAATTTAAGCTTTACCTTATGCTTTTTTGCATTATTTGTTACAAAGAGATTTGTTTTTTGGGATAAGTACTAGATACATGGAAGTGAGTTGTGTGAAAGGGATAGTGTGATGATCAAGGATTTATAGATAGAAGGAAAAACTAAATCGTTCCTCTCCTTGAAGAAACCTGTTGAACAAAGACATACCAAAATTGAAGAAGATAACTTAGATTGGATAGGGAATACCTGTAGCACAAAATGAATATATAGAAACTAAACTTTAATGGGATGAGTAGGCTTAGAGAAATCAAAGAAAACCAAATTTTATCAAACACTTGAGTTAATTTATCACCTATTAGCTATTAGTTTTCATTGATAACCTATAAACTATAAGCAATCAGCCATCAACTAGCTTATCAACTATCGACTGTTTTTACCAAACAGAACCCAAATACCTAAAAAAAATTTCTTCCAGATTTTGTGCGCGCGCCATATTACTATAGTCACGTGAACGAAATAAAAATATATTAGGGTATTTTGGAATGAGCACTAGAGAGTTTGCGTTGAAAGTACACAACATGTTATTGAGAAATAAACACTCATAAGTTTTAATAATAATAACTTAGATAGTTTCTCATATCCTTAAAACTATTTACAGTCTTTTTGGTGTATATTGAAATCTAGTTTCATCATAAGATGAACACGATTTTGATCTATTTTCTCATAGTTTCATCAAAAGTATGCCCGTATTTTGGTGGTTATGGATTTATATTTTTTATGAAATTATGGTAGAAAGAGAGGGTTTTGCTTTCAACTTAGAGGTGGTTTACGAAGGGTTACCAGTTTTTTTTTTCACATTGTAAGATCATTGTCCACAATGTCATTGACTGTCGATGGTTGCATCCAAAGAAAGTTCTTGATAAGGTTGATTGGGGTAAAAAACCGAAGCATGTTCACAAGCAAAGATTTAGCAATAGAGCGCTGCTATTTTAAGGGAAGAAAATCTTTTCGAAAGTATCCCGAAATTCTTTCAACCGTTAGATTACCAATTTGTTTGGAATACACGTGCAAAAAGAAAAGGAAAGGAATTGATGGCAGGCAAATTTAACACTGTCGTAAATTTGTCGGCATAAAACCTCTCCGGATACATATCATTTCCCTTTAGCAATATGTGAAAAAAAAAACAAATAATTCAGGTATTGGCGCCTTTAAATAATATGAAGCACATGTTGACAAGAACGATGCTAGTTTATTTATGCCTACAAAACCTATAGTGGAGATGTCTCTGGAACCTACACATGTTGCATATACCATCTTTGTTGTCCAAAAAAGAAAATCTGTTAAAAGATTTAGATATTTAAATACTTATTTTTGATACTAGTGAACTAATAAGATGATATAAAATACTACTTTAATTATAATAATATATAACACTAGAATTTACCAAACTAAATAAATCAAGAGAGAAGGAAGTAGGATGATATCTTTGATTTCTCAAAAATGGTGTGTATTTACATGAACCAAAGTGTGGTATTTATACTACTAAATATACCATTATTACATGTGTAAAATTATTTATTTCACTATTCTAATTTGACATTTACACATGCAATAGGTAATTATTACTTACTATTGTAAGTTGAAAATTTGGATAGATATTTCAACAGTAAAAACTATAATCATTATGTTTATATAATTTATTATAACAAAATCCATTTTGTCTTCCTTTTAAGACTTGGTTCTTGGCGAAAAGTTTTGTCATTAAAAATTTTCATTTGAGAAATTCTAAGATTACATCCCAAAGTTGGAAAGAAAGAAAAACATATTTTGTAACGAATAAAAATAAGGGTTAAATATGTTTTAGATCCCTATAAAATTGGAACCTTTTAAGTTTAGTCCTTACTTAATTTTAATAATTTTTTAGTCTTTAAAAAAATATTTGCATCCAGTATTAATCCCTCCTTAATTCAAATTTGTTTAATTCATGCTTAAACTCTTGAGTTTTTAAACAATTTTTTGCAGACGTGTTAAGATCATTACTAAAAGTTCCTTTGAAAAAAATGTCACAAAATTTAATTTCTACGTCTAGATTTTGTTAATTTTATCTTTAACTTTTGCCGTTTTAAAAATTTCATATTTAATTTGTTTCATGTTAAAAAAATTTAAATTTTGGTAAATGAACCTTTCATAGCGTTCTAAACTTGTCTTAAAAAAATCGTTAAAAAATTTAAGAGTTCAAGGATAATTAAACAAACTTTGTTGTAACAGGAACTAAAATTAGAAGTATTTTTTTTTTGTAAGGACTAAAAACCCTATTAAAATTAAGTAAGGACTAAACTTAAAAGTTCCCAATTTTATAGGGACCAAAAACATATTTAACCCTAAAAATAAATGACCAAGACACACATAAAAAGGCCATTGAAGTTTGAAAGAAAGACACACACATAAAAAGGCCATTGAAGTTTGAAAGAAATTATACCTTTAGATTTATAATAATAATTTGAAATATTTTGTCATATGATTACCATGATTAATCTTTCAACTTTTCAGATGAGTTTCAAAACTTAATTTCATCATGGGAAGAACAATAAATTTTGCTCTTAACATCTCTCCTTTTTTGAGTAATAAATTACTTATCAATTCTCATTGGAAGATGTTAAGACTACATACAATAATTTTAGACTCAACATAAAAGATACGAACTCAAGCATATAGGTCATCGAAACTGGACAATGTTTTTAGCCATGTTTAATAAGTAGATTATTTTCACTGTAAAACATGGAGAGAGATAAAATGACACGATATGTTTATACTGGTTTACCATCAACCTTATGGCTGGCACAGTCCACCATATCCAGAGTGATTTTTTCATCTCCATGAGAGGAACTTTAATCCACTGAAATCACCTGATTATAGAAATCAAAATATCTCATACCAACCCTGACTATATTATGAGTTCACACAAATCATCAATCTCTTATTAGTCAATTACTCCCATCGTTTTTCGGTTATCCAACCATGATGAGTTACCCAACAATGCTTCTGACCTAGACTAGTTTGCTTTGTCTTTTTATATCCATGAGGTCTAAGTGTTTAGAGTCTCCCTGGACTATCCTAAGTGTTTTGAGCATGGTATAAGAATGGGTTTAAGTTGTTTGTATTTGACTATACGTCATGGCTAAGATGATAACTTTATAAAAGATGATATTATAAAGAAATTCTATATCATGTGTTCAAGCCATCTTACTTTGAGAGTTGCTAAGACACTTCGGTCCCTGAACATACAACTAGTAGAAAAATTATTCCTTTGCAATTATAACGTCATATAATGATGTTCTTTTACTTTACTTGCATTGTTACCATCAAAACTGAAGGTGTGTAAAGTATTGTGACCAAATTAAATTGATTCTTACAAAAGCTATTTTTCTTAGTCCTTGTGCTTTTATCAAAATGTCTTCTCTCTAGAGACAGATATAATAATAATTATTAGAAACTTCTTTTTTAAAACAATTTTCGGCGTTAGTACTCTTTGATTGTCTCAACCTACTAGCTGAATAACATGCGACAATTTTCAAGAACTTAACTTTGATTTTTTTTTTTTTAAATTAATGTTTTTTCATTTGATAACTATTAAGTTATTTAACTGAAAATAATTTTTTTAATCAAACAAATAAACTCAAATGGTTAATGAAGTTCACCGATGGATGAATTGTGCAGAAGAATATGAGTTCGATTCCGAATAGAACAATTATTTACTTGAAACTCAAATGGTTAACAAAAAAAAGTTAATTTTTTTTTAAAGAACTAATAAGTGCATATCTATATATAAAGAGGATACAACTTTTTTAGTTTAATTTTTTACTATTTCAAATTAACCTTTCGATAATCGTAATTTTTATCTTAAAGTTACAAATTATTTAAATTAATAATTCAAATTATAAATTAAATCTCAATAAAATAAGAATAGAATTTTAAATATGCATATGATTCTGCTATATTCCTATTTTCTTTATACATAATCATCTATTTTATACTATCTATAAAGAAAATAACATGTTTTGCCTCTTTTGCGATTACTTTTTCTCTTTTCAAAATTAATTTCAACTTTCAATACAAATAGCACATATAACAAGTAGATAAAAGTAAATTCAAATAATAAAAAAAAGTGTAACAAATACAATTTCCAATTTTTTTTTATCCTTTAAAAAATGTAACAAACTAAATGAGTATGTCTATGCTTACTTTTTCATTATCTCAAATATACCTTTAAATAACTTTTTCTATATAAATATTGATGTTGGTGTCATTAAAATAAAAATTAGATTATATGTTTTTTGTTATATTATCGGTGTCATTGAAATTGATAGATAATCATGGTTAGTTTGATTTGATATAACTTGAAAGCAAAAATCATTTATTTTTGACTTTTAATCAAAATCAAAATTTCATAAAAAACACTGTTTACAATTTTCAAACGTTAAAACAACAAAAAGAACGGAAAGACGAACACATGAATGTTTGTCTTTTCGCAAATGTACAATAAATAAAATAAATATACAAATAAGCACAATGTAGAAACGAAACGATTTAGTGGCCGTTTTAAAGGTGATATGAGATAAGGGAAATTAGGTAAACAACAACAAAGGACATAAAAAAATGGTTTGCTAACGAGGGTTATAAGAGTTCTATTTAAAAATTCTCAATTAAAAAATTATTCATTGAAAAAGTCTAATATTTAAATTTTCAATATATTGAATATATAACTTTAAAAATTTCAAGATAATTAACTTACTATTTTAGATCTTTTAGAGTGTTTTTAGGACACTTGTTAATATTTCTTGTGAAAAAAAAGAACAAAGCTCTTTGCTCAACACGATGAGGGTTCGATCAAGCTATAATGGGTTACAGCAAAATCACACTACAATTGGTGTAAGAGTATGAGTATGTACATGTTTGTATCCCACCTTGTGGGGACAGTTACATTTCTCTTCTCTGCATGTGCTTGGGCCACTCTCTCGGCACACTATGGAAACAAACCTTTCGATTTCAATTTATGTCATATCTATATCTATATCATCACTTCTATACTACATGGGACAGCACAAAACACGCTTTTGCAATCTCATCCTAATTTGATTCCTATAAATACCCATCTCAAGGATATGACATTTCAACATTTTCCATAATGACAACTTCGAAAGTTCTAAGTATTTTTTTCTTTGTGCTGTTAGGTTTCGGCATATGCTCTGCCGCTAGAACACTCCTCACCTTTGGTGTAGATCATGCCATTAGTGCAGGATTCCATGGTGACATTGGTGTGAGTGGTGGTGGTTATGGTGGTGGTGGTGGTGGAGGTGGAAGTGGAGGGAATGGTGGTGTAGATGGACATGGAGGAGGGGCTGGGGGAGGTGAAGGTGCAGGTGGTGGTGCTGGATATGGAGATGATGCTATTGTTGGAGGTGGTGGAGGAGGAAGTGGAGGTGGAGGCGGTGGTGGTGCAGCTGAAGGTGGTGGATATGGTGGAGGAGCTGGAAAAGGTGGTGGGGAAGGGTATGGTGGAGGTGCGGCACATGGAGGTGGTTATGCTGGTGGTGGCGGTGGGGGCAGTGGTGGAGGGGGAGGAGGTGGTGCCGGGGGTGCTGGTGGTGGTTATGGAGGTGGAGAAGGAGGCGGAGCAGGAGGTGGATATGGTGGAGATCATGGAGGAGGATATGGAGGTGGAGGTGGAAGTGGAGGTGGTGCAGGAGGCGGTGCTGGTGGAGCGCATGGAGGGGGATATGGTGGTGGTGAAGGAGCAGGTGGTGGATATGGGGGTGGAGCAGCAAGTGGTGGCGGCGCAGGTGGTGGGTCTGGAGGTGGTGGAGGTGCCCATGGTGGTGGATATGGTGGTGGTGGTGGTGCTGGAGGTGGTGAAGGTGGCGGCCACGGTGGATATTATCCTTGAGCTTATGATGAAATTCAATGTTCTGAAAGAATATCTAGCTCCTCCTAACTACTATAATATTAACAACAATAAGATATGGTTATGAGGATGCTTATAAAATATTACTAAAATTTATCTTTATATGTACGTGAAATGTTAAATGAATGCAAATTGATGCCTTGGTCTTGAAGACTTATGATTATTTATGTTTGGTTTATGCTAGCAGGGGCAGAACCTCTTGTAATGTGAGAGCTTTGATTACTTCAAAAATTTTATTTATCTTGAATGATTTGAATACATTTTATTTTAAACTATTCAAATAGTACGTATGTTTTTAATCATTTCAAATAAATCTATTTACCAAAAAGTAAGAAAAACAAAAATTCAGAAAATTGTCTCTTAAGCGATAAATTTGTCAGTCTTATTTTGACACTTAGCTTTCAATTTCTATAATAGTTATAGAGAAATATAACTTTATAAAAATTAAAAATATATTTAACTCTTAAGTTTATTATACAATTTTTTTTTTAAGAAAACTCTTTATATTTGGCCCCTTTAATTTGTAAAATTTACTCTGCGATAGGTAATATGGTAATCCATTGTACATTTGAAAGCATGAGTATGATCGTTTTAAATTGTCTTTTTGTCATGAATGCAACTTTTCTCAAAGCAGCAACCAAGGTTGTTTTAATAAAATTGAAGGCATGTTCTAAAATTAAGATTTTGAGCATAATTATGTAATATAGTTGGTTTCTTTCATGTCTTTTCAAAGAAATTTCCTATCATGACACTTAATTAAACAATAATGTATACCTTATAAAAGGGACAAACAAGAATAGGAGAAACATAACTTTAAGGCTTAATTGGACTTTTGGTCCCCTAAGTAATTTGTTGTTTTCATTTTGGTCTCATAACTCCTAAAATCAACATTTTGGTCCCTCTTGTTTTGCTCCGTTAGTCAGTTTGGTCCTTGACCGTTAACTTTAACCCCAAATGTCTATGGTAGACCAACCTTAAAAGCGGTCTACCATAGATCATATTAAGTAATTTAATTTAAACCGTTTGATTATTTATTTTTAAAAGAGGGTCATTTGATTACGCATGTCTATTTTATCTAATGGTGCACTATCAACACCTTATATTTTTGTACTTTTCTTCATCTTCTTCCATACTCCTATTCTTCAACAACTTCAAACATTCATCAAAAAACTCATTAACCCATGCAAAATCCAGATGATAAAAAACACAGCAGAGTACCTATTCACAAATTTCCAGCAACCTCATCTCACTCTTCTTTAACATCTCATTCAATTTTTCATTTCAAATATTCAACATAATAACCTCACAATTTTTATACAAACAATCAAAATCAAATCTCACAAACAAAACATTTCTTCTCCCAAAATCTATAAATCAATTAATCAATTAAACACCATTAACAACAAACATCAACAACAAAAAATCCAATGGAGATGGTACTGTTGTTGATGATGAAGATGAGAGAGAAATTGAAAAGGAACGCAGCAAAGGAAGACTCTCCGGAATTTACGCTATTAATTTTTGAGAATCCAATTGATAGCACCATCAGCGAAGGAACAAAGGATCGCAACAATTTCTGAGAATCAATGTTGTTGATTTCTAAATGTTGATTTTACGCAGCCTTCGAAAACCATTTCATCACCATCGCCGATGAGATAGCGTAGCAGTTCACGACGAAGGCTCTCCGACGACACCAGCGTTGAGAGAGAGAGAGAGAGAGAGGAGGTAAGGAGTTAGATCTGATTATGGTATTTGTGATGGTATTGATTTGGGGGTGTTGTTGGCTATTTGGGTATTTGTGAAGAAAGGGTATTGATTTGGGGATGTTGTTGTGTTGTTGCAGGAAGGGAGAAGAGAGAATGGTGATGCAGGAAGGGAGAAGGGAGAAGAGAAGAGAAAAGATAGTGTGTTGTTGTTGTTGTGAGGAAGGGGAAAAAAATCTGGAAAAGATTTATTTACATTTGAGGAAGAAGAAGGGAGAAGATGATGAAGAGTGAAAATAATTAGGTGCAGATGGTTTACTGTTAAGTACAATGGATATGCAATCTAACGGTTAAAATCAAATCAAAAAATTTAGACAATAAAAGATTAACGGAGGGGACCAAACTGACTAACGGAGCAAAACAAGAGGGAGCAAAACGTTGATTTTAGAAGTTATGGGACTAAAATGAAAACAACAAATTACTTGGGGGACCAAAAGTCCAATTAAGCCTAACTTTAACTGACGGAAAATGCTATACGTCCCAAAAAAAATCATAGCAACAAATTCACGATAGGCATAACAAAAAATAAAATAAAAATAAACACCACAACATGTTTTATTCCACCAAAAACGGGATTACACCAAATCACCTCCAAACACATAAGCTTCGTGATTTGTTCGCGGTCAATTTGTTGGATTTTTTTCTAGATTACCCTTTCTTGTTTAGAGGGTTCTTACTTCCTCGTGATATCAACCATATACATTGACAACATTAAATGTTAAATAAATGAGTAAATTTTTTCTATAAAAACAAAATCAATTTTAAGTAACTTTTAATTTTTTATTTAATTATAGACAAGATTACATTAGAGGTCTGTTATCTTATTTATTTGTAACACTTTGGTCCTTTATCTTTATTTTTTTTCCGTTTCGGTCTTTTATCTCTCATAAAAGCACACATACATCCTTTTTCTCATTTTTTTATTAAAAAAAATACATAATTTTATTTTTTTAAAATATATTTTTATTAAAAATGAAAAAATCCAGAAATATGATGAAGATGTTCATCATCTTCATCTTCTTCCTTTGAATCTTCATCATCTTCATTGAATCAAAAAAATTTCTACACAAATATATCTCCAAATATGATGAATTGATGTTATGTTCACCTCAAATCCTTTTTTAAACACAAAAAGAGATATAGTTTCATCACAAAAAATAAAAAAAGATTTAGTTATATAAATTGTCACATCGTATATTATTATTATTATTATTATTATTATTATTATTATTATTATTATTATTATTATTATTATTATTATTATTATTATTATTATTATTATTATTATTATTATTATTATTATTATTATTATTATTATTATTTTCTAACTCAATATTCAAACCCGACATAAAAATAACATCAAAATTGAGAGCAGCTTTGTACAACAATTTTGTTGTTTCTAGAACAATCTTAACTTTCGTAAAGCCTAACCCTTCCGCCAGTGACTAAGCCTCCACAATCCGCCTTGCAACATTTGTGAAATTAAGGTTTTGATTTTTGTGTTTAAAAGAAGATTTGAGGTGAATATAACATTAGTTCACGATATTTGGAGATATATTTTAATAGATTTTTTTTATTTAAAGAAGATGATGAAGATTCAAAGGAAGAAGATGAAGATGATGAACATCTTCATCATATTTCTGCATTTTTTTCATTTTTAAAAATAAAATTATGTATTTTTTTAATAAAAAATTAAATGAGAAAAAAGACGTATATGTGCTTTTAAGAGAGATAAAGGATCATTGTTCAAAAAAAGAGAGAGATAAAGGACCTAAACGAGAAAAAATAAAGATAAAGGACCAAAGTGTTACAAATAAATAAGATAAAGGACCCCTAATGTAATCTTGCCTTATTTATATTTAGGCGTTCAATCTTAATTAATTTACACTACAGGACTGGCTTAGAACAATTAAAATTTCACATCAAATTTCTTTCATCTGAATGTCCTTAAATTTATCAGTTACATTCATAAAATTTCTTCTTCCCATTTTGATTGTTCAATTTTGTCGTTCCAAACTGACCGCATTTTTTAATTTTTGTGAGAATCGTCGTCGTTCGTTTGATTCCAAATATCGTAAGAATTGCCGATCTTTCCAGAACCACGTCAGGTATGGTGACTTGATTTTTCTTTTTGATTTGATTTTTCTTGGTTGTGAGGTAGTTAATTATAACAATTGAGTAAGTCATTCGTTGTACTTCGAAGACTGCTAGCAGGTGTTGCCGCTGTGATGTTGTGGGAGTTTGCTATCATTTTTTACGGTTGCTGCTGAAATGGTTATGTCATGAGGCTTTTGTTATTTTGTTTGGACTTAAAGGTTTTGACTGATAGTGAGGTAGGTCTATGCGTGTAAGTATATTTTATTAGGTTGGCTGCTTAAATAAAAAAAATAAGTCACGATATCTGACTCGGTTCTAGAAACAACGACAATTCTCACTATAATTGGAAACTGCGGCAGTTTGAAACAACAAAATTGAACAATCAAACTGAAAAGAAGAATGAAAAAGAAACAAGAATTGATTAATAGGGAAGAATAAAGAAGAAATTTGAATGAAGGAGATGTTTTTGTTCTCACGTTCGGGGTTCTGGAATGGAAGAAATTTTATGAATGTAAGTGATGAATTTAAGGACATTCAGATGAAATAAATTTGATGTAAAATTTAATTTGTTATAAGTCTTGTAGTGTAAATTAATTAAGATTGAACATCTTTATATAATTAAATAAAAATTAAAAGTTACTTTATGATTAAGATTAACTCTTTTATTTTTAGAAAAAATTAACTCATATATATATATATATATATATATATATATATATATATTACATTTTACATTTTGATTGGTTGATATCATTAGAGGGTAATTACCTCCTAAACAAGAGAGGGTAACGTAGGCCTCACCATTTGTTGGGGTTGTATAGCATTGCTCTTAATTGAATTCAGAAGATTACACTATACGAAATTAAAAGCATACATGTATATACATAGATCATACTATAGTGTTTGTAAGGACTTATCTATAATGTCAATCCTTTAAACATAGCCAACAAATGGCTTGACGGAAAACCTTTGTTAACGAATCCGTTATCATTAAATCTATACCAAAATATGCTCAAATGATACTTCCTTGTTTTTACACATTTTCTTTGACTAATACTTCAAATCAAATTCATGTGTTTAATACCATTTGAGTACTTATTATTCTTAGATAACTAGACGTTTTACAGTTTTCACAATAAATCCTAAGTGGTCTAACTATGTTGTCGACAATACCAAGCCATAAGTAAAGGTTTTGTAACCACACTGCTTGAATCAAAGCATACTAGATGGTAACTTTAGGAACATTTTCTGAATTTACTCTGGCACATTCATATTAAAGAAGAAAGAATTACAAAGACAAACTTTGTTCTCAATGAAAAGTTACACATATGAAATTATATATGAAATTGAAATAATACTGAAATGAGGTTATAAAGAGAACAATAACAAAAAACACAAGATATTCCTTTAAAAAAAAATACAAGATATGAAATTAAGATATACAAGATGGAAGAAAACGTCAGACTTTATAAAGAGTTGATAAGTCCGATGATGATTTGTCACAATGATATATAAACTTTTGATTAGAACCAACAAAGTTCACTCAATAAAGTTCACCCAATAAAAAAGTAAGTGTTAAAAAATATATTTAAAAGAGAGTGTTGCCAACACTACTCTTAAAGAGAAATATATACAAAAGTTGATGGTTGGTTCAACCATCATTAAGCTTATAATTTAATTGAAAAACTCTTTGGTGTACATATAAGTATTTCAGGGCTGAAGTCCTTATTTGAGGAGTACCTCACCAAGTTAACTAACTTGGAAAATGTAGTCGGGAGAGAGGAGAGAAATAACTATATGAAATTATTAGTGAGGGTTTTCTTGCTCTATTTGTTCAATGTACAATATTCGCCGACAAAAGCAACAATCACACTGATGTGATATTTCTTGAGGCGCTGCAGGATCTTGACACGCTAGACACACTTCATGAGTGGTCATGGGATGGGATGAAAATGAGTTATCTTTACCATTATATGTCTGAGGCAACGAAGTCCACGGTTACTTTGATGGGCGGATACTTGACCCTAATACAAGTAATTAATTCCACTTTAATAATTTAATTGATTTTATATGTGTTTCTGATTTTATATTTTCAATTATAATATGTTTTTATAGTTGTGTTTTTTTTATAAGTCATGGTTTTTGGAGCATCACACAAACTTATTTTCATATAAGGTGCATTGAGAATATACACCATACATGCCACACGCTGCCCACTTTGTTCCTAGGAGAGGCCACACTTCACCGGAGCCCTATAGATCGATCCTTGATTGTCTGGATGTGGACGAAGTCATATTCAACCCATACAGTGATCATCAGGAGGTGTAGGACTTTGAAGAAATATGCTAGTACTCGGGTTGGATTATGTGCAGTCGAGGAAAGGTGTACCGCCACTTGACAGAGCGAGTGAAAAGGAAGTTTGGGCATGTGTAGTACATTCCAAGTTATCTATCAGTTATGCCTACTCTTGGTGTAGCCCATTTAGTTCAGGATTTCTAGAATTTCTTGTTGTACGTCATACCTGAGGTTGATTGGGGTTTGATGTTGGAGGATCCTTGGCAGTACGCACCAGGATACATGGCTTGGTTCTATTGGGTATCTCACTTAAAGCTACTGCCACCTATCGTGGGAGAACCCCCTAGGCCGGCTAATAAGGAGGTAGTCATTGAGTAGGAGCATGTTAAGGATAATCTTGATTCATTGATGATAATCATAAGTTGCATAAACATGGTCGATGAGGGGTTTCGTGATGGTCATACATACAAAGACCTACACTATACAATGACCAGAAGGAGGAGGCAGTCCAAAGCACCTACATATACAAACACCTACCGAGATATTTCGAGCCACTACATATCTGATGACCAGAAGGAGGATACTGTAACGCCCATTTTGATTATTTAATTATTTGATTTATTTGAGAAGTTGTTATATATTTATTAATATATTATGCGATGTTAAGTGAAGATTTAATATGACTTTATGCGACGTGGTGACTTATTTTATTGTTTAATAAAATAAGATTTGAAAATAAAATAAAATATTTAGTTGTGGGTTAGTTTTGGATTTTAGAGAGTTATGTGGGAGAAAGAGTAAATAAGATAAGATTTGTTGGGAGTATATAAAGGGAAAATTAGGTCAAGAGAGAAGTCAGTATACGCGTTGCCAGAGTTTTAGAAAAAGGGAGAAAACGGACGTGAAGTGAGAAGAGAGCATAGAGGGCTGCGATTTTCTGCTTTTACCAGGTAAGGGTGAGCCTAACACTTAATTATATTGATCTGTAGTTCATCTAATCTCGATTAACAACGTAGGATTGAGTTTTGTGAGAATTGGAATTAGGTTAAAATTGAGAAAAATCAAGAATTAGGCCATAAAGCAGTAGAACAGAGGTGTAGGATGAGTACAGAACGTAGATTAATCATAACATTGATGTTTCTGAGAGTTTAGCCGTTTAAGATGATGAATTTGGGAACTTTTGATGAGATTTTCGCAGAACCCGTAGCAGTCTGTTCATCGCTCGCCTAGGCGAGCTATGCAACTCGCCGCGGCGAGTAGACCTAGATCGCTCGCGAGGCGAGCAACCCAACTCGCCATAGCGAGCAGTCCCCTAGAGCTCGCGAGGCGAGCACTCCAACTCGCCATAGCGAGCAGGACCTTAGTTACTCGCGAGGCGAGCATTCCCACTCGCCATAGCGAGTTATGTCAGAACCTGAACCTGTTCTGTTTGCGACCTGTAGTCGCATATGACCTTGAGAGATGACCTTGGGGTAGCTTTAGAGACTTTTAATGATGTTTAATACAATCTGTAATGATGTTACATGATGATTGAGATTGTTTAAGATGTTTTTATGAAGCTTATGTGTGATATATGAATTAATTAAGTTATGAATGGTTGATTTACTTGCGATGCTTGCATTATGGATGCTATATGTATGATGTACCTGCTGCCATGTTGCTATTTACTTATGCACAGTTGCTGCATGTGTCAGTCCATGATGATTAAGATGGTTATTAAGACGTTTATGATGTTAACTTGTTTAAGTTAAAATTGCATTGAGTCTCATGCATACTCATTCTATGATGGGGGCTTATGCCCTGGAGTTTTTACTCACCAGCGACGAGGGCTTATGCCCTGGAGCTTTGCTCACCAGCGACGAAGGCTTATGCCTTGGAGTATATTTATGCTCATAGCGACGAGGGCTCATGCCCTGGATTGGTACCACATGCATATAAGACGTAGGGTTGCATAGTCAAGTGATGATGTCGAGTCGACTCGTCTAAGATGTTTATGATGTTGATTATGACGCTGCTAAATGATGTGTTGTTTATGTTGATGTTCTAAATGCTAGATGTTTATCTATGACATGATGAATTATGTTTGGTTGTTGAATTGTGATTATTTAATTACATGTTTAATATAATTATTTGTGAATCTCACCCCTTCTGCTGGAATTGCCGCCTTGTGGGCAAGTGCAGGTAACCAAGATTAGGTGCAGACGTGTGAGGATTTCTGCAGTCGAGTCTAGGTGCTCTGATACGTAATGGGATAGGGGATCTTCTTTATTTTCTCTGTTCCTTGCGTATTATGTTATTTTACATGCTTATGTTTATTTTGAAGATTTTGCTAATAAGATGTTGATGAGGCCTGCGTGCCAAAGACTTTTGAGATGTTTTTCCATAAGATTATTCCGCTGCGATAATAATTAATATTTTATGAAGATTTAATGTTTATTTATTCATTAACATGAGATGTTTTTAGAAATGTGATGCCCTGTTTATGTGCTTACTCTGATGCATGATCATCTTTTTAAAGAAATTTTTATGTTGGGAAAACGGGGTGTTACAGATACAGTCTAAAGCTCTGTGACTAAGACAATATATTTTTCTATTTGGTTGTTTCTAATTTGATTGTAAATCATGAATGTGATTTGTATTTGGTTTGAGTTTTCTTTAATGTCATTGTTACTTAAGCATTGTTCGAATGAAGCAAAGAGAGATTTTCTAGACGTTTTGCTTCACTTGGGTTTACTTAGTCTTTTTTATAGCCATACATCATGACATGGGCCTATTTATTCATTTAGATTCTTTGGTACCTTCTTTATTTGAGAATTTATTTTCCCACCCTATTTGCTTCCCACGCGCCTTTTCAAACTATTTCTACAGTATTTCAGATTATATAATTCAAATTCACTAAAAACTGAGAAACGCCAATATGGATTACCCTAGTTCATGGTTTTTTTTCCAAACGGTTCAAAAAGTATAATCTAAAAAACATTAATATTAATAGTTTAGATTAAAAAACTAAGTTTCTGTCAAATTGAGTTTCTATAATTGACAGGAATGGCAGTTAAATGTCGTTACTGCAACAACAATTAATTGTCCTTGCTAAGATCTGTAGTTAACTATTGCTGCAGGTTTTTTTTTGTGTGATTCAGGTTGCAACGACATATTATGTGGTCCACAATGCACATCAACTTCTATAAATTAATGTTGGGTTCATTTTCTGTAAAACACAACAAAGAACCATGAACACTTATCTTATAGATATTGTGAGCCACACAAACTTCTATAAATTGATGTGTTAGCCATAATTTACTATAACGAGGGAAAGCCTAATATGTTTAAGATTCGGGTTGATGTCACACTATATGGCTTGAAGGGTTAGTGAACCAAATAACTCAACCACATAGACACATGGGGGTAGAAAATGTTGAGTAGAATTGTTCATCGAGTGACTCAGATGGAAGCGTCCAGTTCACCCAAACGAAGCTCAGAAACGACGAGGACGTGATAACCATATTCTTAATATTATAGTACTAAAGGACGAATCAGGTCTCACACTTCATTGATCAGATCTTTCCAAGATATTTAAGAAAGTTTGATTCGAAGACCTATGAAAAAGTTAGTTTGTCTGATTTGTGATCTATTATGTTGTGTTTTATTATGTGTTTTATGTTGTTGAATTACGTTGTTGAGTTATGCTTAATGTATATTGTTGTTGTCTTGCATGGATATTTAGTGGTTTTGTCCAATTATAATCAGAACTATTGTCACATCTTTGAATACCGTCATTTCTACAGTATGTCAGATTATATAATTCAAATTCACTAAAAACTCAAAAAAACCTATACAAATTACCCTAGTTCTTGGGTTTTTTTTTCCAAACGGTTCAAAAAGCATAATCCAAAAAACATTAATATTAATAGTTTAGATTATAATCTGAATTATGTCAAACCCAACCACCCACCCTCCATCTCCATTTTAATGAAAGTGTTTTGAATCCTTCACCTCAAGTATTTCATTTCACTTCGACCTACAAATGTCCTTCCATTTTCACCCAACTTATTTTGTTACCACCATCTGACCCTCCCCTAAAAAATTGCGTTGATTTTAACACTATTTTTCCACAAGTAGCAATTTTAAGGAAATACAAATAGAAAATTGGGGTTGCATGCAATACCTAGTTGATGATAATCGCTCACTCAATCTCCAAGACTCACAAATCTATTGTTCTATGAATTAAGACTTTTGTCGACACCCTCCACCACTAGCTTCCAAGTTAATGCCCTCCTTGCATTCACATATACTGGTAGTCGAAGTTAAATGAAAGGAAACTTCCCTGCCTTGCAATTAATGAAGCCCGTCGCAACCTCTAAGAAATTTTGGTTGACATTAAACCTAAACAACCAACTTTTTTTTTGGAAAAATTAACCTTTAAACCAAACATCAATTTAAACGATCTAAGGAGAGCCTTCATTGACAACAAATTCTCCATGGACTCCTCTCCAATAAGTAATGTGTCATCTTCATATTGTAGATGGCTCACCAATGCCTCTGAGTCATGTATCCGAAACCCATAAAATATCCCAAGGGCACCACAATATCCAATAAACCCCTAACTTCTCTTCCACCAATAAATACAAAGAATTTTTCTTTTCACCCAGCACAAATCACTCGCACCCTGCAACGTTTCCATTTTTACCCTTGCGCAAGTTAAGTCACGCAACGTGCCTTAACTTGCGCAAGTTGTATTTTGTGCGTGACTTAAGTGGCGCGGCGTGAGTTAACTCACGCAACGTTAATTAAGTCATTTATCAGCAAAACAGAAACACATTTCCCTCATTTCCTAAACTTCCCAACTTCGAATTTTTTCCCCCCATATCCGTTTTTCATCAATCTTGCGCCATTCAAAGCCAATTTCCCCCCTAGGAAAAAAATCGAAGTTGGGAAGTTTAGGAAATGAGGGAAATGTGTTTCTGTTTTGCTGATAAATGACTTAACTAACGTTGCGTGAGTTAACTCACGCCGCGCCACTTAAGTCACGCACAAAATACAACTTGCGCAAGTTAAGGCACGCTGCGTGACTTAACTTACGCAAAGGTAAAAATGGAAACGCTGCAGGATGCGAGTGATTTGTGCTGGATGAAGAGCAAAATTCAAATACAAAAGGGTGTTAACAGATCACTATGCTTAAGCCCACTACTAATTGTCATGTCTTCCATGGGAATCCTATTCTTCAATACCGACAAACCATTCGAAAACACACAAGCCCTCATCCAACCTCTCCATTTTTCATCGAAGTTGAATCTCTAAAGCATGTAATACAAAAAACTCCAACTTACCGAATCTTAGGCTTTATGAAATTCCACCTTAATGATCATGCACTCCTTTTTAGCCTCTTTGAAAGGATCATTCTATTTCATCAATTTGATTTTTGTACACTCATCCTCATGGCTATTTAGAAATATTATGAGTTTTGATTTTTGTTTTGTTTGCTTAGGTTATAGTGTTTGCAACCTTTTGCTCTTTTTTTTGAGAGATGCAACCTTTTCTTCTTGTTTTATTTTTGATGACGTTTGTATCTTTCTATTTGCGGCATATCTTGTTTGGTAAATAATTTGTATTTATATTTTAATGCATTTTGTTGGCTTTTCATGAAAATTCATTATTTATTTTTTAAAATTTGATGGATTAGATCAATAAATGATTGGATCGATGATCGCTTATTGAACTTAATTGCCACCTCTAATAATTAATCCATAGGACTAAATAAAATTTTAAAGTGTATTTTTAAGAGATAAAAGGAAATATAAACTTCTAATAAAAAAGTTGCCCAAGAGTATCTTATTTATACTTCAGGATAAAATGGTTTGTAACTATTTGGGCGATTTGAAAAGAAAGGAACAACCGCATATTTTAAAATACGGTAAATGCTCCTCTTGTGCTCATTGATAGAATAAAGCTTCATTCATTCCTTTGGTTGAAATCTAAACAGGTGGATTTTGTTTATAGTTACGTAGATTGGGGGAAAAACCTGTTGTTTTGCATGGGTATTCTTTGTTAGCTGTTTTATTTCTTGGATGGTGCTTTGTGTCACCAGTTGATGTAACAATGTAAATATTTGCGGTGTTTCTTTCTTTTGCGCATCTTGTGCGAGTGGAAACACCGTTTGACAATATATATCATTTTGATTTTTAAAAAATAATAATAAAAAAGGTGTCCTTTTTAAGTGTCTTAGAAATATATACCTCTAATAATCAGTGTTTAGCTTGAATCTTATGTAAGACTAGGACACATAATGTATATACTTCTTTTTATTAAAAATCATATTTTTAATTAAAGGAGTATAGCGGGTCCTTGAAACCCATTAGAAATCATCAATAATCAATAGTAATTAGATATATTGAAAGAATGCGATTGGATTTGTCCACCAACTAGTGTGTTAACCCGTGTAATGTACAGGTGATAGAACATTATTTTTCAACCTTAAATTGTTTTATTTTTTATTTATCAATGAAAATTATTTATCCCGTGAATTTTTAAATATGTCTATATCTCTTTTGCCGCAATGATGACAAATATGTGTCTCATATTTTTTATGTTTATTAGTGATAAATATATGTCTCGTGTCTTTATGCATAAAAGAAAAATATATTTATGGGTTTTACATCATCGTCGGTGAAGCGCCACCCCGACTGTCCTCTCACAATCTTGATGTGAGTTGATTCTGTTGTGGTCACTGGTTTCATTCAACATCGTCGTTGTCTTGTATTGCTCTGGCGTCGACACGGTTATGAGTTAGTTTTTTGTGGTGGATTATGTCAGATCGTGAGTGTTTTTTTTTTATCTTTTTGTTACTATGTTTTTTTTTGTTTATGTTATTGACGTTTGCTTTTGTTTTGTTTCGTGGAGATGAAGATGGGTGGTGGCTTCCACCTATGTGATTTGGTCTGAAAATCTTGAATCTAATTTTTTTTTTAATTGAAGATCTAGATTCTTTAGTTCTAGCATTGTTATGTTGGATGCATATCTCCATTCAACATGACTGGTTTTATCTTGATGTTTCTCGAAAGAGTTAGGTGCGTAGATGCTCTGTGTTGACGTTAGTAGTCGTTCATCATACCTAAAGGATTTTATCCTCCATGGTTGATTTTTACGTCGTTGGTGGACTGTGATAGATTTTTACTGTTTGTTCATCCATCGTTCTGGACTTCGGCAGAAGTTTCAAGACCACTGCGAATTTGTGGATTCAATTCATTATTGGTTGCTTTGGCTCGAAAGGGCGTTTATGGCTTGCTGGTACTTTGAAGGGAGTTGTTGGGACTTGGGTCGTTTATGTGTTGGCAGACAATTCATACACCTATTTAAACGCTTAGAAAATTCACACTGTGTTTATCTGAAATTCGGTTTCGCACCCATACGTTGGTTCGTGGATTGTCTATGGTAGAGGTTGTTTAGGGTTGTTCTCTATTATTACCACTTTTGTACTGAATTATCGGGTTCATTTTTGTGGTTTACTGGGTCATGTCCTTGCTCATCAATCTTGTACTTCCTTCTCTTTTTAATTTAATTTTTACTTTAATTATAAAAATGAAAAATACATTTCTACTATTTTATATTTATCAACGATTTTTTTTTTTTACTTTTTAATGTATCAATCACAAATTTGTCCATTTTTTTCTAGATTTACCAATGAAAAATATCTCTCCCATATTTTTTATGTATTAATGACTAATATTTTAATAGTGATTTTTTAATCAGTGAAAAAAAATTGACTCATAATTTTTTATGCATCAAGAATAAATATGTGTCCTATGTTTTTTTTTAATAAAAACTTCCTAACAAATTATGATAAATACTTGTCCCGTACTTTTTTATGTATGAGTTATAAATATTTTTCTGTGTTTTTTAATATTTGTCGTGTTTTCTTAAAATTTATCAAGTAATTCATATAGAAAGTAACTCATGCGTACAGAGGTTAGCTAATATTTGTTTAGCCCTTTATTTTTTTGTTTGTTCCCTTCTTTTCCTAATAAAATTAACCTATATTACATAAGAAATAAGTTAGGCTTGCATAACTTTAGATTTAAATCTTTTTGGAAATGTGTTGACCTAGTTTCTCTTTTTCTTTCTTCGCATTTCTATTTTATTTTTCATAATGAATTTGGGTAATGCATCTAGCATCACTTTTGTTTCAATATAATATTAATATTTACCAATAAAAAATATTTTTCCCGTGTTTTTTTTATTTTATTTATGAATGACACATATTTATATCATATTTTTTTTATGCTTCAATGACAAATATTTATCCCATGATCTTTTTTTTTCTTTTTCATATTTATCAGTGATGAATATGTGTCTCATTTATTCATGTATCTTAGGAAAATAGTTCACCTCTATTTTTTTTTACATTTATCAATGACAAATACTTGACTCGTATTTTTTTTATGTATCAATGATGAATATTTATCTCGTGTTTATTTTATTCATCAATGAGAACCGTTTGTCTCGTGATTTTTGTATCAATGATGATTTTTAGTGTTTTGCTTCTTTTATGGATCAATGACAAATATTTGTCCCGTGTTTCTCTATTCGTCAATGACAACTATTTGTCATATCATTTTTGTATCAATGATGAATATAGATGATGTGTTCCTTTTAATCTTTTATTCAAAGCAAATTATTTGTTTCATTCCTTTATGTGCCAGGAACAAATATTAGTCTTGTATTTTTTATGTATCAATGACAAACATTTCTCTCGTGTTTTTTCTATTTTTCAAAGGAAAATATTTATCTCATATTTTTTATGCATCACTGACAAATATTTTATCCCATGATTTTGTTTTTCATATTTATTTGTGATAAATACGTATCTTATTTTTTTATTTATCATTGAAAAATGCAATCCCTCTATGTTTTTTTTATATTTATCGATGACAAATATTTGTCTTGTGGTTTTTTATGTATCATTGATAAATATTTTGAAGGGGAGAAAAACACAAGAAGGGGGGGGGTTGAATTGTGTTTTAAAATAAATCGTTTTCTCTTTCCAAAACTCAGAATCAGAATGATCAGAAGCTAGATAGACAGCTTCTGAAGACACTGTTCAGGAGCGTATGCAGCGGAATGAAAAACAGAGAGAAAAGAGAAGAAGCAGGACACAAAAGATTTATACAGGTTCCTTCCACAATCCGGAAGTAGTCCTGTCCCCCTTGCACTTCCAAGGAGAGTTCACTAAATGTAATGTCTGATTACAAATGCTCAAGCACACAAGCAAGAGACTTCAAATGCTCAAGAACACAATCAAGAGACTTCTAATGCTCAAGCACACAAGCAAGAGACTTCTATCAAACAAAATTACACAGAAAAATGTTTGAGATTGAACACTTGATATACAATCAGTGGTGTTCACATTACAAATCAGATACAGACTCTTAAGACTTAAGAATTTCAAAGATATAAACTTGAAAACTGAAATTCTAAGTGAACTTTGAATGCTTAGACAATTTGACAGAGTTTTGGCGCTTTTTAAAATATTGTAGAGTCCTGTTGTTCTTCAAGTCTTCACTCCTTTATATAGAGGTGTGAAGTGAACGTTGTAAGTGCCAACACATTCAAAAAGAGTCGTTACTGAAGCTTGATCTTTCACCAATGATTCTTTGCCTGATTTAGTTGTTGTCCTATAAAGAATCAATTTCAAATCCATTCCAGTTGAGAAGGAACAAGGATGCAGGCTTGGTTGTACATAAGAGCTGTTATTCTTGTCTGTTTGCTGAGACAATTGACAGAGTAGTGGAGAAGGTGGTTGTACAGTTCGTACAAAGTACAATGTCAACGCTTCTTGTCTATTTGCAACAAAATGACTTCAAATCCTTTTGAAATGACCGTTGCTTAAATCCACTAATCTTCTGCCAATGCTCCATAATTTTCGCTCCAAAATACAACACTTGAATCTTGAAATCTGGTGAAATACTGTTGCTTCGAAGAATCAGCTTCTGAGGACCTTCAGCTTCTGATGACGTCATACTCTTCAGGAGCTCTTGTCTTCAGGAGCGCTAGTCTTCAGGAGCGCTAGTCTTCAGGAGCGCTAGACTTCAGGAGCGCTTTAAGTTTCAAATGGATACTTCCTTTGCTCTTTATTTGTTCGTTCAGAACCTTGATGTGATATATTACTTTGTTTATGGTCCTGTACACTTGAACAAATGTTAGCAAAACCAATTGTCAATTTTTAATACTTTGTTATCATCAAAACTCTTTAGGGTTTATTGTTAAACACATTTTGTTCCAACAATCTCCCCCTTTTTGATAATGACAAACCAGTATTTAAAAATTTGATCAATTGTTGTTAATCTAATTAACAAGTTGACTTATAGGGTATGAGGTTTGTAAGCTCCCCCTGAGTCTAATAGTACTTTAAGGTGAGGTTTGTAAGCTCCCCCTGAGTTCTATCTTTGTTAATTAAATTCATTTAACGCTTAGTAAAATAATCAAAGAGAATAGAAGTGATAGAGAGAGATAATGGTTCAGTTAAGTTATTTTGAAATAAAGTTATTCATCCTAACAAAAAGTATTGCGAGAATTAAATTTCAAAATAAACTTAATGGGGCTCAGGACCTTTAAATACTATCACACTTACTCCCCCTTTTGTCATTAACAAAAAGAAATCAACAAAAGAAAGAGAAAAACATAGTAAAAGGATTCAGAGCATAATCAATATCACAAGTGAAAGGCGTTAAAAAAAAATAAATCAGAGGCAATTAATAAGATCAGGAGCAAAGAAATATATAGAAGTGTTTGAATTCAGAAGCATACACAGTTAATAAAAGAACAAACTGAAAGACACAACAAACAACAAAGGGTGTGCAACTATGGGTTGGTTTGTTTGAGAGTGTTTTCAAGAATCTTCTTCAGGAGATCATTGTTTTCTTCTTGCTTCTGCTTCATCTCAGCTATGCTTCTGGCCATATTTTCTTCTCTGATCCTGGCTTCTTCCAGTTTAGCATCAGTTTCAGCTTTATGTTCTAAAAACAGTAGCCTTTGCTCAAGGAGATCTTTTTCCAGCTTCTTATTCTTTTCCTTTAAGATCTTGTTCTCTTGAGCTAAAGCTAGATCAGGAGCTGATGCCTTTAGATTGACCTTTGTAAGGAAAGATAAGTCAAGGTCCTTGGGATGAATGTACTGAGGCAGAAAATCAGTTGGTTCTCTTCCTCTGATACTTAAAGACGATCTAGCCCAAGTTCCAGTTATCTTAACCTCTTCAAGATCTTCATTGATGCCGTTCAGCCAGTCCTGAAGCTTCTGCTTAGCTTGCTCTTGAGCTTCTACGCATGTTGAGGATAGAGCTTGCATGACATACTCAACTCTCTCCTTGAGCCTACTCCATTGTTTCTCATAGCTTTCTCTGTGATTCAAGTCACTTCTGGATGAAATGAGCTTGATCATTTTGTCAGCTATGTCCTCACACACTCCCTTTAATACATTAGAATCTAAGAATCTGGTGGGTGGTGAAGGTTGTTTTCTAGGCTTGGGAGGAGCACAGAGTTGAATTTGTAGGTTATTTATGGTTGAAGATTGAGAATTGCTTTCAGATTGTGATTGTGCCTGATCAGAAGCAGACTGGTCAACCTCCATAGGAAAAGATTGAGCAGTTTGTGCATCAGGATCAATGACAGAATCATCAATCTCCATAGCATTTTCAGTGTAAAGAATTTCAGAAGTATGGTCAGAAATGGTGGGTTCAGGAACAGCTTGTTCAGGAACAACTTGTTCAGGAACAGATTGTTCAGGAACATACTGTTCAGAAACAGATGGGGATACAAGTGGTTCAGGTGCTTGTTGATGGGGGCTTTCTGAAGCAACTTGTGAAGTTGTTACTTCAGAGGCTTTTTGTGGTGTTTGGTTAAAGTTTGGAAGTTCACCGGATAGATGACTGCTGAGATTATTTATAACAGAGTCATCTTCTGGTTTGTCAGGTAAAATCATGTTGACAGGTTTAATGGTTTGTGGTTGAAGTGGATGATTAGGGGGTAGTTTGCTGCATTGTAACTCTAGCAAACTACTGACCCTAGCTTGGATAGATGGTTCAGATGGTTTGAAAGGAGAAATAGGTTTGGAAGAATTTTTGTGGAGTTTGGAGGATGGTGATAGGCTTCTTCTGAGGATGCTAATAGGAATATCAGAAGATGAGGATGATGAGGTTTTGGATTGAGAAGGTGATGAGGGAGTGGAGTCAGATTCTATATGTATTAAGGGTTGTGAGGAGGATGTACCTGATATAAAATCTGATCCAGGAGTAGCTAGAATACTTGCAGCTTCAGTAGCAACTTCAGCTTGCAGTTCTAATGAGCTCATCAGAGCTTGCTCAGCAACCTTAGCAGCATCTTCCTTGAGCAAGACCTCAGTAGGAACTTCTATTTCCTTAGCCAGCTCCAAAGCCTTCTGAACAGCTTCAGATTCAGCCTTCTTCTTCTTTCTTACCTCCCTGGTAACCAGTTCGGTAGCCTCTTCTTCTTCTTGTGCCTCTGCAGCTGCACAATCTTCAGCAGTGTATACAGATTCCTTCAGTTTCCTTAGCCTCTGAGTCCTTTTCTTCTTTTGAGGAATCTGTTTCACTTTCGTTGTTGTAGATGCTGAAACCATTTGCTTGCCACTTCTTGTCTTCTGAGGAATAATAGCTCCTGGGTTCAGATCCTGAACCTCTTCCTGAATTGATGATCCTCCAGGAGCACCAGATGAAGACTTTTCAGGAGCCTTTTCCTTCTTCGCCTTCTTGGAAGGATTTTCACCTTCTAAGTACTCTTCTTGAGTAAGTACCTTTCTTTTAGATTTTCTTCCTTTAGCTACAGGAAGTTCTTGACCATACATCTCTTCTGGAACTTCATCCAGACTGATCAGCTTTCCATGGGTCTCATAGTGATCAGCAATGAGAGCCATTTGAACAGCCAGGGTGTCTTTCTTGCAGATGGGCGGGAAGTCCTCCATCAAATTAGATATGACCCTTGATTCACAGATGTCTGTCTTCAGCTTGGTCACTTCAGGAATCAATTTCATATGCTTCAAGGTGCTTGCATTTATCACCTTTCCTGTCTCAGTTTCCAGCTGTTCATCAGTGAAGTAATTTACTTCATTCAGAGCTTTAATAATGCCTCCTTGATGGAAGATTTCTGAGATCAGTCTTCCATAGGGAACCCAGACTCTGCACTTATTCTGGCTTTCCCTTAGCTCTTTTATCATATGCCTGAAGATGTACTTAGGCAGATTTATCTTTTCTCCAGTGATGAGATGATGAAGAAATACCTTGTGAGCCAAAGATGGTTGATCACCACCACCTCCTTTAGGCAACAGGTTTTCGTTGAGAATCTTCAGGAGCATCTTATTGATCATGTTCAGGTCACAGTATTTACCAGCTGTTGTAGAATTGAAGAGAGTTTTATTCACCAAATCACTCCAGGAGCTTGACTGAGAGTTTGGTATATCTACACCGGAGTACTTTCCAGATGCTTCTGCTCCAATGACAAAAGCAATTATAGCTTCAGAAATGTAGACTGGAATACCCATCAGGCTTGACCTGATCTGAACTTCTTTAAAGGGTTCCAAACCCATTTCTTCTCTGGTTTTCCCTTCAAGAGAGGGATCAATCAAAACTTTTTCGTCTTCCTCCAGTTTTGATGCAGCTTTATCATAGACTGATGCTCTTACCCAGAAGTGTCTTACTAACGTCTTGTAGGTAGGACCGTTGAGCATATTGAAATAGTTCATCAGCCCTTGAACTTCATAAAACCTCTTGATGTCACAGCCATGATACGCAAGAGATTCAAAATCTACCGGATTCTCAGTTTGAATCTTAAGTTGCCATTCTTTTAGGCTCATAGTGACTCCTTTGATCTCGTAAGCAGCCCTTTCTTGCTGACCTTCAGCTTGCTGAACTGTGAGTTGAGCGTTGGATTCTTGAATAGAACTTGATGAAGCCATTGATGTTTGAAGAAGTTTGAGATTTAGGGTTCTTAGGGTTTTGAGAGAGAGAGAACTTTTCTTAGCAGATACGAAAACAAAAACAGAAAGTGTAGGATGTGAAGTGAGTAGTGTGTGTTTTTGATTAAGTGCTTTTTAGCGAAAAACGTTTGAATAACAGGGGACAAACAAACATAACATTAATGACAGTTGGGGGCGCGAGATAGTACTACGAAAAGTAAAATTAACATCATTGCCCTTTGAGTTATACGCCAATACATTTATGCCACGCTGTCAGATTTCAGACGAGCTGTATAAGTTAGTGGGACAGATGTCGCCAGGAGCAACTCCAGAACTTCCACTAACTTCTGCTATTCAGGAGCACAAAGATTCTCTTCTGAAGGTTGAGATTCTGATGACTCATCAGAAGCACATTTTCTTCAGGACCTCACTCAGGAGCTTCTGAAGGACAATGGCTTCTGAAGTGACTTCAGAACCTGAACTTCTTATTCAGGAGCAAGCAATTTTAATCAGACACGTAGTGCATGTTCAAATTTTTCTTAATAAAATCAAATCTTTCAACAGTTAAAGACTTAGTAAATATATCAGCCCATTGATTTTCAGTATCAATGAATTGTATATCTAAAATTCCTTTTTGAACATAATCTCTGATAAAATGATGTTTGATCTCAATATGCTTGGCTCTTGAATGCAGAATTGGATTCTTTGACAAGCAAATAGCAGCAGTATTATCACAAAAGATAGGAATACTGTTAGCATGTATCTGATAATCTTCCAGCTGATGTTTCATCCAGAGTAGTTGTGTGCAACAACTTGCAGCTGAGATGTATTCTGCTTCTGCTGTAGACATAGCAATAGTTGCTTGTCTCTTGCTAGCCCAAGATATCAGATTATCACCCAGAAATTGACAATTGCCACTGGTTGACTTTCTTTCAATCCTGTCACCAGCATAATCAGCATCACAGAATCCAATTAGCTTATAATCTGGGGATTTTCTATAAAGGAGTCCCAGATTAGTTGTTCCTTTCAGATACCTGAAGATTCTCTTAACTGCAGTTAAATGAGATTCTCTAGGATCTGACTGAAACCTTGCACATAAGCATACACTGAATAGAATATCTGGCCTAGATGCAGTGAGGTATAACAGAGAACCAATCATACCTCTGTATAGCTTCTGATCCACTTTTGATCCTTCATCTTCTTTGCTTAAGGTGCATGTAGGATGCATAGGAGTGTTCATCAGTTTGCAATCTTCAAGCTTGAACTTCTTCAGAAGCTCTTTTGTATACTTCGTCTGATGAACATATACTCCATTTTTGCTTTGATTAATTTGAATGCCCAGGAAGAACTTCAGCTCTCCCATCATGCTCATTTCAAATTCATCCTGCATTAACTTAGAGAACTCCTTGCAAAGAGATGAATTAGTAGAACCAAATATTATATCATCAACATATATCTGCACAACAAGAATATCTTTCTCAAGAGTCCTTCTGAAGAGTGTTGTGTCAACCTGACCTCGTTTAAAATCGTTTTTAATCAAGAAATTACTTAGTCTGTCATACCAAGCTCTGGGAGCTTGTTTCAAGCCATATAGTGATTTCTTAAGTTTGTAAACATGGTCAGGATGCTTCAGATCCTCAAAGCCAGGAGGTTGTTTGACATACACTTCTTCTTCTATGACACCATTAAGAAATGCACTCTTGACATCCATTTGATATAATACTATTCCATGATTAATTGCATAAGATAAAAGTAACCTGATTGCTTCCAATCTTGCAACTGGAGCAAATGTTTCAGTGTAATCAATGCCTTCTTGTTGACTGTACCCCTGAGCAACAAGTCTGGCTTTGTTTCTGGTTACTTCACCTTTTTCATTCAGCTTGTTTCTGAATACCCATTTTGTTCCAATAATGTTCTTCTGAGGAGGTTTGGGTACCAGATCCCACACATCATTCCGTTGGAATTGATTCAGCTCTTCTTGCATAGCTATGATCCATCCATCATCTGAAAGTGCTTCTTCAACAGTTGTTGGTTCAATCATTGAGATTAGTCCAATCATAGATTCTTCTTGTCTGAAGTGTGATCTTGTTCTTCTGGGACTTTCTTTACTTCCAATGATTTGATCTTGAGGATGAGAAGACTTGTATTTGAAAGTATAGTTGGATGAATCTGCTTGCTGTGAGCCATTATGTGCTTCATCAGAAGCAACTTCATCAGGAGCAACTTCATCAGGAGCAACTTCATCAGGAGCAACTTCATCAGGAGCAACTGATGTGGGTGCTGCTTCTGAACTATCTTCAGATTCAACTGACTGACCAGGTTCTGGAATGTCTTCAGGAACCTGTATCTCTGCAAAACTTTCACCTTGCTTTGAAGTTTTATCTTCAAGCTCTTTGTCATCAAATTTAACGTGCATAGATTCTTCAACACAGAGTGTCTCTGAATTATACACTCTGTATGCCTTTGACCTTTCAGAGTAACCTAAGAAGATTCCTCTTTGGGCCTTGGCATCAAATTTCTTTAGGTAGAGCTTGTTATTCAGAATGTAACATGTACATCCAAATTGATGAAAGTAAGAGATATTGGGTTTTCTTCCTTTAAATAATTCATATGCTGTTTTCTCCAAGATAGGTCTAATATAGATCCTATTCTGGACATAACACGCTGTATTCACAGCTTCTGCCCAAAAATGTTTTGCCAAATTGTTTTCATGAATCATGGTTCTGGCCATTTCTTGTAGCGTTCTATTCTTTCTTTCTACAACTCCATTCTGTTGTGGAGTTCTAGGAGAAGAGAATTCATGGAGGATTCCATGTTTTTCACAAAAAGCTTCAAATGGCTCATTTTCAAATTCACCACCATGATCACTTCTGATTTTCAAAATTTTGGCTTCTTTTTCAGATTGAATAAGGGTGCAGAAGTTACTGAATACATCGTATGCATGATCTTTGCTTTTCAGAAATTTCACCCAAGTCCATCTGCTATAATCATCAACAATAACTAATCCATACTTGCTTCCATATAAGGATGCAGTGCTAACTGGTCCAAATAGGTCAATATGAAGCAGTTCTAAGGGTCTTGAGGTGGAAACATTGTCTTTTGCTTTGAAAGATGATTTAACAATTTTTCCTTTCTGGCATGCACCGCAGAGTGCATCTGAATGATAATCAATGTCAGGAAGGCCTTTGACAAGCTGTAACTTGCTAAGCTTAGAGATTAATCTCCAGTTAGCATGTCCCAGCCTTTTATGCCACATCCATTTCTTATCATTCATTGATAGAAGGCAGATTACCTTCTGATCAGCCAGTTGAGAAAAATTGATTTTGTAGACATTTTCCACTCTCTTTCCCTTGAACACAATGGACTTGTCATTCTTGTTGATTACTGTACAGTTGGCTTTTTCAAATAAAACATCATAACCATTGTCACAGAATTGACTGATGCTCAATAGGTTATGTTCAAGCCCATCTACCAACCATACATTATTAATAGAGGTAGAGGAGTTACCAATAGTCCCCGTACCAATAATCTTCCCAGACTGGTTGCCTCCAAACTTTACATTTCCTCCTTCTTTCATTGTGAGGGATAGGAACATTGACTTCTCTCCTGTCATATGCCTTGAGCAACCGCTGTCCAGGTACCATGATTTTTGTTTTGTTCTTGCTTTTAGACAGATCTGCAGTATTGACAATTTCAGATTTAGGTACCCATTGTTTTATGGGTCCTTTGGGGTTAGAGCTGGAGAATTTACTCACCATTTCCTGATCCTTTAGATCCTTCTTGGGTAGCTTCTGATTAATCATTACCTTAGGTTTTTCAACTTTTGGTTTTGATACCTCAGGAGCGCCAACTGCCTTGCCCTTCTGAACCTTAGACTTTAGGACATCAGATTCTGATTTTATCAGACTCTGAGGAACAGGTTCTGATCTCTTCAGAATCTTAATCTTTGTGGTCTTAGATTCAGAATTTATCATATCCTTAGGCTTGAAATTCTTTGGCTTTGATGTAATCTTAGCCTTAGAACTGGAGGCTTCAGGTTCTGATTGAGCAACAGTTCCCATTTTTGCACCTTCAGGAACAAAGAAGGTTTTCAATCCTTCCTTTATGCATTCACAATATGCTTTGAGATTGGTTTCACTAGACTTAGCTTCTGAAAATCCAATCCCTTTACCATTGTTTTTGTAAATGCTATAAATCATAGAAGCAATTCTGCTTCTGTCAATACCAGACATAATGAAATCTTCAAGAGCAATCTCATGGTTACTTAAAGATTTTCCATCACATTTTTCTTGCAGCTTCTGACACAAGAACTTAAGTTTGTCTTCATATGTCTTGCATATGAAGTCAAAACCTCTGAGTCCTTCTTCAGAAACTTTTAGATCCAATAGAGTTGATTCTTGTTGCTTCATCAAAGCAACATATTTTTCTTTCAAAGCTTTCAACTCATTGGTTCTTAATTCAAAATGAGTGAGGAGTTCTTTAAGTGACTCTATCAGTTCTTCTCTAGGGATTTTGGAATATACCTCATTTTCATCTTCTGAATCTGATTCAGTTTCAGCTTCTGAAGTTGCTGTAGCTACTAACCCAACAGCTATCTTTGCACCTTCATCAGACTCTTCTTTGTCAGATTCAGATTCACTATCCAAGTTATCCCATGTAGCCATCAAACTCTGCTTTAACTGTTTCTTGAACCTGCTTGACTTGAATGTTGGTTTCTTTGACTTTTCCTTTGATTTTTCCTTCTGAAGATCAGGGCAATCAGCAATGAAATGACCAGGCTTCTTGCAGTTGAAGCATCCCTTTTGATCTTCCTTCTTTGAGCTTCTGAAACTACCTCTCCTGGACACAAACTTCTTGTTCTTCTTGGCTAGATACTGAAGTCTGTTTGAGAGCATAGCCATCATCTCAGTAACCTCTTCATCAGAATCTCCAGTTGGTGAATCTTCTTCATCAGACTCAGCCACTTTAAGAGCTTTGGATGACTTGCCTTTTGATGGAAGAGCTATTGATTTACTCTTTTTAGTAGACTCATGTTCATTTAGAGTTAACTCATGAACTTTGAGAGAACTAACAAGATCTTCAACACTTAAAGTGTTTAAATCTTTAGCTTCCTCAATGGCAGTCACCTTTGGTCTCCATCTGGCAGGAAGGCTTCTGAGAATCTTACTCACGTGATCAGAAGCAACATAGCTTTTCTTCAGTATTTGGAGTCCAGAGACTAGGGTTTGAAATCTTGAGTACATCTCCTCAATACTTTCATCATCCTTCATCTTGAACAGTTCATACTGATGAACAAGCATCAGTGCTTTGGCTTCTCTAACTTTCTTGCTTCCTTCATAGTTAGCACATAAAGATGCAAACATAGCTTTAGCAGTTGACTTATCACTCATCTTCATGTACTCTGCTCGTGGTATAGCAGAAACTAGAGAGCCTCTGATCTTGTGATGTTTCTTGTACATCTTCTTCTGAGCAGGAGTATGTATTTTTCTATCAACAGCAGCTCCTTCTTCATCAAGAATTAAGTCACCAACACCATCTTCCAGAATATCCCATAGTTCTTCATCTAAGCCCATGATATAACTGTAGAAGTTGGTTTTCCACCAAGAAAACTCTTCAGGATCTCCATTAAACTTTGGAACCTTCCCTGAGTCAGTTTTCTTTTCACTATAATCATATGCAACAGCATGATGATTACCACTAGAGCCAGCAGAACCAGAAACAGATGAATCAGCAGACATGTTTTTCTCAGATCTTGGACTGTTACACTGTTAGGTGTTTGACAACAGAACCAAGGCTCTAGATACCAATTGAAGGGGAGAAAAACACAAGAAGGGGGGGGGTTGAATTGTGTTTTAAAATAAATCGTTTTCTCTTTCCAAAACTCAGAATCAGAATGATCAGAAGCTAGATAGACAGCTTCTGAAGACACTGTTCAGGAGCGTATGCAGCGGAATGAAAAACAGAGAGAAAAGAGAAGAAGCAGGACACAAAAGATTTATACAGGTTCCTTCCACAATCCGGAAGTAGTCCTGTCCCCCTTGCACTTCCAAGGAGAGTTCACTAAATGTAATGTCTGATTACAAATGCTCAAGCACACAAGCAAGAGACTTCAAATGCTCAAGAACACAATCAAGAGACTTCTAATGCTCAAGCACACAAGCAAGAGACTTCTATCAAACAAAATTACACAGAAAAATGTTTGAGATTGAACACTTGATATACAATCAGTGGTGTTCACATTACAAATCAGATACAGACTCTTAAGACTTAAGAATTTCAAAGATATAAACTTGAAAACTGAAATTCTAAGTGAACTTTGAATGCTTAGACAATTTGACAGAGTTTTGGCGCTTTTTAAAATATTGTAGAGTCCTGTTGTTCTTCAAGTCTTCACTCCTTTATATAGAGGTGTGAAGTGAACGTTGTAAGTGCCAACACATTCAAAAAGAGTCGTTACTGAAGCTTGATCTTTCACCAATGATTCTTTGCCTGATTTAGTTGTTGTCCTATAAAGAATCAATTTCAAATCCATTCCAGTTGAGAAGGAACAAGGATGCAGGCTTGGTTGTACATAAGAGCTGTTATTCTTGTCTGTTTGCTGAGACAATTGACAGAGTAGTGGAGAAGGTGGTTGTACAGTTCGTACAAAGTACAATGTCAACGCTTCTTGTCTATTTGCAACAAAATGACTTCAAATCCTTTTGAAATGACCGTTGCTTAAATCCACTAATCTTCTGCCAATGCTCCATAATTTTCGCTCCAAAATACAACACTTGAATCTTGAAATCTGGTGAAATACTGTTGCTTCGAAGAATCAGCTTCTGAGGACCTTCAGCTTCTGATGACGTCATACTCTTCAGGAGCTCTTGTCTTCAGGAGCGCTAGTCTTCAGGAGCGCTAGTCTTCAGGAGCGCTAGACTTCAGGAGCGCTTTAAGTTTCAAATGGATACTTCCTTTGCTCTTTATTTGTTCGTTCAGAACCTTGATGTGATATATTACTTTGTTTATGGTCCTGTACACTTGAACAAATGTTAGCAAAACCAATTGTCAATTTTTAATACTTTGTTATCATCAAAACTCTTTAGGGTTTATTGTTAAACACATTTTGTTCCAACATATTTATCCCGTGTTTTTCTATTTGTCAATGAAAACTATTTGTCCTGTGTTTTTGTACCAATGATAAATATTTATGTTCTATTTTTTTAATATTTTTCAATAAAAAAAATTTGTCATGTGCTTTTTCTTTTAATATTTGTTAGGAAAAAATGTATGTCCCGTGTGTGTCTATATATATATATATATATATATATATATATATATATATATATTATTTCTCATGTGTATTTTATATATTAGCGATAAATGTTTGTCCTTTTTTTTTTTATATATTTATCAATGATAAATACATGTTTTGTAATTATTTTTATGTATCATGTATTAGTCAAATTCATAGTTTATGGTAAATTATTAAATGGATCAGTATTGATTCAATTCAACTTTTTTGTCAAACAAAAAAAGATTCAATTCAACTTTTCATCACTTGTTTTGAATTTAAATTTTGTATAAGTGCTGGAAGAAATTGAAATGTAACATTTATGCTATTTTTCTTCAAATAAAGTCGATGTATCCAAAAAAAGTTAGGTTTTTCATTTCCAACCTCATTATTATAATTTAATACGGTAAATAATTATGTTTTTCAATGATCATTTTCATGATTGTGGATCAATATCATTGTGGTAGTGTGTGACATATGTGAATAATCAATATTATATAGTGTCATGTGTACTTCTTATATTGTTTAGTATGCATAAGAGATTTCTTTATTTGTACTTTTTAATGTTTTGTTTGTAAGACTATTTCAATTTTAGTTTTTTATTTTGACAAAAAAAATTCATATGCAAGAAGCAATGTAATCATTTGAGATTATGATTTTTTAATTAGTGCAAAATATATCCTATAAATAAATAGATATTATATCATTATTTAAAAGAAACAAACTATTTTTGCAGATTTAATAAATTATAACTCTATTTTTTAATTTTCAAATTATGTCATTATATATAATTATTTATTTAGATTATTTTTCAAAATTTTGTTGTTGAAGATTTTTATTTGACTTTTAGTTATACTTTGTTACTTTAATATGTGATAAATAGTGTAATTAAAAAAATGTTTGTCTTAAATTGTGTGATTGAACTATGTTGTGTATGATTTAACCTTACATTGTCACATATAACTTTTCTTTTGTATTTAATTTTGATATGTTATGTATATTGTTCATTTTAAACATTCTCAAATGTATGTATAGAGGATCTGAAAAACGAATTTTTTATTGCTACTTATTTAGAAAACCAAGATCAAGAAACACGCACAATTCGATCAATTATCTCCATCGAATTAGCCTCTTTGCAATTAATCACCTCCATCAGATCATATCCATATGAACACAGTTACACACGTGTATTAAAACTAGAACACAAATTTAACATGGGTTGGTATATATTTATTTATTTATTAAATAATGATATTGAAACACATTTTTTTTCTTCATAACAATACTTAGACACTAGGTATTGGTCACCACATTTTATTTGACAATTTTATTTTCTTTCAATATGTATGTAGATTTTTGTAGCATAAAATTTGAGTTGTGTTATTATCAATTTCACCAATTTCTTGACCAAAAAACTATAATACAAACACCTTTAATTTTTCTAGACTCGGTTCAACATTTTATTTTGTCTTCATCTCTTTTTCTATCACACATCATCAACCAGGGGAGGAGCTAGGTGCATGTGAAGATGAGCACCTGCACCCCTTGAGTTCTTTAAATCTGCAGCAACAATATATATTTTATTCTATTTGTACGCCATGAGTTTTTGTTGTTGCACCAAGTCTTGACGCAAAGACCTGTCTCATCTGCGTTGCTACTGACGTGGCTATGCTTTTGTTATGCCAGAGACTGAGTTGCTGCTCCTGTCGTGACCATTGAGTTGTTTCTTTTCCTATATTTTTATCCTTAATATTTTATTTCCACATATTGTAAAATTAAAATGGAGAGTTCTGTGAGCATAGTTCAGACATCGGAGTTTAAATTTTGGATACCCATTTATTCATTTTATAAGGTAAATTCTAGTCACTAGGTTATCTGGCAAAAATAAATAAATGAAGAAGCATAATCATGATTATCAGCTATTAAGTTTCGATGATTCATCAACTGTACCAAGTCCATTTATGTAAATGAGTCGTATAAAGCATGAGATTTTATTTATTTTTTACATTTCCCATCTCTCATTTCTATTCATCTACTTTTTTTCTTCCCATTCTTCCGTTAAAATAAAAAATTATGTTTATGGTTTATTGTAAACGATTAATGATATTCCTATTTCAAATTCCTAGTAATAAATACTATAATTTAAAATTCGTTTTTTAGGATATTATTTACAATTTATTAAAAATTAATAAAAGTTACAAAATATTTCAAAAAAAAAAAAATACAAAATTTTATGCAGTTAAGACGGACATCAAGTGCCTGTCTTTTTCGTTTTTATCCATATAACTAATTTTAGGGTTTTCTGTTATGTACAAATTTGCACATGTTAAGAAGTTTAAAATATAAATTTTGTATTGGAACTAACACATTTAATATTAAGTATAAATTTCTTGAATAAATAATTGTTGTTTTTCAAAAAAAAGTTTACTATTATTAGTTGTTTTAACATGTGCAATATTGCACATGTTAGACAAACCCTTTATTTTATAGTCATTGTTATTTAAATTTGGAGACTAACAAAGAAGAGTTAACAAAGACTTGGCATTTTTAATAATTGAAACATAATTAATGGATTTGAGTATAATTTAAGAATATTAAAATAGGTTACATAAAAAAAAATATGTATCCTTTTTATTAGTAGACTGTATATACAAAATTATAATTTGAATATCAATATTTTTGACAAAGGTAAAATTAATTCATTTTATTAAAGAGTAACGTGTACAAACAAGATGGTACATCATGAAAAATACGGGAGTTAAGGTGAGATAAGGAAGCTCTAATAACTATGTTATGAACTACCTTATTTGCTTACCTCCTGACATAACTCACAATAAAATTATTGCGAGATGACAATAGATCCTTACATCTAGAAATAATATCTCCAAACTCATTACGTGGAGTAGAGTTGGAGTTAATAGTGTTAATAAGTAACCTACAATCAAATTAAAATAGGCTTAAACACACTTTTTACCCTCTAAGTTTGCAAAAGTTGTAACTTGGCCCCCTTTTAAAAAAAATGGCAAAAGTGACCCCCATGTTTACCCCCTTTTGCAAAACCTCAATTTTGACTTAGTCAAGCTTGTGTGTCACGCCACATCAGTTAACAAATCGTCAACTGTCTATTTTTTTAATTTAAAATAAATGTAAATGCCACAAGTTTAATTCTAGAATTAAAATAATAAAAAATAATAATAAAAAAAAGGAAAGAATTAAGGAGAGAAGCCCTGAGTCTTCTTCTCTTCTTCCTTTGTGACATCAAACCCAGGTAAGAACAACCAAACCTAGAATTTAAAACAAACACAAACCCTTCTTCTCTTCAAAACCTTTCTTCTCTTTAAACAGAACTAAACAAAATCCCTGGTGGCTTTGAGATGAACGACTAGTGTCACAAAAAATGATCCAGATCTATTTTCTTGAGCATCATGATTTTTCAAAATTTCCAGAATTCTAAAGATTGTTTTGAGCTTTGTTTTTGGCTTTATTTGTATGTTCTGTGTGATGATGATTGAAAAGATTAAGATGGAATTTGGGTTTTTTGATTATGGAATATAGAAGAATTGAGATGTGAGTAGGAAGAGGAGAAGCTCACGATGAACAACCTTTTTTCCGTTTCTCTTGTTCAAACCCAGCAACATCAGACGCGATGCAGAAAATGTGACAATCTCAAATCCTTCGATGCAAAGGCTTCTGAAACGCGTTGTTCTTGAAAAGTGATTATGAAACTCGATTATGCATCCTAAAATGAGAGAAATCACTCGATTCTGCATCCTGAAAACAGCGACGGAAGAAATGAGTGTTGTTGTTGTTAGTGAGAAAGAAAAAAAGGGTTGTTCTTGTTATTGTTTGAGAGATGAAGTAAAGAAAAGGGTTGAAGATGGAGATTAGTTTTGATTTTTGGTTTTTAATTGAATGATTTTATGAAAATAAAGAGGTTGAAGATGAAGATGTTATGTCCCCTTTTTCCGGAATTTTAATTCACATGCTCTTTTTTTTTTTTTTTTTGCTTCTTGATTTATTTAAATTCATTTATATCTATCTGACTTTTTTATTCAATTTTTAATTGAAAAAAACACATGTGGTGTGCCATCTAGGCTTGATTAAGTCAAAATTGACGTTTTGCAAAAGGGGCTAGACATGGATGGTCACTTTTGCCATTTTTTTATAAGGGGGCCAAAATTGTAACTTTTGTAAACTTAGGGGGTAAAAAGTGTTTTTAAGCCATTAAAATATAACATATGTCATGTGATGATTAATAGCAATGTTTATAGCCTCAAATAAGCCTAAGCTTCAACTTCTACAGGAAAATAATTGAAATAGGAATACTTCAAGAAGCCTAACAACAACGCCCCTGAGGAGTCTCTAAAGCGAATGTCAGGACCCGTAATAGTGTTGTTATTAAAGAGTGCACAATCCACATTACATTTCATCGTGAGAGACGAATGTTTTTCCCACATAGTTTGTTGATGTATACCCTGATTTGGTTGCCTTGCTTTTTGCATATGCATTTAGATTCTTGGAGAGAGTTTTTAGCATGTTGCACAATAGATCCGCAAGGTGTGTATGTGCCTTACCATAACTTGGTATTTCAAATATTCCATAGACTCTAGAGAATCATGGATGCCATCTCTTGTTGTTGAACCGATAAAGTTGTTAGTAGTACACAATAAATTACGAACGATGTTGTCCAACCCAATTAATTCCCAACACTTCATGAGCGTTGGGCACACACAAAAGTGTGAATGTATGTTTTGGCTAGTTGTTCACAATGCACACGTGTATCGTCGATTGGGAGACCCTTCTCTAACTAATGGTAACACATAGGAAGACATATGTGAACCATACCCCATAACATAGACCAGATTCTAGGTGAGATTTGTTGTTTCCACAATGCATTCCAGTTACAATAAGGGGTGACAGAAGATGAGGAAGTTTTGACTTTCAAAGACATGCATAACCTACAGGCATATTTGACAGTGTAGTTACCATTCACAAAGTGATTTCGTACGCGAATATCATGAATGTTACGCGCATGGAGGGGTAGAGCTTTAAAGGCCGAAGCATCGCCAATAATTCCATATTGGGTGGAAAGGAAGTAGACGACTTAAGTGGATGGAGAGTGTGAATCCATGGAGAGGACCAAACATTAATTTGGAAACCATCACAATCTTTAATCTATAACCCAAAGTGATAAGGTTTTTGGAACTCCAAATGCTCTTTCATGTAAAGCTTGGATTGTGACCAATATTTGCATCCAAGACATCCCTTCTAGGGAAATATTTGGCTTTGAGAATACGAGTAAGTACGGAGCTAGAATCATTGAAGAGTTTCCAATCTTGTTTACCGAACATAAAGAAATTGGAAGGTTCCATGTTTCGGAAACCGAGTCCCCCTGAAACTTTGTGCAAGGTAAACTTATCCCATCTCATCTAATTAATTCATCCACGACCATTCTTCTTAGAAACCTAATCAAATGAATTCATTATTCGTTCAATCTCATCACATAGGGTGGAAGGAGGGAAAAAGGCATCCATACAATAAGGCGAAATAACTTGAGCAACATATTTAACGAGAACTTCTTTACACCTGTCTGTGAAAGAGATCGAGAGCTCCAAAATTGGCATTTTTTCCATATTCAATTTTTGATGTAGTTAGATATTGCTTTATGACTTCTACCAATCATTGAAGGGGGACCAAGATATTTATCGTTGTCAATGACTTTTGTGACACCCATCAAGCTAGAGATAGAAGCGGCCACCTCATTAGATGTATTCTTACTAAAATTCACGAATGACTTGCTAAAATTCATGGCTTGACTAGAACCTACTTCATAGCTCAAGATAATATCTTTGAGATAATTTTCTTCCGTTGTAGTGGATTTGCATAAGAGAAAGTTGTCATTTGCAAAAAGAAGGTGAGTGATAGGAGGTGCTTGTCTACAAATATGAATACCATGAATTTTTCCTTTGAACTCGTGATGTTTGATAAGAGCGGAAGGTCCCTTAGCTTGGCACACAAAATGTACAAGTAAGGAGAGAGAGGACAACTTTGTCGAATCCCTCTTTCCGGAGTGATACCAATGCGATCTCCGTTAAAAAGGACATGGTACTCCACATAAGTCACACACATCATAATCCAGGTTATCCAACGATCCCAAAAACCCATCTTCTTCATAACAACACTAAGGTAGGACCAGTTAACACTATCAAAGACTTTAGAAATATCAAGCTTAAGTGCTACCTCACCATTTTTTACCTTTATGCTTGCATTTCATAAAATGAAGGGTTTCAAACGCAAACAGAGTGTTATCCATAGTTGAACGGGTAGATACAAATGCAGCATGCTCCAGAGAAATGAAATTCCCGATCAAATGAACGGATAGGAATTTGAATATTAATGTGTGTGTACCAACAATTATTAACGAAACCCTTCAAAAAAAATTATTTATTAATAATGAAGTTAAAAAGTTTGCACCCTTACTCAGAGTTGCGGATACGTCAGTGTCGTCAACATATCACATTTATTACATGATTCTCTCGCCTTTTCTCTTCAAAAAAATAAAATAATAAATCTCTTTCCTATCCCAAGGTGTGTAGGAGTTTTTAGTGTCCACTCATCTTTTTCCGACATTTGAAAATCAATGCATGCAAGTGGTAGACAAACAGTATTTTATATTTACTATATATAACATAACGGTAATTAACACGTTCTCCATTAGTACACTAAGAAATACGATATTTATAGCTAAAATGGCTAATTGATGATTTTCTAAGTGTTTGAACTTAATTTCATATTTGAAAAAAAACCATCGATACACGAAAACAAGAGCTTGATCATATTATTCATATAATAAAGGAAATTAATTAGGTTTACATTAATATCAAGTTCTGATGTTAAAAAAAAAAATTATTATCAAGTTCTCTCACATCCCAATAACAAAAATATATTATGGACGTTAAAATCATAGTACTATATTGAACTACTATCGGTACAAATTCGTCGGTGTTCTATATCAACAAGTTTTTCTATTTTCATTTCAATTAGTCTTTAATACTATCATTCTATCTTATCACATCTAATATGTGGGACAGCAAGTCACAAAATGCGCATTTGCACTACTTCATGGCCTAGTTTCATTCCTATATAAATACCAGTCTCATGAATTCTTAAACCTCAGTTGTGTAGGATTTCAACAATTTTACAAATGGCAATTTCGAAAGTTCTCAGTATCGTTCTCTTTGTGCTGTTGGGCTTAAGCATATGTTCTTCTGCCAGAAAACTCATTGTTGGGGATGTAGGTGGAGGATATGGATATGCCGGACCAGGCGAAGGAGGTGATGGATATGGTGTTCCTGGAGGAGGAGGTGAAGCAGGCGGTGGATTTGTTCCTGGTGGAGGAGACGGTGGATATGTTCCTGGTGGACCCGGTGAAGGAGGTGGTGGACATGTTCCTGGTGGAGGAGACGGTGGATATGTTCCTGGTGGACCCGGTGAAGGAGGTGGTGGACATGTTCCTGGTGGAGGAGATGGTGGATATGTTCCTGGTGGCCCGGGTGAAGGAGGTGGTGATATTCCAGGTGGAGGAGGCGATATAGGCGTTGGGTATGTTCCTGGTGGACCGGGCGAAGGAGGTGGTGATGTTCCTGGTGGAGGAGGGAAAGGAGGCGGTGGGTATGTTCCTGGTGAACCTGGTGAAGGAAGTGATGGTGGTGGAGGAGGCTATCCCGGTGGAAGTGGTGGTGGCTACGCTAGAAAATATGTTTGTTTCTATATAGGGCTGTGTTGGCCTTGATGGTTATCACTAAGCTTATATCTACGTAAAGAATACCTAGCTCTCTACCTAACCATATTATATATATTATATAAAGAAACGAGAATAAGATATGGTTGTGAGGGATATGAATTTTTATTAATAATAATATCTTTGCATTTTAGTTTTTTTTTTTTTTTTAAATCTTTGAATTACATGTCCACCATATGATTATATTTATTTCCTTCAAGTTTTAAAACTAACAATATTATAAGTTGAAGAAAGAAAATTAAAGAGGGTACAAGCTAATAAATCAAAATTGAATTGTAGATCAAATAATTGGCATTTTAAATTATAGTGACTGAAAAAAACTGTTTAAGAAGAAGGTTAATATTTCAAGTTAGGCTTAAAAAAAATGGTGATATATCATAACTAATTAAACAAGAATGCTAAAATTTCTTTCATGAAAATGTTTGTATTTCACTTTTGAAGGTCCGTACTTGCGAGATTCTCCTTATTTCATTTAATTTTTTCTTAGGAACTCGTTGCTTTGTGTCTATTTATATTTATTGCCAGTAATTTTTACCAAATACTTCATACTCAATTATTTGCCATGAATTCTATTTTTAGAATATATATATATATATATATATATATATATATATATATCTTTTCAAATAAATAGGATATATAAAAGAAAATAATTTTTTTACAAATTAATCCTTTTTCGAGAGTTACAAATTATCCTTATGAAACATCAATTCATTATCATCAATAAGAAATAGGAAATAATAAGATTTCATTTTGACAATAAACGGTAGACAAAAGTATTACACTATTTCTCTTTAACAAAATGATCGCACTTAAGTGGTTAATCAGCTTCATCAAAAGACAAATTATTTGGAAGAACCCAAATTCGATTTATGAATGGAACAAATGTTGATCATCAAACTTTATTCACATATAGGCCAAACTATGTACTATCAGAAGACTTTTCTCATAAGAACCGGAGGGTTAACACACACAAAAAAAAAAACATTATTTCTTCCTCTTTTCGTATTTATAAACACTTTTTTCTTTACAAATTTTTTTTGTTTGATTCACATTGAAAAACATAAAAATATTTTATCTCTCTTATTATATTAATAATTATAATATAGGATAAATATTCAAATATGACATATATTAGACAAATTTATTACTCCAACAACTTTTCTTACTGCCCTTAATTCTGCTAAAGTTCCTATAATAAGAGACTTGGAGTATTAATTTATAACAATCATTAACAAGTTGTGTATTGAACCTATTTATGTTGGTTTGATGATGTTGCCTTGAAGCCTTAAAATGTGTTCATCTCAAGGTTTCAGGTTTCAGCCCACTTTGATGTCAATTTTTATAGCTAGTCTGTAAAGAGCTTTGCTATGACTTTAAATAGAGTTCTCATAAGATGGACAATCAAATTAGACACCTCAAAGTAGTTAACCTTTAGGTCGGATACCAATTTTTTTTTTAATAGATGCGTATTACACAAACAAATATGCTATTTCTAGCTATAATAGTGAATTAATGTTTGCTTAGCGTGTAAAACGTAATATTCGAAATTCAATCACTACACGGAAACAAGAGCTAGAATTAATTAGGTTTACATTAATAACAAAGTTCTTTCTTCTACCATTAAAAAAATAATTTCTTGTTTCCTTAAAAGAAAGTTTTTTTTCTTCTGTAAATTGGATATATTCACGCGCAACTGCATAGACTAATCTCTCGACTTTTTTGAGACCCAAATGAACAACAAACTCTATATAAAAGTCTTAACGATGTTGCATATTTAATTATTAAGGAAAATTATTGTAATTCAAGCATCTCTTAGGATATGGCATCATAATCTACTCTAGTTTTTACTTATTAAGAAAGTGTACTGTATTTGTAAAAAAAAAAAGGAAGTGTATTGTATATTTTAACAGAAGAGAGGATAAGAGAGTAATTCAACGATCTATTAGGGGATAAGAGTGTAATTAAAAAATCAGTAAATAACTTATAAGCTAACTTAATTATAGCGGATAAGTTACCTGATTGAATTTGTAATGTTTGGTAAAATTGGCGATTGGACTAGTTTATAAACAAGAAATGATATTAGAAGGATTAATATTCATTTATTTTTCAAGTAAGATGTGAGCTGTAAAATTGAGGAAAAATGATAAGTTATAACTTTTAAGCTATAAATTAATTGAATTAGCTAATCAAAATAAGTTATAAGCTAGTAAAAGTAATTCTATAAACTCATGACAAAAAAATGTTACCAGACGAGTCATTTTTTGGTCATTTGAGCTTAGAAGTTATAAACTTAAAATGTGGCATTGCCAAACAAAGTCGAAATCAGAAAAGAGGGTAAATATCAATCGCTACACAACCCAAGTTTTATGTGGCGCATCATTTTGGAGGCAATGTTTATTATTCGTGGTGGGGCGCGATGGTGTATCAGATTCGGGGAATCTATTCCTATTCTTAATGATCCTTGGTTGGTGAACAGGGAAAGAATTGAGGATGCCATTGTGGGGGCTCATTATGTGTGTGATTTCTCTGTGAGTAGTTTAATTAATCAGTCCTCGAAGACTTGGAATCAAGAGGACATCCAGCAAGTTTTCAGTCAGGATATCACAATGGCCATCCTTCGAACTCCTTTAATTGAGCAGGCATATGATAACAAGTTGATATGGAAAGCTGATAAAAATAGACTGTATTCAGTGAAGAGTCCTTTTGTTTATGTGTCGAAGATTTAATTGATACATCCCATCTTCGTCAACCTGGTTATTGGTCCGGAATTTGGCGTTTGAAACTTCAACCAAAAATCAAGAATTTAATTTGGCGTATATGCAGAGGTTGCTTACCTACCCGTGTTAGACTCCAGGACAAATTTAAGGGGTGAAATGCTCGTTATTGTGCGTAACTTGTGACATGTCATGCGAAGACCTTAACCTTTTTTTTTCGACTGTTCTTTTGCTATGCAGGTTTGGCACCGGAGTGGCCTTTGGAATATGATACAACATGTGTTTTCCCACACAAACTCAACAACAAATGCAATCTTTCAGCTTTTGCATGCGCTCTCACAAGAAGATTCCCAACGTTTTGCTGCTACTATTTGGAGCCTTTGAAAGCATAAAAACCTCAAATTTTGGAAAGATATATTAGAAACCGTTGCTCAGGTAATCGACCGTGTTGTCCGTTTATTGAAGGATTGGAAATTAGCTAATGCACAAGTTGTGCCGTCTAGAATCTCGAGGACGGTTCAACAACTCTGAAGTAGTGCTGCTCTGGCCACTACGACTTCAGGTCAGGCTACCACAACCTCTCATGTCCATCCTGTTTCTACTAATAGTTCGGAGGCAATGCAATTGCGATGGCAGCCAGCACGACGGGGTCGAGTGAAATGCAATGTCGACGCATCCTTTTTGATCAATTTAATAGAACAAGGATAGGAATTTGTCTCCGTGATGATGAAGGTACTTTTGTATTGGCAAAAACTATTCCTATCTCTACGATGTGTTCAATTTCAATGGGGGAAGACTTGGCGTTATACTATGTTATGGAATGGCTAAGTGAAATGTCTTTCGATAATGTGGACTTCGCGTTTGATTCCAAAGTTATTATAGATGCTTTCCATCGGGATCGGATTGACGTTACAGAGACTAGTCACATATTCTCCACGTGCTGACATTTGTTTACTTCACACTTCACAAACTCGAAGGTTGAGTTTAATAGGAGACAAAGAAATGAGGTAGCGCACACTTTAGCAGGGGTTGCGACATTATCAGCTAGTCTCACTACTTATTATATTGTACCTCGTTGTATTGAACAACTTATTATTAATGAAATGCTATAAGCATCTTTTCTTTAAAAAAAAATAAAATTGTACAATTGAAATTAGAGGTTCAAATATGAACAATTGAGAAATTAGATGAGGTCAAACGTGCATTTAAACAACAAAAAAATACTTAATGTTGAAAGGACACTCTAACACATATTTTTCATCACATTCTTTTTTATTAGTTGAAATTTACAACGGTGCCATCAAAGTTATACGGGACCCACAAATAAAAAAGAATGTGTTAGAAAATGCGTAAGAAATGCAAAGATTTTTTGAAGAAAAAAAAACCCTAGTATTAATTATCACTTCCGCAAGACAACGCATCACAAAATGCCAATTTCATTCCAATAAATACCCGTCTCGTGAATCTTGAAACCACAGTTCAGTTGTGTTAGATACTTAGATTTAAACAAAATTTCATATGGCAACCTCTAAAGTTCTAAGCATTGCTCTCTTTGTGCTGTTGGGTTTAAGCATGTGTTCTGCTACTAGAAAACTCTTCGACAATCGTGATTCTGGGGATAGGGATGAAGATGGCATTTATGGAGGTCGTGGTTTTGGGGATTTTGGAGGATTTAGAGGACTGCCTGGTGGTGTCGATCCTGATCGAGACGGTTTTCAGCCCCGTGGTGAGCCCCTTCCAGTTCCTGATGAAGAAGGATCTGGAGGACTGCCTGGTGAATATCCTGGGGGTGTCAATTCAGGTAGAGACGGCTATCAACCCGGTGGTGCAGAAATTCCTGGTGGAGGACTGCCTGGTACTGGACCAGTTGAAGAAGGTCTTGAAGATGGAGTTCTGCCTGATGAAAGAGGAGTCCATCCTGATGAACCAACCTATGTATAATATAACGATATCTTCATAAATAATATCTAGCTATCCTCGTAACCATATTATAGAAAGATCAACAAGAATAAGATACTGTTTCTGTCATAAAATGAATAAGATACCGTTGTAAGGATGCTTACAAACTTCGATTAATAATATATATACTTTGCATGTATGTCTGAATGTTGAATGAATGCATATTGATCTGGAACACTATTAAGAATCCAAATTCATTGCAAACACAAAATCCTACATTCACGCAGTCACCACATCCTAACTGTTTGATCGAGATTGGAAACTACATATTTTAATGTCGCGATTTTAGTTTGAAAAAAAAAAAGCTTGAAAGGAGCAACTTAAGGTGGAGTTTGAAACTCCACTGGACTATAGAGAACTTGATGCAGGGAAATTTTCACAATTAAAAAAAAAAACTTTAATTATAAGCAAACTAAACATCAATCAAATTGTGCAGGAATAATTGGTGTTGCATTCATGATAGAGTAATCTTTGTAGTTGTACCATTAAATTTGTGGTGTAATGTGTTAGTTTGCATGTAAAGAGGCTATCATTATTTGTTGCATCGAGTTTAAATATATATTATATTTCCTGCAATTCCCTTTGCTTTTAAAACAAAAAGATAAATGACTTCAAATAAATTTTAACCAAAATTCAATAATCCAACTTAACTAGCAGTTCTCAGTTCAAACTAAAATAGGCAATCTTCAAAATCCAATTATGTTTTTAATTTTGGATTTTTATGCAGGATATTTTTTATAAGAGAGATGAAGAAGAAAATAGCATAGAAAAAAAATGTCACAAGTAGAGTATCTTATTATCCTTAAACGTCTCATAACTTCATTATTTTCTATTGATCGTATTTGCCATAAGGCGTTCCGGCAAGAGTAAATCAATGTGTATGGGTTTGGTGGCTCTTGCCCCCACAAAGAAAAAAGACCTTAAAAAAATCACTGATAAAGTTTTTGTTTCCTTCATAAAATAATGGTTATTTGTTTATATATTAATTGTTTTTAAGAAAATAAACGTAGAAAGTCATAATAGATTAAACATAATAAATTAGTACTAATTTTTAATCATTTATTCTTCTAAGTTTGATCACTTCTTTAATACTAAGCACACAAAGTGCTACAAAATACATTACATATCGTCTATTCGGGACGGGGCAGGCAGCCCACATACATGAAGAGAAGAAGAGAGGAGAGGGGGTTCCCTGATATTAAGGTGTCAAGGCGGTCGAAGAAGGCCACAAGTGGAAGCAACCGAAGCTTTGGTCATTCAACTCCGCCAGTCCGTGCTTGCTGTCATGCTGGCAAAAACGGGGCTTTCGGCCTTACCTACTATTGGATTTGAACCAATGACTCTCGCCGTATGAAAGCGATACTCTAACCGCTGAGTCAAGTAGGTCAAGCTGAGTCAAGTCAGATAAAATAGACCCCTATAAGAAAGAGAAAGCATTATCACTATACGAAATCTCGGCCTATTCACTCAGCTAGGGAATGATTTTTTTTTTGCCCACACCGATGCCAAAAGCATACATGATTTTAGTAAGGATGTCATTTTTGATATATTTAATACACGCCGACACAACATTCTTTGATCGGTGTTTGTTCAAAGAGATAGCTTGTATAGAGGCAAATGGAAGAAAGTTAACAGAGGTTCAAGAGATAAAGCAAGAAATATTTGATCATTTCAATAATTTGTTCAAAGAGGACAATACGAATCGTCCAAGCTCACAACATGCTGAGTTTAAATGTCTTGGGGCTGAAGAATATATGCGTCTTACTGCAGAATTTTCAGATGAAGAAATTAAAGAGGCAGTATGGGATTGTGAGAGTTCAAAGAGTCCACGTCCAGACGGAATTAATTTTGGGTTTCTCAAAGAATTTTGGGGAGTAATTAAAGATGATTTTTGAAGATTTATTTCAGAGTTTCATTCTAATGGACGTTTAGTTAGAGAGGTGAATAATGCATTCATAGTTCTAATCCCAAAGATTGAGAATCCCGTAAAATTGAATGATTTTCGCCCAATTTCTTTAATTGGTTGTATGTACAAGGCGCTATCTAAAATCCTTGCAAACAGATTGAAAAGAATGATCCAAAAAGTAATTGCAGAAACACAATTTGCGTTCTTGGAGGGTCGTCAACTGGTGGATGGTATAGTAATTGCAAATGAACTAGTGGATGATGCCAAGAGGAGGAAAAAGGAAGTTATTTTGTTCAAAGTTGATTTTGAAAAGACATGACTCAGTTGATTGGAAATATCTCGACTACGTCATGGAGAGAATGGGGTTGAATGTAAAATGGTGAAGTTGGATAGGAGAATGCCTTCAATCAAGTCTCATGTAAGTTATGGTGAATGGCAGTCCAACAAAAGAATTTGGTGTAGGGAGGGGGTTGAGGCAAGGCGAGAGGATCCATTGTCACCTTTCTTATTTTTATTGGCAACCGAAGGTTTCAATGTAATGATGTCTAAAGCAGTGCAGTTGAATCTATTTGAGGGGTATCAAATTGAAGGTAAAAGAATCAAAGAGTCACATCTTCAATATGCAGACGACACTCTGAAAGCAGGTAAAAATAGCTAGAATAATGTGTGGGCTATTAAATCAATTCTGCATTTGTTCGAATTGGTGTCCGGATTGAAAGTTAACTTTCACAAAAGCCTTTTAGTTGGGGTTAACATTCAACACTCTTGGATGGAGGAGGCAGCTGGAGTTTTAAATTGTAAACTTGGTGCTATACCTTTCAAATATTTAAGCCTTCCAATTGGTGGTAATCATCGTATAGGGGGATTGTGGAAAACGGTTGTGGATGCAGTGAGGAATCGTCTGTCCAAATGGAATAACAGACACATATCTATTGGTGGTAGAATTGTCCTCTTGAAGTCTGTCTTGTATGCTTTACCTATCTATTTTCTTTCTTTCTTTCTTCAAGGCTCCATCAAGTATAATATCTAAACTCGAATGTCTATTTAAAATATTTCTATGGGGTGGGAGAACGGAATCTAGGGAAATTAACTGGGTCCACTGGGACAAAGTGTGTCGAGAAAAGGAAGATGGAGGGTTAGGAATTAAGAATTTGAAGGCGTTCAATTTAACTTTATTAGGGAAATGGGAGTGGAGAATTTGTAATGAAATAAACAGTTTGTGGGTTAAAGTCTTGTCTAGTAAATATGGGGAAACAAATGGTAGAGTAAATAGGAATGGGAGACATTGCTCAACATGGTGGAGGGATTTACAAATTATTGACAGAGGAGTGTGGGGCATCAAAACTGGCTGGTTTGCTGAAAAATTATCTAGGAAGATAGGTAATGGCGAGGAAACTCTTTTTTGGTTAGATCCCTGGCTTGGGGGTAGAACAATGAAAAATAAATGCCCAGGTGTCATCGCGATTTTCGGGTGTCAAGTCATTAATTAGGCTTGAAACCTTTCAATCATTGATGTCTCTAGTTTTTTTGGGGAAGGGTAAAAATTGAGAAAACCCTTAGAAATTCTAATTTCGGGGCAATTTTCGCTACGGGAAGGTGTTAGGCACCCGCAACGACTATAGTACTCTATAGGAGCCGTTTTTCTAGATTTATCTTTTACGCTTTATTTTAAATGCTAGTTTTGAAAGGTTGTTTTTAAGAATGGGGGAAAGAAGTGTTTGGATTTATTTTTTAGTGGACTTGGAGAGATTTTGGTCTCTTGCCTACATACCCTTTTAAGGGATCAAACTCCATGTAGTTCTCTTCCAAAAAGATTTTTGTGGGTTAGTTTGTTTTTAATTTTGAAAATGATTTTGAAGAAGAGAAAAGGGGCCTTAAAGGCATGAGATTGAAAAAAAAGTGAGGTTGTTTCAATTGTTAAAGTAAAGGGTTAAAGTTGGAATTTAAGATTCATTTGCATTTTTGATTAAGAAAATAAAGGAAAAAGGTTATGGAGTTTTGACTCCAAGATTATTGCGAAAATGATTTTCAAGTGAGGTGATATTTGTTTCGTTTTTTGGAAAAGCATAATATTTTTCTAAGTATCACGCCTCCTAAGCATACATCTATATTTAAAAGAAAGTAAATTTACCTAAAAATATTACATGGAAATTAACATAGAAAATGAAAGGAACCTAAACTAGGAAAGAGGTGGGATGCCTTTAGTATGCATGAGACATGAAATGGTTAGCAACAAAGTAAGAAATGATAGTAATGAATAAGCAATGTATAGTAAATGAAATGACAATAGTAAGGAATATTGAACAAATAGCAAAAACAAATGCCAAAAAGTGATGAAAATAACACACAAAACTTAGCCCTAAAACTTAAGCTAAACCCATGACCTATAATTCTCATCAAAACAGCCCTTTTTAAGAGGAACATTTCAAGAATCATAGGAAAATTACAAGCCATGCATTCAAGCTTTAACATATACACATTTTATGCACATTTTACACCTTAAAAGAATTCATGTTACTTGCCACACAAGAAATTAATATCATGATTCACAAACAGTGGTAATAGTCATAGGCTCATAGCAAAAAATATCACAAGACACATAACAAGTACCACTATCATTTATCAAGATTTAATGGTCAAAAATCATGCAAGAAATTCACAAAAAAAACTTAAAAGATGCAATTCCACAAGAAATTTAGCACACATTTTATCACTATGAAACTTGTAAAAAATGCCACAAAATGGTAAGAAGCATATCAAGAATCACATAGAAAAATTCCTAAAATTTTACAAGAAAAACAAAGCACACAGGGAGGTTCAGATAACAAAGCTGGAGGTGTGCATAGCAAGAAAATCAAAAGAAATGAAAGAGAACCCAAAGCCCACAGTTAAAGGCCCAAACTCGCGCCACTGATGGATCCGGATCAGTCCTGACGCCTCAGAGGCGTTGGATTGATCCGGACGCTCCAAAAACAAGATCCAACGGCCTGTGCGCAGGGGAAGTGGACCGGGTCAGAACCGACCCGATCCACGCACTTATATAAAAGGTTCAGGATCCGGATTCACACATTTCTCTTCTTCTTCCTCCGGCCACTCCTTTCCAAACCCTAACCCTAACTTCTCCAAACCTACCCAAGAAATGGCTTATTCATGGTTTAAACGGTTCGTATTATCAATCTAAGCATGAATCACCCAAAAGAAAGCAAGTTTAACCGTTGAAACAATGTGAATCTTTGAGTTTTGTCACTGTAGGTTCGAACTGTTCGGATTCTTCATGTTTTTGGATGAAATCGTTGTAAAGCTGTAAGGATTCGCTTCGATTCACACTCGTTGTGGATTTCGAAACGTTTCTTTGATTTTTCAAACAATTTTTTGTGTTAGGGTTAGGGTTTTGGATCGAACTGTTCGAACTTGCTACGGATTCACATTGTTCTGGATTTGTGATGATTTTCAGTGAGGTGAGGTGAAGTCTAGGTGTTACCTGAGTTTTTGTTCGGAGATTTGAGCTGCTTCTTTGATTCTTGGCTTTGGATCTTTGCCGGTAAGCCGGTTTCACTCCTTTCTTTCTTCTTCTGATCCGGATCCTGTGAAATCCTTCACCTCTTCTTCTTCTTCTTCTCTGATCCAATGTGTAACACCCCGTTTTCCCAACGTAAAAATTTCGTAAATTAAATCAGAGTTTTCACATAAACGGAGTATCACTTTCTTAAAACATCTCAAAGGAAATGAATAACAATTCATTCATCATAAAAATAGTTATTAAACTTCTCAAAACATTGCAGCGGAATCTTAAAAGTCTTGGCACGTAGGCCTCTTCATAACATTTCAAAAGTTCATCTAAAATATATGTAACGGGATGGGGAATCTTGTCAAATGCTTTTCTGTTCCTTGCATGTCAATTATAATTTTATAAAGACTAATTTTAGATGAACTTTTGAAATGTTATGAAGAGGCCTACGTGCCAAGACTTTTAAGATTCCGCTGCAATGTTTTGAGAAGTTTAATAACTATTTTTATGATGAATGAATTGTTATTCATTTCCTTTGAGATGTTTTAAGAAAGTGATACTCCGTTTATGTGAAAACTCTGATTTAATTTACGAAATTTTTACGTTGGGAAAACGGGGTGTTACACAATGCCTGCGATCACGCTTGCAGCACGCTACCTCCGGTGGCGTGCTCGCGTTTGAATTGCAGGTTCAGCAGTTTGATGATGAAGATTCTCACGAATCTCTGAGAACTGCTTGAAACTGTATGAATTTCGTGTGAATTCTGCTTCTGTTTGGTTCTGTGAGTTGAATTCAATGGCGAATTTGAAGTTTTCTTGTGAAATTGCTCTGAATTGGTGCTGAATTTGAGCTAGGGTTCATGAGTTTTTTGTGAATTTTTGGTGAATTTGATCTGTAACTGCCAAGAGAGAGAAAATGGATTATGTTGGTGATGTGGCTCCCCTTTTCTTTGCTTTTCTGACACGTGTGGCCTTATATAGGCTGACATGTGGCCTCTGGACCAATTGGGACGTGACATGTGGACTGGATTGGCTTGCGTGGCATTCTTGGACTAATCTGCAATTTGAAAGAAATTGGGGACTAAACTGCAAAAAGGAAAAGAAATTGGGACTGTTTTGAAAATAATAAAAACTGAAATTGGACTGTTTTTGAAAATAAAATTGGACTCATTTGCAATTAAAACAAAATTTGGACTTATTTGTAAAAGGTAAAAAATGAAATAAAAAATGGTAAAAAAACGTAATTTGGAAAAAACGTAAAGTGAAACAGTTAAAAATGACAAAACGGGCTAAAACGGACAAACTACCAAAATGAGGTATTTCAAAATACCTCTCTGTCAAAAAATTGTTTGATGTGAAAAGACGAAAATGCCCCTAGGGACTAAAACGACTCAGACTGACTCAAACTGACTCAGACTGACTCAGATGCAAAACTAAGATGATTTTTGGACAAAATTTGATTAATAATTCATGCAGACAAGTTGAAAAGACTCAGGGACAAATTGTAGGGACTAAAATGGGTTCCACTACAGGAAATGACCAAAATACCCTTCTATGTGATTTTATGCAAAAAATTGGAATAAAATGTAGGGAAATATGCAATGGTCTTAGAGACCCTTTTACATGGCTAGTAATGCAGAAAACACCTTAGATGCAAGAGAATTGGCGATAGAAACAGTAAAGCGCGCGGTTGAAGCACAGTAGAAACATGGTGAATTTAAAAGTATCAGAAAATATAAAAGAGATTTGAACGAGTATTTTTAGGTCCAAAATGAGGGTATGACACCAGGTCTCTTTTTGTTGGCTAAAGATAATGATATCACTGTGAAAGGTTTGTTGCAAGGGCAGGGAGAGAGTTGTCAAGGGATATTTCGCTGGTGCAGGAGTTTGTCGGAAGCGGAAAAAAGATTAGAGTCAGAGTTAATAGATGAGGTGCAGCTGATACATCTTAATGAAAATGAGAAAGACAAGTGGATTTAGTCGAGAAATGGATATTCGGTAAAAGAAGTGTATTCTTCGATTATAGGAGAGTATGTAGCTGAAGACTCAAGAGATCTTGCAGCGATTTGGAATGGTTTAATTCCATTTAAAGTTTCAGTTTTTGTGTGGAGGTTATTGCAAAATAGGATACCATCGATTGACAACTTAATTAAAAGAGGTGTCTTGAGCGAATCTCAAAAGTTTTGTCTCTTTGATTGTGGAATGGAGGAAAATGTTTCTCACTTATTTTTTGAATGGAAATTAGCTTCAGAGGTTTAGCAAAAGGTTATAAATTGGCTGAATGTAGCTACTGTTTTACACAACAATGTGAAGCAAAACTTCATTCAATTTAAGGGGATGATTGATAGCGGAAGGGTGTTGACAGATGGATACAGTGTCATCTGGTTTGCTTGCATTTGGGTAATATGGAAATGTCGTAATGAGAAAACATTTAGAGGCAAAATCGGATCGGTGGAATCATGACTAGAAGAAATAAAATTGCTATCTTGGAGATAGTTAAATAGCATATTACATGGGTTCATTTATAATTTCAATCAATGGTTATTAAATCCAATGGAATGCATGAGAGTTAGGTAGGATTGCAGAGTGAAATTTTTGATACATGGTTTGCTCTTTTTGTGTGCTTTTTTTTGTTTGTTGTTTTGGTGATGTTTTTCTGTTGTATCTTAACGGGTTTTGGGTGATGGTTTATTTGTGCTGAACATTTCTAGCCTCTTTGTATATTGTGTTTCTGGCATGTCTTATGCCTTTTAATAAATCCTCTTTTTGGCCTTTGTAAAAAAAACTTATCATAATATGCATCCATTGAATCATTATCACCTTTTTATCCATTATTACAAAAAGGTCTTACCAAAATCATGTGTATGGTCTAAAAAAATTTATCCGCCAAGACAAGATTCTTATCCGCCATTTCCAACAACGATAGTTGCCTTCCTTCTGCCAAAACATTTAAATCCCTAACTTTCTCCCGAAACTTCTCTTGTTGTTGTGTGTGTGGATCTTGTGGACTGAACGTAACAATCGGTTGTTTAAAAATTAGGCGAAATCGATGTATCAATTTTTTGAAAAAGTAAAAATTCAGGCTTATTGGTGGATGAAGCGGCTAATGTCGTGTATGTTTTAGGTGTCCATAGTTGGTTTACTTGCCCTATTGCTTGTTTGGGCACCGTCTAATTCTTCTTAAATCTGTCCTGACCGCGCTTCCTGTCTATGCTCTTTCCTTTTTCAAAGCTCCGTCAGGTATCATTTCTCTCATTAATTCTATTTTTTCTAAATTTTTTTGGGGAGGGAGTGAGGATAATCGAAAAATTTCCTGGATTGCTTGGCACTTTATTTGTTCAAAAAAGGAGCATGGAGGGTTGGGGGTGAGACAGTTACAGGAGTTTAATTTAGCTTTACTAGGCAAATGGTGTTGGAGATTGTTGGTGGACAGAGAGGGGTTCTGGTATCGGGTCTTGGTGGCGAGATATGGAGAGGAGGCAGGGAGGCTGGCGGTTGGGGGCCGGAGAGTTTCACCGTGGTGGAAGGAAGTAGCGAAGATTAGGGAAGGTATAGGAGAGGCGCATGGGGGCTGGTTCGATAGGAGGGTTTCGAAGGTGGTAGGGGATGGATCGAATACGTATTTTTGGTTTGATAGATGGTTAGGAGATGTTCCCTTCCGGTTGAGATTCTCGCGTCTTTTTGAGCTTGCGACAAATAAGTTTTGCACGGTAGCGGATATGCATAGGTTAGGTTGGGAGGAGGAGGGAGAGGCGTGGGGTTGGAGGAGAAGATTGTGGGCATGGGAGGAAGACTTGTTAGGGGAGTGTAGGAATTTACTTGTTAGTGTTGTTGTGCTTTCTCATGAATCTGACAGGTGGCAGTGGGACCCAAATCCCTCCGAAGGTTTCACAGTTAGAGGTGCTTATCAGGTACTGTCATCTACAGGCGTATCCACTGTTGAAGGAGGAGAAGATCTCATCTGGCACAAACAGGTTCCGGTGAAGGTTTCCATTCTTGCTTGGCGCTTGTTGAAGGACAGGTTACCAACACGTAATAACCTTCATAGGCGAGGTATCGTAGTGGCTACAGCCACCAATTGTTTATCAGGGTGTGGCATGGAAGAAACCGCCTCACATCTCTTCCTTCATTGCAAAGTTTTTGGTTCTTTGTGGCAGCATATTATGTCTTGGATTGGCATGTCTGGAGTACATCCTCAAAGTATTGGTGACCATTTCTTTCAATTCACTCACTCTATAGGGCATTCGAAGGCGCGTCGAAGTTTTTTACAATTAATCTGGCTACTTTGCATCTGGCTGATTTGGAACGAACGTAATAATAGGTTGTTCAAGAACATAGAGACACCGATTGTTCAGTTGTTAGAAAAAGCAAAATATCATTCGTTATGGTGGTTAAAAGCTAATAAGACCAATTTAGGGTTCTTTTCTCCAAAATGGTGGTCGGACCCTTTACTTTGCTTGGGTATCGACTGACTTTTTTCTGTAATTATGTTGTAAACTTTTCTTTTTCGGGGTGAACTTCTCCAGTACGTCTTGTACTGGGGATTTTTTCATCGCCGCGGTTAATATATCTCATTTTGATTTCTTCAAAAAAAAAACCATTATTGTTTTTTTAGTCGTATTCGGAAAACATACCTTGTACTGAAGAAGCTACTTTGGTATTAACATATAATCCATTTTTACTTGTTAAAAAAAAAAAAAAAATCTCCTGCAACTGCTCAAATCTCAATTCCTAGTTTTGTACTCTCTAATAAATACCATACGCACAACTCTCAATTTATTCTTCTATCACTCTACATTTATGATAATTAAAATACATTAATGTCCTCGTAAGATTAACTTAGTCGGTATGGATAATGCATAATATATGTAAGGTCTAAGTTCAAACCTCGGTCATCACAAAAAAAAATTAGAATACACTAATACTTTCTCCGTTCTAAATTATATGTCATTTTGGAAAGAAAAAAATTATCTCAAATTATAAGTCATTTTACAACATCAATGACGTATTAACGTTACTTTTTTTATTATACCCTTAACTATTTATTATTATCTCTCTTTAAACTATTTAATTTATCTTTCTTGTAGCATTAATGAAGGATAAAGTTGTATAATAACACATAATTTCTTTTTCTCATATAAAATTAATTATATTTTTTAATTTTTGTTAAAGGCCCAAAACGACTTCATACTTCTTTAACTACTATTTTTTTTTATTTACCATATCATTTTCATATGTGAAAAATTGTCAAATACATCACTTACTACCGCCTCACAAATTCAACCTAGTCCCTATAATATCATCTTTGAAAAAAATTCAAACCCTTTAGTAGCACTTAATCGAAGAAGCTATACTATGAAATATAGATATATAGACTCGGCCTTCAAAATTATCTCCTCTAATATCTTTAGATATCTTTAGATTCTAAGTGAGGTTTAGTATGGGAAAGGGAAGTTCTTTCCTACCATGGGAAAGTTAATTTTTGATCTTTTGATTAAAACAAGACCACAATATTATCATGTTCTCTCAACATTATATCTTTTGACACTATCTTCAACCATTTTCTCCTTCATGTCTCTCTCACCCACCACTTGCAGCAATCTCACTTGACCCATTTAAGAACACCTCTAAACACCGTATAATCCATGGTAAATGAACCCTTTACCCTCCTCCTCTTCATTCAACTCAATCAAAATTTGGATGATGGAAAAACCAAACCTTTACTTCATTGTTCGTAATCCAAAATCTTGTTTTAAGGATGACCCAAAGTTACAAATTACATAATAATAAATTCTAAACCTGGTTGAATCAAAGGAAATTCAAATAAACCAAAAATGGAAGAAATTGATGGTATTGCTAACCAATGTTACAACTTATTTCTTTGGCTTCCATTTTATATGCATTGTGATTTAGAGTTATACAATTTTTAGAGTTATTTCTTTGGCTTTCACTTGTATATATGTGGTGAATTTTGGTTTCCAACGTCAGTTAGATTTGTTGACAGGGATTGAAGGAGATGGTCTGATGTGTTATGGTGGGGGCAAGGAGGGAGATGAGTTGTGGAGGAAGGTGGGTGGTTAGATTTGGTGTTGAGAGACCATGATAAAAATGTGTTCCTTATTTGATCAAATGGTCAAAATTAACTTTTCTATAGTGGGAAAGAACTTCTCTTTCCCATACTAAATGCCATCGTCCCACAATAATTGTAATATTTAACAAGTTCATACAAATTAAGAAAATATGATAGATTTTTTTGACAAATTAAGTTCATACAAGTTCATACTATTTTATCCTTTTTTGAGAGTTACAAATTATCCTTATGAAACATCAATTCATTATCATCAATAAGAAATAGGAAATAATAAGATTTCATTTTGACAATAAACGGTAGACAAAAGTATTACACTATTTCTCTCTAACAAAATGATCGCACTTAAGTGGTTAATCGGCTTCATCAAAAGACAAATTATTTGGAAGAACCCAAATTCAATTTATGAATGGAACAAATGTTGATCATCAAACTTTATTCACATATAGGCCAAACTATGTACTATCAGAAGCCTTTTCTCATAAGAACCGGAAGGTTAACACACACACAAAAAAAAAACCATCATTTCTTCCTCTTTTCGTATTTATAAACAGTTTTTTCTATACAAATTTTTTTTGTTTGATTCACATTGAAAAACATAAAAATATGTTATCTCACTTATTATATTAATAATTATAATATAGGATAAATATTCAAATATAACATATATTAGACAAATTTATTACTCCAACAACTTTTTTTACTGCCCTTAATTCTGCTAAAGTTCCTATAATAAGAGACTTGGAGTATTAATTTATAACAATCATTAACAAGTTGTGTATTGAACCTATTTATGTTGATTTGGTTATGTTGCCTTGAAGCTTTAAAATGTGTTCCTCTCAAGGTTTCAGTTTCAATCCACCTTGATGTCAATTTTTATAGCTAGTCTGATAAGAGTTTTGCTATGACTTTAAATAGAGTTCTCGTAAGATGGACAATCAAATTAGACACCTCAAAGTAGTTAACCTTTAGGTCGGATGCCAATTTTTTTTTAATAGATGCGTATTACACAAACAAATATGCTATTTCTAGCTATAATAGTGAATTAATGTTTGCTTAGCGTGTAAAACTTAATATTCGAAATTCCATCACTACACGGAAACAAGAGCTGGAATTAATTAGGTTTACATTAATAACAAAGTTCTTTCTTCTACCATTAAAAAAAATAATTTCTTGTTTCCTTAAAAGAAAGTTTTTTTTTTCTTCTGTAAATTGGATATATTCACGCGCAACTGTATAGACTAATCTCTCGACTTTTCTGAAACCCAAATGAACGACAAACTCTATATAAAAGTCTTAATGATGTTGCATATTTAATTATTAAGGAAGATTATTGTAATTCAAGCATCTTTTAGGATATGGCATCATAATCTACTCTAGTTTTTACTTATTAAGGAAGTGTACTGTATTTGTCAAAAAAAAAAAAAGTGTATTGTATATTTTAACATAAGAGATGATGAGAGAGTAATTCAACGATCTATTAGGGGATAAGAGTGTAATTCAAAAATCAGTAAATAACTTATAAGCTAACTTAATTATAGCGGATAAGCTACCTGATTGAATTTGTAATGTTTGGTAAAATTGACGATTGGACTAGTTTATAAACAAGAAATGATATTAGAAGGATTAATATTCATTTATTTTTCAAGTAAGATGTGAGCTGTAAAATTGAGGAAAAATGATAAGTTATAACTTTTAAGCTATAAATTAATTGAATTAGCTAATCAAAATAAGTTATAAGCTAGTAAAAGTAATTTTATAAACTCGTGATAAAAAAAAAAAGTTACCAGACGAGTCATTTTTTGGTCATTTGAGCTTAGAAGTTATAAACTTAAAATGTGGCATTGCCAAACAAAGTCGAAATCAGAAAAGAGGGTAAATATCAATCGCTACACAACAAGTTTTATGTGGCGCATCATTTTGGAGCCAATGTTTATTATTCGTGGTGGGGCGCGGTGGTGTATCAGATTTGGGGAATCTATTCCTATTCTTAATGAACCTTGGTTGGTGAACAGGGAAAGAATTGAGGATGTTATTGTGGGGGCTCATTATGTGTGTGATTTCTCTGTGAGTAGTTTAATTAATCAGTCCTCGAAGACTTGGAATCAAGAGGACATCCAGCAAGTTTTCAGTCAGGATATCACAATGGCCATCCTTCGAACTCCTTTAATTGAGCAGGCAGATGATAACAAGTTGATCTGGAAAGCTGATAAAAATAGATTGTATTCAGTGAAGAGTCCTTTTGTTTATGTGTCGAAGATTTAATTGATACATCCCATCTTCGTCAACTTGGTTATTGGTCCGGAATTTGGCGTTTGAAACTTCAACCAAAAATCAAGAATTTAATTTGGCGTATGTGCAGAGGTTGCTTACCTACCCGTGTTAGACTCCAAGACAAATTCAAAGGGTGAAATGCTCGTTGTTGTGCGTAACTTGTGACATGTCATCCGAAGACCTTAACCTTTTTTTTCGATTGTTCTTTTGCTATGTAGGTTTGGCACCGGAGTGGCCTTTGGAATATGATACAGCATGTGTTTTCCCACACAAACTCAACAACAAATGCAATCTTTCAGCTTTTGCATGAGCTCTCACAAGAAGATTCCCAACATTTTGCTGCTACTATTTGGAGCCTTTGAAAGCATAAAAACCTCAAGTTTTGGCAAGATATATTAGAAACCGTTGCTGAGGTAATCGCCCGTGTTGTCTGTTTATTGGAGGATTGGAAATTAGCTAATGCATAAGTTGTGCCGTCTAGAATCTCGAGCACGGTTCAATAACTCTGAAGTAGTGTTGCTCTGGCCACTACGACTTCAGGTCAGGCCACCACAACCTCTCATGTCCATCTTGTTTCTACTAATGGTTCGGAGACAATGCAATTGCGATGGCGGCCAGCACGACGGGGTCGAGTGAAATGCAATGTCGACGCATCCTTTTTGATCAATTTAATAGAATAGGGATAGGAATTTGTCTCCGTGATGATGAAGGTACTTTTGTATTGGCAAAAACTATTCCTATCTCTGCGATGTGTTCAGTTTCAATGGGGGAAGACTTGGCGTTATACTATGTTATGGAATGGCTAAGTGACATGTCCTTTGATAATGTGGACTTCACGTTTGATTCCAAAGTTATTATAGATGCTTTCCATCGGGATCGGGTTGACGTTACAGAGACTAGTCGCATATTCTCCGCGTGCCGACATTTGTTTACTTCACACTTCACAAACTCGAAGGTTGAGTTTAATAGGAGACAAAGAAATGAGGTAGCTCACACTTTAGCAGGGGTTGCCACATTATCAGCTAGTCTCATTACTTATTATATTGTACCTCGTTGTATTGAACAACTTATTATTAATGAAATGTTATAAGCATCTTTTCTTTTAAAAAAATAAATTGTACAATTGAAATTAGAGGTTCAAATATGACCAATTGAGAAATTAGATGAGGTCAAACGTGCATTTAAATAATAAAAAAATACCTAATGTTGAAAGGACACTCTAACACACATTTTTCATCACATTCTTTTTTATTAGTTTAAATTTACAACGGTGCCACCAAAGTTATACGGGACCCACAAATAAAAAAAAAATGTGTTAGACAATGCATAAGAAATGCAAAGATTTTTTGAAGAAAAAAAAACCTAGTACTCCCTCCGTTCCTTTTTAAGTGTCTTTTTAGAAAATTTCCATCAAAATAGCAAAGTGTATTTTTTTCACGTTTTCTTCCAATTATACCCTCCTTTTAATTCAACAATAAATTCATATTTTTTTGCACCCACTTTATCTTTCCAATAAATTTAATATGTTATATTTTTCTCGTAACAAATAGTTGTTAGTTATTATCTTTTTCTCCAACAAATTCCTATTTTTTTACGCGCTCTCTCTCCCAAAATAAACAATTGTCAATTTTTTAAATATTTCGCACATCTTTTAAATTATTATAAGTCAATATAAAAATTATTCCAACTTCACATTAATCAAAATCTAAGAAAAACTTTACTTTCTTCCAACTCCTTTAATCAAAGTTAATACTTCAACTATGGCTTCAACCAATGCTAGATTCGCATTGTGCGACATCTTATTTATAGAATTTTTAAATTTATAGAATTGTTATTCATCTTATTTATAGAATTTTAACTCTTCTTTGAACCATTGTTTGTAACAAAATTTTGTTTAAATTTGAAGATAATAAGAAACAAACTTTGTTTAAAAAAAACAAACTTTAGCTTTCCAAATAGATAACATTAATTAGATTTATTGAAAAAGTTAAGAGTAATTGAAAAAGGGTATAATTGACAAATCATATCCTAAAAATACAAAAAGGACAGTTAAATAGGAACGAAAAATACACGCTAAAAAGACACTTAAAAAGGAACGGAGGGAGTATTAATTATCACTTCCGCAAGACAAACGCATCACAAAATGCCAATTTCATTCCAATAATAAATACCCGTCTCATGAATCTTGAAACCACAGCTCAGTTGTGTTAGATACTTAGATTTAAACAAAATTTCATATGGCAACCTCAAAAGTTCTAAGCATTGCTCTCTTTGTGCTGTTGGGTTTAAGCATGTGTTCTGCTACTAGAAAACTCTTCGACAATCGTGATTCTGGGGATAGGGATGAAGATGGCATTTATGGAGGTCGTGGTTTTGGGGATTTTGGAGGACTGCCTGGTGAATATCCTGGTGGTGTCAATTCTGGTAGAGACGGCTATCAACCCGGTGGTGCAGAAATTCCTGGTGGAGGACTGCCTGGTACTGGACCAGTTGAAGAAGGTCTGGAAGATGGAGTCCTACCTGATGAAAGAGGAGTCTATCCTGATGAAAAAGGCTATGTATAATATAATGATGGTCATCACTAAATCTATAACGATATCTTCATAAATAATATCTAGCTTATATATAAATATAGGTTGGTTCGTAGATATAGATAGATCAACAAGAATAAGATACTGTTGTAAGGATGCTTACAAACTTTGATTAATAATATATTTACTTTGCATGTATGTATGAATGGTGAATGAATGCATATTGATCTGGAGCTACAATATGGTTCGATCTGGAACACTAATATGTGATCTACTTGACAGAGAAGATCAAAAGTACGAATATGTAAAATCCAAATTCCTTGCAAACACAAAATCCTACATTCACTGGGCACACAAAGTGTAAACTAGAGGAACATAAAATAATACCTTTAAAAAATCACTGATAAATTTTATTTTTCCTTCATAAAATAATAGTTATTTGTTTATATAATAATGGATTTTAAGAAAATAAACGTAGAAAGTCATAATAGATTAAACATAATAAATTAGTACTAATATGAATCATTTATTCTTCTAAGTTTGATCACTTCTTTAATACTAATCACACAAAGTGCTACAAAATACATTATATAGACTATTTTGGGAGATTTTTTTCTTCATAAAATTGTGTATTTCTAAAAGAATTTTTTTTCAAAGTCCATAAATATTTGGATCTGCCATTGGTTCCTGGATACTTTTGATTAGTATGCAGTTTAATGTAGGAAGCTTTATGGCTCCAAAAACATATATGACTTTGTTAGGGATGTTCTATATATTTAAGCGAGCAGGAGAATGAAGAAGGAGACGCATATGAACTTTTTGATTGATCTGGAGTAGCATTAACAGCTCAGCTTGTTGCTCAATTGTCTTTTTGAGATTCCTATGTAATTTCAAATACACGCTCAACTATTTTTTGGTTCCAGTAATCTTACTAACAAAACACTTCCTAATACTTCCTTTTAAACATTACCACAAAAAATTGTTGCAATTGGAAAGATAATATGTTGTAATCCCGTTTCTTTTATACGCTTCTTCGAGAAGTATAAAGTTTTTATGGAGTAGTGTTCCGGGAAAATTAAAACAGCTTTAAGCCTTTAACTACTTGGAACAAAATTAAAACCTTTACCACAATTTTTAGAAGAGGTCTGCAATTGTAATTTCAACTGCAGCATCACGAATTTAAGTTATCTTCAATTGCAACACAACTTTAATCAATAATTTATATTGATTAATTAACCATATATGATCTTTTCAATATCAAAGATTATAATGAAAAAACACTTAGTATGTACATTACCGGAATCACGTTCCATGTCTCTCACACACTTATCATAATATGCATCCATTGAATCATTATCACCATTTTTTCTAGGCTTAATTGTGTAATTGGTCTCTGCACTTTCAATAATTTTCTGTTTTGGTTCCCGCACTTTTTTTGTTTGGTTTTAGTCCCTGCATGGTTTTGGTCCTGCATTTTTTTTTTGGTTTTAGTCCCTGCAGTTTGTAAAATTATTGCTATTGATCCTCCTGTTAATAAAAAAAGTTAAAACTAACAAAATGTTACATGACCCAATCATTTTATGTCACATGGCATAGTAAAAGACAAAATTGTTATTAATGTGTTTTTAAATTATTTTATTAACGAATATATTATTTAGAATAATAATAATGATATTAATAAACAGAATAAAATATCCTTTAATGAGGGTTTGACATACGGAACCAAAGCCTAATTCATCTTCTTCCTCAATTTATCACGACCACCATCTCATACCCTCTAATATTTCCGGTTTTTTGTTCTAATTTAATAATAAAAATAATAAAACTAATTAAAAATCAATTGTTTTATTTGCTTTATTTTTATTTTTATTTTCCATTTTTTCTTTTACTGTGCCACGTGGCATAAAATGATTGGGTCATGTGACATTATGTTAGTTCTAACTTTTTTTTATTAATAGAAGGACCAATAACAATACTTTTTCAAAGTGCTGGGACCAAAACCAAACAAAAAAAAGTGTAGGGACCAAAGCCAAAAATTGATGAAAATGCAAGGACCAATAACACATTTAAACCTTTTATCTATTATTACCAAAATAATATTTATGGTCTAAAAAATTTTATTCTTCAAGACAAGATTCTTATATCCGCCATTTCCAAAGACGATAGTTGCCTCCCTTCCGCCAAAACATTTAAATCCCTAATTTTCTCTCGCAACTGCTCAAATCTTAATCCTAGGTTTGTACTCTCTAATAAATAATACTAGACTTTTGACTCGTGCGACGCACGGGTCTTCTCAACTATAATAGAGACCAATAAATAATATTTAACACGTAAGATCATAGGTCGATCAATAAACGCAAATTAGATTATTAGAGATACAATATTACAATCAAATAAAAAAAATTATAAAGATAAAAGATAAAAAGAATACAAAATTATATTGTTGCACGGGTCAATTTTATTTATTACTTTGATAGCTAAATATAAAAAATTAATGTAGTTCATGGTTCCTCGCAAATTATTTAGGGTAGCCGAGTTTGCATGGAAATTAGGGTATTCTGTTTGTAAACGTATTAAATAAGTGTACAACAACTTGTCAAAAAAAAAATCTACAGAAACAATAGGTTAAGTTGCTGCAGAACTAATAAAATTAATAAACAATAAGGATAAGGATTAAGATATCTATTAAATTTTTGCTTTGAAAAATATTCACGGTTATTAGAAAGAGAAATAAAAAACATATATGATGTAAATTTAGAGCCAAAATTTTAGGATAGAGTTGTTGCAAACCTAATAAGGGATTACTGGAGGGAAAAAATTAGGTTAAAACTTAATAAAATTAATAATTAAGGATACGCACAACTCTCAATTTATTCTTCTATCACTTTACATATATGATAATTAGAATACATTAATATCCTCATGAGTTTAACTCAGTTGGTAGGGACAATGTATAATATTTGTAAGGCCTGAGGTTCAAACCCCGACCACCACAAAATAAAATAAAAAACTAGAATACACTAATACTCTCAACATCCTAAATTCTAAGTCGTTTTGCATACACTAATACTCTCTCCGTCCTAAATTATAAGTCGTTTTGGAAAGAAAAAAATTATAGTCATTTTACAACATCAAAATGTTACTTTTACTAATATATACTTAACTATTTATTATTGTCTCTCTTTAAATTATTTAATTTATCTTTCTTGTGGCATTAATGAAGGATAAAATTGTAAAATAACATATAAATTCTCTTTCTCATATAAAATTAATTAATTATATTTTGTAATATTTGTTAAAGGCACAAAACGACTTCATATTTCATTAACTGAGTAAATAGTCTCTTTAGTCTCTGACTCAACACTTCACTGTCACAAAGGTCCATGACTCAAGATTAAATATAAAGAAATTTCTGACTCTGCACTTCCGTTATCACTTTAGTCCACGATGTTAAATAATTTTGTTAAATGATGATGTGTCACAAGTTTTATGATGACATGGCATATGATGTGCCACAAGGACTTAAGTGAAAGTAGAAAATGGTCACTTTGTTCCCTGAACCAAAAATCAATATCCCTGAATTGAATCGCAAATCCCTAAGTCCTTATCTCAAATCCCTAAATGTCATCTAATTCTCTATTTTGTTCAAAATCCATCTTCCATTAAACAACAACTTATTGTTAGGTCCCTGATCGTGCATACTTACTATCAGTTAGGTCTCTGACAGTAAACATGTACTCTCACTAAGGTCCATAACAAGTTGTTAGTTTAACATATTGCTTCCTACTGGCAGCAATAAGATATTAGTGCAAGATGCAGGAAGGTGGCATTGCAACATTTGATGTTTTGGGTATATGTGTTAAAAGCTTGTAAACTATTTTTTTTTTGAAGAGATCAAAATGAAATTATATTACCACACCAAACAGTAGTTCCCAAGCACAAGGTGTGCCTAGGCGACCACTAAACATTTCAATAAGTCAGTCACACAAAAATACAGAAAAACACAAGTCAGCCAATGCCCAGGCAATCTAAAGGACTTGACCACCACCTTTGCGTACCAAAAACAAACATAGCCTTTTTAGCTTTCAGCCACCCTAGGGACAACAATTTGACCTTATCTAACAGGCGAGGTAAAATAGTAGTAGAATTATTAAATAGCCGGTTGTTACGCTCATGCCAAATAACCCAAGAACACAAAAGCCAGATGAGCTGCATGAACGAACTTTTAGCTTTACCAACACCTGTCATATGAGTGAACTGCTCCAAATGTTCTGCAACAATATTACAGTCCACTCCAAGGAAGCCAATCCAGTCGCGCACCTGCTGCCATAAAGATACAAACGTAGGACACAATAAAAACAGATGATCAGCCGTCTCCACATGACCGCACCCTGACACACAGAAGATATCGTCCGCAGGAATAACACCACGAATAGCCAGGTTGGCTTTCGTTGGTAATCGATCCCGAATGAGCCGCCACGCAAAAACCGAAACCTTCAAAGGAAGTTAGCTAGGAAACATTTCCTAGCAAAAGAAGTGAATTTCCTATGTATACAGGCTTTCCTAGGAACTTCCCGAGGAACAATTTCCTAGGTATTTTTAGAGTTGTTCCTAGGAGTTTTCCGAGGACCCGCCGAGGTACTTTGTTAGCTAGGACACACCTAGGAAAAATTCCTAGGAAACTTTCCTGCAAAAAACTGCCAAAACTGACACAAGTCAGTTGGATGTGACAATTAAAAATTAAAATTAAAATAATTTGAAACAATTAAAAATAAAATTAGAAATTCAATTTAAAATATTTTGAAATTCAAAATATTGCGCCAAAAATTTAAAATTTTAAAAATTGCGCCAAATTTTTTTTGAATTGAACCAAAAAAATTTGAAAATTTCATAATATTTAATTATTTGTTTCCTAGGAAAAATTCCTCGAAAAATTATTAAAAAACAAAAAAAAATACAAATTTTCCCCTAAAAATATGTTAATTGAATAATAATATAAAATATTCATACAATTTTGTTTTTAGAAGCGACAAATATATTCATCGACGAGAGGGTGTAAGACACCTGCAACTCGCGGAAAAAGCAACATAAAGTACAAAAGGGACCGTATATAAGCGGCACACCTAAACCCCAAAAACAACCCAATCAAGATGCCAGGAATATACAACATACGACCCAAACAACATGCCACAACCAGCAAAAACAATGTCGATAACAACATAGCCCTGCATCAAAATTGAAAACGCCCACAAAGAAAGGGCCACCAGCCAAAACAGAACCTGAAAACTGCCAATGCAGCATTAACAACAGCCAAAACAGAACATAAATGCTGCAATAACAACTGAAAAAAACTGTCCAGAACAAAGACAAATGACCCAAAAACTGCAGCATTCAGAGACCAAAAAACCTGCCTAAAAATATCTAAACCATCATATTCAATCATCACTTTCATCCTCCTCACTGTTGTCAGACTCGTCTGAACCATTTTCTACAACACCCGGTAGCCTTGATGTGCTTGCGATCAATTCCTCAAACCGTCGATCAACGCTTTCTTGAAATGCTCTATGTTGTGCAGCGTCCTGTTCCATCCTGTCCCGCAACTCTTGCTTTATTAGCTTACGAGCTTGTAACTCTTGTGTCAATTGTTCTATCTGGGCAATCACATGAGGAGGCAACATTTCATGGTTACTTGAGGACCCTTCTCCAGATGAAGGCTCATTGAATAGAGATCCATGATCCATGAGGGGAGCGTACCGACCAAGACCATACCACTTATGCGTTGACGGGTCCTGATACCTTCCTCCAAAGTTCCAACTTGATCGCATCAGGCAATTCTTCATAAGTCGAATATTGTTGTGACCCTTCCAAGAATAGTCGTACCTCCTCACGAAAAGCTTCCTGTATACATAAATAATAAATGGAAATTGCTTAATAGTTTTTTTTTAAACACAAGACATGATCAATGGGCAAATGGAACCAAAACAGTACAAATAAATGAAAAATTCAAGTGAAAACTTGCTGCTCTGCATAGGTTAAAAATTCAACACAGCTTAAAACCAAAATACTCAATGATGCTCTGCACAAAAGATGAAAACTTTATGAATGTTTCAAGGCAAAGTAGTATCATTAAATTTCCAACAAGCAGTGAATTAATATGGTTTCATGGCAAAGTAGTATCATTAAATTTCCAGCAAAGTAGTATCACCTGTGTATCATAGGAGCGATCATCGACGTATACATCTGTACCATGTATAATATGGTTTTCTCTATGAAGCTCGTCTATGTAAGGATCTCTTCCAAGATCTTTTGCCTAATTTATCACAAAAAGTTAATCAATTACATAACTTGACTAATTAAATATATCAGTAATGCTTAATGACACGAATATATTTATCCTAAAAAAATACTCAAATGGCCTTTTCAATCACTATATACAACAAGATAGTGCACATATTATGTCACACAATGAGAAAAACATTTGAGTAACAATAAAAGTTGTTTACTGTCCAAACAAAACAATAAAAGTGGGTTCAAAGACGATGCATTATGTCTGTCCAACACAGAGAGCAAGTGGGGAAAAACTTAGAGAAGGGAACAAAATCAAAGTGGAAGTGTCACAGTGTGACAGACTTACTTTGTGGTTGATTATAATCATGGTTTTGAGAAATAAAACTATACAAATTTGAAATTCGTGATTTATCCGCGAACAATTTAGTCGCGATAAATAGCAGCACTCTAAATATATACAGATAAAAACATGTACAAAGTTCATGTATTTTTACCATATGTCTCGCGTGGGTTGTACCACTAACAGATCCTTGTGTGTGGCGAGCTCCTCTAGAACTTGCTCTATTCCTTTTATTGGCCGTGGAGCGCTTTCTATATATGTCATTTGTAGCCCAATAGGACAGCAAGTCACGCCAATGTGCTTCACTCATCCAACCAGGCGATAAGAAGGGTCTTCAGCAATATTCCTTCGTTCATCATATAGCATATCTGACAGACGTGCAGCAGCTAAACGATGAAAAAGGCACTTGACATCAGATTCATATTGAGGATCCCACGCACAGTGTCTCTGCAAAAAAATAAATCAACCATATATAAAATAAATATAATGATTAAAGATTTAATTATTAAATTTTTTTAAATCAACCCCATAGAAAATAAAAGATTTAATTATTTCTTTTTACCTTAAACTCTTTAAAAAATTTATCCCCAATTTCTTTCTTAAGATCCTTATACACGGGCCATGGCTTTTTATACACTGCTTGGATTGCATCCCTTATGCATCTTGCAGAGATTTTTGATGGCTCCAACCTGAACATTTAAATTAACAATTAATATGACTTTCAAAAAAGAAATAAGTAAGAAATCAAACTAAGTAGCAAATTAATTTGTTAATACTTACGAATCACCCTTGATTTCGAGTATATAACGTTTCTTGAACGTTGGCGCCACTTCATAGTAACGACGTCTCACTCGTCTTTGTCGTGCTGCTTTCCTTTCTTGTTGCTAGCTTTGATGTTCTTGCTCACAGTGTTGTTGTTGTTCTTGTTGTTGTTCTTGTTGCTGTTGTTGCACATTGGGTACTGGCATAAATCCTCCATTAATACCAAGCAATTCTAAAAAACGGCCATCTTGTAAAAGATCTGATGATATTGTAGGAGGTCTTGTAGAGAAATGGGCGTTACTATATCCGGGTAGGAGATCTGATGATATTGTAGGTCTTGCAGAGAAGTGGGTGTTACTATATCCTGGTGAGTGTGTATATAGAGGAGTAGGAGGCCTTGCAGAGATAGGGGTGGTAGTATGTCTTGGTGAGTGTGTATATAGTGGAGGATTAACACCAGACATAGTATCTCCATGTATACTAGGAGATGGAGCAGGGGGCCTTGCAGAGATAGGGGTAGTATGTCTTGGTGAGTGTGTATATAGTGGAGGATTAACACCAGATATAGTAACTCCAGTGAAAGAAACTCCAGGTATACTAGGAGATGGAGTAGAATCACGAGGGGCACTGGATGAAGGTGGACATGCCGTGGAAGGAGCCGTGTATGGAGGTGGATATGTCGGTGAAGGAGATCTATGTGGAGGTTGACCATCACTACCTGGCTCACGAATAACAATGCCTTCTGACCGACGAGCTTGTGTAGGCATATGATCAACCAACTGTCTTGCCCATATTGGCTCCATTTCGACTGTAGCCAAATACCTTGATTTTTTTTTACTAGGCTCTGGTGGAGCAACCTTCTTGCCCTTTATCTTCCTTCCTAGACATGGCTGTCATAATACAGTGAAGGAGTTTACAACATCAATCGGCAAAAAGAAAAGGTAATAGAGAGATATTTTAATAAAAGGGGGCCTTATAACTAGGCTAGCATAATTTTTTAAATAGAACCATTAAAAAAAACCGTAAAAGTCAACAACACTAATAAAAACAGAACAAGATTATAGAATACCATAACAGGTTACTTATGTTTGGATTTTGAAATAATTAGTCTTAAATCAAAACAGCTTATAGTTAAATGTTTAGCCAATGACTTCTCAAAACAAGTTAACAGAGCTAATTTTATTTTATCCCAGCAATAATCACAAACAGAACAAGCTCTACTTGCAATCAGTGGAACACCTGCTCTTTCCAAACCAAAGTACTGACTACTTGGAATCAATTTGATAAAAATTGAACACAATGGATTTTAACTTTTGTAGCAGCAACATATAAATAAATAAAAATACATGAAAATCAAACTTCATATTCACATGACAACAAAAGCATTTAAAATGGAAGAAGAAATTGGTAACAGTGTTTGAGACATTGCAGATAGTTTACAAAGGAATAAAGAAGACGATAGAATATTTTGCAATCAAAATCATGGATAAATCTTAGAAGAACAAGGTTCTACAAGAAGTGAATTATCATTTTTGTTAATTATCGATAGCATTCATGATGCAATTTAGCCTATAGTTAATAAAAAATCGGGTCTTAAAAATTGGTTTCAAAAGAAAAATAACCAATTTTTATTGTGAACCACTAGCAAAGAAGTGATGAAGATAACTTATTAACTAAGTTTCTTCACAGAACTATGTTTATTGTGAAGGTTTTTTTTATTCATATTATGTAGTCTAGTATTATAGGTTCTAGGGATTGCCTAGCACGTTAAGGAGCTGCTGCCTCCTCTGGTCGTTTTTGTGGTTTGCTGTGCTGGTTGTTCACTGGCAGCGCTGCTGTCATGACAGTCCAGCACCAGTTGTTGTGTCGTGGAGGCTGTTTTTTGTGGTTGGTCTTTGCTGTTTTGTGGCAGTTTTGCTGAACTGTTGGAGGCGGTGCTATGGGGTTGAATTTTGGTGGTTCAAAATTGGATTACAGAGCCATAGCTCAAGCCTTTGTGGTGTTGTGGCTGTTTTGTTTTTGAGGTTTTTAGAGATCAACTTTTTTCTACCGGTTGTGTCTCTGGGTGATGTAACGCCTATATGCGGCATGTTTGTATTTTATTGTCACCGGCTCTTTGCGTCTTGCAAGAGTTTCGGATTAATAATATTTGCCGATTCAAAAAAAAAGTATTATAGGTTCTATAAAGGAAAATGAAGGATGAATAGACTCAAGTAATCAAGTATTATAGGTCGGCCTTTTCACAAAGTTTAGCAATACATGTAAGAACATGTTATAGGCCAGCCACTAATCTTAGTATTTAATAATAAAAAAACATGTTATATTATCACTTAAAAACACATAACACAAGTAAATAGTAACATCATAATAAAAAAAACAAACAAAAAAAAAATAAAAGCCTAATAACATGTGTTTTGATTAACTTAATCTCATATATTCAAAGAAATTCTATCAAATAACATATAAGACTCCTTTTCATATCAAATAACATGTGTTTTCTACTAATGCAGTCAAAAATAGAGAAATTCTATCAAATAACATATACTCATAGTGTGTTAGTCTTCAAACTTCAATCTTCAAACTTAGTCTTCAAACTTCAATCTCTATATCACACTCACAGAATGACAAAACCCTAAATCATATAAATCAAGTCAAAAAAACAATTTCAGAATTCACAAAACCATAAACATAGAAATCCCTGAATCTGTAAAAAAAAAACAAAAAAAAAAAAAACATAAATCAATAGAACTCACCGGTTAGAATGAGAGCAGAGGTCATGGTGAGAGATGGTTGCTTGCTAAGGACTGGGTATGACTCAGTGAACGGCCAGAGATGGTTGCTTGCTAAGAAGAGAACGACCAGAGAGAGATCGGCCAGAGAGGGTTGTGGTTCAATCTGTTTATGGTTTCATTTGGGGAAGTGAAATGAAATGAAAATTATTAATAAATTAGAACCAAAAAAATAAACAAAGGGGGAGTGGAAAAGTTATGCGGGGAAAGAGTTTTCATTAGGGGGGAAAATAAGAATTGGGAATTTCACTTGGCTAGGGTTAAACTAGTAGCAAATGGACTTTTTTTTTGACTTTTTTTTTTTGACATTTTAAATGTCAAAAATAGTTATCTTCAGGGTTATTTGCTTCTTCCAAATTATCTTCAGAGTTACTTGACTCTTCAGTGTCATTAAACAACATTTCAGGATTGATTTCATGACCATCAACTTCTCTGTCAACCAAATTTGTAACCGGGTCGACTTCAATCACCTCTGGAACATGTGACATTTCATTGTCTTGGTAAGCTACTTCAATATTTGAAATTATCTCATCTGTTTCAATTTGACCCCTTGGTTTTGTCTTGATAGCAGCACACCATCCCCGTTTGCGCCGGTCATGAGAAGGATATGGTACATAATACACTTGAGTAACTTTGCTTGCCAAGATGAACGGGTCAAATGCATTATATCTTTTATCCATTCTTATGTCAACAGTTTTGTACTTTGGATCAATTTTTGTCCCATTCGTCGGGTCAAACCACTTACAATAAAATAATACAACTTTGTTGTCTTGTTCAACATATGCATAACTCAATTCAAAAATGTGTTTAATCACACCATAGAAGTCATCTTCACCTCCCTCACTGACTCCTTTAACATAAACACCACTGTTAATTGTTTTTTTGCCTACCGTCCATGATTCAATATGAAATTTAAATCCATTGACAAAGTAAGTGTGCCATTTTTTTACACGTCTATGCGGACCATCAGCCAATCCTCTCAAATGTAATATATGTATATTGGGCTCAGCATTTGACACTTGATCTTTAAACCATCTTGGAAAACTAGTGTATATATCCCCAACATTTAATACTTGAAAGATGTGAAGGTATGGTCCAACTTCATGACAATTAATTAACACATGAACTTCGGCCGACTGCAACTCTGCATCGTTCATCCAGTACTCTTTCCCCGACCCAGAAGGACGACCGAGAATACGAAAGACTGATAAGGTTGACGGACTCCATTCATTTTCAGCAATAACTTCATTTCTAACATGAATTGGTCTCAACATTAAGTGATTAAAGTAATGAGAACAAAAATTCACGGCTTCCCGAGCCAAGTAAGCTGCAACTATTGATCCTTCAACCCTTGATTTATTGTTCACCGTTCGCTTCGAATAACCCATGAACCTTTCAAAAGGATACATCCACCTGTATTGAACAGGTCCACCGAGCCAAGCTTCGTATGCGAGATGTACTGTAAGATGTTCCATAGAATCAAAGAAACCTGGGGGAAAAACTTGCTCCAATTTACAGAGAATGATAGGAATATTACGATCCATTTTAATAAGTTCATCCTTCCTCAATGTTGAAGCACACAAGTCTCTGAAAAATTAACTAATTTCAGTCAACGGATTTATAACATGGTTTGGCAATGAAGAAAACGCAATTGGAAGTAAGCGTCCCATGAGAACATGATTATCATGACTTTTCATCCCACGCAATCTTCCCGTGTTTACGTCGGCACACCTTGACAAGTTAGAAGAATATCCATCTGGCATCCTTAATTCTTTTAACCACCGACAAACAGATTTCGCTTCATCACTGGTTAAACTAAAAATAGCCTTGGGTTTCAGATATTTTCCATTTGGAAGAAGTTTTAACTCCATGTCTGGTCTCTTACAATACTCTGGCAAATCCATTCTAGCCTTCTCATTATCTTTTGTTTTACCAGAGACATTCATCACTGTGTGAACTATATTATCACACAAATTCTTTTCAATGTGCATAACATCAAGATTATGTCTTAGTAAATTGTCTTTCCAGTAAGGGAGGTCCCAAAAAATACTTCTTTTGGTCCAATTGTGCTTGTCACCGTATCCTTTGTATCTGACTCTTTTGCCAACATCTGGAAATCTATATAGATTACTGACTTTACGAAATACTTCATCTAATGTTATCTTAGGAGGTGGACCATCTTTTTCTGTCTTGTCTTTCCTGAACTTGTTTCTCTTCCTCCGGAATTCATGATTGTCTGGTAAGAAACACCGGTGACAGTCAAACCACGAATTCTTTCCTCCATTTTGCAAGTAAAATGCCTTTGTCTTTTTCATACAATGAGGACATGCTAATCTACCATGAGTCGACCATCCAGACAACATGCCATATGCTGGAAAGTCGTTAATAGTCCACATTAAAGCTGCCCTCAATGTAAAATTCTCTTTCTTCGCAATATCATACGTCAATTCACCAACCCACAACCTTCTCAAATCATCAATTAAGGGTTGTAAAAACACATCAATACCGTCAGTTGGGTTCGACGGTCCTGGTACAATACAAGTCAAGAACATGTAAGGTTTTGTCATGCACATCTCAGGAGGAAGATTATATGGGGTAACAATTATTGGCCAACAAGAATAAGGCTTAGCCGACGCTGTGTTATACGCAGTAAATCCATCAGAGCATAATCCAAGTCTCACATTACGTGGATCTTTTGCAAATCAGGATGTACCGCAGTAAATCCATGCCATTCCGTCACAAGGATGTCGCATCACCTCTGAATTAGTTTTATTGTAATAATGCCACGTCATATGACCAGCCGTGTGCATTGATGCAAACAATCTCTTCAATCTTGGTTTTATTGGCAGATAAAACATTGACTTGACTGCGACTCGTTTCTTCTTACGATCAACATCATCGCCGCTCACTTCATACCTTGGTGAATTGGAAAACTTACACTCTTCCAACGCGCCATCATTCTTACCAAATTCATTGTCGTAAAACAACATGCACCCATTAACACAACAATCAATCTTTTTTTCTTTCAATCATAACTTCGACACCAATTTCTTAGCTTCATAATAACTTAATGGTAAATTTTCTGGTACAGGAGTCGAATCCCTCATCATTTTCGTGAAGTACTCCGCACAATCTTCGGGTATATTCCAATTTGACTTTCCAACTAAAAGCCTCACACACATGGATAACTTTGACTCAGGCGACCCTTCAAACAACGGTTCGTTCAATTTTTTCATCATCGAGTAAAACTTCAACACCTCCTCGTTCGGGATTATTTCCTCTTCAATGCCCTCATTGTACGACAAATTCACCCCGAGAGCATCACCAACCATATCTTCCATCAGACCAAAGTTTTCGCACCCAGTATGTGCTCCACTGCTTGAAGCCTGCATATTAACATCAAACTCATCCGGCTCTTGTTCACCATGATGTCTCCACACATAATAATCCTCCATAAAACCAACATCCTCTAAATGTTTTATGACATCTTTTGGACTCTAAATCAACCTACACGTACATTTAAGACACGGACATCTAATCCCTCCCTCACTTCTAAAAATATCTTGCGACATGGCGAAAGCAACAAATTCACGAATTCCTTCCTTAAATTGAGCTTTAAGTGTCCTTTTTCCTGGTCTTTTTCTATCTTACATCCAACTTCGATGAAGAATATATTGATCCATCTTCTGCATCATTGAAATTAATTCAAATTAATTTATATTTTCTACACATATTTCTATTCTAATAACAATATCATTAAACCACAACCTTTTTTTTTCCTAATGTTGTTACTAGCCTACCTTTTTAAATAATAATAATAATAATAATAATAATAATAATAATAATAAGGGTTAAATATTTTTTTAGTCCTAACCCACTTGGGTTGGCCTAGTGGTATTGGCTTGGGACCTGGGACTATTTTGGAGAATTAAAAATATCTATTTTTTTGTAAAAAGTTTTCAAAATCAGGACTATTCTCAAAAATTACAATATTTTAGAGGACTAAAATTATCATTAAAATTTTATAGGATCTAAACTTAAAATATTAATTATTTTTATAAGGACTAACTGTTCTAACATTAAATAAAAAATTCTAGAAGAAAAAAAGGACCAGCAAAAATAATTAACTAAATATTTTTTTGAGGGATCTCGTAGCAAAAATATATAAAATAATTTACTAACCTAACATTATTTTGACTAACTAATATTTTAATCAATAACTAAAACAACAATTTTTCTTCCTAAGAAAACAACAATTTTACTAACATCTTTTATTAGTTATTAACAAACAGTTTTAATGCTAATCACAACATTTTTTTTTACTAATAATTCTAAATAAATAAGAAAAACTAACCTCAAATAATATAATCCGATGACAATGTAGCTTGGAAAAGTAGCAGCTAGCAGCAACAACTCATAATAGGAAATGGAATCAAGTATTAACTACAAAAAAAAAAAAAATATAACTTATATTACATTAATATTTATTTATAAATATAAAAGTTCAAATCAGTTAACAAAATAGTTACCATATGTGAAAAAAATTTGCAAAAGCAATTGTTGAATGGTAGAGATTGAAAATACAGTAGAGATATGAAAAATAAAATTGAAATGGGAAGTGTTTTTTTTTTTCTTTCTAAAAGATATAGTGAGAAGTGTTGAAAATATGGAAGGGAAAAAAGAATGAAAGACATATATATACACACACAAGAACTCAATTAATTATTGCTCAAAAAAAAAAACAGCTCAAATAATAAACACAACTGTGCATTCAACGTTCACCTACTATATTAATTCAACCTGCCAGACTTTTTTCACTGTTCCACGTTAACAATGTTACCTTTTCCTGCAAAATCCTGCAAAAAGCAGTTGCATTTTGAGGCATGTGGGTACCTAGGAAACTTTTCCTCGGAAACCACCTCTATTTCCTCGCTAAACACCACGCTGACAGCTTTTAATGGTCAAACGGTCAAATATGCTTACCTAGGAAAATTTCCTCGGTATGTACCGTGCATAGCGAGGAAACTGATTTCCTCGGTATAATTCCTAGCTATATTGAAAAATTCTTGTAGCACCAACTCGAGAGGTGTATCCAACTGAGAATCATCACCATTAGTTAACAAATCATAAGCATCTCTTACAGAGTACCCCTCTGCAGGTCTGGACTCCACTCCCAAATATCTGAAACATTAGGAACCAAAGAGATATCAAATAGCTTGTAAACTATTATAAAACTTATCAAAATGATTCCATAATTGAATACTAAAATGTTTCCATAACATAAAAATTAAGTCATTATATAAATGGCAACCATAGAGTAATCAAATAGAATTTGTGAGTAACCAAAATGTATTTTGGTATACAAAACAAAACTAGAATTTGTATAAAAAAAATTGTATAAGTGTATTTTATTATTTTACATTTATCAAATTGTTCAACAGTTAAATTTACTTAATATTGAATGACATTTAGGGATTTGAGATAGCATTTAGGGATTTGAGATTTAGGTCCCTCAAAATCAAATGTTATAGAATGACTTAATATAGTTATGTTATGGAAACATTTTGATATTCAATTATGAATCATTTTGACAAGTTTTATAATAGTTTATAAGCTTTTAACACATATACCCAAAAAATCGAATGATGCAATGTCTCCTTCCTGCATCTTGCACTAATGTCTTATTGCTGTCAGTAAGTAACATTATGTTAAACTAACAACTTGTCATGGACCTTAGTGTGAGTACATGTTTAATGTCAGTGACCTAATGGATAGTAAGTATGCACAATCAAGGACCTAATAGTAAGTTGGTGTTTAACAGGAAGATTGATTTTGAACAAAAGAGAAAATTAGATGACATTTAGGGATATGAGATTTGGTGATTTAGTGATTTGAGATTCAAGTTGAGGATATTGATTTTTGGTTCAGGGACCAAAGTGACAATTTTCTACTTTCACTTAAGTCTTTATGACATATCATATTCCATATCATCGTAAAACCTATGACACATCATCATTTAACATAATTATTTAATGTCAGAGAGTAAAGTGATAACGGAAGTACATAGTCACTAACTTCTCTGTATTTAATCATGAATCAGAAACCTTTATGACAACGAAGTGCATAGTCAGGGACTGAAGTGGTTATTTACTCTTCTTTTAACTACTATTTTTTTTATTTACCATATCATTTTAATACGTGAAAATTTGTCAAATTCAACACTTACTACCGCCTCACAAATTCAACCGTAGTCCCAATAATATCATTGTACCAACAAAAAAAATATATCATCTTTGAAAAAAATTAAAACCCTTTTAGTAGCACTTAAGTGAAGAAGCTATACTATGAATTTTTTTTTGAAAGAAAAGCTATACTATGAATTATATATGTATAGACTCGGCCTTCAAAATTATCTCCTCTAATATCTTAAGTAGAGCTGTCAAAACGGGCGGCCCGGCCCGTTTAGGCCCGGCCCGAACGGACAAAGGGCTTTTGAGGGCCGGGCTAAAAAGCCCGGTTTTAATATGGGCCGGAAAAATAGAGCCCGAGCCCGGCCCTATACGGGCTCCCGGGCTAACGGGCCAGCCCTGGCCCTTATTTTTTTCTTCCTTTTTTCCATTCTTTTTCCATTTTTTCCTTCCCATTCTTTAAGGATTGAACAAAATAACTTAAATGTACACAAATAGTGAACAAAAGATAAATTAACATTAGAATAACAATTATCCATAGTAAAATTAACACAAGTCACCAATTATCCAGAATGAAGATTCTAAATTCAAAATACTAATTATCCAGAATAAGTAATAACATAACAAAAGTTTTGCCTCTTCAAAAAAAAAAACATAACAAAAGTTTTAATCCAAAAAGTCACTCCCAACAAAGTCACTTAATCTTCTTCAAGGTTCACAACATCCACGGTACTATTTGATGCTTGTCCACTTCCAAGAGTTTCATCTTCTTGAACATCATTGTTGTCATCATATAATTCTACAAATTATGAAATTTGATTGTTAAATATAGAGATTAAAAAACCACTTTAGTATTGATAACTAAAAATAAATCAATTACTGTGAGAATGAGCATTGAACAAAATTCAATCATGAAAGTCCAAAAATATTGCGTACTAACTATCTAATCAAGCATTCGATATATGCCATCTTTGTCTAATGCTTCAAAGCCACTTTTGAAATGCTTCAGTTTAACTTTAAAGTATGATCAAAGCAACATTTAAAGTATGATCAAACCTATATATACAAACCCACTTATATGATCAAAGCAACATTTAAAGTAACAGAAGGATAAATGCTTCAGTTTTTGAAATGTTTTGATTCATAAACTAAATTCATGAGTTTCACATCAAACTCATTCAGTTCTATTGACAATAATATAAACTATATTATATAAACTATAAAACAATTGTAAAAATGATAGAACTATAAAAATCATACCTTCAAAACCATGTAACCAGCTACGTGCGCACAAGAGAGCCTGAACATAATCATTTTTCATTGAACTTCTATACCTATTCACAACTCGGGCGCCAATACTAGACGCAGATTCTGATGCCACCGTTGTTATCGGAATACTCAATATATCACAAGCCATCCTTGCAAGATTTGGACTTCTACGACTTCTTTCCTTCCAAAAAGCTAAGACATCAAATTCTGGAGATCGAGGCATCCGCGACTCATCTAAATAAGTATCAAGCTCTGATTTTCCGGTGTTGTTACTTGATTGGCTTTCATATTCTTCAAATTCCTACAAATCATCCAACGTAACCAAGTTACAAAATATTCATACAAACAAAAACAAAATAATTAATTAAAGAATAAAATAAAGAAAGAATGTATGGACTTACATCATATGAAGATGACGTAATTCGAGTTCCTCCACCATAGCTAAGCTGGACTTGTGAAGAGCTTGGATTAGAAGGAATTCCATTCTTGACGTACTCGAAAAAAAGCTTCCCCAAAGTCATCTTAACTTTTTTCAGCTTCTCCTCACTAGTGAGTGGGTCAAGTTTTTCATAAGCAAATTTCAAAAAGTTCAACTTTTTGGTTGGATCAAGAACAGCCCCAACTGCCAAAACAACATTATAGTCACTCCAATACTTATCAAATTTCACCTTCATACTTTCAGCCATTTTTTGAATCAAAAGATCTTCACTTGTCAAGTAAGATCTTATGAGGCACTCAATCTTCCATATTTCACCAAAGTACAGATTCGATGTAGGATATGAAGAGCCGGACATCAAGTTTGTAATAGTGAAAAATGGCTTCAAAATCTCACACATTGTTTCAGCCCTTCTCCACTCCTCACTTGTAGGACAACACTTAAAATTTGAATCCCGTAAACTTAAGCTATAAAAGGCACGACGATAAACAAGCGCACTCTGTAGCATTATAAAAGTGGAATTCCATCGAGTAACACAATCTAATCTCAATCCTATGGTTGTATCAATATCACCAACAGTTCTAACACATTCGAAAAAAAGTAGTGTTCTACTTTCTGTTACCCTCACATAAGCCACACTTTGCCTAATCTTATGCAATGCATCACTAACTACCTTGAGTCCATCTTGCACAATGAGGTTCAAGATATGAGCTGAGCATCTTATATGGAAAAATTCTCCATCAAGCAACAAACTATTTGATAACCCTAGATGTTCTTTCAAAAAGTTAGCCATACTATTGTTTGCAGAAGCATTATCTAAAGTGATGGAAAAAATTTTCTTTTCAATGCCCCAATCATCTAACATTTCCAAAACTTTCAAAGCTAAATCTCGCCCACTATGTGGGGGTTCCATGTGAGCAAATGCCAAAATCTTATTTTGCAACTTCCAATTTATATCAACATAATGAGCAGTTAAAGAAATATAACCTTCATTGCTGCATGCAGTCCAACAATCAGAAGTCAAGCAAACTCTCCCACGAATTTGAGCTAACTGTGATTTCAGCTTTTCTTTCTCATCACGATAAACATTCAAAATCTCTTTGGCTATAGTATTTCTACTAACAAAAACACAATCATCATTCAAAAACTTCTGGTATTCTCTAAACACCCTCCACTCAACCATATTAAATGGTGCACCATGTGTAATCATGATTCTAGCTAAAATTTCTCGATTAGCCATAGGGTCAAACTTTTTCTTTCTCAGTTTTCCTTCAACATCAATCATCATTTCACCCACATCATGATTTTTGATAGTCTTTTTACAACTAAGTACATGACGCTTTAAATGACTAGTTCCGCTTCCTGATTCACAAGTCAATAATTTGTGACACGCCTTGCATCTACATTTCTCTACTCCATCTACAATACCAACTTTCACAAGATATAGCCACACGTCAGATGTTAGGGCTTTACCCTTGCTCTTGACCTTGCCCGTAGCTTTGTCCTTAGCCTTAGCCTTGCCCTTACGCTTCTTATCCTTTGGATCGGAAGACACTTCTTGTGCATTTTGATCAATTGGTGGTGCCGGTGGAACTTCCCTAGCTTGGCTCTCAATTTCCCCATCAACGCACATATTTTCATGACTTCCACTACCATCAGTATCACTATCCCTCATTTTTGAAGCACAAACAGGCTGTAATTCCTACAAAATTATATGCCAAATTTAAAGCCTAATTAAATGTAGAATATCAACTTCTAAACCATAAAATCAATCATTAAAGATTACATAAATAGTCAATTCATTTAGAAGTTCTAGCAGTACCAATACGACAACACAAAACAGAATAGAATAATCCATTAAGAACATAATAGAACAGAATAGAACAAGCAGTACCATATATAATGTCTTATAATCTAGAGAATGGAATTTCAACTATGCTTAAGTTGCCAAGGGAAGCTATAAAAGGTTGTCATATTATGTGCAACTATGCGGGCTGCCGGGTTGTTTCAGACTCAGAGATAGAATTAGAAAGCTCCTCTATTAGAGGCACTCAAAAGTACATGATATGTTCCATGTGCCCCCAATGTATTGAACCAGTGCTCAGTTCTCAAAAGTACCAGACCATGTTTTCTGAAAACCTTCTTCAGTATAATTATTTGATATTTAGGTCAACCAGTGTTCAGTTTTCAAAGCTTATAATTTAATCTAATAAGCTTTAAGTGTAACTTTACATGATTGATAGCTCATATTTTAATAATTTTGATAGGCTGCATGAATAATTGCAAAATTCATTTGAAAGAACTTTGAGAATTTACCAGTTTGCAAGTAATTTGCTTTTTTTTAACTGAATGAGCCGAAAGGTCTAACAACTTACATTTCAAAATAGCATCAGTCTCTATACATGCTTATATAGGTTAAAGAAAACATATTGTACTATTGTATAGGTTGGTTATAGAAAACATGAAACTTGTTTAATAACCTTTTAGGACTAGCCATTCGCATTTTTAGAAATGTTTTGGGATAAAAGTCAAACGAAAATACAAGGTAATACCATTTTATGCAGGTTGATTATATTATGCTATTATTTAAGAACTCACATATTTAGTAAACTTTGGTGTTTTTCTGTTGTGTGATCATTAGTGATGTCAGTTTGGTACATTTTTCAAGGATCATGTTATTTTTAGGAACATGAATTGGATATAATACAATTTTAGAAGGCCATCAGATGAGGTTTTCTCACAGTCACTGTCATACCCCATTTTTTGACCGCCTGTTTTCTTTTTACTCATCATTTAAGCTCGTTTTATCGATTTATTTTCTCCAATTTCTACATTTTTATTTCGCAGTATTTTATCAGTTTTTTTTCTCAACATTCTACATATCTATATATCCGCGATTTATCTGCACGCTTTGCAAACATTTTACTCGTCTTTTCACAAATTTGTGTCCATATAAATCTTATTTTATCTTTTCGTTTTACAGCTTTTCGCTGTTATTTTCGCATTTTTTACTTGCTTTCTAAACCGAGAAGTCTTGTCGTTTCAGACGAAATTTCGACAGAGAGGTTACTTTGAAGTACCTCATTTGGTTCCGAAGCGACAGTTTTAAGTTTTTTATTTACTTATTTATTTCTCTTTTATCCTTTTTTAGTTTGTTTTATTTAAAAAAAAATTTATTTTATTTTATTATTTATCATTTTTATTTTATTATTTACTTCTTTTTTACTTTAATTTTCGTTTTTAATTTATTTAATATTTTTTGGTCCAAATTTTGGTCTTTGTCCACGTGTCAGTCCGTAATTGGTCCATGTCTTTTTGCTGTCATTTTTTGTATCAGAGACCCACCAGGGGTATTTTAGTCATTACAATGTACCAGAGAACCCTAGAGGTGATAGCCTATAAATAGACTGTCATTTTTTTCACACTGCCTAAGAAGAACAACAACTGTAGCAGCCGCAAATTCCAAACAGATTCCCCTTTTCTCTTTCCAAAGTTTAGAATCAAACATCACAAAAAATGCAATATCACCAAGAACACTCATGAATGTTCATAAACAATATGAACACAATGTGAATAAGAAATTTCCAGCAAGCTAAAAACAACACAACACCGAATCACAACGACACAAAACCATACCAACATCACAAAACCAAATCACAACAACACAACACCATAACCCAACTTCCTTTTGCAGACTCAAAACCAAACACAACAATAGCAACATACAAAGCCAAAACGGAACCGGATTCAAGCACGCAGCAACACACAAAACCGAACCGAGAAAGGAAGAAGGTAGCTTTTTTGTTTTCTCTCTCAAATCCGAATCTTTGAAGCTAGATCTAGCCTTTTTTGTGAGCCTTTTTCAAAAACCAATTTGAGAATGTGAAACAGGGTGAAGAGAGCTTTCAAATGGTGTAGAGTTTTTAAAAAAAGGATTCATTTTTTATTCCGGCATGGCGGCGCCGCCGCCTGTTGGCCGGCAGCCACCGCGCCGGATTCACAAAAGCTCACCGGAAGGGATGAAGCTTCATCCCTGTTTCTTTGTTTTTTCCAGAATGTTGCTTTTAGAAAGAAGGAAGAGTACGTGTGTTTAGGGAGAGGAAATGGAAAGAAAATGAACAAAAAGAACCACAAACCTTTATATATAAGTGAAACCGGTTCGGTTCTATCCTGAACCGACCCAGGTGAACCGAACCGGTTCGTTCTCCTTAAGCCCATCTCTTTCCTTTTCTCTACAGTTTTATTTTATGCACCCCCTGCTTGCTGCAACACCTCCCTGTTTTTATTTGAATTTAATCTCCTCTCATGTGTTAATTTTAACCACTTTCAGGCATTTTCTTCAATTTAGTTTTTTCGTATTATATTTGTCATATCATTTAGTTTATTTGTGGATTTAATTTTCATCACATGCATTTTATTTCAAAATAATCTTTTACACCATGCATTTTTTTATCTTGTTCATATAATGACCATATTTTTATCTCATGCATTCTTAGACCAAAAATCGTTACATGCATATTTAGTTTGTTTAGCGTATGTGCCTATTCTATGTGTTTGCTTTTTTGTTATTGCTTTATTATTTTTATTTGTTTAAACTTCATGATATTAGTGTATATGTAGGACTTATGTAATTTAATTTTTTTGCATTTTTACTTTTCGTCATTTATTTTTATGTAAGACTTTAGCATATATATAGGTCCTTATGTAAATACCCAAATAATGAGAATATGCACCGACACATGGACCGACACTATCACACACTTATTTATCGTTTTTTTACTTTACGTCGTTACGCTTAGTTTTTTTAGTTTACGATTTAACTTACAAAAAATCATTTTCTCAAAAAAGAAAAAATCAAATAATCAAAACACAAAAAATATATTTTCTTAAGAAACCTTGGCTCTCAATCCAAGTGGACTTCTTCTTTTATTTTCTTAATTAAACTTCAATCTATTTTAATCATTTTTGACTTTCTTTTCTTTAATTAAAATCAAACAACCTCACATTTTTATTCTTCTATGCCTTACGGCCTCTTGTCCTCTCAAAACACTTTTCAAACTTTTAAAATCAATCCAACTCACCAAACAAATTTTTTGAGGTGAACTACATGATTTTGATCCCGTCTTCGGGTATGTAGGCAAAAGGCTTATGTCTTTCCAAATCAATAAAAATAACAAAAACATACATCTTCTCCCTCCATTCTTACACTTAGATTTTAGGCAACATTTTTTTACAAATAATTAAGCAAATAATTAGCACAAGTTTAATTTAGGTGAGAGGCTCCTTCGGAGTACCGAAGTCGATTAGGGTGCTTAACACCTTCCCTAATCGAAACCAACCCCCGGACCTTAATCTCTAAAAAAGGGTTTTTTACTCGTTTTTTCCCTTCCCGCGGATAAAAATTGAGAGTTCAAAGATTGACGGTTCAAAACCAACCAATGGATTGACACCCGAAAATCACGAGCACAGTCACTCTCTAATCTTATAATCTAAAATGATTTCAGTATCACTGTTATGCATTGCTGCAACTCAGCCATGTTATTGTCTTAAACTAATCACCACAAACTCACAAAATAAATTAAATAAGCACATCGAAAGAATCAAAGAATGAACCTGATGTTCAGAACGATTTCGCAACGACAAAACACGATTTCGCAACGACGACAATGGAACGCAGTTTCACAGATACGGTGAGATAGCTGCTGAGAAAGAAATTCAAAACGAAAATTAAACAGTGGGAACAAAGAAAGCAACATTGAAGTTCAATTGGGTTTCACGATTTGGATTTCACCTATTCAATTTCAAACCCTAATATCACATTTTAACAGATAAACGAAGAAGAAGAAGAAGAAGAAACGGACCTGGAAAATGATGAAGAAGAAGAAGAAACGGAGTTGTTGAGCCTGAATTAGAAATAGAGCTGCTGAGCCTGAATTAGAAAGGAAGAAGAAGAAGAAGAAACGAAGAAAGGAAGAAGAGAAGACGAACCTGTGTGCTGTGTTGCCGGAATCAGAATCGCCGTGAGCTTGTGCTGTGAGAAGAATCAGAATCACGCGTGAGAAGATCGGAATCGTGTGCGCGCATCAGTTGTTCTTGTTCACCATTCCCTTCACCTTCACACACAGTGGTACGGTACGAAATACGAATACGATAGAGAGAATGAGAAAAGAGAGAAAAGAATGACCGTCCGTGTGGCTGTGGCATGTTGTGTTGTGACTTGGGCCGGATCCTTAATATTGGGTTTGGGTTGCCCAGTCCAGGTCCAACAAACACCACACCAAAAATGAACCACTCTTTATTTTTTTGCGGGCTGCCGGGCTGCCCGTGGCCCGAACGGGCTAGCCCTAACGAGCTCCGGGCTTTTTCGGGCCGGGCTAAAAAGCCCTAGAAAAATTCGGGCTGCAATTATTAGGCCCAAGCCCTACATTTTATTCGGGCTTTCGAGCCGGCCCATACGGGCCGGCCCGTTTTGACAGCTCTAGTGGTGCCCCTAGGAGGGCGCGTCTAAGCCTCATGGACCCTTATGGAGGGCGTCAAAGCCTTTCTGGAGGGCTTTCAAGCCCTTGGGAATATAATGACGGTCCACATCCCCCCAAACATGAGACTTGAGACAAGGCAAAGTGGTGAATTTGTCTGTTTGGATGCTATGCTGCTTGTTGCTACTTTTCTTATATGATTGTTGATCGTATATGATCAAAAGGTGGTTGTCGGTGCTTGATTGAATGTGGTGGTTCACGGTGGTGGAAATATTCCGGTGAGCGTTGGACCGAATGGGGGGTGTGTACCTGCAGACACTCCGACGCTCAAGTCAGATACAGTTTCAGAATGAGGGTGAGAGTGTGAAAGAGCTTCTACCTTGGAGGCTGCAAGGAGCCTCTTATTTATAGAGGTTGGTGAATGCAGAGCAGTTGTAATGGCACACGTGTGTCCGGCGGTTACGAAATCAGGAGAAGTGTAACTGCCGGTGAGATATTCGCGGAAACGTGGGTAAAGAGACGTTGTCGAACGTTGCAAAACGTTTGAACTAGTCTCCTTTGCTCCGACCCCCCCCCCCCCTTTCGTGGGGAAGGGGTGTGTTGCGAGTAATTTCACAAAATGCAGCATTTGGGCTTGATTTGTTATTGGGCCTAAGCAGTTAAGCCAATGTCTTTGACCGGTCCAGAACAATTGCTATGGCGGGAAGTCCCAGGAAGGGATTCAAGCTAGCTTGATGAGCCTCTCTGGAGGACCCCCTGTGTTTTAATCTATGACGAATTATCGTGCTCAGAGCCCTTCTTTGGGTTGGCGTCATGTCTTTATTCAGAGCCCACTTAGGGGTTGTTGTTTGGCGAGGTTCAGTGCCCGTCAAGGGTTGATGTTTAATAAAGATATGAAACTAATGATAAATTTTTGCACTTGTTCCAGAAGTAAAAAGAGTTCCATTTGTTCCTGAATAACTTCCTTTAAAAGGGCTTCCGCAGTGAATCTCTTTGTAGAAGATATGATTTTGTTGAATTCAAGTTTATTTGTTTTCAAATGCGCTTGTAATTCATCGAGAAAATAATATCGAGTTTTAAAAATTTTATCATATCGACTTTCTTATATCGGTACATAAAAATTTGCTTCTGCAAATATAAACATTTAAATTTCGTGACGTGTGTGGTGCAATTATTTAACGATGTTTTGCAAATAAAATAATATATATATATATATATATATATATATATATATATATAATATTGAAACACTACATTGATGTTAATATTTTAAAAATAGTTATTAGTTTTCAAAACTGTCATATTAACTTTCTCATCTTGATACATAAAAACTTGTATCAACAGATTTAAGCAAATAAAATCTTCAAGGAGCACAAAACAAATATTTAACATATTTTTTTACATATACAATGCAAAAATATTTAATCGAAACATTACATTTATTCTCATAATTTTCATTGAATACCTTTAAATAGTTTATCTGATCCAAACGAAATGTCGGATTTAAAATAAATCACAATTCGATTGATTACAAATAAAACATTGTTGTAGTTCATCGAATCTAAATAAAATATGAATTTATATAAAAAAAATAATATTTAAAATATAAAAAATCAAATGAATGAATTCATACTTTTTTATTAAGAAAGTTTTTTATTTTTAAGGATGGAAAGATTTATTATTTCATATATACACACACATTTTTTTTTTAGGAATATATACACACATATAATTTTTATTTATTTTTTACTAAAGCTAGGTTTATAAGACACTTGCATAAAGAAAATTATGCAATTGCTCACTAATAACATATATTTGCATTGTAACCAAAAAATATATATATATATATATTTGCATTCCAAATTATTTCATAAAAGATGTATTTGTCACGTGGTTGGGGAGTAAGATCCTAGTTAGTGTGAACACCCTGGTTCGATTCCCATGGGTGAAATTTTTAATGATTTTTGCAAAGCCATTCGTAAACTTTGGTTTTAAAGGAAAAAAAAAATAGTTTGGAGAGTGATGATTGGATTGGAGGGAACATTTAATTAATTTGACGGTTTAACTTGTAAAATGTCGTTGATTTAAAATGGGGTGAATATGCAAATAATAAAATACATGCTAAATTTTTGGAAAATAAAATAATAAATATGTTTGTTATAGTGGAAGACACATTCCACCAAAAAAAAAAAAAATAGTGAAAGACACATGGTTATTTTCTATTGGTTAAGGGTAAATTGCATGAGTTTTCAAAGGTAGCCTAGGCCTTACCTATTTACAATGTTGAGTTCATGCAAATTGATGCACTATCATGAAAAACTATCTTCTTATGTCCACCAAATGATTATTGGGTTAATATGTTTTTACCCCCTGTAGTTTAGACGAGTTCCGGTTTACCCCCTGTAAAAAAAATAGATTCCAACCCTGTAATTTAAGATTCTTTCGTTTTAGACCCTGAGGTCATCTGACTAGACAAAATGCTGACGTGGCATGCTGAGTGGTGCGCTGACTGTGCATATTTGATTATGTGGCATGCTGACTGTATAATTAATTTTGTTTTTTATTTTTTTAAGGGCACATGTGGCATTTTGCCTATTTTTTTAAAATAAAAATAATAAAAATGAAATTATATTAATTTAAAAAATCTGAAAATTTATTTTTGAAAATTAAAAAATCGTAAAAAACAATATTTTTTTTAAAAAAAACCGATTTTTTTTTTTAAAAATAAAAATTCTGGTATTTAATTTTTAAAATAAAAAAACAACAAAATTTAGGAAAAAAAAAGTTCAGATTTTTTCAAAAAAAAAAAACTTTTTAAAATTTTTTCTACCAAAAATAAAAATTATGGAATTTAATTTTTAAAATAAAAAAAATTGAAATTAAAAAAAGTTAGTTTTTTTTTCAACCAAAAATAAAAAATTTTGGAATTAAATTTTTAAAATTAAAAAAAAAGTACATATTTTTTTCGAAAAAAAAAAAGTTTTTTAAAATTTTTTCTTCCAAAATAAAATCTGGATTTTTTTTAAATCTAAATATAATTTTCTTATAATTCAGGTTAAAATTTTGAAAATTATATAATCTGAAAAAAAAATTGAAATTTTAAAGAACTATTCCAGAAACAAATAAATTTTTTAAAGAACTATTCCAGAAATAAATTTTTTCATTTTCTATTTTACTTTAATTTCTTTTATTGTCCTCTTTAGTTGTATTTTTCTTTCTTTCAGATTGAAAAAATTACAAAGTATATCTTTTTTGCAGATCGAGATAAGAAATTCGAATATTTTATTTTATTTTAATTTTCAAAATCTTAATTTCAGATTTTTTTTTATTTTTTGAAAATAAATTTGAATTTGTTTACGATTTTTCGAATTTTGTAAATTTCAAAACAAAAAATCTGATTTTTTTTCTGATTTTTTCAATTATGACAAAAATAATCTTATTTTTTTTCTATTTTTTATTTTTTTTATTTTTAAATTGATATAAATGAAAATAAAAAATTAAAAACAAAATTAATTATACAGTCAGTGCGCCACATCATCCAAAACTGCTGACTCAGCGTGCCACGTCATCAGGTTTGTACAGTCAGATGACCTCATGGTCTAAAACGAAAGAATCTTCAAATTACAGGGTCTATTTCGAAAGAATCTTTAAATTACAGGGTTGGAATCTAAACTTTTTTTTTACAGGGGTAAACTGGAACTCGCCCAAATTACAGAGGGTAAAAATATATTAACCCATGATTATATTTCCTTCCATTTTTGTATTTTATTTTGGTCGTGTTACTTTCATTTTTGTAATTAACAATATTATAAGTAAGTGCAAGAATGAAAATAAAAGGTGCAAGCTAATTGATCAAAACTAAACCGTAGAAATTATTGGTTTTTTTAAATCGGGATTGAGAACACATGCTCCAGAAGAATGTTAATTTTAAGTTAAGATTTTTTTTTTAAAAAAAAAAAATGGTGATCTATCATAATTGATGAAACAAGAATATTCACATTTTTTTTTTAACAAAAATGCATGTATTTCCCTTAGACATTCAATACTTATTTTCTCTCGATCTATTTTTCTATCACATCATTAACACTTTCAATGTATACATCACTTTTTCGATTTGAATATGATAGTTGCTAATTTATTTTTATATATGATAATTTGAATTGTTGTCATTGAACGTAGATAAAATGAGAGAAAAAGAATTCTTTAAGGAGCCTTCTTGAGGGCACCGGAGCCCCTTTTAGGGGCACTCGAGCCCGTAGGCGTATATTGACGGTCCAGGATAAAATTGAAAGAGAGTGGAGAGATGTTGCGGTGTGGGTGTTGACGATGATGGTTTGAGCAACAAGAGAGAGGGATTGATAATATTTGATTTTTCTTTGTGAAAATACATGTTTTTTTTAATGGATTGTGAACATACATGTTAACGATGATGATACATCTGGATGCTTACGATCCAATGGAGTTTTTTAATTTAATTTTAATAGTTTAATATATTAATTGAGTTTTTTTTTATAAGGATATATTAATTGAGTTGATAATAAAATAAATATGACATGGAAATCATTTTATCAAAATAACTAATGCCAAGTAAGCATTATGTTATTAATGTGGATGCCACATCACTTAAACATGAGGGGACTATAAAAAAAATTGTTGACTTTAAAGTAGGAGACCAGAAAGATGGTTTTAGAAATAGGAAGATTAAAAGTTCACAAATATCTAAACAGGAGGACTAAAATTACATTTAAGTCTAATTTTTATCTTTCAAAAAAAGAACTCAATAATTTTTGTCAATTTATGTTAACCATTAAAATTTTATCGAATACTTCATACGCCAAAAATAACCATAATGCTGCTAATTAAAAAGCTAGCACTCAATGAATTTCACACGATCAAGAATCAATCGATAACAATTAGTTTTTGTAGAGAAATTAGTAACATTTTTAAAAAAAAAGTCAAATTAACCCACCAAAAATAGTAATGAGGAGAATCGAATCTGAAATCTTGAGAGAAATACACTCTAAGTCTCAAGCTAACATCATCACATCATCCCAACTGGATTTAGTAACAATTGGTAAAATGTGTTGTATTGAAAGTTACATTGATTATAATTAAAAAAAAAATTAGGAATTCCAACATTTTTTTAGGAATCTAACCTGGTGCTAAATTAGTTTTTGTAGAGAAATTAGTAACATTTAAAAAAAAAGGAAACTTTACATGTAAGCAAACTAAGCATCAATCCAATTGTTCATGAAAGGGATAATTGATGTTGGATTCATTATAGAGTAACCTTTGTACCTTTGAACTTGTGGTGTAATCTGTTAGTTTGCATGCAAAGAGGCTAACACTATTTGTGCATTGAGTTTGAATATATGTTATACTTCTTATAATTCACTTCGCTTTTAAAACAAAAAGAAAAACGACTAAAAGTACATTTTAACCAAAAAAAATCAATAATCCAACTTAACTAGCCGTTCTCAATTCAAACTAAAACAGGTGAACTACTGGCAAAAGTTTTTTTCCTATCTCCAAAATGCAATTGTTTTTTACTTTGGGTTTTATGGAGGATATTTTTTATATGCCAGATGAATAAGAAAAGAGTCACAAGGAGTAATAAGATATTAAAGCAAAAATTGTCAGTATAAATCAAGAAATAGTGAAACACTCCTTAACACTTTCTTTCAATACACTCTCTATTATTTGTAGGTTTCACACTAATCTCATTAGCAAAACACTTTTTTCTAAACACTTGCCACAAAAAAATGTTGGAAAGATAATATATTGTTACCCCTTTTCTTATCTAAACTTCTTCTAACAGTAAATTTTTTGAGTGTTCCTAAATGAAAAACCAGCTTTAACTATTTGGAACAAAATTAAAACCTTTACCGCAATTGTTAAAAGAGGTCTGCAATTGTGATTTCGACTGCAGCATCACGATTTCAAGTCAGCTGCAACACAACTTGAATCAAGAATGTATTTAGTGAACGCTTTTGGATCCACGTTGGATTTTTATGAAATTGCATTGAAATAGCACGGCTGCGCAGAAGCCTAACATTGTAGCTTTTGTAATATTCACGTTCAACATACATCAGAACGCATAATTTGATGTGTCACACTCAGATACAAATATTCCATTAACCATAGAACTTTTCAATATCAAAGATTTTAATGAAAAAACACTGAAACTTAAACCATTGACCTTGACTACATTCAACGGTGTATTTACCACTGACTTCCATTAGTCTGTACGAGAATCATATTCATCTATACAAACAATTTTTCTGTAACAGGGAAAAGGAGATACTATTGAACAATTTTTACATGATGGGGAACCTTAAAACTAACCAAATTCTCTCACCCCATTAACTGAACTTCTGTTGGACATGACACTAGCTCTTGATCAAGGTGAAACGTCTTGCATTCCGGAATCACATTCTTCATCCATGTCACTCACACAATTATCATAATTTGCATCGGTTGAGTCATTATCACCCTTTTCTCCATTATTATCACAATCAAAACCATATTTATTTTCAAAATATCTTGATTTTGGAGCTGTCTCTTCATTTTCCACAATACTAGAGAACAAAGGCGTACCTTGTTGGGCATAAAACAGAATATATGCCTTATGATTCAAGACTTCTTCTTCAGAAACACTAGAAACCTGAAAAGAAATTAATTATCAGACAAATAATAATTCACATTTCAACAAATTATTAACAACAAAATTGACAAAACATTCTTTGAAAAAGCACAATCTATGATCTATCTGCAAATAATAATTTAAAGTAGCAAATTACTAGTAACGCTTAAATTATGTGTGCAATTTAAAATTTTGCAAAAACCACAGGCATTAATTAAACAATGCATGAGCATATATATGACTCAGTACTAATTATACCATCACTTTTTATTTTCAAACAGAACCTATGTAAAAAAAAGGGTTAAGCTAGCCTATAGAAAGAATTTTCAACTATATTTTACCTTATCATCGTCCATCAAATACCATTTGTCTGGAGCAGAACGCACAAAGCAAAAGTAGTGCCCTGAATTAGGTGAAGGTCCCCTATGCTCAACAACGGCGTATAGCTCATACTTCAAACGTACCTGTTATATTTGTCAAAAAAATATGGAAGTCACAAGGAGAAATTGGAACAATTATCTAAATTGCAGTCCACAAATGCAATTGTGGCAGCAACATAAAGGATTTTAAGATCTCTCCAGCAGCATTAAAATCGTAATTTCTAAAACATCGAGCTTAATTTTCCACATTTTACTAAAATTTAAATGTTTGTAGTTTAACCACAGTCGAACCACAATTTAAAGCCATGACTGGAACACAATTGAAATACCCACATGCCAAAAACTTGAAAAAATGTATGAAAGTGTAAAATGAATTGCAACTTACATTGTCACTGCTACTACCAGATGTGTAAGGCTTCAGGTCCAGTTCCTTAGAGAAACCAACATATTTGTCAATTTTTTTAACAGAGTCTCCATCTTTTAGAAACCTTTTCAAATGAAATGCTGCAACTGAAGGAGCTTTATCAAGCAAAAGCTGTTTTTCCATAGTTACTTCTTGGTTGCAGCCACTGCATGTAAACTTTCCATCCATCTTTTCTACCATGGTGAAAGATTCCAGAGCCTGCTGAATGGTACTCACATGTTCTATCTCTAAACTCATGTCAATCGATGGCTCAGGTGTATCAGAAGAGTGACCACAGCAGCAACATCGAAGCTGAATAATAACAAATATCAATACAAGATAAGATTAAAATCATCGGAGAATAACGAAAGCACAAAGAAGCATGGTTATAAATTGCGGTCCTCCACCACACAATATTCTGGATTTTTAAGTCTCTGCAATGATATCACAACTACAATTTCAACTGCATCGGTTTGCAGTGTAGCCACACAAAAAAAACCACATCCCCAATTTAAAACTATGCAAAGAAGTGTGATTTTTAAATTAAGTTAGCAACTACACTTGGTGATGTGACACCATCACACTAAGGTTTTTCGACCACCACGATTACAATTGTGGCAGAATCAGCCATATTTTTCTAAAACATAATTGCAATTGCAGTCGCATCCATTGTGCAATTTTGAGATTGTGAAGAATCAATTGCAATTTGCAGAGATACCAAAAAACCTAATGATGTAGCTTAAATTGTAGTTTTATGCATTATCTTAAAATACTGTGCAATGTAAGTGCTGACCATAACATAAAACCTTACAAATGACAGGAAGTTAAACTACAATAAACAATAACTGAATTAATGTGAATCATACATACTTTGCTAACAAGAAGACCCCCAAATATTTGATCAATTAGATTTTCTTCTCCAACTGGGAAGCCTCTTTGCAGTTTATTCAAAGCACATTGCATAAACTCATGTGCATCCTCCTGGTTACCTCTTACAAAACCAGCTGAAAAATCTGTTACCATATATGTCATGGATCACATTTCACAACACATTCAAATAATAAATAGATAAACTTTCCCAATTAACAACAATAAAAAAGGATACAGTTCAAATTTTTAACAAGCTCTCTAGGAACAATTGGAAATCTAGAACGTTCTAAAGCATCGTCAAGGTGATCCCGGAAAGCACAAATAACACAGAAACCTTCCACATCACCTGAAAATCAAATTCAACCATTTCCATACATCAAAATCTTGATAATCATTTATTTTCAAAATTAAAGAAAAACAGTGAAGAATACCAAGAAATTCAACACAATAAAAATATAAATCCTTACATGAAGATGCATGAGTGCAATAACGAAGACCAAGAAACATTTGCACTGTATGTGTAAAACACTGAAGAATTGCACTCATAAAACATGTGTTTCCCATATTCGTAATTCCAGCTCCCTGCAAAACGATTGAGTCGGATACCGAGTTTTCAAATAAAAAATAACACTAATAATTCACCTCTTCATGCATGCACCAAGAAATTAAATTTCAGAAATTATCAAAATTCACTATACACAATAAAAATTAAACAAGAATAAATATAATAGTCATAATGATGATGATAACGCACCACCAATTTCGACGAAGGCGACACAGGCGACGACGCGGTGGCGAAGAAATTGTTGAAATTATAACCGTAATCAACCGGAGACCAACCGCCATTATCGACTTCAAAAGGTTTACGGCTATTATACGAAGCAAGATTTGTGTGAATCGAGAAACCTTGATAACCTTGATAACCAATTTCATCATCAGAAGGATTAGCAAGATCAGCAAGAGCAGTAATACCAGTTTCTAACTGATTATTCCACCAAGAGGTTCCGCAAAACTGATCACCGGAGGAAGTTGTTAAGATCGAAGTCAGTTGCTTCGGTTCTTCATCGGTTAACGATGGAAGATCGGCATCAACGCCGAACGCAGCCGTGATTTCTGACGTAGTAAGTGGTTTTGGTGCAAAAGATAACGGCGGGGATTGTAGAATATATCGCGCCGCGATTTCTGCGGCGGTTGGTGGTGGTTTGTTTGCGGTGGTTTGTGGAGGAGGAGCATTAGGTTTGGGAATAGGATCAGGTTCGGGAATGGGATTGGGAGTAGGTTCGTTAGGTTTGGGTTGGGAGGGAATGAGTTGGGGAGAAGAAGGCATAGCTGGTGGAATGAAGATTAATGGGAAATCTGAAATTGCTACCATTGGGTTAGTATATATATATATATATATATATATATATATATATATATATATATATATATATATATATGGAAATTAAGATAAGATTGGGTTATGAAATTATTATTTTTGATCATGAATTATGCAATGTTGTTCATAGTTGTTGAGAATGGGAGTGTGAAAGTGTTGTTGTAAAGTTTTTCGAAAAAAGAGTAAATGGAGGGAAAACATGAGAGAGGTGAGGAGTGACTCACTCATCTGATGTGTCATTTTTTTAGCGGTCATTCTCATGTAAAAGTTCCTTACATCATCTTCATTAAACTCAATAAAGTTCTTAATTTATTTATTTTTTAGGGAATTAAGTTCTTAATTTAGAGTCATGTTAATGCCCTGCTCCAATCAGTGAGCAGGACACAGGTTAATAAAGTTTTAAGTTGAAAATGATGTTCCTTTCAACAAAAAAAATGTTGAAAATTATACTTATTTTATCCTAAATTGTAAGAAGAAAAAAAAATGTCCTAAATTGAAAGCAAAAAGAAAAACCAAATCACATTTATAAAGAAAATTAAAACATAAGAATTTGGAGTATAAGTTTTTGTGTTTTTTTTTTTAATAAGTTTCATGGAAAAATGTAAAAACAATTTTTATTGGCTATTGATTATGGAGAAAATTGAATGTAATTTGCATTTAATTTTATGATAATAAGTAAAAGTTTTTCTTAAAAAATATATTTTTTTAAAAACAAGATTAAATAGGATAAAGTTTTTTTTAGGAATTAAATAGAATAAAGTTTGTCTTTTTTGTTTATAATTTGGGACAAAGAAATTTTATTTTATTTTACATTTTAGGACAGAAAGAGTATTATTTAGACTTTTGAGACTTTAACCGCATAATGTAATACTATTGTGTTTGATTCCTTAATCAATCCTTCTAGGACACTGGTTAGCATTTACCCTTAATTTATTAGTATAATAAAATAAGTGTTTATTACAAAGTGTAGCCGGCCCTAATTTATAGCGAGAGAAACTCCAACTTCTTTAAACTTCCTTTCTCCTTCGTTCATCGAGGAGGGGTGATTTTAGGGCATTTTTTGACTTAGGATCACCCCTTTACATCTTTTTTCCCATTTTCTTTCATTTTAAATAAGTGATTTTCACATATATCGAGTTTTTTTTTGTGTTTTTTGTGATTTCGTCGTCTAAGTGCGGCGTTGTGTTGTTCGTCGTCTTGTGTGGCGTTTGATTTCGCGTCTTGCCGCGGTGTTTGTTTAATTTCTATTGAAAGATCGACATCAATCAATTACAAATTCAATCAATGATTTGGGCGTCAACGTTGCAGATCTGGAAGCATGGGTATTTCGTTGATTTAGATTTTATCATATTATTTGTAGGCATTTTGCCGTTGTATGCTATTAACTTGGGTGTTGTGAGTTTGTTCACATATTTATCCTTTATGTTTTTAGCGATTTTGTATCTGATTGCGATGTAGTCTATCAATTTGACTGAATGAATATCATTTTATTTTCGTCAAAAAATAAAATAAAAGTTTTGCTAACGAGTGTCATTAATGCTTTGTTTAACAATTCACAATTAAGAAAAAATTCATTAAAAAGTATAATACTTCAATTTTTGATACATGCACAAGTTTTCATCAAAATTTACTATCTAAACTCTTTAAAAATGCTTTTAGGGCACTCATTAGTATTACCACTTTCACATTTTATAAGAAGTAACTTTAGGAAAAAAAATTGGTTTAATTTTAAAGTTATTTTACATTATCAATGCATCATTAATGTTTTTTATATCTTACCCTTTATCATTTATCATTAATCTTTTTTATATCTTTTTTTTTTGACAAAAACAAAACGATATTCATTCATTCAAATAGATAAGAGTATATCAGATACAAACATCGCAAAAAACGTAAATGGTGAATCTGTGAACAAACTCACAACACCCAAGTTAATAGCATACATCGGCAAAAAGCCTACAAATAATATGATAAAACCTAAGTCACCGAAATACCCATGCTTCCGGATCTGCAACATTGATGCCCAAATCATTGGTTGAATTTGTAATTGACTGATGTAGATCTTTCAATAGGAAATAAACGAACATCGCGACAAAACGCGAAATCAAACGCCGTACAAGACGACGAACAACACAACGCCGCACTTAGACGACGAAATCACAAAAAAAAAAAAAAACAAAAGGAAAAACTTGATATGTGTGAAAACCACTTATTTAGATTGAAAGAAAAGGGGGAAAAAGATGTAGAGGGTGATTCTAGGTCAAAAATGACCTAAAATCACCCCTCCTTGATGAACGAAGGAGAAATAAAGTTTAGAGAGAAGTTAGAGTTTCTCTCACTAGAAAAATTTGTAAAATTTAAAATGTTAAAGAGTTTCTCTTCTTCTCATATCTTTAATAATAGATAATTATGCAAAGGGAAATGTTAACGAGTGTCACCGGAACACTCTTTAAGGGCCTCAAGTAGTAACTCTTTATGTAAATTTGTGTATTCAGTGCTTTGGAAATTAAACTATTTAACTTTTTCAATAAATAATTTTCTAATTTAGAATATTTAAAGAGTGTCCTGACACTCGTTAACAAGACTTTTTTTGTAAAATCGCTCACTATTTCTCTTTACAACACAAAATTATCCACATTTCTTCATATCTATGAAAATGTCAAACGACTTATAATAAAATACACAGGAGTAATGAAGTAATATAGTTATTGAAATTTAACTTTAATTATTTACACATAAATCTATCTATTCTATAATTGTATTATTTAATCCCCTAAAAAAATTATATAATAAAATAAGGTTTCCGCATAGACTTGTTGGTTTACATTTTTGGTTACTTTTTATTTATGAGTAAATTACACTCCCCTCCCCTCAAAGATGCTTGAAATACACTCCCCTCCCCTCTTATGTTAAAATATACAATTTCCTCCCTTGAAAAGTAAAATTTACACTCCCCTCCCTTATAAGATGCTTGAATTACAACCCCCTCCCTTGATAATTAAATATGCACTACACTTTAATCTATTTTAACATAAATAAATATTTTTATGATATATATTAATTTTAAACCACCCTTTAAGAAAAATTAATTCATTTCTTTATAATTTAAATGTTAATGATAATTAAATTTAAATATTTTGCTATTGATTTTATAATTTAGAGTTTAAAATTAACTTTTAAATAACCATGGTTTATTGTCTTTAGTAATTTTTGACATATTTTAATTTTATTTTGGCTTGTTTCATATTTTATAATAGGGTTTAAAACTATATGTTAATGAAATTGTGAATAAAAAATAGCAAAAAAATATGTATTCAATTTTTTATTATGTTAAAATAGACCTGCAATACTATTTTTTTCGAAGTGTATTGCATTATTATTTTTTTGCTAGATTATTAGAATTAAAAAAAAAATATTGAGGGAGTAAAGTGTAGATTTTAACATAAGAGGGGAGGGGAATGCAATTAAAGCTTTTCTTAGGGGAGGGGAATGAAATTTTTTCTAATATGTTTTGAATAAGAGGGGAGGGGAATGTATATTTTAACATAAGAGGGGAGGGGAGTGTAATTTAAGCATCTTTGAGGGGAGGGGAGTGTAATTTACTCTTTATTTATTTATCTATTCATAAATTAATATTTTAGTTACTTTTTATTTTTTTTTAAATATCAATTAAATTTATTTATTTCATTGCACTTTAACGACATTTACATTAAATATAAAGCATTCTTAAAAAAAATTAAATATAAAGCATATTAAATGTTGACCAAAAATATATATTAAATTTTTTCATGAATATAATATTTAATATGCATGTATAACAATATTTACTTTTTGAAGATAATCATCATTATGAACGTAAAAATAATTTCCCCCTCCCTCCCAAAATAAATAAATAAATACAACATCATATAAAAGTATATATCAGTGTTTTGTAAAAAAAAAAAAAAAAAAATCAGCGTATGTCAAAAACAATGTCACTTACGCTAGTGCTTTAAAAAAAAAAACTTACGACTATAAATTAACATGAACACTGCGACTATTATATCGATGTACTCTATTAATTCGAATAAATGGATATCATTTATTTTTAATAAAAAAAAGTAAATTAAAATTTAAAAGAAATGTTGTCATGAGTTTTATATCAGTTGGTAAGGACATTGTATTATATATACAAGGGTCAGAGCTTAAACATCGGACATCTCACTTATTCACTTTTAAGAGAGGCGGATTTCTAATCACTATTACAACTTGACAAAAAAAAAATTAAAAGAAATAAGGCACAATAAATCAATACGTCCAATGTCATTACCTTAAAACAAAACAAAAAAGTCCAATGTCATGTTTGGTACATTAAACAGAGATCTCTCATACCGTTATATAAATTTAGTTACTGCTTGATAACTGCCAATTGCCATCAACAAAAACATATAAAAGAGTTTGACTTCCCTTTTCCTTAAAAAAGAAGTTAGATTAAACGGTGTTTTTCGTGCGAAATCAGTTCGGAGGTGTTGAGGGTTCTGGAACCTCTTGACAAATGACAATATCATGCAGCAAGAGTCCTCATTTGCTGAGTCCATTTATACTTGGTGTTTGAGGTTCGGTGTTTGAGGTTCTCCCAGTGCATGTGTCAGTGAACTATCTATTAGACTATATGTATATATGTCCACATTCATTGTAATAATTAGCCTTCATTGTAATAATTAGCTTGATATTATTCATAATTAGTGTGATACTATGAAAAGTCTTAGGCTAGGAAATCAGGAAACAAGTGATGTTGTACAGAGATATAATACGGCTGAATGGAATGAAAAGAGGGCAAGGAATTATTCTCCAATATGGTATCAACCCTATAACGATCCCCCACAATCATCACATCCTCTGTTTTCTTTTCTCCTCTCCACCGAGCCCAATCCTTCCCCTTTCAAATGGCTGGCGACGACTCCACACCTAAATCTACTTTCCATCCTGCCTTTTCTGTCTCAAACATCAAAAACCACATTCAAATCACCCTAGAAATGGAGAACGTTCATTACGATTCATGGGCAGAATTGTTCCTCAATGCGGCCAATGCCATTGATGTCGCTGATCACATCCTTTCACCCACGAATGCGACTGTTACGAAAGATGCACAATGGTCCCGACTCGATGCAATCGTGAAACAATGGATTTATAGCACAATATCCATTGATCTCCTACATACGATTCTAAAACCCGGTGCCACCGCTCAAGAAGCATGGAATCGCTTGAAGGACATCTTTCACGACAATAGAAACTCTAGAGCCGTATATCTAGAACAACAATTCTCCCAAATCCACATGGATAATTATCCAAATGCGTCGTCTTATTGCCAAGCATTGAAACTGATAGCCGAACAACTCGGCAATGTTGGGGCTCCGGTCAGCGAGGATCGCCTGGTCCTCCGCCTTGTGACAGGCCTCTCAAGTGGGTACGATAGTCTCGCCACCATCATTCAACAACTAGATCCGCTGCCATCATTCTACAAAGCGAGATCTATGCTCACACTTGAGGAAACCCGTCGCAATAAGAACACTGGTGCCGAGTCTGCTCTCCTCCACACACAACCTGATGTTTCTTCTGCCGCTCCAAATCAGTCTTCTGATGTTGCACCTTCTCGCTACAACAACCGCAACACCGGAGGTCGTGGAAAGCAATATCGTGGCAAGGGCAATAATAATAATAACAAAGGTAACTCTTACAAGAATTCCTCTGACAATAACAAAAATAACTCTGGCACAAATAACAGACAAGGAAATCAGCCTGCTCCTTGGACATGGGTTCCTTTTACGCCTCCCTCTTGGCCACAACAGTCACCCTGGAATCCTCCACCATGTCCATACCCTACCACGTGCTGGGTTCCTTCTGCTACTGGTCGCGGTGCTGGTGTTTTGGGACCTAGACCACACGCCTATCTTGCTCAAAATCAGACTCTTTGTGCACCGCAAGGGGCGCTTGTACCCACCGACATTGCAGCCACTATGCAGTCCATGTCTCTTCAGCAGCCCGACGACAATTGGTATATGGATACAGGAGCATCCTCCCATATGACGTCGAATTCAGGTACCCTCTCTTCTTATTTTAATTTGAGCACCAATAATAAAATTATTGTTGGAAATGGTACTGAAATTCCAATTCTTGGTTGTGGAGTGAAACAGCTACAACCTCCCTTGCCGCCCTTACAGTTAAAAAATGTTCTCCATGCCCCACATATTATTAAAAACCTTGTCTCAGTTAGAAAATTCACTTCTGATAATAACGTATCTGTTGAATTTGATCGTTTTGGTTTTACTATGAAGGATATGCAGACGGGGAAGCCACTTATGAGGCGCAATAGTTTGGGCGAACTCTACCCTCTCCTACCCACGCACCAAACCGCGAATTCAGCACCTCAAGCTCTCACGACCTTGTCCGCCCCAACTTGGCACAACCGCTTAGGCCACCCGGGTCCAGCCATTTTTAGTGTTCTTCGTAATAATAACTTTATCTCATGTCGTTCGATCTCTAAACATTTTTGTCATTCATGTCAGTTGGGTAAACATACAAAACTACCATTTTCTTCCTCTACTTCTTCTACATGTTATCCATTTGATATTATTCATAGTGATTTATGGACCTCACCTGTTGTTAGCACTATGGGTCATCGTTTTTATGTGTTATTTCTTGACGATATTACTAACTTTCTTTGGACTTTTCCCATCAAACACAAATCGGAAGTTTTTAATATCTTCACTAAATTTCACACGTTTATTACAACCCAATTTAATTGCCCTGTTAAAAATCTTCAATGCGACAACGGTCGTGAATACGATAATTCACCATTTCATGAATTTTTTAAAAAACATGGCATGACATTTAGATTTTCCTGTCCTCACACCTCCCCACAAAATGGAAAAGCCGAACGTAAAATTAGAACACTCAACAACACGATAAGAACCCTCTTGCTTCATGCCAACATCCCCCCTTCAAAATGGCACTACGCCCTCTCTATGGCAACCTATCTACACAATATCCTTCCCAGTAAGTCAAACAAATTTGTGTCCCCCACTTCTTCCCTCTACCTCCGATACCCGGATTACAGTTCATTAAAAACCTTTGGTTGTCTATGTTATCCTCACCTCCCGTCATCGACAACTCATAAACTCGATGCACGCTCCATGTAACACCCCGTTGCATTTGTTGTTGTCGTCGGTGTATTTGTCGGAGTCGTTGTTGGTGAGTCATTGTCATTGTTGTTAGTCGAGTTGAAGGTGATGTTGATGTTATTAATTTATTATAAAAGATGCTTATTGAATTACTTGTTGATGTTAGGGTGTTAGATTCTTTGATAAGTTATACTTCTATTATTTATTGTTTGAGAATCTCACCCCTTCTGTTGGAATTGCCGCCTTGTGGGCAAGTGCAGGTAACGAAGACTGGTAGGATGTCGGCTCAAGTGTTTAGGGCTCTGATACGTAACGGGATGGGATTATTGCTGTTTAATGCTTTCATTCCTTATGTATCATTTGTTGAACCATGATGTTGGAGACTTGTTATCATTGAAAAAATTTCATTATGTTAAGGTCTTTGTGCCAAGGATTTGGTTGTAGTATGTTGTTGATGAATTTGAATTAAAGATTTCCGCTGCCGAATTTTATAAAGATGCTTTGTTGGTATTTGAATAGTTTTATATTCTATTTAAATAAATTTTGAAAAGTTGTGTGACATGCCCGTATTTGTTGAACTCTGATTTTTATTTACAATATTATGTTGTTTTGGGAAACGGGGTGTTACAATTGGTATCAGAGCAGGTCGGTCCGTCCGGCCAATTAGTAGAGTCGTGTCGAGCCTAGTAGTGTTGTGTGACAGCTTTAAACTGTCTTTGTTGTTCTAATTTGTTGTTGTCGTGTAGAATTTCGAAATGGCTGGAAGGAATGATGCTGCTCTTGCTGCTGCTTTGCAAGCAATGGCCCAAGTTGTGGGACAACAACAACAAGGTTCTGGTGGTGGTGAAGGTGTGCGGATGCTGGAAACATTTTTGAGGAATCATCCACCAACCTTTAAGGGAAGGTACGACCCTGACGGAGCTCAGTTGTGGCTGAAGGAGGTCGAGAGGATCTTCCGAGTAATGCAGTGCAGTGACGTCCAGATGGTGCGGTTTGGCACACATATGTTAGCTGAGGAGGCTGACGACTGGTGGGTAAGCACTCAACCCATTCTTCAGAATGAAGGAGCTGCAATTACATGGGCTGTGTTCAGAAGGGAGTTCTTGAGAAGGTACTTTCCGGAGGATGTCCGAGGGAAGAAAGAAATAGAGTTCCTTGAGCTGAAGCAAGGAGACATGTCTATCACAGAATATGCTGCCAAGTTTGTGGAGCTTTCCAAGTTCTATCCACACTATGCTGCGGAGACTGCTGAGTTCTCCAAATGTATTAAGTTCGAGAATGGCCTGCGAGCTGACATTAAGCGGGCTATTGGCTATCAGAAGATTAGGGACTTCTCTGAGTTGGTAAGTAGTTGCAGAATGTACGAAGAGGATACAAAAGCCCATTATAAAGTGATGAGTGACCGAAGAGGTAAGGGGCAGCAGAGTCGCCCGAAGCCTTATAGTGCCCCAGCTGATAAGGGCAAGTAGAGGATGCATGATGAGAGGAGACCTGCACGCAGAGATGCTCCGACTGATGTTGTTTGTTATAAGTGTGGTGTTAAAGGCCACAAGAGTAATGCCTGCAACCGTGATGAGATGAAGTGCTTCCGATGTGGAAAGAAGGGCTACACTATCGCTGATTGCAAGCGTGGCGACGTTGTTTGCTTCAATTGTAATGAGGAGGGTCACATTGGTTCTCAGTGTACGCAGCCCAAGAAGGCGCAGACCAGTGGAAGAGTGTTTGCTTTGACTGGTACCCAGACCGATAATGAGGATCGACTTATCAGAGGTACTTGTTTCTTTAATGGTACTCCCTTAATTGCTATTATAGATACTGGTGCTACGCATTGTTTCATTGCTATTGACTGTGCAAAAAGATTGGGTTTGATTATGTCTGATATGAATGGGGAGATGGTTGTTGAAACTCCAGCTAAGGGTTCAGTAACTACTTCCCTTGTTTGTTTAAGTTGTCTGTTGTCTGTATTTGGTAGAGATTTTGAGGTTGACCTTGTTTGTTTGCCGTTGGTGGGAATGGATGTAATATTGGGAATGAATTGGTTAGAATACAATCATGTCCTGATTAATTGTTTTAGCAAGACGGTGCGATTTTCTTCTGCTGAAGAAGAGAGTGGAGCAGAATTCTTATCCACTAAAGAGATGAAGCGGTTAGAACAAGACGGTGTCTTGATGTTTTCTTTGTTGGCGTATCTGTCAGTAGAAAATCAAGTTGTAATTGATGGTTTGCCTGTGGTGAAAGAATTTCCAGAAGTTTTTCCTGATGAGATTCCAGATGTGCCACCAGAGAGGGAGGTCGAATTTGCAATTGACCTTGTTCCGGGAACGAAGCCTGTGTCGATGGCTCCTTACCGTATGTCAGCTTCGGAGTTAGCTGAGTTAAAGAAGCAGTTGGAAGACTTACTTGACAAGAAGTTTGTAAGACCGAGTGTTTCACCTTGGGGAGCGCCGGTGTTGTTAGTTAAGAAGAAGGATGGTAGCATGCGGTTGTGTATTGATTACCGTCAGTTGAACAAAGTGACGATAAAGAATAGGTATCCACTTCCGAGGATTGATGACTTGATGGATCAGTTAGTGGGTGCAAAAGTATTTAGTAAGACTGACTTGAGGTCGGGTTACCATCAGATTAAGGTGAAGGATGAGGATATGCAAAAGACGGCCTTTAGGACACGGTATGGTCATTATGAATATAAGGTGATGCCTTTCGGTGTTACTAATGCGCCTGGTGTGTTTATGGAGTACATGAACAGAATTTTCCATGAGTATCTGGATCAGTTTGTTGTGGTTTTTATTGATGATATTCTGATTTATTCTAAGACTGAAGCAGAGCATGCAGAGCATTTGAAGATTGTATTGCAAGTGCTGAAGGAAAAGAAGTTGTATGCCAAGCTGTCCAAATCTGAGTTTTGGTTAAGTGAAGTAAGTTTTCTTGGCCACATTATTTCTGGTAATGGTATTGTTGTAGATCCTTCGAAGGTTGATGCTGTATCGCAGTGGGAGACACCGAAGTCAGTTACCGAGGTTAGAAGTTTTCTTGGTTTGGCTAGTTATTACCATAGGTTCATTGAAGGATTTTCAAAGTTGGCACTTCCTTTGACGCAGTTGACTTGTAAAGGTAAAGCATTTGTGTGGGATACTCAATGTGAGAGTAGTTTCAATGAGTTGAAGCAGCGGTTGGCGACTGCTCCTATTTTGATTTTACCGAAGCCAGAAGAACCTTTTGTTGTTTATTGTGATGCGTCTAAGCTGGGCTTAGGCGGTGTTTTGATGCAAGAGGGGAAGGTAGTAGCTTATGCTTCTAGGCAGTTGAGGATCCATGAAAAGAATTATCCTACGCATGATCTTGAGCTGGCAGCTGTGGTGTTTGTGTTGAAAATTTGGAGGCATTATTTGTACGGTTCCAGATTTGAGGTGTTTAGTGATCATAAGAGTTTAAAATATTTGTTTGATCAGAAGGAGTTGAACATGAGGCAGAGGAGGTGGCTTGAGTTGCTTAAGGATTATGATTTTGGTTTAAATTACCATCCTGGTAAAGCCAATGTGGTTTCGGATGCATTGAGTAGAAAGACGTTGCACATGTCCGCTATGATGGTGAAAGAGTTCGAGTTGCTTGAACAGTTTAGAGACTTGAGTCTTGTTTGTGAAAGGTCGCCTCAGAGTGTGCGGTTGGGCATGTTGAAGATTAATAGTGATTTCTTGAATAGTATCAAGGAGGCACAGAAGATTGATGTTAAGTTTGTGGATTTGATGACTGCTAGTGATCAGAATGTTGATGGTGATTTTAAGGTTGACGACCAAGGGGTATTGAGATTCAGAGGTAGGATTTGTATTCCTGATGATGAAGGTTTGAAGAAGTTGATTTTGGAGGAAAGTCACAAGAGTAGCTTGAGTATTCATCCGGGAGCTACTAAAATGTATCATGACCTGAAGAAATTGTTTTGGTGGTCCGGTTTGAAAAGAGATGTTGCTCAGTTTGTGTATGCATGTTTGACTTGTCAGAAGTCCAAGGTTGAGCACCAGAAGTCTGCAGGGCTGTTGACTCCGTTAGATGTGCCTGAGTGGAAGTGGGACAGCATTTCCATGGATTTTGTAACGAGTTTACCGAATACTCCAAGAGGGCATGATGCCATTTGGGTCGTGGTCGACAGGTTGACTAAGTCGGCACATTTTATCCCAATCAATATTAGTTATCCGGTAGCTCAGTTGGCGGAGATTTATATTCGTGATATTGTGAAATTGCACGGTGTTCCGTCGAGTATTGTGTCGGATAGGGATCCGAGGTTCACTTCGAGGTTTTGGAAGAGTTTGCAAGATGCCTTGGGTTCGAAATTGAGGTTGAGTTCGGCTTATCATCCGCAGACAGATGGTTAGTCGGAGAGGACTATCCAATCCTTGGAGGATTTGTTGAGAGTGTGTGTACTCGAGCAAGGTGGAGCTTGGGACAGCCACTTACCGTTGATAGAGTTCACCTACAACAATAGTTACCACTCGAGTATTGGTATGGCACCGTTCGAAGCTTTGTATGGTCGGAGGTGCAGAACTCCTTTGTGTTGGTTCGAGTCGGGTGAAAGTGTTGTTTTGGGACCAGAGTTGGTTCAGCAGACTACAGAGAAGGTCAAAATGATAAGAGAAAAGATGAAAACGTCGCAAGATCGTCAGAAGAGTTACCATGACAAGCGAAGAAAGGCCCTTGAGTTTCAGGAGGGTGATCATGTGTTTTTGAGGGTTACTCCTATGACGGGTGTAGGACGTGCATTGAAGTCTAAGAAGTTGACTCCAAAGTTCATTGGTCCTTATCAGATTTCAGAGAGGGTCGGTACCGTGGCATATCGGATTGGATTGCCACCACATCTTTCGAACTTGCATGATGTTTTTCATGTGTCGCAGCTGAGGAAGTATGTAGCAGATCATTCGCATGTTATTCCTAGAAATGATGTGCAAGTTAGGGATAACCTTATCGTGGAGACTTTACCTTTGAGGATTGAGGATCGCAAGGTGAAGCAGTTGAGAGGCAAGGAAATACCTTCGGCAGCGGAAATCTTTAATTCAAATTCATCAACAACATACTACAACCAAATCCTTGGCACAAAGACCTTAACATAATGAAAAAATTTCAATGATAACAAGTCTCCAACATCATGGTTCAACAAATGATACATAAGGAATGAAAGCATTAAACAGCAATAATCCTATCCCGTTACGTATCAGAGCCCTAGACACTTGAGCCGACATCCTACTAGTCTTCGTTACCTGCACTTGCCCACAAGGCGGCAATTCCAACAGAAGGGGTGAGATTCTCAAACAATAAATAATAGAAGTATAACTTATCAAAGAATCTAACACCCTAACATCAACAAGTAATTCAATAAGCATCTTTTATAATAAATTAATAACATCAACATCACCTTCAACTCGACTAACAACAACGACAACGACTCACCAACAACGACTCCGACAAATGCACCGACGACAACAACAAATGCAATATGCATGTGGTACCATTTTACGCGCGTTGAATGACAAGCATTCCAGGGCATGAGCCCTCAACAATTGGATGGTTAAAGCATCCCAGGGCATAAGCCCTCAACGGGTGAATGACTAGCATTCCAGGGCATGAGCCCTCAACGGTTGAATGATAAACATTCCAGGGCAATAAGCCCCCAACAAATGCATATGAGTATAAAATGAACTCAATGGTGTATATCAGCATACAACCAACAACAACAACAACAGCTACTATGACAACAACAATTGTGCCTAAATCATTTAAGACACACTCCCCAACTTGGACGACACAACAACAACTCAACAAATGCATATACGAGGTATGACTTATATTTCAACAACTCGATCAATGATACTCCACCATTTGAAACTAAGTTCAATAGCATATAATAGACATATACAAATACACCAACAACCATGTTATTCTTGCCAACCAAATTTAACCAACCAAGTAATCGAACATAGAAACTCACTTCAGATACAGGGCTACTCGCCTCGGCGAGTACATCTGCTCGCCATGGCGAGCTCGAAGGATGGACTACTCGCCTTAGGCGAGCTAGGGGCGAGCTGGGAGCGAGTAGAACTGGGAGCTCTCGGCCTTTTTGACATTTTTCTCACCAAAACTTCATTTTTAAGCTCACTAATCATCTTTTTAATCTGAAAATTGTCCCAGTCATCTCTAAAAATATTAAGGTACACAAAGCTACCCATCCCACACCTTATAACAACATTTCAAAAATCACATTTTTCTAAGGCCCTCCTCGCCGTGGCGAGTGGTTTTGCTCGCGAGGCGAGCTAAGAACATTGTTCACTCGCCTTGGCGAGTCATGCAGCTCGCCGCGGCGAGCGATGAATGTCAGCACGGGCAGAATGCAGTTCTCTCCCAAAAATCCCATTTTTTCTCAATTTCCAACCCCAAAACAATCCACAGAAGTGTAATAAAGTTCTGCCTATAACCTGATTGCATTCTAACATCATTACAGTACAATCTACACCTTTATCCCCCCATAATCACACTCCAACCCTAAATCCCAATTTTCATTATTTTTTACAATTTCATGTTAAATTCAAAATCAAAGATGTACAATCTATTACTATTGAAAGATAATCTCACCCTTACCTGAATTAAGATGAACAAAAGCTACAGCAGTCAAAATCTGGTTCTTCACTTGGCTCTCCTCTCTTTCTCCCAAAACTCTGGTTTTGCTTTTACGTGAAAAATGTTTCTGTCTTACTGACTTTCTTTCCTATTCCACTCAAAGTGTAACTCCCTCTATTTCCTTAACTTTCCTTAAATTCCAATTTAATCTCCCTACTAATTCTTATTAATTCTCAATTACCCCTCAAAACTCCAATAAATATTATTTCTAACTTATTTCTACTAATTCTAAATAATTAATATTTCTCCTATATTATCAAATAACACAAATAATTATATAACCAATAACAACACACCATATATTCACATAATCAATTAAAATTCAAATAAAATATTCAAAGCAACTAAAAATAATAGAATGGAAATCAGAGCGTTACACTCCACTCCCTGTGTCTTCCTCGGCTATCCGTCACATCATCGGGGTTTCCTCTGTCTCGACATATCCTCACGTAAAATTATAACGGCTCGTCATGTAACCTTCAATGAGTCAATCTTTCCCCTATCACATAACCCACCTACACCAGCCTATTCTTACTCTTTTTTAGACAGCGACCCATCCCCATATATGACACACATTATCAACTCCCCGCTTGCATCTAACGACCAAACACCACCACCTCCTACTTCACCTATTACATCACCCACTACTTCTCCTATAGCTCCACAGGTAACCACCCCCGAACCCACACATCCAACTGTAGCCGCATCACCTATCCCCTCTCCCCCAATGAGAACACGAGCACAACATGGCATTCACAAACCCAAAGCCATTTTTGACCTCTCTATCACCACCTCAATCTCACCAATTCCCAAATGCCCAATATCCGGACTCCATGATAAGAATTGGAAACAGGCCATGACCGATGAATTTGATGCTCTAATTAAAAATAAGACGTGGGTCTTGGTTCCCCGTCCTCCTGATGTTAATATTACTCGGTGTATTTGGCTATTTAAACACAAATATAAATCTAACGGTGATTTGGAGCGGTATAAGGCTCGTCTTGTTGTCAATGGCAGGTCTCAACAGGTGGGTATCGACTGTGACGAGACTTTCAGTCTAGTGGTGAAACCAGCTACTATTCGTGTGGTACTAAGCATTTTCGTGTCAAAGAATTGGACCATTCATCAACTTGATGTAAAGAATGCTTTTCTCCATGGACACCTTTCTGAAACCGTCTACATGCATCAGCCTCCTGGATTTCGTGATCGAAATAATCCGGATCATGTCTGTCTTCTAAAGAAATCTCTCTATGGCCTTAAACAAGCCCCAAGAGCATGGTACCAACGGTTTGCATCTTTTCTCTCCACCATCGGCTTTATTAATAGCAAGACCGACCACTCTCTGTTTATCTCTGAAGGGGAGAAAAACACAAGAAGGGGGGTTGAATTGTGTTTTTAAAAAAACGTTTTTCTCTTTTCAAAACTCAGAATCAGAATGATCAGAAGCTAGATAAACAGCTTCTGAAGATACTGTTCAAGAGCGTATGCAGCGGAATGAAAAACAGAGAGAAAAGAGAAGAAGCAGGACACAAAAGATTTATACAGGTTCCTTCCACAATCCGGAAGTAGTCCTGTCCCCCTTGCACTTCCAAGGAGAGTTCACTAAATGTAATATCTGATTACAAATGCTCAAGCACACAAGCAAGAGACTTCAAATGCTCAAGAACACAATCAAGAGACTTCTAATGCTCAAGCACACAAGCAAGAGACTTCTAATGCTCAAGCACACAAGCAAGAGACTTCTATCAAACAAAATTACACAGAAAATGTTTGAGATTGAACACTTGATATACAATCAGTGGTGTTCACAATACAAATCAGATACAGACTCTTTAGACTTAAGAATTTCAAAGATATGAACTTGAAAACTGAAATTCTAAGTGAACTTTGAATGCTTAGACAATTTGACAGAGTTTTGGCGCTTTTGAAATATTGTAGAGTCTTATTTGTTCTTCAAGTCTTCACTCCTTTATATAGAGGTGTGAAGTGAACGTTGTAAGTGCCAACACATTCAAAAAGAGTCGTTACTGAAGCTTGATCTTTCACCAATGATTCTTTGCCTGATTTAGTTGTTGTCCTATAAAGAATCAATTTCAAATCCATTCCAGTTGAGAAGAAACAAGGATGCAGGCTTGGTTGTACATAAGAGCTGTTATTCTTGTCTGTTTGCTGAGACAATTAACAGAGTAGTGGAGAAGGTGGTTGTACAGTTCGTACAAAGTACAATGTCAACGCTTCTTGTCTATTTGCAACAAAATGACTTCAAATCCTTTTGAAATGACCGTTGCTTAAATCCACTAATCTTCTGCCAATGCTCCATAATTTTCGCTCCAAAATACAACACTTGAATCTTGAAATCTGGTGAAATACTGTTGCTTCGAAGAATCAGCTTCTGAGGACCTTCAGCTTCTGATGACGTCATACTCTTCAGGAGCTCTTGTCTTCAGGAGTACTAGTCTTCAGGAGCGCTAGTCTTCAGGAGCGCTAGACTTCAGGAGCGCTAGACTTCAGGAGCGCTAGAAGTTTTAAATAGATACTTCCTTTGCTCTTTATTTGTTCGTTCAGAACCTTGATGAGATAAATCACTATGTTTATGGTCCTGTACACTTGAACAAATGTTAGCAATACCAATTGTCAAGTTTTAATACTTTGTTATCATCAAAACTCTTTAGGGTTTATTGTTAAACACATTTTGTTCCAACAATCTCCCCCTTTTTGATGATGACAAACCATAGTATTTAAAAATTTGATCAATTGTTGTTAATCTAATTAACAAGTTGACTTATAGGGTATGAGGTTTGTAAGCTCCCCCTGAGTCTAATAGTACTTTAAGGTGAGGTTTGTAAGCTCCCCCTGAGTTCTATCTTTGTTAATTAAATTCATTTAACGCTTAGTAAAATAATCAAAGAGAATAGAAGTGATAGAGAGAGATAATGGTTCAGTTAAGTTATTTTGAAATAAAGTTACTCCCCCTAACAAAAAGTATTGAGAGACGATTAAATTTCAAAAACTTAATGGGGCTCAGGACCTTTAAATACTATCACACTTACTCCCCCTTTTGTCATTAACAAAAAGAAAGTAACAAAAGAAAGAGAAAAACATAGTAAAAGGATCAGAGCATAATCAATATCACAAGTGAAATGCGTTAAAAAAAAAAAAAAAAAAAAAAAAAAAATAAATCAGAAGCAATTAATAAGATCAGGAGCAAAGAAATATATAGAAGTGTTTGAATTCAGAAGCATACACAGTTAATAAAAGAACAAACTGAAAAACACAACAAACAACAAAGGGTGTGCAACTATGGGTTGGTTTGTTTGAGAGTGTTTTCAAGAATCTTCTTCAGGAGGTCATTGTTTTCCTCTTGCTTCTGCTTCATCTCAGCTATGCTTCTGGCCATATTTTCTTCTCTGATCCTGGCTTCTTCCAGTTTAGCATCAGTTTCAGCTTTATGTTCTAAAAACAGTAGCCTTTGCTCAAGGAGATCTTTTTCCAGCTTCTTATTCTTTTCCTTTAAGATCTTGTTCTCTTGAGCTAAAGCTAGATCAGGAGCTGATGCCTTTAGATTGACCTTTGTAAGGAAAGATAAGTCAAGGTCCTTGGGATGAATGTACTGAGGCAGAAAATCAGTTGGTTCTCTTCCTCTGATACTTAAAGACGATCTAGCCCAAGTTCCAGTTATCTTAACCTCTTCAAGATCTTCATTGATGCCGTTCAGCCAGTCCTGAAGTTTCTGCTTAGCTTGCTCTTGAGCTTCTACGCATGTTGAGGATAGAGCTTGCATGACATACTCAACTCTCTCCTTGAGCCTACTCCATTGTTTCTCATAGCTTTCTCTGTGACTCAAGTCACTTCTAGATGAAATGAGCTTGATCATTTTGTCAGCTATGTCCTCACACACTCCCTTTAATACATTAGAATCTAAGAATCTGGTGGGTGGTGAAGGTTGTTTTCTAGGCTTGGGAGGAGCACAGAGTTGAATTTGTAGGTTATTTATGGTTGAAGATTGAGAATTGCTTTCAGATTGTGATTGTGCCTGATCAGAAGCAGACTGGTCAACCTCCATAGGAAAAGATTGAGCAGTTTGTGCATCAGGATCAATGACAGAATCATCAATCTCCATAGCATTTTCAGTGTAAAGAATTTCAGAAGTATGGTCAGAAAAGGTTGGTTCAGGAACAGATTGTTCAGGAACAGATTGTTCAGGAACAGATTGTTCAGGAACAGCTTGTTCAGGAACAGATTGTTCAGGAACATACTGTTCAGAAACAGATGGGGACACAAGTGGTTCAGGTACTTGTTGATGGGGGCTTTCTGAAGCAACTTGTGAAGTTGTTACTTCAGAGGCTTTTTGTGGTGTTAGGTTAAAATTTGGAAGTTCACCGGATAGATGACTGCTGAGATTATTTATAACAGAGTCATCTTCTGGTTTGTCAGGTAAAATCATGTTGACAGGTTTAATGGTTTGTGGTTGAAGTGGATGATTAGGGGGTAGTTTGCTGCATTGTAACTCTAGCAAACTACTGACCCTAGCTTGGATAGATGGTTCAGATGGTTTGAAAGGAGAAATAGGTTTGGAAGAATTTTTGTGGAGTTTGGAGGATGGTGATAGGCTTCTTCTGAGGATGCTAATAGGAATATCAGAAGATGAGGATGATGAGGTTTTGGATTGAGAAGGTGATGAGGGAGTGGAGTCAGATTCTATATGTATTAAGGGTTGTGAGGAGGATGTACCTGATATAAAATCTGATCCAGGAGTAGCTAGAATACTTGCAGCTTCAGTAGCAACTTCAGCTTGCAGTTCTAATGAGCTCATCAGAGCTTGCTCAGCAACCTTAGCAGCATCTTCCTTGAGCAAGACCTCAGTAGGTACTTCTATTTCCTTAGCCAGCTCCAAAGCCTTCTGAACAGCTTCAGATTCAGCCTTCTTCTTCTTTCTTACCTCCCTGGTAACCAGTTCGGTAGCCTCTTCTTCTTCTTGTGCCTCTGCAGCTGCACAATCTTCAGCAGTGTATACAGATTCCTTCAGTTTCCTTAGCCTCTGAGTCCTTTTCTTCTTTTGAGGAATCTGTTTCACTTTCGTTGTTGTAGATGCTGAAACCATTTGCTTGCCACTTCTTGTCTTCTGAGGAATAATAGCTCCTGGGTTCAGATCCTGAACCTCTTCCTGAATTGATGATCCTCCAGGAGCACCAGATAAAGACTTTTCAGGAGCCTTTTCCTTCTTTGCCTTCTTGGAAGGATTTTCACCTTCTAAGTACTCTTCTTGAGTAAGTACCTTTCTTTTAGATTTTCTTCCTTTAGCTACAGGAAGTTCTTGTCCATACATTTCTTCTGGAACTTCATCCAGACTGATCAGCTTTCCATGGGTCTCATAGTGATCTGCAATGAGAGCCATTTGAACAGCCAGGGTGTCTTTCTTGCAGATGGGAGGGAAGTCCTCCATCAGATTAGATATGACCCTTGATTCACAGATGTCTGTCTTCAGCTTGGTCACTTCAGGAATCAGTTTCATATGCTTCAAGGTGCTTGCATTTATCACCTTTCCGGTCTCAGTTTCCAGCTGTTCATCAGTGAAGTAGTTTACTTCATTCAGAGCTCTAATAATGCCTCCTTGATGGAAGATTTCTGAGATCAGTCTTCCATAGGGAACCCAGACTCTGCACTTATTCTGGCTTTCCCTGAGCTCTTTTATCATATGCCTGAAGATGTATTTGGGTAGATTCATCTTTTCTCCAGTGATAAGATGATGAAGAAATACCTTGTGAGCCAAAGATGGTTGATCACCACCACCTCCTTTAGGCAACAGGTTTTCGTTGAGAATCTTCAGGAGCATCTTGTTGATCATGTTCAAGTCACAGTATTTACCAGCTGTTGTAGAATTGAAGAGAGTTTTATTCACCAAATCACTCCAGGAGCTTGACTGAGAGTTTGGTATATCTACACCGGAGTACTTTCCAGATGCTTCTGCTCCAATGACAAAAGCAATTATAGCTTCAGAAATGTAGACTGGAATACCCATCAGGCTTGACCTGATCTGAACTTCTTTAAAGGGTTCCAAACCCATTTCTTCTCTGGTTTTACCTTCAAGAGAGGGATCAATCAAAACTTTTTCGTCTTCCTCCAGTTTTGATGCAGCTTTATCATAGACTGATGCTCTTACCCAGAAGTGTCTTACTAACGTCTTGTAGGTAGGACCGTTGAGCATATTGAAATAGTTCATCAGCCCTTGAACTTCATAAAACCTCTTGATGTCACAGCCATGATACGCAAGAGATTCAAAATCTACCGGATTCTCAGTTTGAATCTTGAGTTGCCATTCTTTTAGGCTCATAGTGACTCCTTTGATCTCGTAAGCAGCCCTTTCTTGCTGACCTTCAGCTTGCTGAACTGCAAGTTGAGCGTTGGATTCTTGAATAGAACTTGATGAAGCCATTGATGTTTGAAGAAGTTTGAGATTTAGGGTTCTTAGGGTTTTGAGAGAGAGAGAGAACTTTTCTTAGCAGATACGAAATCAAAAACAGAAAGTGTAGGAAGTGAAGTGAGTAGTGTGTGTTTTTGATTAAGTGCTTTTTAGCGAAAAACGTTTGAATAACAGGGGACAAACAAACATAGCATTAATGACAGTTGGGGGCGCGAGATAGTACTACGAAAAGTAAAATTAACATCATTGCCCTTTTGAGTTATACGCCAATACATTTATGCCACGCTGTCAGATTTCAGACGAGCTGTATAAGTTAGTGGGACAGATGTCGCCAGGAGCAACTCCAGAACTTCCACTAACTTCTGCTATTCAGGAGCACAAAGATTCTCTTCTGAAGGTTGAGATTCTGATGACTCATCAGAAGCACATTTTCTTCAGGACCTCACTCAGGAGCTTCTGAAGGACAATGGCTTCTGAAGTGACTTCAGAACCTGAACTTCTTATTCAGGAGCAAGCAATTTTAATCAGACACGTAGTGCATGTTCAAATTTTTCTTAATAAAATCAAATCTTTCAACAGTTAAAGGCTTAGTAAATATATCAGCCCATTGATTTTCAGTATCAATGAATTGTATATCTAAAATTCCTTTTTGAACATAATCTCTGATAAAATGATGTTTGATCTCAATATGCTTGGCTCTTGAATGCAGAATTGGATTCTTTGACAAGCAAATAGCAGCAGTATTATCACAAAAGATAGGAATACTGTTAGCATGTATCTGATAATCTTCCAGCTGATGTTTCATCCAGAGTAGTTGTGTGCAACAACTTGCAGCTGAGATGTATTCTGCTTCTGCTGTAGACATAGCAATAGTTGCTTGTCTCTTGCTAGCCCAAGATATCAGATTATCACCCAGAAATTGACAATTGCCACTGGTTGACTTTCTTTCAATCCTGTCACCAGCATAATCAGCATCACAGAATCCAATTAGCTTATAATCTGGGGATTTTCTATAAAGGAGTCCCAGATTAGTTGTTCCTTTCAGATACCTGAAGATTCTCTTAACTGCAGTTAAATGAGATTCTCTAGGATCTGACTGAAACCTTGCACATAAGCATACACTGAATAGAATATCTGGCCTAGATGCAGTGAGGTATAACAGAGAACCAATCATACCTCTGTATAGCTTCTGATCCACTTTTGATCCTTCATCTTCTTTGCTTAAGGTGCATGTAGGATGCATAGGAGTGTTCATCAGTTTGCAATCTTCAAGCTTGAACTTCTTCAGAAGCTCTTTTGTATACTTCGTCTGATGAACATATACTCCATCTTTGCTTTGATTAATTTGAATGCCCAGGAAGAACTTCAGCTCTCCCATCATGCTCATTTCAAATTCACCCTGCATTAACTTAGAGAACTCCTTGCAAAGAGATGAATTAGTAGAACCAAATATTATATCATCAACATATATCTGCACAACAAGAATATCTTTCTCAAGAGTCCTTCTGAAGAGTGTTGTGTCAACCTGACCTCGTTTAAAATCGTTTTTAATCAAGAAATTACTTAGTCTGTCATACCAAGCTCTGGGAGCTTGTTTCAAGCCATATAGTGATTTCTTAAGTTTGTAAACATGGTCAGGATGCTTCAGATCCTCAAAGCCAGGAGGTTGTTTGACATACACTTCTTCTTCTATGACACCATTAAGAAATGCACTCTTGACATCCATTTGATATAATACTATTCCATGATTAATTGCATAAGATAAAAGTAACCTGATTGCTTCCAATCTTGCAACTGGAGCAAATGTTTCAGTGTAATCAATGCCTTCTTGTTGACTGTACCCCTGAGCAACAAGTCTGGCTTTGTTTCTGGTTACTTCACCTTTTTCATTCAGCTTGTTTCTGAATACCCATTTTGTTCCAATAATGTTCTTCTGAGGAGGTTTGGGTACCAGATCCCACACATCATTCCGTTGGAATTGATTCAGCTCTTCTTGCATAGCTATGATCCATCCATCATCTGAAAGTGCTTCTTCAACAGTTGTTGGTTCAATCATTGAAATTAGTCCAATCATAGATTCTTCTTGTCTGAAGTGTGATCTTGTTCTTCTGGGACTTTCTTTACTTCCAATGATTTGATCTTGAGGATGAGAAGACTTGTATTTGAAAGTATAGTTGGATGAATCTGCTTGCTGTGAGCCATTATGTGCTTCATCAGAAGCAACTTCATCAGGAGCAACTTCATCAGGAGCAACTTCATCAGGAGCAACTTCATCAGGAGCGACTTCATCAGGAGCAACTTCATCAGGAGCGACTTCATCAGGAGCAACTGATGTGGGTGCTGCTTCTGAACTATCTTCAGATTCAACTGACTGACCAGGTTCTGGAATGTCTTCAGGAACCTGTATCTCTGCAAAACTTTCACCTTGCTTTGAAGTTTTATCTTCAAGCTCTTTGTCATCAAATTTAACGTGTATAGATTCTTCAACACAGAGTGTCTCTGAATTATACACTCTGTATGCCTTTGACCTTTCAGAGTAACCTAAAAAGATTCCTCTTTGGGCCTTGGCATCAAATTTCTTTAGGTAGAGCTTGTTATTCAGAATGTAACATGTACATCCAAATTGATGAAAGTAAGAGATATTGGGTTTTCTTCCTTTAAACAATTCATATGCTGTTTTCTCCAAGATAGGTCTAATATAGATCCTATTCTGGACATAACACGCTGTATTCACAGCTTCTGCCCAAAAATGTTTTGCCAAATTGTTTTCATGAATCATGGTTCTGGCCATTTCTTGTAACGTTCTATTCTTTCTTTCTACAACTCCGTTCTGTTGTGGAGTTCTAGGAGAAGAGAATTCATGGAGGATTCCATGTTTTTCACAAAAAGCTTCAAATGGCTCATTTTCAAATTCACCACCATGATCACTTCTGATTTTCAAAATTTTGGCTTCTTTTTCAGATTGAATAAGGGTGCAGAAGTTACTGAATACATCGTATGCATGATCTTTGCTTTTCAGAAATTTCACCCAAGTCCATCTGCTATAATCATCAACAATAACTAATCCATACTTGCTTCCATATAAGGATGCAGTGCTAACTGGTCCAAATAGGTCAATATGAAGCAGTTCTAAGGGTCTTGAGGTGGAAACATTGTCTTTTGCTTTGAAAGATGATTTAACAATTTTTCCTTTCTGGCATGCACCGCAGAGTGCATCTGAATGATAATCAATGTCAGGAAGGCCTTTGACAAGCTGTAACTTGCTAAGCTTAGAGATTAATCTCCAGTTAGCATGTCCCAGCCTTTTATGCCACATCCATTTCTTATCATTCATTGATAGAAGGCAGATTACCTTCTGATCAGCCAGTTGAGAAAAATTGATTTTGTAGACATTTTCCACTCTCTTTCCCTTGAACACAATGGACTTGTCATTCTTGTTGATTACTGTACAGTTGGCTTTTTCAAATAAAACATCATAACCATTGTCACAGAATTGACTGATGCTCAATAGGTTATGTTCAAGCCCATCTACCAACCATACATTATTAATAGAGGTAGAGGAGTTACCAATAGTCCCCGTACCAATAATCTTCCCAGACTGGTTGCCTCCAAACTTTACATTTCCTCCTTCTTTCATTGTGAGGGATAGGAACATTGACTTCTCTCCTGTCATGTGCCTTGAGCAACCGCTGTCCAGGTACCATGATTTTTGTTTTGTTCTTGCTTTTAGACAAATCTGCAGTATTGACAATTTCAGATTTAGGTACCCATTGTTTTATGGGTCCTTTGGGGTTAGAGCTGGAGAATTTACTCACCATTTCCTGATCCTTTAGATCCTTCTTGGGTAGCTTCTGATTAATCATTACCTTAGGTTTTTCAACTTTTGGTTTTGATACCTCAGGAGCGCCAACTGCCTTGCCCTTCTGAACCTTAGACTTTAGGACATCAGATTCTGATTTTATCAGACTCTGAGGAACAGGTTCTGATCTCTTCAGAATCTTAATCTTTGTGGTCTTAGATTCAGAATTTATCATATCCTTAGGCTTGAAATTCTTTGGCTTTGATGTAATCTTAGCCTTAGAACTGGAGGCTTCAGGTTCTGATTGAGCAACAGTTCCCATTTTTGCACCTTCAGGAACAAAGAAGGTTTTCAATCCTTCCTTTATGCATTCACAATATGCTTTGAGATTGGTTTCACTAGACTTAGCTTCTGAAAATCCAATCCCTTTACCATTGTTTTTGTAAATGCTATAAATCATAGAAGCAATTCTGCTTCTGTCAATACCAGACATAATGAAATCTTCAAGAGCAATCTCATGGTTACTTAAAGATTTTCCATCACATTTTTCTTGCAGCTTCTGACACAAGAACTTAAGTTTGTCTTCATATGTCTTGCATATGAAGTCAAAACCTCTGAGTCCTTCTTCAGAAGCTTTTAGATCCAATAGAGTTGATTCTTGTTGCTTCATCAAAGCAACATATTTTTCTTTCAAAGCTTTCAACTCATTGGTTCTTAATTCAAAATGAGTGAGGAGTTCTTTAAGTGACTCTATCAGTTCTTCTCTAGGGATTTTGGAATATACCTCATTTTCATCTTCTGAATCTGATTCAGTTTCAGCTTCTGAAGTTGCTGTAGCTACTAACCCAACAGCTATCTTTGCACCTTCATCAGACTCTTCTTTGTCAGATTCAGATTCACTATCCAAGTTATCCCATGTAGCCATCAAACTCTGCTTTAACTGTTTCTTGAACCTGCTTGACTTGAATGTTGGTTTCTTTGACTTTTCCTTTGATTTTTCCTTCTGAAGATCAGGGCAATCAGCAATGAAATGACCAGGCTTCTTGCAGTTGAAGCATCCCTTTTGATCTTCCTTCTTTGAGCTTCTGAAACTACCTCTCCTGGACACAAACTTCTTGTTCTTCTTGGCTAGATACTGAAGTCTGTTTGAGAGCATAGCCATCATCTCAGTAACCTCTTCATCAGAATCTCCAGTTGGTGAATCTTCTTCATCAGACTCAGCCACTTTAAGAGCTTTGGATGACTTGCCTTTTGATGGAAGAGCTATTGATTTACTCTTTTTAGTAGACTCATGTTCATTTAGAGTTAACTCATGAACTTTGAGAGAACTAACAAGATCTTCAACACTTAAAGTGTTTAAATCTTTAGCTTCCTCAATGGCAGTCACCTTTGGTCTCCATCTGGCAGGAAGGCTTCTGAGAATCTTACTCACGTGATCAGAAGCAACATAGCTTTTCTTCAGTATTTGGAGTCCAGAGACTAGGGTTTGAAATCTTGAGTACATCTCCTCAATACTTTCATCATCCTTCATCTTGAACAGTTCATACTGATGAACAAGCATCAGTGCTTTGGCTTCTCTAACTTTCTTGCTTCCTTCATAGTTAGCACATAAAGATGCAAACATAGCTTTAGCAGTTGACTTATCACTCATCTTCATGTACTCTGCTCGTGGTATAGCAGAAACTAGAGAGCCTCTGATCTTGTGATGTTTCTTGTACATCTTCTTCTGAGCAGGAGTATGTATTTTTCTATCAACAGCAGCTCCTTCTTCATCAAGAATTAAGTCACCAACACCATCTTCCAGAATATCCCATAGTTCTTCATCTAAGCCCATGATATAACTGTAGAAGTTGGTTTTCCACCAAGAAAACTCTTCAGGATCTCCATTAAACTTTGGAACCTTCCCTGAGTCAGTTTTCTTTTCACTATAATCATATGCAACAGCATGATGATTACCACTAGAGCCAGCAGAACCAGAAACAGATGAATCAGCAGACATGTTTTTCTCAGATCTTGGACTGTTACACTGTTAGGTGTTTGACAACAGAACCAAGGCTCTAGATACCAATTGAAGGGGAGAAAAACACAAGAAGGGGGGTTGAATTGTGTTTTTAAAAAAACGTTTTTCTCTTTTCAAAACTCAGAATCAGAATGATCAGAAGCTAGATAAACAGCTTCTGAAGATACTGTTCAAGAGCGTATGCAGCGGAATGAAAAACAGAGAGAAAAGAGAAGAAGCAGGACACAAAAGATTTATACAGGTTCCTTCCACAATCCGGAAGTAGTCCTGTCCCCCTTGCACTTCCAAGGAGAGTTCACTAAATGTAATATCTGATTACAAATGCTCAAGCACACAAGCAAGAGACTTCAAATGCTCAAGAACACAATCAAGAGACTTCTAATGCTCAAGCACACAAGCAAGAGACTTCTAATGCTCAAGCACACAAGCAAGAGACTTCTATCAAACAAAATTACACAGAAAATGTTTGAGATTGAACACTTGATATACAATCAGTGGTGTTCACAATACAAATCAGATACAGACTCTTTAGACTTAAGAATTTCAAAGATATGAACTTGAAAACTGAAATTCTAAGTGAACTTTGAATGCTTAGACAATTTGACAGAGTTTTGGCGCTTTTGAAATATTGTAGAGTCTTATTTGTTCTTCAAGTCTTCACTCCTTTATATAGAGGTGTGAAGTGAACGTTGTAAGTGCCAACACATTCAAAAAGAGTCGTTACTGAAGCTTGATCTTTCACCAATGATTCTTTGCCTGATTTAGTTGTTGTCCTATAAAGAATCAATTTCAAATCCATTCCAGTTGAGAAGAAACAAGGATGCAGGCTTGGTTGTACATAAGAGCTGTTATTCTTGTCTGTTTGCTGAGACAATTAACAGAGTAGTGGAGAAGGTGGTTGTACAGTTCGTACAAAGTACAATGTCAACGCTTCTTGTCTATTTGCAACAAAATGACTTCAAATCCTTTTGAAATGACCGTTGCTTAAATCCACTAATCTTCTGCCAATGCTCCATAATTTTCGCTCCAAAATACAACACTTGAATCTTGAAATCTGGTGAAATACTGTTGCTTCGAAGAATCAGCTTCTGAGGACCTTCAGCTTCTGATGACGTCATACTCTTCAGGAGCTCTTGTCTTCAGGAGTACTAGTCTTCAGGAGCGCTAGTCTTCAGGAGCGCTAGACTTCAGGAGCGCTAGACTTCAGGAGCGCTAGAAGTTTTAAATAGATACTTCCTTTGCTCTTTATTTGTTCGTTCAGAACCTTGATGAGATAAATCACTATGTTTATGGTCCTGTACACTTGAACAAATGTTAGCAATACCAATTGTCAAGTTTTAATACTTTGTTATCATCAAAACTCTTTAGGGTTTATTGTTAAACACATTTTGTTCCAACAATCTCTACTCATGGTGACGACACAGCATATATTCTTCTCTATGTTGATGATATTATTCTCACTACATCCTCACACTCTCTTCGTGACACCATTATTGTTGCTCTTCGGTCTGGATTCTCCATGACGGACCTGGGCCCATTGAATTACTTCCTAGGCGTGTCGGCTACACGTCATTCTGGTGGGTTATTCTTGCATCAATCCAAGTATGCCGAAGACATCATCTCTCGTGCAAAGATGGTCAATTGTAAACCGGCACTCACCCCAGTGGACACCAAATCCAAGTTAAGTGCAACTTCTGGTGAAAAATTTGATGATCCAACACTCTACCGTTCACTTGCCGGTGCCCTCCAATATCTTACATTTACAAGGCCAGATATCTCCTACGCAGTTCAACAAATTTGTCTCTATATGCATGATCCACGAACATCGCATTTTGCAGCCCTAAAACGCATTATACGATACATTCAAGGGACAAAAGAATTCGGCCTACATCTCTCCCCTTCGACTATCACCAACATGACTGCATACAGTGACGCCGATTGGGGTGGCTGCCTTGATACCCGCCGTTCCACTTCGGGCTACTGTGTATACTTGGGTGACAATCTCATCTCCTAGTCCGCCAAACGACAGGCAACATTATCCCGCTCTAGCGCAGAGGCCGAGTATCGCGGTGTTGCCAATGTCGTCGCTGAGTCCTGCTGGCTTCGAAACCTGATACTCGAACTTCACTGCCCCATTTCAAAGGCAACTGTGGTCTATTGTGACAACGTAAGTGCCATATACCTCTCGGGAAACCCCGTAAATCATCAACGTACCAAACATATCGAGATGGATATTCACTTTGTTCGAGAAAAAGTTGCACTGGGTCAAGTTCATGTTCTGCACGTGCCTACACGATACCAATATGCAGACATCTTTACTAAAGGCCTTCCAAAACCGTTGTTCGACGATTTTCGTTCCAGCCTCAGCATCCATCCTCCTCCTGCTTCGACTGAGTGGGTGTATTAGACTATATGTATATATGTCCACATTCATTGTAATAATTAGCCTTCATTGTAATAATTAGCTTGATATTATTCATAATTAGTGTGATACTATGAAAAGTCTTGGGCTAGGAAATCAGAAAACAAGTGATTTTGTACAGAGATATAATACGGCTGAATGGAATGAAAAGAGGGCAAGGAATTATTCTCCAATACTATCAGAGGACATGGTCCTAAACTGGCAGGTAACACATCGCAGTGTAGTAAGAAATGGAGGGATGCATAATTTTGAGGCGTCTACTTAACAAAAACCATCTGTAGATAGTTACTAGCAATGTAGCTGCAGCCATTTTGCGAGACCAAGGGTGGTACAGTGTATGGCTATGCATCATCTACTTACATTGTGCATTCATTCAAGCATAGACTTGTTGGTTTCAGTATCTACCAAATGTGCAGGAAGCAGAAGCAAAGTGAGTGTTGCTAGCTATTACTTGATTTGTTTGGGTGTTGAATGGCGTATTTGTTAAGTCATAACCTAATTTTTTCTTTCCACTAATCCCTTATTAGGTTTGCAACAACTCTATCCTAAAATTTTTGCTCTAAATTTGCATCATATATGTTTTTCACTTCTCTCTCTAATAACCGTGAATATTTTTCACAGCAAAAATTTAATAGATATTTTAATCCTTATCCTTATTATTTATTAATTTTATTAGGTCTGCAGCAACATAACCTATTGTTTCTGTAGATTTTCTTTTTTTGACAAGTTGTTGTACACTTATTTAATACGTTTACAAACAGAATACCCTAATTTCCATGCAAACTCGGCTACCCTAAATAATTTGTCAGCAACCATGAACTGCATTAATTTTTTGTTTAACTATAAAAGTAATAAATAAAATTGATTCGGGCAACAATATAATTTTGTATTCTTTTTATCTTTTTCTTTATAATTTTTTATTATCATTTGATTGTAATATTGTATCTCTAATAATCTAATTTGCATTTATCGATCGACCAATGATCTTACAAGTTAAACATTATTTATTGATCTCTATTATAATCGAGAACACCCGTGCAAATAATAACGAGTTTGGTCTCTTATTTCCAATTGTAAGACGTGAATTCTATTTATTTTCATCATACATCCAATAATGAGTTTGGATCCTTTATGCAAAAACTTATCTCAACTATTTTTTGAAATGTTTTTTATATAAATAAAAGACAGTTTTTTTAGTTAAGATATTGTAAAATACAATGATTAACCTTTTCTTTACAATAACAAACCCAACTCTTTTTATTCATGATTCATGATAAGCTCATGAATACAAGGTAGACTACAATAAAAAAAAAAGTGATCAGAACAAGAGAACATTAAAGATAACATTATTGACCTTGCGACAAACCAGTATTGACCAATTAAAAATGTAAGATATAAACCACCTAAAACATATTAGCATCCACAAAACAGTACCTATGATACAAAATCAAAAGCACCAGTCTAAACGACAAACTTGAATACTAAAGTGTCTTATTCTTTGTTCATCAAAAAATTGTGTATTGAGCTCTTCTCTTCTATTACATTCAAAACATAAACGGCTAGTATCTGTAGCAAACACCGGAGGTTCTCTTAAATACAGAACATACAAATTTAGAGGATTCGGTCCTGAAGATCTGTCATCAAGGAGGATGCCAAGGAGGTGAGTTTTTTCCCAGTCTCTCCAGCAATGTTCTTAAGGGAAGAGATATCCTGTTGTGCCTGTAAAATACGGGAGGGAAGTGGGAGATCAGCATACCACAAAACATCTACACGGAACAAATACAAAGAATCTAATAATGCCTTGGTTGCTCATTAAGTTTGTGTCCAGTATAATATAAGGAATACCTGGAAAGATATTCTATTGATAAGGTCACTAGCAGCAAGATCAACGGAGTTGTCACTCGAGTCACCAAAAAGATCAGCACTGGAGATGGCAGATGAACCCTGGAAATACAAAAGGATAAACCGAGTTAAGTATCAATATTTAACTCCCTCTCTCCTGGGCCCTCCTTTTCGTTTTCCCATTCCTAGTTGCAAAGACATGCGAGAATAAGGATTTCTTCAAAACAAAGACAAAAATACCCAAGAAAGAAAAGAGAAGATTACCGGAACATAGCTTACCAATCCCTCAACATATCTATATCTATAATATCTGAAATTCCATGGCTTAATTTGCTTTACACCAAATAGATGCCAAAAATTACTTGATTAAATTTGGAACATAACTTGTCCTTTCTCGCACTCAACCAACACTAATAACGAATAGAAGAGACATCGTTTATCAAGAAGGAAAAGCATGTTCAAATGCATTGGGTTAAATTCTCTTAAATTGATGCACTACAACCCCATATTGAGCGAAGAGAAAACCATACTAAAGCACCAAAAAATGAGTTTCCACTCGTAAACATTGGGTTATAAGATTATACAATTAATATTAATGCAAAAAATTTCGCAGACATTGTGTTCAGAAATAATTTCAGGCCTTCAACTATGTATGATATAAATGGTTTGCCACAATGGTGTTTACTAGTAAAACTGTAATCCCTACAGAGTACAGTCGGACAAAAGAAAAAAAATCTGTGACCTATAAAACAAGTCAGGAATAACTTATCTTTACAAAAACACCTGAGTACAATATCATTCATATTTTATCTTCATTATGAAATATTCACTTCAAAACAACATAAATCACTAGCCTTTAAATTTTTATGTAAGTATAGATTATTTTGCCTAATTTGCCCCAGAAAATTTTGATGGCGTAAATAGTTATCCTTGATAATGCAAAAAGACTAATTTAAATACTAATATGCATGAATCCCAAATGTAAATCATATTAGTCCTTGTAAGGTCTGGTGCCTAAAGACTAATTTGACTGATACTAGTTCCTTAGGACTAATAAGGTGGGACTTTTGTATTCAGGATTAGAGTGTTTGACATCAAATTTATCAGGGTAGATTTTGGAAATTTGGTAGGTAGTATAAATTCTGCCATTCAAAAGAGTATGTGACATGAAAGAAGTCATCCACTACAGTGCCACTACAGGGCATTGAACATCTACGATCTACATGTGCATACATACCAACACTTTGTTACGGTAAGTTACTAAAAGAAAGGACACATACTGAAAACTTTGATAAAGTTGCTTGAGCATCAGCATTGGCCTTGTTCTGGTCTCCAAAAAATTGGGATGAAGAAATAGACTTTGCATTTGAGAACTTCTTTCTTGCTTCATCAGATTCCTGAATCTTATACAGACACAGACAAAGCAAAATGAGATGCATAACTGGTAAAAAAATAAAATGATTGTGCAGGTTGAATGAATTTATTGAGAAAAACACTCAGGTGAATGGCAACATCTAGGTGAGATATAAAAGAATGTTCAAAGATTACATGGGCATAACATATAGGCATTGTTTAAAAAAATAACACTAAGATTCGGAACAAAAATACTAATTTGTCCAAAGATAATCAATATCATTCAGCCTATGATTGCAATAATGCCCATCTACTAATAATTAATTTAAGAAAGGTACATCCATGGACCTATAAAGTTTATCTTTGTTCGGATACATGTGTTACCTCATTCCATATCTTTCCTTTGGGATACTATAGCAGTTAGTTGTAATGTAACAGTGGTTATTTTTTCTCTAGAGTTTTCTATCTATGTCTTGTTTAAGTTTGTTTCTATTACTGGCACTTCTCTCAGCAATCTCATTCTCATGGTAATACTATTGTAGTTTTGAATAATACTGAAGGTCCTACTGCAAAACCATCCAAGACCACAATGATGATATCATAGTAAGCTTAAATACACAAATGCAAATATCAAGCGTTTTGGTTTTAGTCACGGTAAAAATATTTTTTTGGTTTTAGTTCGTGCAAATATATAATTTTTGCTTTTAATCCTTTTTATTTTGTTTTGGTCCTTGCAAAATGTATTTATATTGGATTTGGTCCTTGTAATATGTAGAATATTTGATTTTAGTCCCTCAAAATAAGAACTAAAATAAATATTATAGAGACCAATTTTAATATGAATAGATTTTACAGGGACTACAACAAAACACCAAGGACCAAAACAAAATATTTCATACTTGCAAGACAAACAAAACAAAAACAAGAAATACATGGACTAAAATCAGATCGCTTATATTCACAGGGACCATTTGCATATTTAAGCCTATAATAGTAGTACACAATCACTGCACTTGCAAACACATAGTTTTCAGCCACAAATCTCTGTTTTCAAAATTACACGGAAATCCCTAGTAAAATAAATCAAGGGATATAGTGTTCCATTAAAAAATTGGAACTGCACAAGGTGTGAAAACATGTGATTCTACATACGTATGGATACAATTTCATCTTTTTCGCAAAATACTTGCAATGCTGGTAATTTCTCCCGAATTTGCAAACACTGTTTTTCTCAAAGGATTGTATTTTGTTAAAAACATTAAACTGGGCGAAAATATCAAAATTTGAACTAAATCGTGTATAAACTCTGTAAGCTCACCACGTGCAGAAGTTAATTTATGCAGAGGTAAGAGTTGCAGGCATAGGCTTACTTGCACTTTGGAGGAGCTTGGCCCAGATTTCTTTTGAAAGCCACTATCCATTCCAAAGTCCGAAAAGAAGCTTGATGATGACTTTGGTACAGACACGTGACCAGTTACATTTGAACCTCCAGAATTCAACTCAGAGGATTGGACATCTTCTGTATACTCAAACCGAGATGTTAGAGGTGGCCCAGAAGGCAAGTTGTTTTTTGTAATTGTCGATGATGAAACTGGAGCAGGTAGTTCTTCAGGCTTCTGCTCATAGAGGGACTCACTTGGCTGCATTGCATTATGATAATAACTGGTTAAAATTTTATATCACCAAATTAAAATAGAGAACATACGATAATAACCGGTTAAAATTTTATATCACCAAATTAAAATAGAGAACAAGATGCTGATGAACCAAAAGGAACTTTCTGTAAACAATCTTTAATCAAAGATAACTATTTGCATACCTTTCTAGTGAGCTTACGGGCTCCAAGCCCCCCACTCTTACCAGTTTTTTTGGCTCCAATAGGCTTCTTCAAATTATTCGAAACTGCAGTATATGAAGCTCTGGGTGAAGAAGTGCTCTCGGTCTTTTCTGGCTTCTCCACAGTTTTTTCCACAGTCTTTTCAATTGGGACTTCATTTGTCTTAACATCAGGAAGTCCATTAGCCCCTTGGGCGGACTGAGAAGAAACAGCAGGTGGTGCCGACAAGGCAGCCTCCTCAGACATACTTTTAGCAACTTCCTTTGAAAGCAGTTGCTTATACAACTCTGCAGCTCTGGATGTATACTTTGCCTCTACTTTACCATCTCCGTTCCATCCATGCTGCCTAAAGAAAACTTGTGCCCTACTGTTTCCTCCAAAGCTCATCATTTTAAGTTGCTCAGGAGTCCACGAGTCTAAGTTCGTAGATCTACATATAAAAAATATATATAAGTATAAATCTTTTATGCCTTCTTACTTGTATTCTACTACAGTACAGGACTAATTCATCCCCAATGATTGTAATGCAATTCATAGAATAACTAAATATAAAACAAAGACACAGAAACAGGGTGAGAGATTAAATTTAGTTAGAGAAAACAGAAGCTTGATGAAATAGTTTTTACTTTTGATTCATAAATTGAGTGTATCAACCCTAACAAATTTTACTCGGCATAATGGCATATAGCTCCTGCTCAACTTTTTCCTATGATATACTCTGAAAAACCAAACTAAAACGATGGTTTGCAGTGCCAACAAGTGAAATTTTCTCTTACAGAATCAAACTTAATTTTTGCTGGTTCCAAGTTTGCTTCATCTATTTTAAACCAGTTAATCAGTTTCTAAATTCCAAATTATTGTCACACATTGCAACTCAAGAAGCACCAGAAAATTACATTACATAATCAATCATTTTCCAATCTAAACACTCCTCTTAACTCAATAAGAATCTCCAATCTAAACACTCCTCTTAACTCAGTAAAGAATCTCAAGGGAAATAATATAAGGCTACCAGAATCAACAACGATATCTGCATTCCAACCTGCTGCAAAAAGTAAAATCATGTCTAACTTGTGCTCCAAAAACTAACTTAGGGTATAAATATTCACCAGCATTTGTTTATTCATTCTACACAGCTTCTCAAGAATAATATCATTCTACTCTTTCCAAAGTAGAATGAATGATTTCAACTAACAAATACTAAGAGGCAAAACCCCCAATATGATTTCATAGACGTTTCATGTTTTAACCATTTGATTTGGGAAAATTACTAATGACTGTTAAGAAACATGGTAGAACACATAGAAGTGAGAAAATAATACAAACCTTCAATGAAACTCTATAGATAAAATGAGAAAGCGTGTGTACATTAAAGGTATTAATCACTTACATAGCGAGTAAGTGTGTAACTAACTACTAACAAATCACCAACTAATTACTAACTTTGTTTCGGATAAGCAAATGTTTGTAATTACTAATTGTTATGTTTGGGTATGTCTGGATGAAGGGTTTAGGAGAGGAAGGCTTACTTTTCTTTTTTAAATTACTGACACTAGAAAATGTTTTTTAAGTCAACTAAGTCTGTGTTTGGATACCGGTGGAAACAATCAAAAGTGTGTTTTACCCATCAAACGTGGTTTCAACATGTTTGGTTCTCCTCCGACAATCTGCCGCCGTCGTACATTTCCTTCTTCAGAATCAATTTTTAGAGAAGCTGCTATTCCTAGCTTCTAGAAATCGAGTTTCTCTGCTGTGAAAGTACATGGTACCGATTTGTCTCTTTTGCCCTTGAGTTTCATCTTTTCATTTCACATACTTTTTTATATTTGACAAATCCTTTAACCTACCTGCAAAATTCGTGGCTCCATCCCACTGCCGATGGTTGTCTGCGTGATTTTTTGGTTGCTGTGAGGTTTTTTTTTTATGTTGCAGAGAGAGATCTCAATTCTCAAAGAACAAGGTTGAAGAAGACACTATTGTGTGAGGAAATAGTGGTTTTCGGACTCTTGTTTTCTTGCTCCATGAAGCCCATCAAAAAGCATTTTTTATCGGCCCAATAGTTTTTAGAAAAGATCTACACAATTGTATATTTTAACAATAAACGTAAAATTTAATAATAACTAAAAATGTTCGTTAAAAAAAAACTAAAAATGTGTCAAAAAAAAAATAACTAACTAAAAATGGAAATGAAATTTGCAAAAGGAAATAATTTTTTTTTTGACAAATGCAAAAGGAAATAAATGAAATATGTTTTAAATATCATATCAGAAACCCATTTTGGTCATTTACACAGCGAAAAGCAATTTTAACACAAAATATCCAAACAATATCTTTCATACAAATCACTTCTATCATAAAGTATCCAAACATAAATCATTTTTTCATTCAACTCACTTTTAACCATAATCAATTTTATAAAATCAATTCAACCAAAATCAATTCCCGTCACCGCATAACCAAACAGGCTAAGTGTGATTGAACTATTATATGATCATAAATCATGATGTTCCTTTAATTGTTTTTTTAAATATCAAATATATATCAGAATATAAACTTAGCCCTCCCCTCCAAACCCTCCAAAAAAAAAACACTCTCAAATAGACATAGGGCCTGTTTGGATAAACAACTTATTTGCATCTGATAGCACAAATGCTTATCATGATAAGCACTTATGTATAAGCTTGAATAAGCTATTTTTATAGTAAAAGATAGCATAACGTTAAATTGTTTTCATATATGCTATAAGTTATTTTTATAAGCTGCATTGGAGAACTTATGAAAATAAGTTGAAAAAAGCTTATGAAAGTTGTCATAAGCTGTTTTCATAAATTCTCTCAAACATTCTCACAAAACTTCTGTCAGTGGATAAGCTCAAATAAGTCAATCCAAAAATGCTCATAGTATTTTTATTTTTCACCCGAGTTTGACTCGGATCATCAAACTCCTTCAACAATTGGCTCAATAACCGCAAAATAACACATTACTCAATAAAATAATCAACATACAAATCCAAACCTCATCAACATACAAAATCAAATTTCAAAAATGAGTAACCAAATTCATCATTTGATAAAATCAATCAACAAATTACCTCACGAAACTGATGTGAACACCAAGACTTCGATGAACAGCAGAGCAATCAATGCAGAGAAAGATCCCATATGTAACTGACGCCCATGTTGGATTCTTCGCATTGCAATCGAAACAACTCTGAAACAAAAAGCATCACAACTTCAAAAATCAAACACACGAACACACAGTATCGCAGATCTGAACCCGATCTCATGAAAAATTCAAAATTCAAAATGAAATAAAACGAACCTTGTTTTCGGATTTGGTTTTGAGTTTTCTGAAAACGGCGTTCTTGTCGGTGAAGCTATCCGAGGCCATTGAAATTCGATAAAGTGAAAAATTGAAAACGAAAATGAAGCGGAAAATGGAATTTTTTTTTTTTTTTTTTTAGATTAGGAGAGTTTGAATTTTTGAATCTATGTAGGGTTTTGAATTTGATTTGAATCTCAGGGGGTGCTTTGGGGGAAGAAGAACGGCACCTCCTGAGCAATTTGCAGACGAAACGCAAAACTTTAGTATTTCTGTTTATTAAACTTGTTTTCTCTTTTAAAATGAGAATAAATAACTTTTAGTGTTCTTTACTCTTTTTTGTTTGGTACAAATATTGTTCTTTACTCTTCAAAAAATGACAACCATAACTGTAACCACAAATAGTAAATAATTTGTTTGTTTATATATATCGTGTAAGAAAATTGGATTTGATTTGGAAGTGTAAAAAAATTTCACATGCATGTAGCATTTTTTTAGAGGTACAATTTAAATATTATTTTAGAAAATAACTTGAGAATGTGGCTTCCTTCAAAAAAACAAAAAACAAAGAAAGTGGTGTTTTGTGTGCTCTGCACGGCATTGGTTTTTTTAGTCTTAATAAATTCACAATTTTTGTAACCAATTTACAAATAATATTATCACCAAAGTTTGGTTAGATTGGACCTATGTATATTTCACCCACAAGAAAGGGATTGATGAAAATAATGTGTTAAAATGGATGTTGTAAACATTATTCTTTATTTAATGATTGTAGTTTCATCTCGTAAGGATTTTTTAGCTCAAAATATTGTCAAAATATCGATCAAAGGTCAAGTTAAAGAATTAAAATCATAGGTAAACTATGCATTGCCAAATTGGAGATTAAAGATGGTTGAACCAGACTTTATCTTAGACATAAAAATTGTAGATCTTCTTCTTAGCTTTCTAAAGTGGTATTATGATAAATTTAGATCAATGGGGAACAAACACTACATAATCTAATGTATGACTATATAGACTAAAATACTTTCTTAAACAAATACACAACTTAGTTAAACAACAAAATGCACCAATTGTAAGTTACCCAAGACAAAGTTACCCAAGATCAGAGTGTTACACGACCAACACTAAAAGGGTTAACACAATTGTGAACCAACCTTTAATTCTTAGACAATTGTAGAGAAATCCATCAAGTTCAAAATAACACCCTCTTCTTCACACAAAAAAAAAAGTTTAAAATAACACCTTCTATTACAGTGAAAAAAAAAACTAACTTCAACAACCAATACAAACAAGATAGAGCTTCCTGCTTCCCTTCCATTGCAACAGGAAACAACAGTATCTAAAACGACACCGTTTAAGTCACGAACGACATACAAGACTGCTGCAACAGCAAAACACTTGATGATTCCGTTTACGTGACCAAATTTGGGCATCCCTACTCCCAAGAACTGAGTGTGTTACTGGCGACATGGAGAAACGCTTAGGGGAACAGAGACGATGCTTCAGTTCAAGGCTGATAAATTTTCAAGAAAGAGTTCCAGACGAAATTTCCGGGGAAGGGAGTTTGAGAGAAGACATCTATAATCTTCTCTATTTTTGTGGTTGTAAAGATGTGGGAGTGAGAGGAGAAGAGGTACGGGAGGATTGATTACTCCATAGACCGAACAAAGAACATAAGAGATTATGAGAAAGAAGAAAAAGAAAAAATAGTGTAAAAGGTTCGCTATGTTGCAGTGTGATAAAGAGATTAATCAAAATGTTAATATTTGTATAGCTCAGCATGGACCACTGCCATCTATTTAAGTGGCTCATGTTAGCGTAAGCTTTAACATAAAACCTTTTGAGCTTAAAATGTTTTGAATAAAATTTAAACTTTTGAACATAGAACCAAATTTGCAAATATACCTTAGGCATAAATTTCACTCAAGTGTAATACTACCTCCGGTCTCACTTATAAACAATTTTTTATTATTTAGGTTCATTCAAGAAATGATGTAGTAATCTATATTATATCAGCCAATTTGGGAAACAATGTATCAGCCATTTCACTTCCAAACTCACTTTTATAGTGATGAAAACCTTATTTGATCGGACAATTTAAGATCAATGCCCCTCCTGAACTTGTGCCATTAGAGATTATGAAAATAAGGAATACTGCTTTGATGTTGTGATGATATAAAATGGTATCAAAACTATATAAAAAATAAAAATTATGAAATACAGTTTTTTTTTTTTGAGCAATATGAAATACAGTTAATATAAATATCTTACACATCCGTATTTATTGTGACCACTGCTTCAAAGGTGTGCTTGCTTAAATCAAACTTAATTTCATTACAACTATTCACTAGTTCCATCAAATATATGCACTGAGCATCAAGAACTAATGCCGTAAGTAAATGGAAACTGGTTTAAAAAAGTAAATGGGAAGATTTTTTTCCCCTCAATTCATGACACCGGTCTATATCACAAGATTGAAATTTATAGTATATTATTTTTTTTGTTTCACAAAGAATGGTATTTTAAACTTTCCTATTACATTACAAATACAATTGGCTGGTATCGGAAAAAACTCGAAGGATTCTCATAAATACAGAACATACAATTTTAGAGGATTCGATCCTGAAGATCTGTCATCAAGGAGGAGGCCAAGGAGCTGAGTTTTTTCCCAGTCTCTCCTGCAATGTTCTTAAGGGAAGACATATCCTGTTGTGCCTGCAAAACAATTAGGATTGGGAGGAAAACGGGCAAAGCATCCCATCAGACATCAATCCAAGAACTAAAACCGAATAATTGTAATGAAATTATGGACACCATGAACCATGAAGTTTCTATATCAGTAACGAAATGAATACCTGAAAAGATAATCGATTGATGAGATCGCTAGCAGCAAGATCAATGGTGGAATCTCCAGAGTCACCAAAAAAATCCGCACTGGAGATGGCAGACGAACTCTGAAGTAACAAGAGTGACTAGAATTAATTTTGAGAGTACAAACTGATTCGAATTTCATATAAGATTTTTCAGTAAGAAATAAACTTTGGAATCAAGTTAGCTCTTTGCCACCTAATTTTCATAGCAGTTAATAATTTTCCTTAAGAAATTTGGTGCCAGATACACTACTTGTCCTTGATAATGTAAGAGTCCCCCCCCTAGTCGCTAAAGAGCCACAAATGCCAGTTACATTAGTACTTTTTTTAGATTATTGTATTTAGTGCTTGAGATTATTGTATTCTAGTTTACATTCGAGATTAATGCGTGCATGACAAAATTTCTTAGAGATGAGTTTAGGGGTTTGTTTATTAATAATATAAGTTCCAGCAATCAAAAGAATATGATTTGAAAAAAGCAATCCAATATAGTCCCATAACAGGGATTGATCATCCAAGACCATCACAAATGTGTAGTTTCACACTATGTGTTGCAGTAAGTTACTATAAGAAAGGACACATACTGAAAACTTTGACAAAGTAGCTCGAGTCTCAGCATCTCTTGCTTTGTTCTGGTCTCCAAAAAATTGAGATGACGAAATAGATTTAGCATTTGAGAACTTCTTTCTTGCTTCATCAGATTCCTCAATCTTATACATCACAAAAAAATAAAAAATAAATAAGTGCATGGTAAAAGAAAATAGATGAATAAGGTGCACGCTAAATGATTGTTGAAAGAAACACTAAGTACACATTGAAACAATCAAATCTAAATAGTCTTGCTTGGTTTATTTTTATTCAGATACACATGTTTGTGTAACTTCACTCCATATCTATTTTTGGATCATGGCAAGAAGTGTTTGTAACAACCATGGTTGATTTTTGTAAAGTTGTCCAGTTGAGTCTTAAGTTTGTTTCTATATCTATTCCTAGTATTTTTCAATGATTTCATGTCTAGACTGTTTTAGTTTTAAAGAATAATGAAAGTCCCCTTGCAAAACCATGTAAGACAGACCATACCATGATATTGATATTATAGCACCCAACCTCTGCACATGCAATCAAGATATGCACCCTTGTTAAAGCATATCTTCTAGTTTTGGTAATTAAATTGGCACAACCATAAAATAAATTTAGGGAGGTTATGTTAATGTCACATTAAAATTTAGGAATCGACAATTTTTTAGAAAAAAAAAAATCTTAAAACATTAAAGTAAGTTTTACGCTAGTATTTCTTCCTTTTATATAACACCTTTGGTGTCAGCATTTTCCACCATGTTTTGCATGATGGATCTGTATATTGTTAAAACTTTGAACTGGACATAGACTCAATATCAAACTTTGAAGACAAACTTATATAACCAAAATTGCGTAAGCTGACCACGTGCAGTAGAAGTTACACTATACAGAGAGGTTGATGGCATAGGACTTACTTGCACTTTTGAGGTGTTTGACCCAAATTTCTTCGGGAAACCACTATCCATTCCAAAGTCTGCAAAGAAGTTTGATGACTTCGGTACAGAAACGTGATTGAATGTATTTGAACCTCTAGAATCCAACTCAGATGACTGAACATTATCCACATATTCAAAACGAGAAGTCATAGATGGCCTAGAAGACACATTGTTGTTTGTCGTGGATGGAACTGGAGCAGGTGGTTCTTCAGGTTTCTGCTCATAGAGAGACTCACTTGGCTACATTTGACAAGGATAATTTATCAACATAACAATTCTTATCATCAACTTGAAATAAAGAAAAAGACAAAAATAACCCAACAGGCAGTTCCAGTATACAAACGAAGACAACAATTTGCATGCCTTTCTACTGAGCTCAACTATTTGCTTACCTTCTTATTGAGCTTACGGGCACCAAGTCCCGCACTCTTCCCAGGCTTTTTACCACCAATAGACTTCTTCAAATTATTTGATACTAATGTATGCGAAGCTCTAGGTGAAGATGTACTCTCAAGCTTTTCCGCCTTCTCTAATGTGTTTTCTTTCAGTACCTCATTGGTCCTGACATCAAGAAGTCCATTAGAACTCTGAGAAGCAACAGGTGATGAAGGCAAGCCTTTCTCTTCAGCCATACTTTTAGCTACTTCCTTTGCAAGAATTTGCCTGTACAACTCTGCAGCTCTGGATGTATACTTTGCTTCTATTTTACCACCGTCTGTCCAACCATGTTGCTTAAAGAAAATCTGTGCACGACTGTTTCCTCCAAAACTCATTATTTTTAGTTGCTCAGGAGTCCATGAGTCTAAGTTTGTAGATCTACATAAGAAAAGGCGTATTGGTATCAATCATTTCTGCCTTCTTTCTTCTATTCTATCAATTCCTATTCTATCGATTGTAATGCAATTCTTAAAATAACTAAGTAATAAAAAAAGATGCAGACAAATTGAGAAGTTTTAATTGAGGAAAAAAACTAAGGCCGATCAAATCTTTTCTAGATTAAGAATTATGCTTGCCAGCCTAGTAAAATTTATTAAGGAAATGAATCGTGCTCAACATTTTCTTGACATATACTCATATTAACAAAAATATTGGTTTGCAGAGACAATAATTAAACCTCTTAAGTAAAATTTTGTCTTTTCAAAAACAACTCTTCACAGAAGTAAATTAGTTGCTTATTTATTTTCAATTATCTACTCAAGTGCTTTATTAGAAGTCCTCATACAGCATGGAAATTCAAGAAGCACAACAACATGGCTTTATATCACCAATCATCTTTCAATACTGATTGTAATATAATATTGATCAATGAAAATCACAAAAGGCTAACAAAAACAAGAATGATACATTCTTAGGCTTTATTATCACAGAATGCCATTTAAATAATGGATTACAGATTGTTCCCACCATTACTTTTTCTAAATGACCCAATTGAGCCAAAATCAGAGTACCTGAGGACAAAGTATGGGATCCGGATCCGCTACCTTTAAGGCGGGAAAATCACCTTGACTTTGTGTCTATCTCTCTCCGTCTCTCTCTCATCTTATCTAATATTTCTCTTTCATCTTTCTCTTTCATAAAATACGTGCAAAGATCATTACAAAATTTGTATTCAAAGCAAAGTCAAATTGAACATTACTCATAGATCAGTATTCACATTGTATAAATATCAAACTGAACGGCAACTGTAACTCCCCCAACATGGATCTGCTACCTTTAAGGCAGGAAAGGCATCATGCCTATGTGTCTGTCTCAATCTTATATTCCTCTTTCTCCCATCTTATCTATCATTTCCCTTTCATCTTTTTCTCTCATAAAGTACACAAAAATACACTAAAGTCACGGTGACTTTCCCGCCACAAAGGCAGGGAATCAATTTCCCCCCCAACACATGCAAAAAAAGAATGATATTTTCAATCAAATACAAATCCAATATGCGATATGTTATTTCCAATACATTTCAAAACGCACAATAAAAAATTGAAACCATGTCTACATATTAATGCACTATATACCATGTCTATAAATACTCTACCAGCATTACATATTCTATAATTCTTCCTAATCACAAAATCATTTTACCCTTTTCAAACAACAACTAAATATTATAAGGAAAACCTCCGAGTCTAATTCCATCGACTATTCAAATTTCAACCATTTGATTCAGCAAAATCCCTAATCATACAGCATTGCTCTAAATCAACGCGCACATTAAAATCTTACCAATGCACAACACATCACTAACAAATTCATCATCATTTAACAAAATTAATCAACAACATACCTCACAAAACTAATATGAACACCGAGACTTCGATGAACAGCAGAACAATCAATGCAGAGGAAGATCCCATATGTTACTGACGCCCATGTTGGATTCTTCGTATTGCAATCAAAACACATCTGAAACCAAAATAATTACAGCACACAAATCAAAATCACAGATCCAAAACCCGATCAGAAATGCGTCAAAGATCACAATCACAATAACCAAGATAAAATTCAAAATTCAAATGCAGAACCTTATTTTCAGACTTCAACTTGAGTTTTCTGAAGACGAGGTTCTTATCGGTGAGAGCATCAGAAGCCATTGATGAAAAACCAATACAAAAAATGAAATTAGAATTTGTGATTAATTTGAATGTGAATTTGAATCTTAAGGGGTGCTTATTAGAAAAACAGCACCACTTGAAGAATATAGATAGATTATAGATTATTTTTAATTTAGGGGATGAAAATTTGAAACCGCAAAATTTGGTGTTGTTTGTGTTGTGTGTGTTGTTTTTCTTAGTTTAGTGTTTCCTCCTTTTCCATTTTCGATTCGATCGTCTTAATAAGGTGCTTTTTTTATATTGCTTGTAATGACGGAAATACCCTTTAAAAATTGAGGGAAATTGTAAAACAAGTGTTGATTGTTGGGTTTTGGGTTTTCAAGACTCGGTGGATGGTTATTGTCTCTGACCAAGAGTTTAATTAACCGTCAATTAATTAATCTAAGTTCTCAATAGATCTATAAATAATTCTATATAGACTCTATTACTACACCAAAATGAGTTAGTGTGGCATATACATTAGTCATTAGCTAAAGGAAAGGAGAGTCTCTTTAAAATAACATTCAAATTCAAACTGCATTTACCGAATCATCCCGGACTAGAGTTTGATTATTATTGAGTTAAATTATTGGTTGAAGATTGTGATTTAGTGAGTAGGTATGTGGTTTGTCGATTAACCGCGGACATTGTTGTTCTTGAAAAGAAAAAAATTAGTCACCGTAAACATTATTTGGTTGAGTCGTGAAATAGGTTTAAAACATTTTGTGGCACTAGGCGAATTGTGCAAGGTTAGACAATCAACTACGACATCCTTGGTATAAAACAATTGAGATTATTGTTTTGGTTCATTATTGAACTGTAGAAAAATCATTGTAGAATTACACCCTTGATATGGATATGATGGTTAGTCTTTAATTAATATGGTTGGAGACCACTTGAAATCAATGGGGAGAGAAAGGAAAGAAGAAAAGAATAGCTCGAAAACTCAAAAGCAGAGGGGAGAAAGACTTTGGGGAGGAGGAACCAACCCGGTCAAATGGATCAAAGTGGATGGGAATTTCGCGGAACCAATGTAAACTCGATGAGCTAGTGAGGAAAATGTATATGAGAAAAGATACACACGATTTTTTAAAAAATAAATTTATTTTTTTCAAGTGCTAAAAAATTATCACCATTTAGTCAAGCCAAAACTCACGCCCATATGGACGGACAACGACGGCAATGTTGCACGCATGGTATTAATTTTGTGTGTTCAGGAGAAGTAAGCTTAGGTCATGAGATATGGTGGGATTGAAATACAAGGTGCTTGTTTTGAAGTTTTCATATGAATAGTGTTAATGTGAAATTTTCTATTATCACGGCTAGCAGGGGCGAATAGTTTTGTATGAATGGGGTAGCATTGGCTACCCCAAAAGCAAAATAAAACCTTAAATAATTAGTACAATTTTGTAACTTTTTTTGACACAAGTATAATTTTGTACCTAGCTACCCCATTAATATATATTATTTGGCTACTCCAAACAATTTTGTTGATTTAAAGATGGACGATATTAATAAAATATTAATGATCTATTTAGTTTAGTGTCAATAATAGATAAATTTGACGTCTTAAAACTTCATAGAACTCAACTTTTATATATAATTATTGTTAGATTGTATTTTTTTCATTGTCGTTTCATTAAATATAAGTAAAAATTATTGTGAATTTATTTTACTTATTGATTAAGTTTAATATATTTGTTCTTAAAATATTTATTTATTTTTTTATATTTTGCCCCCTCGTGAAAATCGTGCTAGCTTCGCCGGTGACGGCTAATACTAGTATGAAGCTGAAAAAGATTGTGATTGGAAGATAAGTTTGTAGTTATTCATTGGCTTGTTGTAGTAAACCCCTTCTGTACTAGTCCAACACATCCTAAAGTGCACACAATTATAATACTATCACGACCTTACAAGTGTTGGGAAGATTTGGCATCTTTGGGTGCGAGTAAATGACCCTCTATAAGTTTAGTTTTAAGATAAGGGATTTTTGATTGATTGACAAGAACATGAGGCTTGTTTCTCTCTGGCAGCTGATCAAAGTGTAACATTGTTGCATTAGACGAACCAAATTTTCTGATGGTTGGGCAACATTCAGCTTCTGCGACAAAAGGTAATCTAGACTTTGATGACATGTTCAGGGAGGTGCCAACAACATAATTTTGTCACGACATAAGTATCCTCTTCATTGTTTCTTTTTTCCACTAGTTTTAATGATAAACAACCACTCAAACTACTGCATTCACAGTAGCTCTTGCAAAATCATTCATTGATTGCTATCTATATATCAAACACCGCTACATTATAACATTTATAGCTAAAACCATATAAACACATAAGTATATAGGTCAGGGTTTTAAAAAAACTTATGCAATCTAACTCCGTTCCACAATGAGTGAAAGATCTTTTTAATTTATACACATCAATTTACAATTATAAAGTTAAAGATACAGACATAGGAGTGATGCATTAATATTTAGTATTCATTAAATTTTACAATTGTAAAATATATATATGTTTGGTCCTTACAAAAATATCATTTTTTTACATTTAGTCTTGATAGTTTTTTTAGCTTTTGCAAATATACCACATTTTTCTTTTGGCTTTGTTGATTTGTTTTAATCCCTGCAAAATTTGTTCATATTAGAATTGACCCCTCAAATATGTATAATATTTGATTTTGGTACATCAAGATAAGGGTTAGAATGAATATTAAATGGATTAATTTTAATATAATTTGTCCTTAACATGAAATTTCATATTTAAACTTCTTTAACATGTTTACAAAAAATCATGAAAAAATTCTACTTTTAAATCAATTTTCAGGACTTTATATCTACCAGAAAAAATTAAAAGGTCAAAAATAAGAAGAATCTCAAATTATAAAGGTAGAATGTGTATTTTGTTACACAATCATTTTTTAGACTTCGCATGTGTTACATAATCAATTTTAATAATTAACCCTAATAATAATCTTAACTTTGGTCGTCTATTCAATTAAAAATAACGTTTGACATAAATATTACTGATATTATTTAATTGATACTCCCTCCGTTTTATTATAAGTGAGTCTTTTGTTTATTTCACACATATTTAGAAAAAGCGAATAAGTAAATTAAAAGATAGAGAAAAATGGTTTTGAATGTCTTGTCACTTATTGATGCATTCCTCTTTATCATAAATGCAAAGTAGAATGTCTTCAAAAAATGTTTATGTTTCTGTCATGAAAAGATAAATAGTTCTACTGTAGTACCCATCTTGACTGATTCAAGGAAGGAGAGGTTGGCATCACATCAATGTTTAGTAGGAATCCCTAGGTTAGTGAACTAACTCCAAGTTTCTTTGTTAGCCAACTTTCCCAAATATATCCACCCTTAACCTAAGCCAAGTTATAACTCTTAAAGTCCTCAAAGTGTGTATATAGTTTAACTTTAACTATCTGTTTAGAATTGTTTCAAATTACAGCAAGGTACATTCATGTAACGATTGGAGTGGGCAAATGTCGTGACCAGCCCTATTGGCTTTAGGTGATACATATGTGCATCATCGAAAAGAGTGCAGTTGAGAATAGAGTAATTTCTCCTAGCCTGGTCCTGCTTGAACGTAACATGGTGAGTTAGTTGTTGCTATGTTGTAGATGTGATGAAAGACGTCCTGGGCGCAAGTTCCAGAAGGTATGTTTTTCCTGAAAAAATGCAAAGAATAACTTATGTTTTTTTCTTTCGTTACTTGAGGACAAACAATAGTTTAAGTTTGGGGTTATGATGACAAGTCATCTTACGTTATTCTTAGCATTTTTCCTGCCTTTTTCAGTAGGTTCAACCAACAAAACCGAGGAGTATTAGAGTAATTGTCTGTGATTTCGGGACATTTGTAATGTTTTCTATATTTGATTCTGTAATCAGAGTTTTCCCGAAACATAGTAATTTTAGGGTGTTCTTGATGTAATTCACGAAGAAATACCGTTTTCCTCATTCATAATTTCTCGTTCAGAATTGGAGCAGTTCAAGAGAAAGGCGATTCTAGGAGCCAAAGAGGAGTTCTATCTTCTCCTATCTTTTCTAGCGTATGTTTTATTCTTTTTGTATCTTGTCTTTAGTTACCATGTGTAACTAAGTAGTTATAGATTAAAGTTCAAAGATGAACTCCTATTTATTTTGTTGGATAATTGTTTAATTATATGTTGTTTATTTAGTCATTTTATGTTCGCTATTTAGTTTTACTTAGGTTGTGACAGAGCCTAACATTGTTATTACTATCTGGATACTTATATCTTGATATTTATGTCCTTATATTAATAACTATTTGTCTAGGAAGTAATTAGTTAATAGCTAGCGAAAGATACCGAAAGCGAGTTAACCCTAGTAGTAAGTACTTAGGAGGTGACATTACTAATATTGAGTAAAATCTGTTGAACTTATGAGGTAACTAGTTAGAGATTAAGTAAACAAGTGGTTGCTTGAAGGAAATAAGTTGAACCTAATAGAACCATTTTCCTCAACCCTTGGTAAGGTAAACACTGATAGGCCTGCCCGTTTGTAGAACTACGGAGAGGGAGAGTGTGCGTTGAGATACCTAAGAGTCATGGATGGGCTAACCTAATGGAACTTTGTCACTTCATAGCCTTAGGAAAAACTGGAAGGCCAATTTAAGTTCATGCTTCAATTACCTTTGAGTTAACAAGACACCACACGTAAAGATCACTGTGTGACCAACAGGTGCAGTTAGCCATCGGAGGGATAAACCTATAATCAACTATGAGAGTAAGGCCCCGCACGTAAAGATCACCATGCAATCAACAAGTGCAACTTGACGACCGACTAGGTTAAAAACGTCCCACGACCTCGTCATTTAGATAGTTCACTTAGAAAAACTGGATGCGACATGTATGCTAATTCAAATAAACAGGGGGATTCGAAGAATCCTCTGACCTCTGTTGCATGGTAGAAGCAAATACATAGAAGTAAGATTTCACTTTATCAAAGAGCAAGTGAACAAGGGAATGTTGAAAGGGATACACTTTCCAATTTAAGAACTTGTAGATGTGTTGTTTACTAAGGCTGCGAAGATTGACATATTTGTCAATTTGAGAAGCATGATTGGAGTTGTGAAATTAGAGAAATTGAATTAAGGAGGATGGTGTATTTTAATTCAAGTTAGTTGCAAAATAAAGTAGTTAAAAACGGTTATTAGTTTGTTAGCTATTTTGATGGAGTTAATTAGTTTTGAATAATTACTTGTATCGGAAGTAAGTCATACAAATAGTTGTATACAAGCTTGTAACCTCATATCTTCATTTACTAATGAGAACATAGTTTCCACTTTCCAGTCACAATCTATATATCTTTCTTCTCTCAATTTTCTCTTAACTCTCTTCCAATGTTGATTGCTTGTAAAGCAAAAAAGAAATCCCTACTGCGCTAAGATATATGTCTCCTAAAGATGATTTTGTATTAAATAATTTTAGCATTTTTAAGCGAGCTTCCAAAGTTCATTGCATCATTCCCGAATGGAAATCCCAACTTGTGGTTGAGTGGTTACTTTGTATCCTACCTCTCTTTACATTGAAAAATGATTAAATAATACATTGCTTTGCATCCCATAGTGGTAGTTAATGTCCGTTTTGTAACTTGAGATTAACACTAACACAACTGGTAGTGAAATCATGACAGCAAATCCAATTTTCTTGAAGTGTAATTTAAATAATAAAATCCATGATGATCTGTAGCATGCTTATACTTAATGAAAAGCTACTCCATAATAAAACAAGAAATGTTGCGGGCTTAGTACAAATAGGAATAAAATAAGGTAAATTTTATGGTATACCAAAAAATTTGAGTGTATTGGAACACCAAATCTTTAAAATAATAGTTAAATGAGTTATTTTTTGCAGGGAAAAATTATTTTCTATCACCTATAATTATAATAACTAAATCTTATTTACCAAAAACGTCAACGCAATAAAATTTAAATTTTTTGATTTTTTATTGCTCATAATAGCGAATTTTGATTATTTTTTACAATAAAATGTAAAAAAAATTAATATGATTTTTATAAATAATGAAATGATATTTTTTCTAATGAAATGATATATTCTATACATAAATATCAACAAAATAATTCTTTTTTTTCATAAAAAATTATAGTTAATGTATAAATTTTTAAAACAAAAATAATTAAGATGTACCGTAAAAGTTTCCATAAAATAATAGGCACCAAATAAAATATTCGAGATGGGTTGGTTTTCACACGCAAAAAGTGGTATTTACATGTGCTCAACCGAGAAAAAAATAAATAAAATCATACACGTCCCAGGTAGCATCAAGGAAAACGTGGCTCAATAATAATTGGTTAATAGTTTCCTTTAAAAAAAGATTAGTTAGTATTTTATTGTTTTTAGGACAAAATAATTGACGACTAAATCAAAGACCGTGATCCTCTCTAAGACCACAACGCGTCCCTTTCTATTTTGCAGTTTGATTTAGTACCACTAGTAATACAATATTCTTCAAAAAAAATTGAGAATATAATATTCTTCATGTTTTGTCAAAAGAAATACTTTTAGTATTTTTCTTTTCTTCGATAGATACGGTTGATATATATATATATATAAGTTTTGTTAGAAGACACATTTTATGAAGGTGAATTTTAGCAAGTTATTCTATAAGCATTTGCTAAAAGACACCAACTAATATTTGTGAAGGTGTCTTTTAGCAAAGTTATAACTAAAAAGTGGAAATCACACCTTGAGAAGTGAGTTGCTAAAACACACATTCATGGGTGGCTTCTAACAAAACCATATATATATATATATATATATATATATATATATATATATATGGATTTGCTAACTTAGACCAACAAAAAACATGAAGATTCAAGTTAGCAAAAGTACATATTTTTATTGGATAAAAATAACCTTCTTCTTTATTATTTAAAACTAATAATTTGAGGGTTACATTAGTAATTTTCATTAATATTTATTCCTTAACTTGCACCAATTTGCTAACTTAGACCAACAAAAAACATGAAGGTCCAAGTTAGCAAAAGTGCACATTTTCATTGGACAAAAATAACCTTTTCTTTTTTATTTAAAATTAGTAACTTGAGGGTTACATTAGTAATTTTCATTAAAACTTATTCCTTAACTTGCACCAATTTGCTAACTTAGACCCACTTTTATTTTATAACAAACAACTAGAGTGATATTTACTAAACTATCTCTTACTTAAATTGGTTTACACTAGTGGATATTGGTTTTTTTGTCCAAATAAAAAAGTGCATTTTTGCTCACTTGGACCTTCATGTTTTTTCTTGGTCTAAGTTAGCAAATCTCATATATATAGTTTTTATTAAGGTGTATTTTAACAAAGATATAATTAAAAAGTTGTTAAATACACCTTACGGTGAGTGATGTTAAAACACACATTCTAAAAAATAAGTGGGTGTATGTTAGCAACTTCTATAAGCATTTGTTAGGATACACCTACTTATTTTTTAGAAGGTGTGATTTAGCAAGTTATAACTAAAAAGTAGTTAAATACATCTTAAGATGTAGCTTGCTAAAACACTCCCACATAATATATATATATATATATATATATATATATATATATATATATATATATATATATTCTGTCAAAATAGTTTTTCCAATAAATTATAAACAATTGATTAAAAGTTACATCAATTTGGTGAGCTATGCAGATTATTGATCGCTAGCATTACACTATTTAGCATACATTCTTTAACATGCTGATTAGATTAAAATTCCAAATTTAAATCGAGACAAGTGATTATCAACTTCTTTACATCTATCATCAAAGTATTATAGTTTTGTGTTCATAAGATTATACTATATAAGCATTGTTATTTATAGAGAGAGTTTTTATCAAGAATTTATAAAAAAATATTTTAGTCAATTAAATTTATAATTTGTTGGAAATTAAGGGAAGTAATGATGTGCTTATCAATGTCTTTACATCTATCATCAAAGTACCATAGTTTTGTGTTCATAAGATTATACTATATGAACATTGTTATTTATCTAGAGAGTTTTTATCAAGAATTTATCAAGAAAATATCTCAGCCAATTAAATTTGTTATTTGTCGGAAGTCAAGGGAGGTAATGATATGTAATTAAGAAAAGATGTTAACAACTACACTTTCTAAAAAATTTCTTATATATTTTGTCGCTGTATCTGTAACACCCCGTTTTCCCAACTTAAAAATTTCTTAAAAACATTTATCAGAGTACACAACAATAACGGGATATCACATATAACATAATCCGAAAAATAGTTAAATAATAAATTAACTAAATAACTTCAACACATTGCAGCGGAAAAATTACTTATAAATCATAAACGTTTGGCACGCAGGCCCCATAAAAATATCTCAAAAGAGTTAGTTCCATTATTTGCAAAATATCATAAAGATTCACGTAAAAGAATGAAGCATGCTTATAAAACAACCCCATCCCGTTACGTATCAGAGCGACCTAGACGACACAGTGAGGCAAGGCCACTCACGAAGCAACTGCACACTAAGCACGATCACCTGCACTTGCCCACAAGGCGGCAATTCCAGCAGAAGGGGTGAGATTTCATAACAAAATAATATTAATCAACATAATTTAGAATAATAATTAACATCAAAACATTCTTAACATTTTTGCATAATTAAATAACAGTTAGCACGTAGTCACATAATCAATCTTCATCAATAATGCATCATTTAGACACAACAATGCAACAATGCTCTTAGACTCCTTATATGCATGTGGTACCAAACTTCATCATAAGTATTAATATACTTTAAAACGTGCGGAGGACAAAGCTCCTAATAAACGTGCGGAGGACAAAGCTCCTATCATGGTGAGGACTAAGCTCAATGTATGCTAATGCATGGACTCAAATCAATCAACAACTTATCTTAATCACTTCATCATTATGCATCCAAGAAATTGGAGCTAAACAATAACTTATCATCATATATATATATATCATACGATTTCAGTTTAATAACATCAGCAACATAATTCAATCATCAAGAGCAGAATGATATCATTATATCAATTACAATTCAAAGCAACATAAACTTTATCATATTTGCATAAGGTATAATACTTTAATCCTTGCTCAATTATCATGAATATATCTTAATCACTATACAGATTACTCTCAACATTACCATTAGGTCTCACTAACCCTTAGGGATCCCTTTTCAAAGTCTTGTGCGAAACAGATCGCATTAGCTTAGGAAATATGACATTCTGTCACAGCACATTTCGCCATGGCGAGCTAAATTCCGCCTGGCGAAATTACAGGTCACAGGTATTTCGCCATGGCGAGCTAAATTCCGCCTGGCGAAATTACAGGTCACAGGTATTTCGCCATGGCGAGCTAAATTCCGCCATGGCGAAACGATGTCAGAACAGACTACGGGATTACGAACTTTTTCACCCCAAATCCTATTTTTCACCATATTAGACCCCAAATTCGACTGAAATAACAACATTAATCCTATTCTAGGTTCTGTAATCCATTCCTACATCAAATAAACAAATTTTACCGTTCAATTCATCAATTCTAGGGATTTGACCTAGTTTTCTCACTCTCCCAATTCAATCATATTACTGTTAATTGATCATCAAAACTATGCTAATTAACATTATTAAATCATTAGTCTCACCCTTACCTGGTTTAGAAGACAAAATCGCAGCACTCCTTCCTTCTCTTCTCTTTCACGCGTGCGTTTTCTTTCTTTCTGTTTCCAAAGTCTGAAAGCGTTACTGCCTTCCTAACCCTAGTTGCCTTATTTATACTGCCAACAAATCTTATCTTGTTTACTCTTTCTCCCACATAACTCTCTAAAATCCAAAACTAACCCACAACTAAATATTTTATTTTCTTTTCAAATCTTATTTTATTTAACAATAAAATAAGTCCCTTAATCTTATCCTTAAAATTATATATTATCACCAAATCATCCAAAACATATCAAAACATATCAAAACACTTATATATTATATAAATATAATATAATCACCTAAACTCGATTTAAATAAATACTAAAACGAACGTGGGCGTTACAACTCTCCCCCACTTAAAAGATTTTCGTCCTCGAAAATTACCTCAAGCAAATAACTCTGGATAAGACTCCAGCATCTTACTCTCAAGCTCCCAAGTCAAGCTTTTGCCAGTCGCTCCCGACCAAACGACTCTAACGAGGGGTATATCCTTGCCTCTCAACGTCTTCACCTTCCGATCATCAATCCTTACCGGTATAGTCTCCACCGTAAGGTTGTCTCTAACTTGCACATCATCACTTTGGATCACATGAGATGGATCCGGAACATACTTCCGAAGTTGCGATACGTGGAAAACATCATGCAAATTCGAAAGATGCGGTGGTAACCCAACTCTGTATGCCACCGTTCCAACCCTCTCTGATATCTGATACGGGCCAATAAATCTCGGAGTCAACTTCTTTGACTTCAAAGCACGTCCAACACCAGTCATAGGTGTGACCCTCAAAAACACGTGGTCACCTTCCTGAAACTCAAGATCTTTCCTTCGCTTATCATGGTAACTCTTCTGTCGACTCTGCGACGCTTTCATTTTCTCTTGAATCATCTTAACCTTCTCAGTAGTTTGCTGAACAATCTCTGGCCCTAAAACCACTCTTTCACCTGACTCAAACCAACACAACGGAGTTCTGCATCTCCGACCATATAAAGCTTCAAAAGGTGCCATCCCAATACTAGAATGATGACTATTATTGTATGTGAACTCGATTAAGGGAAGATGACTATCCCAAGTTCCTCCTTGCTCAAGAACACAAACTCTCAACAAATCTTCCAGCGACTGAATTGTCCTCTCCGACTGACCATCTGTCTGCGGATGATACGCCGAACTCAATCTCAACTTAGAACCCAAAGCCTCTTGCAAACTTTTCCAAAATCTAGAAGTAAATCTTGGATCTCTATCTGATACTATGCTCGAAGGAACACCATGCAATCTCACAATCTCCTTGATATAAATCTCTGCCAACTGGGCAACAGGAAAACTAATATTAATCGGTAGAAAATGAGCCGACTTCGTCAATCTGTCAACTATCACCCAAATGGAGTCATTCCCTCTCAGAGTATTCGGCAAACTAGTCACGAAATCCATGGATATACTATCCCATTTCCACTCTGGCACATCTAAAGGTACCATCATGCCAGCCGGTTTCTGATGCTCAATCTTTGACTTCTGACACACTAAACAGGAATACACAAACTGTGCCACATCTCGCTTCAATCCAGACCACCAAAACAACTTCTTCAAATCATGATACATCTTCGTAGCTCCTGGATGAATACTCAAACTACTTCTGTGACTCTCTTCAAGAATCATCTTCTTAATCTCTTCATTGTCGGGAATGCAAATCCTACCTCGGAATCTCAACACTCCTTGATCATCGACTTGAAAATCACTATCTTCAGTCTGATTACTAGCAACTAATAAGTCCACAAACTTAACATCTTCTTTCTGCGCCTCTTTGATACTCATCAAGAAGTCACTATCAATCTTCAGCATCCCTAGCTTCACACTCTGAGGCGTCCTTTCACAAACCAAACTCAAATCCCTAAATTGCTCAAGTAATTCGAACTCCTTAACCATCATAGCAGACATATGCAAAGTCTTCCTACTCAAGGCATCTGCTACTACATTCGCTTTACCCGAATGATAATTCAACCCAAAGTCGAAGTCCTTCAAAAGTTCTAACCATCTTCTCTGCCTCATATTCAATTCCTTCTGATCGAAAAGATACTTCAAGCTCTTGTGATCACTAAACACTTCGAATCTCGCACCATATAAGTAGTGTCTCCACATCTTCAATACAAAAACCACAGCTGCTAATTCTAAATCATGCGTCGGGTAATTCTTCTCATGAATCCTCAACTGTCTTGAAGCGTAAGCTACCACCTTACCTTCCTGCATAAGCACACCTCCTAAACCCAACTTGGACGCATCACAATACACTACAAATGGCGCATCAGACTTCGGCAAAATCAAAACTGGAGCAGTCGTCAAACGCTTCTTCAACTCGTTGAAACTGTTCTCACAATGAACATCCCAAACAAAAGCTCTACCTTTACAAGTCAACTGGGTCAACGGAAGAGCTAACTTGGAGAATCCTTCAATAAACCTTCTATAATACCCGGCTAAACCCAAAAAGCTCCTGATCTCAGTAACTGACTTCGGAGTCTCCCATTGCGATACGGCTTCAATCTTAGACGGGTCTACTGCAATACCATCTCCAGAAATAACATGACCAAGAAAACTCACTTCTCTCAACCAGAACTCACACTTAGACAATTTGGCATAAAGTTTCTTCTCTTTCAACACTTGCAAAACAATCTTCAGATGTTCAGCATGCTCTTCCTCAGTCTTGGAGTAAATCAGAATATCATCAATAAATACAACTACGAACTGATCCAAAAATGCATGGAAGATGCGATTCATGTACTCCATAAATACTCCCGGTGCATTAGTAACTCCAAAAGGCATAACCTTGTACTCATAATGGCCATAACGCGTTCTGAAAGCTGTCTTCTGCATATCCTCATCCTTTACTTTAATCTAATGATAACCCGATCTCAAGTCAATCTTGCTGAAAACACGTGCACCCACTAACTGATCCATCAAATCATCAATCCTCGGAAGTGGATACCTATTCTTGATAGTTACCTTGTTCAACTGCCGATAATCAATACATAGCCTCATACTACCATCCTTCTTCTTTACTAGCAACACTGGCGCTCCCCAAGGTGAAACACTTGGTCTAACAAATTTCTTTTCGAGCAAATCTTCCAACTGTTTCTTCAACTCAGCTAATTCGAAAGCAGACATACGATAAGGTGCCATCGACACCGGCTTCGTTCCAGGAATAAGATCAATAGAAAACTCGACTTCCCTTTCTGGAGGCACATTAGGAATTTCATCTGGAAAAACTTCAGGAAAGTCGCATACCACTTGTAATTTATCGATTACCGCTTGATTCTCTAAAGATAAAGAAGCCATCAACGAAAACATCAACATACCATCACGTTCTAGTTGCTTCATCTGCTTAGTAGATAAAAACTCAGCACCACTTTCCTCTTCAGCGGACGAGAAATGCACCGTCTTGCGAAAGCAATTGATAAGAACGTGGTTGTACTCTAACCAATTCATACCCAGAATCACGTCCATACCGCTCAAAGGTAGACAAACTAAATCCATCTCAAAATCGCGACCAAACATAGACAAAGGACAATTCAAACATACGAGAGAAGTAGTCACCGAACCCTTAGCTGGAGTTTCGACAAATCATTCACTACCTTGTAGTGAGCCTTGGTATCTTCCTCGTATATCCTGCAGCTGTTCACCAAATCCGGAAACACTCTAATCTGTTGATACCCAATAGCCCTCTTAATATCAACCCTCAAACCGTTCTCGAACTTTACACACTTCGAAAACTCAGCAGTCTCGGCAGCATAGTGCGGGTAGAACTTTGCCAACTCCACGAACTTGGCAGCATACTCAGTCACTAACATATTTCCTTGCTTCAGCTCAAGGAATTCGATCTCTTTCTTCCCGCGAACATCTTCCGGAAAGTATCTCCTCAGGAACTCTCTCCTGAAAACAGCCCAAGTCACAACAGCTCCATCTTGCTCGAGGCTAGGTAACAAGCTAACCCACCAATCATCAGCTTCCTCTGACAACTGATGTGTACCAAAGCGCACTTGTTGAACTTCAGTACACTGCATCACTCTGAAGATCCTCTCTATCTCCTTAAGCCACGTCTGCGCTCCGTCGGGGTCATACCTTCCCTTGAACGTTGGAGGATGATTCCTCATGAAAGTCTCCAACATCCTCGTCTCAGCATTCACACCAGCATTTGCATTAGGTTGTCCCACAGCTTGGGCAACAGCTTGAAGAGCAGCAGCTAACGCGGTATCGTTCCTCCCAGCCATTCTGATATTCTCCAACAAGCAATAACAACAACTTAAGATTAGTAATACAAATATTACTAAGACTCAACAAGACTCTCTAATTGGCCGGACAGACCGACTTGCTCTGATACCAATTGTAACACCCCGTTTTCCCAACTTAAAAATTTCTTAAAAACATTTATCAGAGTACACAACAATAACGGGATATCACATATAACATAATCCGAAAAATAGTTAAATAATAAATTAACTAAATAACTTCAACACATTGCAGCGGAAAAATTACTTATAAATCATAAACGTTTGGCACGCAGGCCCCATAAAAATATCTCAAAAGAGTTAGTTCCATTATTTGCAAAATATCATAAAGATTCACGTAAAAGAATGAAGCATGCTTATAAAACAACCCCATCCCGTTACGTATCAGAGCGACCTAGACGACACAGTGAGGCAAGGCCACTCACGAAGCAACTGCACACTAAGCACGATCACCTGCACTTGCCCACAAGGCGGCAATTCCAGCAGAAGGGGTGAGATTTCATAACAAAATAATATTAATCAACATAATTTAGAATAATAATTAACATCAAAACATTCTTAACATTTTTGCATAATTAAATAACAGTTAGCACGTAGTCACATAATCAATCTTCATCAATAATGCATCATTTAGACACAACAATGCAACAATGCTCTTAGACTCCTTATATGCATGTGGTACCAAACTTCATCATAAGTATTAATATACTTTAAAACATGCGGAGGACAAAGCTCCTAATAAACGTGCGGAGGACAAAGCTCCTATCATGGTGAGGACTAAGCTCAATGTATGCTAATGCATGGACTCAAATCAATCAACAACTTATCTTAATCACTTCATCATTATGCATCCAAGAAATTGGAGCTAAACAATAACTTATCATCATATATATATATATATCATACGATTTCAGTTTAATAACATCAGCAGCATAATTCAATCATCAAGAGCAGAATGATATCATTATATCAATTACAATTCAAAGCAACATAAACTTTATCATATTTGCATAAGGTATAATACTTTAATCCTTGCTCAATTATCATGAATATATCTTAATCACTATACAGATTACTCTCAACATTACCATTAGGTCTCACTAACCCTTAGGGATCCCCTTTCAAAGTCTTGTGCGAAACAGATCGCATTAGCTTAGGAAATATGACATTCTGTCACAGCACATTTCGCCATGGCGAGCTAAATTCCGCCTGGCGAAATTACAAGTCACAGGTATTTCGCCATGGCGAGCTAAATTCCGCCTGGCGAAATTACAGGTCACAGGTATTTCGCCATGGCGAGCTAAATTCCGCCATGGCGAAACGATGTCAGAACAGACTACGGGATTACGAACTTTTTCACCCCAAATCCTATTTTTCACCATATTAGACCCCAAATTCGACTGAAATAACAACATTAATCCTATTCTAGGTTCTGTAATCCATTCCTACATCAAATAAACAAATTTTACCGTTCAATTCATCAATTCTAGGGATTTGACCTAGTTTTCTCACTCTCCCAATTCAATCCTATTACTGTTAATTGATCATCAAAACTATGCTAATTAACATTATTAAATCATTAGTCTCACCCTTACCTGGTTTAGAAGACAAAATCGCAGCACTCCTTCCTTCTCTTCTCTTTCATGCGTGCGTTTTCTTTCTTTCTGTTTCCAAAGTCTGAAAGCGTTACTGCCTTCCTAACCCTAGTTGCCTTATTTATACTGCCAACAAATCTTATCTTATTTACTCTTTCTCCCACATAACTCTCTAAAATCCAAAACTAACCCACAACTAAATATTTTATTTTCTTTTCAAATCTTATTTTATTTAACAATAAAATAAGTCCCTTAATCTTATCCTTAAAATTATATATTATCACCAAATCATCCAAAACATATCAAAACATATCAAAACATATCAAAACACTTATATATTATATAAATATAATATAATCACCTAAACTCGATTTAAATAAATACTAAAACGAACGTGGGCGTTACAGTATCTATCATTTTCCTATATTATATAAGACATACTCAATTAAAAAATAAAAATAAAAGGCCAAACTTCAAGTTTGGAATACAAGAAAATGAAATCCATTGGTGATTTAGTTGTGATATTTAAATGAGTGATACAATAGAGTATAGACGCTTCTTCCCTAAAAAAAAAGAGTATAGACGCTTCTCTTATTTATTCAAAGATGGACCATGTGATTCTCAAAATATATATAAAAAATAATAATATGAAGACCCTACCATACATGTCACCATTCACGCAGGCAGCAATTTTACGAACTTTTTTTTTTTTAAGGAATCTTACGAACTTATAACCAAACTTTTAAGTCCTAATTAATAGCATAGAATATTACATAACTATGTTATGGATTACTCCGTTGGTCCCATAACAATATGAAAGTTGATGGGAAGGATGCAAATACTTTGACATTGTCCCACAATTTCAGAAATCTGGAGGCAGACAGAGGTTTGGTGAGGCATCAGCAATGTGATCCATAAGAGGCTTTAGAAATCCCCTTCATAAATGATGAAAAAATATCAAAAATTCTGACTTTCTAACAAATTGAGCTACCCTTCATATGAATTTGAACACAAGATCTCCAATTCATTTTTCCTTTAACTCAAAACAATTGAATTACCCAAAGAAGTCGGATGATATATACATATGGGTATAAGTCTCATACCCAAATTCTATCCATTGTCATTTTTTAGTCTTTTTTTTTCCCTTCAAACGGTAGGTAAAATGTTTTTTCAAACGAGAATAGAAATGAATAGAATAGTATCATACACAAACCCTACCTATTGTCATTTCTATATCTAGAAATACCATTTGGTTAATGTTTTAAGCTAAACAATGGCAATTTTGAAAAAGAAATATTGTTAGATATTGTATCGAGGAGCAGCCGCGCGCTGAGATGTAAGTTGGGGTACCTGCAAACACACTCAAGTATATACAAGAGAAAAAAGTGTAAAGTATTACATGGTTAGAAGTTGTGCAGTCTAAGTGTAAAAATCATCGATCGTTATTATGTTTTTATGATAAGAAGCGTTACAAAATTGTAAGGATCCTAAGCTTCATGATCGTGGACGACCCTAGGCTAGTGAAGGGCGACCAAATTGTAGCTTTGATGTGTTTGAGCCTTTTATGCAATGAGACCTTTTCTCATTATGTTATGCTCATGCTAGAGCGCTTTGAACATTGTATGAACTAGTACATGATCTATGTGCATTCACACACGTCCGTTATGTATTTTATATGTTTATATGTTTATATCTACAAATACAAATTTTTATGGTATGTTGATTTGTAATTGATATCGAAAGTTCACAATGGAGTATTTCTATAAACCTACTTGGGTTGACCTAGTTTTACTGACTTGGGACCTTGAAGTGTGTTCCTCTCCAAGTGATCATGTTCGGTTCCCTCGATGTCAATTTTAATAGGCTAGTCCATACAGTGTTTTGCTTTGTCTTTAACTGGACCCCTCATATATGGACGTTGACATTGGATCCATCATATTAGTCGATTATTGGACCACATACCGAGTTTTCAAAAACTAAATTGTAGTATTTCTACAAAATATTTATTATTTATATATGAAAAAATATGTTAGTATTTACACGGCGTCCGTTGCGGATTTTATGTGCTTATATGTAGAATCAATTTTTTATGTTTGATATGATAAAATTTTACACTCATAAAATTTTGAAAACTCGTGAGTATTCTCAAAATATTAATGTGGTATTTCTATACAATATTTCGACAAAATTACTCTTGTTGTCTCTTAACATAATTTCAGGTAATGGTTTTGTACTTTATCTTTTCCAAGTCATTTTGGTCCTTTTAGTCCATTTACATGTGGATTTTTACGTCATATAATACACCATTAGCCTCTAATAGATAGAATTCAGGATCTTGGGTTGGTATAGGGAAAATATTCACGTGACATTGAATTTTGATGATATTGATGATTTTAATGTATTTAATTGACATATATAAATTATTAAAATAAATTATTTTTATGAAAAAAAAATGATTTGAAAAATAAAGACAAAGTCATCAAATTCAAAATCATTCAGTGAATCGCTTGATACAAACTTATATATAGTACATTAGAAATCAAATTGTCAAAACATATCTAAGTGGTTATTAGTAATTCAATTTTTGTTAAAAAAAAAGTACATTATAAATAAAATAAAAAAATGAGAGTGAGACTGGTAAAAAAAATAAGGGTCATGTTAACCAGTGCCCCAGAGGAAATCAAAAAAGGAAAATTTTAAATTAAAAGAAATATTTTTTAAACTTTTAATGAGTTGATCGTACAAGTTCCGATGTGATATTACTATATTTGCTTTGTTAACCGGTGTCCGGGTACACTGATTAACATTATCCAAAAAATAATACTAATAAATGCTTTAAGAGATACTTAAAAAGAAAATTTATTATAAAAACACAAGTGAAACATATGTTAAAGTTAAGATTTAATATGTTTTTAATCCCCTATAAAATTACAAGTTTTTAAATTTAATCTCTACAAAAAATTTATTCGCTTTTGATCCTTATTTGTATTTTATAGGGACTATTCTTGAGGATTAATGTATCCATTTTTTGTAAACTTTTTTTTTATAAATAAAGACTATTCTTACAAACATACAATATTATAAAAGACTAAAATTATCATTAATATTTTATAGAAACTAAACTTAAAAAATCATAATTTTATAAGAATTAAAAACATATTTAAACTTAAACCTTAAAGTGATAATCACATTATTTTCTATAGAAAATTGTTAACCCTTTAAGTACTTGTTACTAGAAGTTTTTCTAAAAAAGAAAGCTTGGACCACTGAAAGCCAACGTAGTGGTCAAACATTACGCGATTATCTGAGACGCGCTTGCTTTCTCTTCTAACACGGATGTCCACAACGACCACAACACAACACAAGCCGCGGCAGTTATTTTGAGCTGCTGACCTTCCATTTTATTGCTCTTTAATTCGATAGATATTTTGTTGTCCTTGTTTGTTCACCGTCCATATTTTTACACTAACATGGCAACATTCGTTTCAAATTGTCGTGAATTATATTGTTTGTTGAAGTGTAACATGAGATTTTACTATTTTTGTCTCTATGTTATATGTATACTTCTGGTCATTATTATAAGAAAAAAAAAATTTAATTTTTAAATTCATTTAATAATGTATATAGTCTAATATAAAGATGATAACTAGATTGTTCATTCTTAAAAATGAAAAACTACATTATTCATTTTCTTTATTAAGTCAAGAGATAGGTGAGAAACATATTTCCTATTTCTTTGGTAGTTTGTGGCACCTTGTTTATCAGTGGATCGGTATCATCTTCATTCCTCCTCATTCCGTCAGAGAACATCTTCATCAATTCGATCATTTGGCGGGATTACCGCGGTCAACTCATTCTTTTCTTCAGGTGATCTGGCACGTCGGCTGCTGAGTTGTTTGGAAGGAACGAAATAGCATAATTTTTTCCCACACTACTCAGGATTTGGAGCATTTATTGGATAGCGTTAAGTTTATGTCTTTTGCTTGGTTGAAAGCTAAAATGCTTACCTTCGCCTTGAGTTATACTAACCGGTGGCGACACCCATTGCTATGTATGGGTGTCACGTAATAGCTTTCTTCTTTTTAGTGTTTGGGATTCTTTTTTGTTTGCTTTTGGCACCGGACATCATCTTTGTAACTTGATTGAGTGATTCTCTTGTACACACCTTGTGCGAGGAGTATCACTTTTGATGATTTAATTTCATTTTGATTTCTTCAAAAAAAAAAAACATTTCCTATATTTTGTTGTCTCAAATTATTTTACAAAAGGAGTATGATACCAGAAGACTTTTTCAAATTCTTAAAAAAAAGTTAAACTTAATATATCATTTTTTGACTGGTTTCACGTTTATATATCATAAAAACAATGGAGATTATCCTTTTCAAACTGATTTAATAAGCAATAAAACGACAAATGTTATAACTATTTGGTATTTGAGGGACGATAAAACTGTCCAATCTGAATTTACTCTTAATGACCCCTTTAAACTTAAAAGTAAAGGTGATAATCCAGTTTTAGCCTCTCCTTTCAAAACTAAACTTGAAAATGAACTTATAAACTCAAGTGATATTAAAAACCTTATTGAACAGTCGAATTATACAAATAAATATCTTCAAGCTTTAAGGAAGGAAAGAATTAAATAACAAACTCATCAAACGAGACCTCAGCATCCTCTTCTATCATGATAGAGAAATCTTTATTTAAACCTTTTAAATTGTCTAAACAAATAAAAAAAGAGTTGCAAGACTCTAACCAAAAACTAAAACTAAAGGAAGAAGTTAAAAATGAACTTCTTGACATGGTTAATGACAAATTAAAACTTTGTCATACGATTATACTTGATAGTCCTCAAACACCTTAAACATCACTTACAAAATCAATCATTATGATAGGATAGCAATCTTTTTCCGATAAAGATGGAAATTCTAAGATAAACATCAATCATGTCATTACCGGCCCTAAGCTTAACTAAAAAAAACAAACCAAACTCTATTACCCTAGGGCAACTGCTCCCGACCTTCTCTTAGAAGAAAATGATTCCAATTTCAAAAGTTTCAGTGCAAACAATATTTACGAATGAAACATAGATGAGAAAAATAAGTATTCAATCACCAAAATATAACTATGGTAGCTATGGCCTATGAAACTTCTAATAATTACCCGAAAACAATTATTGTTGAAATCTTAATTGCAGACTTTTCTGGACAGTTAAAAGGTTGGTGGGATAATTACCTCACTAAAAGTGAAAAATCTGCAATTCTTACTGCAATTAAAACATATTCAGACGGTAATCCGATTCTTAATGGCAGTGAAACTATCCCTGATGTTGTTAACTCTTTAATCTTTACTGTAGCCCAATTGATTTGGTATAAGTCAATTGACTTATACCTGGTGTCAACAAATTCTGTCTCAATCTACAATTATACTTCCTCCGATCTTTTTTATAAAAAATCAAAAGTGTCAATATTTTTGGTTCTTTTTTTTATCAAAAACATTGACAAACTTTCAAATGTGTTATAAGCTAATTTCATTTGTGCCCTTATTTATTGCGAGAGACAATATTAAAAGTATGTTAGTTATTGGAATTAAGTGTAATTAATATAGGAGTATCAAGTTCACATTTCCCAGGTCAATTGACTTGAGAATAATACAACTATAGCTAGTGTATGATCATAAAAACCACTTCCTCCGTTTGAAAATGAATGTCGTTTAAGATTTTTATACAAATATTATGAAACGCATTAATTAAAAGAAATAGATATGTTATTTTACCAAATTATCCTAATCAACAATTGATTTATTTTTCATTAAAGAAAAAATAATACTTTGTAAGTAGTGTATATAATATTAATTGAATGGTACAATTGAAAATAAAAAGTTTTTATTGCATTGAAAATTAAAAGTGATATTCATTTTGAAATATATTTTTTTGGCTAAAACGACACTCATTTTAAAACGGAGGAAGTAATTAAGAATACATTGAAATATTATGATTCATTGTTCAATTATGAATGAGATATTAAATAATTAGACTAATTTTAGTTTGGTAAGATGAGTATTTTCTTTTACATAGAAATGGGGGCATTCATTTGTTTTAACACCATTATATACTAATTTGAAATTAAGTGTAGGCACATGCCCACACACAGATGTAAGTGGTCAGTCACTGGGTTAACTATGTGTGTAACCTTGGGGATTGAATGATAGGATAAAAGTAGGCTCTGATAACTCGAAATTATATCAGTTCCATCGACTTTTTTAATTACCACTTTTTATAGAGGTTAGGATGTTTCAGGTTTGAACTTCTTCCATCATTACTCTTTTCTTCAAACAAACATAGTACATCACCAAATTCTAGGTTGGTCCTACACAAGTTATTTAAAGAAACTTAGTACGAGTTTTACCGTTGGATTCAGTAAATCAAAGTAAGCACCACATAAGTTGTTTGTTTCTTAAAAGATAATTCTAATAAAGATGAAGGGGGTTTTAAGGATTCCCTAATCGTCGTTAATAATCTGAATCACAAAACTTAATCTTGCATTGGGTAGGACAATTAAACCCTGCAATTCTTTTCACTTTTATTTACTTTCATCTTTTGAAATAAGTTTTATTAATTACTAAGTTGAACGACAATCCCTGTGGAGAACGGTAAACTAACTACTTTATTATTTGTTACGATTTGGTGCACTTGTCAATTTCTAGAAATATTAACAATATAAATAGTTTTATTTATTTATTTATTTTTGTTAAAAGGTTAAATTTAAAGAGAAAAAAATATGAAAAAGGGCTACAATCATAAAAAGGAATTCTCTTGCTCAAAAAAATAAAATAAAAAGGAATTCTCGTTGAATTTGTTGAAAGGACGTCCTTAAGTATCGGAAGAGGAGAAGCGGGACTCAAGAGACAACGGAAAGAGACAATTCTCACACAATAAGTCTTTGATGTCTTGAATCAACACAACATGATTGTCAAACTTGTTAATTGGAGCCTATATAAGCTCCAAACAAAGTGAAGAATCAGTGTAACAGACTGAATAATAGAGGCACATGTCCTTATCAAGACTTAGCCCTTGATGAATATCGTACATTTATGCTTGTAGGATGTCAGTTGGACCCAAATTGAAACTAGAAAATCCAACATACCAAGCACCATTAGAGTTTTGAATGAGACCACCAAATCCAGTTCGAGAAGGATTGCTATAACAGCTTCCGTAAAAGTTGATGATGGGACCGGAGAGTTTAAAAAGTTCCACTTAATGTTCATTCCTTAAAAAAAACCTATTGTTAGGCGTGTGAAAACAAGAAAAGATCATATCCACCATGGATCAAGCTGTCGCACTAAGATGGAAAATGGGCATGATTTCTTTACCGAGGCACAAAGAGTTTTCTAATCCTCTAACATATCATTCGAGAAGGATTGCTATAACAGCTTCCGTAAAAGTTGATGATGGGACCAGAGAGTTTAAAAAGTTCCACTTAATGTTCATTCCTTAAAAAAAAACCTATTGTTAGGCGTGTGAAAACAAGAAAAGATCATATCCACCATGGATCAAGCTGTCGAACTAAGATGGAAAATGGGCATGATTTCTTTACCGAGGCACAAGAGTTTTCTAATCCTCTAAGATATCGGTGGTGAACAGACCAGAACGGGTGTTAGCAATGCCATCTTTGAGCCATTTGATACGGTATTGAGTTGCAAAAAAAAAATAAAAAATCGGGGGTGAAGAATCCAAGGTTTAACCATAGGTTTCCATAGTGGATGCAATCTCAAACATAGTCGAAGAATGACTCATCTTCCAAACTACAACGAGTGCACAAGGAGGAGGTGCTCATAGTACGATGATGTACCAATGATAAAGTTCGGATGCGAGCCAAAAGAGAAATTTGATTTTTCTTTTAGAAGATGAAAAATACCAAGTTCGGATGCGAGCCAAAAGAGATATTTGATTTTTTTCGAGAAGTTGATGCTTCCAAATCCAATACCAAAATTGAGTATCGACATTATGTACAACTCTGATGCTCTTCTTTTCCTTAAGAAGCCGCAAGTATGTGATACTCTTCTTTTTCTTAAGAAGCCACAAGTATCCACTCTTAGTAATGTAATTATCATTAATGTGCTCTGATCAAAACAAACATAGGGTTGGGATTGAAATGTTTGATGTTAATCTTAGTGAGTTTTATTTTAATTAAAAATCTTAATGATGACATTTTGATTAAATACTTTATTTGATTTTTTTTTTTTACAGAAATGATGATTTAGTTTTAAATATTGAAAAAAAGAAAGTAAGAGATTTAGTAAAAGAAAGATTTTTTTTAGTAAAGGAATTAGTTGAGAGATTTTGTTTTTGTAGATTAGAATGAACTCATGAAGTAAAAAAGCCGTCATTTTCCAGTCAAAAACTAAAAAAAAAAAAGAAGCCGTCATTTTCCGGCCTATACGTGCAATTTAATCGGTGTGCCCTTTTTCCTCGAAACCTCACTCACACTCTTTCCCTAAACTCAACCCATTTCACTTCAAATAAAACCGCAACACATGCACCTCACTCATTAGTCATTAGCCTTATCCCCCTCTCTCTCCAACAAATTCTATTTTTAACAAACTCCCACTCCCTCCGCCGCAACCAAACACCATTTCACTCTCATTTCTATTCTTACTCCATGGAATGATACAACACCTCTCACCACCCACAAACAATATGAATAACATCTGGGACGACAACTCCTCCGTCATGGAAGCTTTCATGACCACCTCCGACCTCTCTAGTTTCTGGCTTCCAACACCACATTCAGCAACTTCAACCACTGCACCACCAGTGCCTCCTCCACCACAACACTCTTTGTTCAATCAAGAGACTCTCCAACACCGTCTTCAAGCTCTTATCGAAGGAGCCAAAGAAAGCTGGACCTACGCGATTTTCTGGCAATCCTCTTACGATTACACCATGGCTACACCGTTACTCGGCTGGGGTGATGGATATTACAAAGGGGAGGATGACAAAGGAAAAATGAAACGAGTTACACCTCCTGAAGAACAAGCTCATCGTAGAAAGATTCTCCGTGAGCTTAATACGTTGATTTCTGGTGGTTCGTCTGTCTCAGATGATGCCGTTGAGGAAGATGTCACCGACACTGAGTGGTTTTTTCTCACGTCGATGACTCAATCCTTTGTCAACGGCACCGGATCACTGAGTCAGGCTTATTTCAATTCAACCCCGGTGTGGATCACCGGGGCTGAGAGGCTTTCCAATTCTGTCTGTGAACGGGCCCGTGAAGCACGGGTCCATGGTTTTCAGACGTTGGTATGTATACCAACAACCTCTTCAAGCGGGGTGGTTGAGCTTGCTTCTACGGAAATGATTCCATACAACGCTGATCTAATGGAGAAGATTCGTGTTTTGTTTAATTTCAACAATCCTGAAACAGGTTCGTGGCCGTTGAATTCCATCACAACGAGCGAGAACGATCCTTCTTCGGTCTGGCTCAACGATATCTCCGCCTCGGGAGGTATTGAAATTCGAGATACCACTGTTAACACCGCCACCGTACCTGCCATGAACGCAACCATCTCTGCAAATGCAACAATCGGTAAAACATTACCGTTTGAAACAAATGGTTCAACCAGTACTCTAACGGAAACACCAACTGCAGTTAACTTTGCTCAGCGCCAGAATCAGAACAACCAGAACCAGAGTTTTTTTCTGAAGGAACTGAATTTTTCTGGTTCGATGAAACCAGAATCTGGCGAGATTCTGAGTTTCGGTGAAAGTAAAAAAAGTTCTTATATCACCGGAAATGGAACTTTCTTTTCTGGTCAGTCACAGTTTGTCGCTGCCGGTGAAGAAAATAGAAAAAGAAAGTCTCCTGTATCCAGAAGCAGCATTGACGATGGAATGCTTTCGTTTACTTCCGGTGTAGTCTTACCGTCTTCAAATATGAAATCCAGCAGCAGAGGTGGAGGTGGAGGCGGAGATTCTGATCATTCAGATCTAGATGTTTCTGCTGTGAAGGAAGGCGAGGGCAGCAGAGTGGTAGAGCCAGGGAAGCGACCGAAGAAACGAGGTAGAAAACCGGCAAATGGAAGAGAAGAACCATTGAATCATGTCGAAGCAGAGAGACAAAGAAGAGAAAAGCTTAACCAGAAATTCTACGCTCTACGTGCTGTGGTTCCAAATGTTTCTAAAATGGACAAAGCATCGCTTCTGGGCGACGCTATTTCTTACATAAACGAATTGAAATCGAAGCTACAAGGGCTGGAATTGTCAAAAGGTGAATTGGAGAAACAATTGGGTGCAACAAAGAAGGAATTAGAACTTGTTGCAAGCAAAAATCAAAATCAAAATCAAAATCCAATTCCATTAGATAAAGAAAAGGAGAAAACAACAAGCTCAACAAGCTCTTCTAAGTTAATTGACTTGGATATTGATGTGAAGATTATGGGTTGGGATGCTATGATTAGGATTCAATGCAGTAAGAAGAATCATCCTGCGGCGAAGTTGATGGCGGCGTTGAAAGAATTAGACCTTGATGTGAATCATGCTAGTGTGTCTGTTGTGAATGATTTGATGATTCAACAAGCTTCGGTTAACATGGGAAGTCGATTTTACACACAAGAACAGCTTTTGTCTCTTCTTTCTTCCAAAATTGGTGATGCACAAGGAGATTAAATTTTCTGGAATTTTTATTATGTTCCTTTTTCTTAGTTATATTTTTAGCTAGTACTAGTACTTTTTGTTAGCTTATTTTAGATTTTTGAGTTATTTTTATTGGCTATGTAAGATGGAGTTGTAGAATTAGGGAACATCTTTTATTCATGTCCGTGGGAGAAAGAAATGTAGTAACTAAAGTGAACTATTTTTGTTTTAACATTATTATCTGTGTTGAGTGAGTGTATATATATGTTTCTCAATTATCATAATGTGAATTCAACTTGAAATTTTTTCTTAGTCATTATTGCTATGATAATTAACTATTAAGGTTATGAGTTCTTCATCTCTTTCCAAGTCAGTTTTGTGATACCATGTGTGTGATTCATATGTGATATTGGTTTGTTTGAGGATGCTGCTTCTTGGGGGTGTATGTTATGTGATGAAAATAGAAGTGAGCAATTTTTGGCCTGAAATTTCTGATCTGAGTTTCCCATGTATTTTGATTGTTTGATCTATTGTTGGAAGAGTTTGAATCTTTGTGTGGTTTTGATTGTGTAAAGGAATAGAAACAAAACAAACAATGAGGCGAGGAAAACGTGCTTAGGAAAAAATTGATTTTTGATTAGAATAATATATCACTGTCTTGGATAAGGACATAAACCCTGCTGTTCATAGACAAGTGGGTGGGTTCAATATTAGGCATGTGAAAAATACACACCCCAACAAAGTTTATGGTCCCTACTTAGTGTTGGTAGTTCATTTCATTTAATTAATATATTGAATGTTTACATCTTTGCTACATTTTTTATGGTTTTGGGGTACTCTAGTAGACCTCTAGTTTGTTTTTTCCCCACAAAGTTAAAGCCAATTTCCTGTTCAAGGATAATGCCATCTATAGGTTTGACCCTACCAACTTGCCAATGAAAATATACTCCGACATGCATGGTAGTATTTTAGGGGGGAAATAGAAGGTTTTCAGTTATCCTTGACACAAAGTAACCCTATTTAGCTGTGTTCAGTGTACTGTATAATAGCATCTCAAATGATGAACTTTATCCATTGTTATTCTGTGGTTCTTATTATGTCAAACTATCTTAAACTAACTCATCTATTTTTTATTTTAATGGTAAACTCTAAAATATTCATATTAAGTCCCACAAATAACCTAACTTTTACACCACTGGCTGGGGGACCATTACAAAGCACAACTTGAATATGTTAAGAAAGATCGATAACCATTGATAAGTTTAACTCAAAAGATAAACGGGTGTCGTGATATTTGATATGTTGGAGTATATATTTGAATTCACAATTCTCGACTTCTCTGTGACCGGTGTGTATGGAGTCTTTGAAAAAACAAAAATCAGAACACCAATACAAAAGGAGCGACTTTAAACATGGAGAAATGTTAACTGTCTCAATCATATACCAATAATGCAGCTATCAGCAATAATTTGACAATAAAGATGTAAGTGGATATGAGGAAGCTAGGAAAAGATACATACCCATGTGTTTTCCTCTAAAAGTTATTTACATATTGGTTATGTTAAAGGCCAATGACTTTACTTTCAGTAACTCTTTCAAGATTTACATTCATTGAATCACTTCTCTTTAGTTTTTTCTCTTTGAATCACCAATCAACCAACAACTGATAACCATTTTTAGCAGCTCTACACATAAGAGCATGGGACATCACATATTATCTATAACATTTGCCCCATATTTTATAATAATCACTAGCTATAATATAAAACCCATTTCAAACATTAATTAAGAGAGAATCTTAATTTAGATCCATCTGGTTGGTAAGGATTTAGTTCAGATCCTACAAAGACCTGAATCTGAATTCATCTTTCAATGTGAATTGATAAAATGTAATAAATTTCCAATACATATTTCTATTAATGGAATTTTTAACATGTGTTTTAAGGATACAGGTTAATATTTTCCTATATCTAAATTACATAATATTTAAATTAACAAATCAATTGTTCTAAGGGATTGTACTATGGTGAAATACAATTATTTGTACCATGCTACCCACCATTAATTGATCTATATCTATTATAGACAAATTTAACATTGGTGCATTAAATAAAAGGATTCAAAACTTCAAAAATGAGGTGCTATATAGTACGTAATGTAGGACTATTTGAAACAAACACGGAATCTGGAGCTACCTTTTTAAGTTGTTTTTAAGTTGGAGTCCTCCTTTTGCCAACAACTTATGCCGAGTCATAAATGGTATTTTCTCAATTGCATGACTTTGCTAATTAAATAGTTGCATAATGGTTCGTTGGGTATTTTAGAATGTTTGTATGCGTAGTGAATCTATTCATTCAGTCAAAAACAACAATAGTATGAATCCATGTGAATAATGTCGATGACCTTAATTGCTTTTGTCCAGTCTAGTCTTGTCCATTTCCTTTTCTACATGGTGATTAGTAGATGGTGTATAATACATTTAAGTTATAATAATTAACTATTTTAATTTAAGTAACACTTATATTTCCTTATATTTATGCAAATTTATTATTTGAGTTGTATTGTTCATTTGATGTTATTGGTTTAAAATTAACCGTTACATATATAAGTCTTTTAAGATATCTTTTATTTAAGATTAATTTTTACTGAATTTTTCTTTTAAATTTAGGCTATGCATGTAAAAAAGTGATGGATGGATGATAAACTAGTTAACAACACATAAACTTATAGTTGATAACATATAAACTAGCTTAATGAATTTTTATTATTTTGTAAAATTGATGGTTGAACTAGTTTTCGATTATACTTTATGTTAAAGATGTTCATTTAAAAAGATAGATAGATAGATTATGAAGATCTTTATCATGCCGTAAAAAATCTCTTTGTTGAACTTTACGATAAAGATGTTCATTTAAAAAGATAAATATATAGAAAATTTGAAAATCTTCATCATGCTGTCAAATATAACAAGAACTATAGGGTGTAAGTTCAGTTCGGACTATATAATTTGAAATAGTTCAAGACACGATTTTTTTGTGTGGTACATTCCACTGACAGTATTTGTGCTCCACGACACCAGAAACTTCTATAAATAAGTATGTTTGGTTCATTTGTTGTAAAACAAAAAACAAAAAAAACTCTGAACACCAAGAGGTTGTTGTGAGTTAGATCTTGCTCCTTTGGCGATATAAATATCTCACTTGGCAAGACATCATGATCTAACTCAAAACAATCATCTTGAAACACCTTGTATTTCATCGTTATGTTGCAGATATGATTTCGAAGAGGTTCTTATGAACTTGATCCAGTTGACTTGCCGATCGAGGCAGACACGCCGATTGAAATATTGGTTATATGCTCGTAATAAAAAAAATTCTTACCACTTGCATTCTTTTTAATTGTCATTTTTTTCTTACTTTTCACACAAAACAAGACAACCAATAATTATTACTACTTATCCACTTAAGTTGACATGATAATATTGACTTGCGACTTGAGGGTGTGCTCATCCTCAAGGTCTCATGCTCGATTCTCTCTGGTGCTAATTTGGATGGACTAATTTAACTTTTTTTTAAAAATAATTACTACTACTTTTAATACAATAATTTACCTATTTCTTACAATAGTCTTAACCATTTAATATTTTATTTCATATATTTATCTCCTTACGATAAATAATTTTAGCTAATATTAATAAAACAACATAATAATCCATTGAATTTTGCTAACTATAGATAAATAGAAACAATTTTTTTTCTTCAAAAACAACTGTTAAAGGGAAGGAGGGAGTATAAATTGACACTGCAACACAATTCTATGGCTGAATTCACAACCATATATCTCCTAATAATTTGGAGTACCTTACATTTATTTCAACAGTTGCAATTCTTTAATATCCAAGACTTAAAAAGCTGGGTTTAATCCAACCAACATATGTAGGGTAAAGGAATCCAGAGGTATTAAATGATGTGAAATAGACTACTCATTTTTTGTCTGTTAATTTCTGGTAATCTAAAGTTCGGCCGTAAAGCAAGTATAACATGATAAAGAATTATTCAATACAAAAATCAAACCCGAGTTTTTCTAAATAATTCGTCTTTTCATAGAGCTTTTAACTATTTAAACACAAGTGTTTGATTAAATAGAGTACTCACTTGTACATTTAGTAGAGTCAGTGTGATCTACAAGTGCATCATACCTTTTTATCATCATATATGAATGATAACGTTATCATCCACGTAGCACTCTTGAAGTTTCTCTTATAACATTACTCCTCGGTTTAAATTATAAATTGTTTTAACCATTTCACACATATTAGAAAATATAAATAATTTTATATAAAAAAGAGAAATTATAAGTTGTTTTACAAAATTGTCACAAGAAAGATAAATTAAATAATTAAAAAAGTAATAAACAGTACATATATAATAGAAAAACAAATTAATTTTTATTGATGTTGTAAAAAGTCTTATAATTTAGGATAATTTCTTTTTCTTTCCAAAACAACTTCTAATTAATATGAGACCGAAAGAGTATTATTTACATCTTTATTTATTAATTTTGTTAAGTTTTAACCTAATTTTTTCTCTCCACTAATTTCTTATTAGGTTTGCAACAACTCAACCCTAAAATTTTGGCTCTAAATAATGCTAATCCTCAACCTTAAAATTTTGGCTATAAATTGGCATCATTAAATGATAATCCCTTATTCCTTAAAAAAAATAATATCATGTTGTGTCATCATTTGTATAAATATGTTGTCTCTGTATACTTATCCTTATTTATTAATTTTGTTAGATCTGCAGCAACTAAATCTAATAATTTTTCTCTAAAATGCTACATTAGGTTAGCAGAAATTTAACCTAACAAATTTCATCTAAAATTTTGTTGAATGCATATTAAGTTAATTTTAATCATAATATTGTATACTTATTAAGTTTGTTTGTGATTTTTAGTTAAACCCGCGCGACGCGCGGGTCAAAAGTCTAGTCATATATAATATGTTTACTGATTGGTATCATGAGTTCAGAATTTGAGTTAGTTTAAGTTGAAGCTTATTCGTCAATCCAAAATTGGAGTGATTTAAGTTGAAGCTTGACTATTTTTTAATTTAGATTAAAACAAAAAGAATGAATAATCTTTTTTTGAAGGAAAAAAGAATGAATAATCTAATTTTTTTTTTTTTTATATAAATGAAGAATCTAATTAATATAAGTAGTTACTTTAGATAATTAAGTTGTAACATTGACAATATGATGACTCAATTCTTCTTGGAACATAGACACCACTATAGTCAATATGGTTTATTAACTCTAAATAACCATATACAACCTATATTAGCAATCTATTATTGGCTAACTTTTTTTTTCCTGATCAGAAATTCATGCTAGAACATACCAACATTCAAGTTGTTATATTGAATTATCTTCCAACGAAATCCAACTTGTCATCTCCAATTTCAACATTCATCTCTTATAATGTAAATCATAAGCTCATATATTCCCTACCCACATACCTTCCCACCAAAAGCTACCCTTTCATGGGAAAGGCTGGGAAAACGGGGGGACACACAAAAAATCACCACCACAATGAGTTTCAATTGCCTTACATGTGGCCAAATTAAAAGGGAAAATTCTGAAGGAGATTTAAATTACCCGGAAATCAACAAGTCTTCTACTAGAAATGTTCGAATACAAGTTGATAGAAGTTGGTCAGGGAATATATCTCCACCACAACGTGAAGGTGGCGGCAGCGGCGCTGTGGCTAAGATAAAAGCAGAACATCGTCGTGCGAATAGTGCCGGAGATGTTGGGCCAAGATTGTTAAGGAGCAGTGGAAAGAGAAGGGATTGGTGTTTAGATGATTTGCTTGGACAGCAAGAAAAAGGAGTTGGATGCCATTGATGAAATATTTCACTACATTGCAAAAAAATATTTAAAAATAATAACTAAATGTAACATATAAAATTCGACGGTCAGATTTCAATAATTCAAATCATCTTTAATATTGAAGGGACTCATTTCGAAGAGGAAGAAAAAATTATAATGTTATTTTCTCTTCGAACAAGATGTCTTTGATATTGGAGAAAATCCAAACTCAAATTTCAATAATGTTTTTCATGTATCATGTATACGTTCGGTTCTTTGGTGGAAAGGTCGTGGGAGGTGTAAAGAGAGGGAAGAAGGATTGTTCATTATAGTATATGGAGTTCTAAGTGTCTAACAAATTATTAAGAGTGCTTTTTTTTTTTGTACCAATTTTTTTTTTTTTTTTTTTTTGGTTTTGTTTGGTTTGATTTATTCTTTTCTTCGATGAAGATTCTTTCCAATTTGTTGATATTTATAGTTATATTTCATATAATTTAACTTAATTGTCAATGCACTAGTAATATAGATGAGGAAATCTTAACTTAAAGACCCAAGTGGTTGGTGTTCCTGCATATAGCCTCAAAGAACTGTGCCAGCGGTTTGAGGTTTGGTATTTTGTGTTTAGATCAAATGACTTGTTTTATCTTTTATTTTTTGTCTCTCCTATTTTATTATTTGTTCATTCACAGCAATAGTAGGATGGACCAAATATATATTCTTATTAGAAAGTTATTTTTCACGTTTCAACAATTTCTCCTTTTCCTTCACCAAGTTGCATTTAAGTTCAAAGCCATCAACTGAGGGTTGATAGACTAGAAGAACGAATATGGATTCGAGTTAAAGAGTCTCAAGACTAAGCCTTCCACCATTAAGACATGCAAATCAGGGTTCTTACATGAGAATGGATTACCTGAGCCCGATCCAATTGAAAGTGATCCCTCAAAAAGTCCTTAAAAACATATTACTACTCTATGTGCTCCGATACAATTTACTAAGTATTGTATTTCGGGTACCACTATACAACATTGACAGATGTGTTCACTATATATTGACTTAAGAAATATCATTAAGGAAATACAATCTACGTGAATCTCTTTGAATCAATTAAATCTTAGAGTCAAGGAAAAAAGAAATATCATTGAAACCTTGATTATCAAGAAGAATACTTATATATCACGAAGAAAAACTCATTAGAATGATTCATCGTCGTTTGACATATGTGAAATATTATATAATAGTATTGGTACATACGTAGAGTCTGCAACGTACTTAAATAGTGATTGAGATATAGAATACTTGAAAGACTATGTGTTATATCAAATACAGTCAATTTGAAATCAACCCAAGTAGTGTGGTAGGAAATGACAAGTATACCCAAAAATTGTGTGTGTAATAACACTTTATATTCACAAAGATGCATTTGTTTCAAGTTATATTTTTAGATTCCTGGATATAAAATGATAAAAATATACATATCTATATTTTTGGTAAGTAGATACAAGTAATTGATAATACCAATTCCTTTACTCAAAATTCAATTTATCTAACAAAGATCCCTAATTCCATAGATGAGTACTATTTCAATTTATAATAACATGTTGATAAAAAAGAAACCCATACAATTTGTGAAACACAAAATTGTTTAGAGTGATGATAGGTAATCTTACGTTTATTCTTAGCATGTTTTTTTTTAGTAAATTTCAGTACGTTTTACAAGTAGAATAGAGAAGTATTAGAACAATTACTTATGATTTCGAGAAATTTGTAATGTTTTCTATATTTGAGTCGATAATTATATTCTTCCCGAAACATAGAATATTTGTTGTAATTCACGAAAAAAATTATGCATATCGGCAAAGCAAGACATCTAAAGATTTGTGAAGTCCTTGGGAAGATGAAGAATGAAAATTCAAGAGGCCTCAAAAGACATTACAGAGGGAGGAATTATGTTTCCAAGTTCCAAGAGATCAAGGCGATGAAACATGGGTTTTTAGCACCGAACGACACACTCATGCGCCCATCGCACAGAAGGGGACGCCAGGCGCCCAAGAACTCTACGCACAGCGCCTGACGCATGAATGTAGGCGCCTGACTCCCAAACCACCACTCACACACGTATGGCGCATGGTTCTAGGCACCTGGCGTCTGTTCCTTGCGGGTCAAGGCGCTGTTTTGTGACTTTTTGGTGAAGAAATCTCGATATTTTAGCCCAAGTTCAGGTGAAAACTCTCCCTATAAATACCACATTCGTCATTCAAAATTTCTCATTCAGAACAAAGCGGTTCAAGAGGAAGGCAAACACTATGAGCTTCAAGAGAGGAGTCTCTCTCCTCACTCAAGGTTTTTCTAGGGTATGTTTTATTTCTTTTGTAATTTGTCTTTAGTTACCATGAGTAACTAAATCTTTTTACGATAGGGTTTTAAGATGAACCTCTATTTTGTTTGTTGGATAATTACTTAATTTAAAGTCTTTTATTCAGTTATTTTCTGTTCGCTATTTAGTTTTACTGTTGTGCTTAAGATTTGTCTCCTCTGAAGCAAAACCCTAAATTAGGCACTTAGGGAGGTGACATACCTAATATTGATGTATATATGTCTAATCAGGAAGTAATTAATTAGTAACTAGTGAAACAAACTGAAAACGAGCATACCCTGATAGTAAGTACTTAGGGAGGTGACATACCTAATATTGATGAACATATGTTGAAATCACGTAGTAACTAGTTAGTAATTAAGGAAACATGTGACTTCACGACTTAAATCAGCCTAGTAACTCCATTCTTCTTTCACCTTGGTAAGGTAGACATTGATAGGGTTGCTCGTTTGTAGAACTACTGAAGGGAGAGTATGTTATGTACTTATTAGATTATTAGATGGTGGAAATTTTAGGAACATTGGGAAAGTCGTATCTTTGGAAATTTAGGAACTCTAATTTAAGTTTATGTATCAATTACCTCTGAGCGAGTAAGACCCCTACGAACTGTCACGTGGATCAGCAGGTGCAACTCGACAGGAGGAGGGATATACCTACATCTTTGAGAGAGTAAGACCCCACATGTAAGGATCACCGTGTGACAAACAGGTGCAACTTGACAGTTGATTAGGTTATAACGTCCAACGAACTCATCACTTAAATAGTCTACTTAGAATAATTGAACTTGACTTGACTATTATTTAATTCCAACAAATAAATAGAGGTGATTCAAAGGATCCTAACCGCCACTAACACTCTGCAATCAAAACAGGTAAACTTTGCTCTGTTACAAATAGATTAACTTTGCAAAACTCTAAACCCTTATCTCTTTCATTTTATTTTGTTCCCAAATAAGCAACGCGAATTGTTTGGTTGAAACGACAATCCATGTGGATACAATACTCTACTTACACTTTATTACTTGGTAAACGGTTTGGTACACCACTTGCCTAATCCAACTATCAAGGAGCATAAATCTGGGTATTTAGGTTTTCTGATTTTGGATTTTAGTTTTTAAACTGGTTATAAATTAATAATCTCTATCAAGGTAACATACACACATATAATGAGTTTTCTATTTTTATTCTCTTTTTGATTTCAGAACCTATGAAGAATATGAAACAATGAACCGATGATGCTAAGTTTTTTTCGACAGATGAAAATGATTATTGTTTAATGTGCCTCAAAATTGGGAATTGTAAGAATCGTGCACTATTTTGGAGGAAAAATGGGATGGTGCTACTGGAAGCAAATCGTGACACGATTTTGAGATAAGGTTATAGTAATGTACTATGTACGAGACTTACCGTGACACGATTCTGACAATCGTGACACAATTCTGACAGTATTTGGACACTATTTAAGCATTCACTGTTCATTTTTTTGAGTAGCTATTCAAGAGAGAGAAACTTGGGAAATCAAAAGAGGTAACTTTAGGGTTGAGGGTTCTCTTGGTTTGGGAAACATTTGAAACACCTTGGGTGAGTGAAAACCATTGAGTGTCTTGTTCATTGGTGAGATTGGGAAAAAATGGTACAAATTAGGGTTTGTTCTTTGTGAGCATGTTGAAGTTAATTTCTTGCAACCCTTTTATATCTCTTTGTAGAAAACACATTGATAGTGGATTGGAGAGATCAATCTGTCCCCTATAGTAGGTCAATTTGGACTGAACTAGTAAACATTTATGGGTGTGTTTGTTTCTCTTCTCTCTTTATCTTTTGTTTGTGGTTTCGTTCTTTTCACTTGATTCCTAGATTAGATCTAGGTTTTTTATTGTTGCTTGTGGTTACTTTGATATTGGTTTCTATTTTCCTTTGCTCCACACATCTAAATTTATTGGTGTGATTTTAAGTCTGAATTCACAACAATTAAGTTGTTTGAAAGATGATATTAAAAAAAAAGGTGAAGTAGAAGAAAAAGTATCAAGATTAAAAGAGAGATAGAGTATAAGAGTTTTGATCTCCGCTGGATGATGTGAGAGATGAAAATAAAATTCTAGAGAGAGAAGGCACTTGTGATATGATGATGAGATTAAAGATTGAGAAGAAAAAGTGTTGAGATTGAAAGAGATTTGGTAATTTCTTGGTTTGACTAAAGGAATATTTTTCAAGAAAATGAGATGAAGATGACAATGAATGAGAATGAGAGTCTTCATATATTTCTGGGTTTTCTTAATTTTCAATATAAAAAAAAAAAATTAAAACTATCCTATGTGATTTGCCATATCACCAATTTTTTTAATTAAAAATAGTAAAAAGATTAATTTGTGCATGTTTATAAAGATAAAGTATCTTGTAACCAAAAAAAATAAAGGATCTACTTGGAAAAAAATAAGATTAATACTTAACTGTTTTTAATTAAAAATAGAAAAAAGGATTAATTTGCGCATGTTTATAAAGATAAAGGATCTAAGCGGAAAAAAAAGAAGATAAATATTTAACTGTTATCAATGTCACCAAAACTCAATGTCATTCAAATGGAATGGAACACTCTTCGACATGCCGATTAAGAATTAAGACAAATATGTTAATATAGTCGAGTCTAGTAAATACATGACACCGATTCATTTTGAATTCTGGAATTGAACTATTTTTTTATCACATTAGACAAAAGTGTACAATTCAGGGTTAAAAACCTCGTGAAAATTAATGCAATGAACTTCAAAACTACTAGCACAGGTGATACACTTTGTTATTTGTAGCGGTTCTTGTATGATACACTAGTTCAGTAGATATGTCTTTTTCTAGCGGGTATTTTCAACTCAACTTTGAAATAGTTCAGTAGAAATTTTTTAAAAAAAAGTCAAATTCACGGTTCTAAACGTTAAAATACGAACTCAGTATATATTAGAAGAGTATGCTATGCATAACTTTTACTATATATATATATATATATATATATATATATATGGGAATGGTCAAGGTTTGACTTGATTAAAAACCTGTTTTTACTAGCTGTATCGGGAAGCCTGAGCTTGTAAGCCATGGATCCAATCCTTTCCATGACTATATAAGGATGCTTCAAAGGCAGAGTGTGCATACTTTGAAAGCCTATCCACCACCACCATTCCTGCCTCATAGCCCCAAGACTAGGGTAATCCGGTTATGAAATCCATTGACACAATCCATTTGAGACGGAACTGGAAGTGGTTGCGAAAAGTCCTCCATGTGCAGCCGCCATATATTTCTGCCTTTGACATATATCACATGCCTGAACAAACTGCTGGACATGTTTCTTCATGCCAAACCCAAAAAAACTAGATGCAACCCGCCGATATGTACTATAAAACCCCAAGTGACCACTCTGGAGATGAATGAAATTCCAACAGTTTTGGGATCCACTTGAATTTGCAGCCAGCACCAATCTATCCTCATAAAACAGAACCCCTCGGAGATACTCAAAGCCGGGCCTAGTTGATTCTCTTTTTTGCAGGCACAGGGCAGCAATGATTCCCTTCAAGAGTACTTCCTTACCCTAAAGCCACTCCGGATAATTCATTAAAGAATGCAATTCAGGGTTGTCATGCATGCGGGACAGGGCATCCACTCCAAACCCGGTTTGTATACTATGTCAAATTGTTAACCTAACAGTTTCACTGCCCAGTTCTACTGGTCCATAGTAGTAATTCACTCGTTTATTTACCAAACCCGGTTTGTATACTGTGAGGTCTGTTAAAGGCTTGGCTAACTTACCATAGTCTTTCATAAACATCCTATAATAGCCGGTAGGCCGAGAAAACCCCTTACTCCCTTTACGTTCTTTGGTACCGGTCATTGTAGAACACATTTGATTGTAGCCGGATCCATAGCCACTCCATGAGAAATGATGTGTCCCAAATATTCCACCGACCGGGCAAAATAGCATTTCTTTCGGTTTGCAACCAACTTGTTATCCAAGAGGGTTTGATTGACTTGACTCAGTGCTGCAAAGAAGTAGTAAAGCAGAGAAGTTGTTTTACTACTTCTCTATCATTGCATAGCTATCATAATGGCCCACAAGACAAGGCTAAGTATGACTTGTTACTACTTTGGATTAGCAAAAAAAAATAAAAAAATACTTTGTTGGTCCAAAAGACAAGGCTAAGTATGACTTGTTTTTCACAGCTTTAATTTATTGCTCTTGTTGATCTTTAAAGAAAAAAAACAGAATGCTCTATTTTACTCATTTTGCAATTTTGGTCTATCCAGGTTTAGTTGAGGTAAAAGGCAAAATTGTGAGGGAAGAAGAGTTAGCTAGCTAGATAAGCTTTAAAAATTAGTAATAACTTGACCCCTTAAGTTTGTGATTTAGCTTTACTTGCCATTGCATTGCTCCAAACCCCATGCTTTTTTCCCAATTGTTACCATATTTATGATGAAACCATATGGTTAGAATGGGTATTCAATCCCTGCTACGCTTACACCATAAGACATATGACACTGTCTGTTATTAGCTTGTTGTTAACCAAGGCTCAAACTCTATCTACACATGCTTATCAAACTATATAAAGAAAAAAAAAATCATTTTTTCGCAGGTGTTCACACAAAATCTAAAATTGTCGCATATTATCCTTAATCAAAAGAAATGATTTTTCTGCTGCTATGTTATCTCACATTCACACAGCATGTGAACTTAGACGATTAGATTTCACACAAATCACTGATTTCAAGAGAAAGGTGTAACTAAAGGATTAATCTGAAAGTGTAAATTAACTAAATGTGTGAATGTGTGGTCTCGTGACTGCTCAGAATCCAAAACTGATATGAGAAAGTGATTCAATGCAATGAGATCTAATTTTCAAAGGTCCTTTTGTTTTAAGGTTATTAAATATGAATTTTCCCTTGTAAAATAGCTGACCAACCTAACATTTTGGTTTTGGGCTTCCAGAAAATGGAATAGAAAATTTATAATTAATACTCTCCCCAACTTTTTACTGAAGAAACATCGAAAACAATCAAAAGACATCCTCAAAAGCAATATAATTACGTAATGTAATTGGAGGAGAACAATATATTTTGTTTGGTTTGTTTTCAAGGAAACACAGTTTATGTATGCAACCATTGATTTCCTTTGGCTCAGTGGGTCTCCATAACAAGTAAAACAGTGTAACAACCCATAAAAACTATAGGGATATATAGACGTAGAGAAAAAGATTAAACATTTGTAAATTACACCTCTGTTTCGTTATCTTACTCATAACCAGTGGTTTTAAATAGTGGGCGGCAATAAAATCAAATGATGCAGCCGCAATATTGCCGTCAACTGTATCACGTGGCAATGGTAATAGGTTTGAAAATTACACGAAATTCTAAAATTAAAACTGCATTGATTGCAAAATAACACATGTAATGACTACATCGAACCGCAATGGGCCTCAAGATCTTCAGTGTTCTCAAAAAACAACACTCTGATCCCAGAGTATAGCTCTAACTAAAAACCAACAATGTAACAAGAACTAAAGACAAAAATTCTATTCAATTCACAACAGTAGAAAAAGGGAAGTTTCTTAGTATCTCAGATTGAACAAAACTAAAGCCAGGCTAAGAAATTCCTGATTTTGGAAGTCATATAAGAACATATCACAATATGGAATATATAAAATTTGATTCCTTACAATATTCTAGAAATTTCTAGTAAGGAAGTTAAAAATCAGGAGAAAAAGAATAGAGGTTGATGATTGTGCGTTTTATATCCAAAAAGAAATAATAAAGTTGGTTCTCGAAAGTTGATATGGCCATGGATACTCAGAAAACAAGTGTGATATAGCAAGAATGCAAAACCCTTGCTGCCACAAAGGGCTACAATAACTATGACACCGGAATCTTATCCAAGTAACACAATTCAAGGCAAAGCTAAGAAAACAAAAGAATTTAACACTGCATATACCATCCAACTGCTTTCATTACATTGTGCATTATATATAAATTCAAATCTTACACCTATACTTATCCAATTACCATGAACAGAAGCGAATACACATGTGTAAGTTGACATTTTTCTTAAATGAGAATAATTTATTAGGAGAACATCTAAAAATGAAAAACATCTTACATTTCAGAGCTCAAACTTCAGCAGAAGATTTCAACAATGCTAGCGAACAAGGCATCCATGACGCGAGAAGTATTTTGCCTTTCTCGCACTAAAGGCACCCGTACGAGATGGAGGAGCTTTTATCTGTCTCAACGTAGGCCTTGAAGATACCATCGAAGAAACAACATTAGCAGGTACTTTATGACAGCCATCCAAACTAATCTTTCTCAGTTGCGTGCAGTTTTCTACCACATGCTTCACTCCCTTCTTTGTGACATCATTACATTTTCCAAGTGACAATTTCATAAGCCCACGACAACTCTTTGAGATCATATAAAGTGCTTCATCATCAACATTTGTATCTGACAAGTTCAACACCTCCAATTTGGGAACTTCAAAGTTCATTTCTAGGTTCACCATTGAACATTGGGATAAGTTCAAATGTCTAATGTTACAACATATCCCTAAAACTTGAACAATACCTTCTTCAGATATACGACAACAATTGCTCAAATCAAGCAGCTGCAAATTGGGGAAAATGGAAGCAAACATTCTGATGTCTTCATCAAATAACCATGAATTGTGAGCCAAACAAAGATACTTTAATTGAGGGTATGCAACAAAATCCATCAAAGATCTAGAACTCTCTAGACTCTTTTTCCCAATACACGTGGCTTCCATTTTGATATCACTAAGTGAAGGACAATTCCTAAGAAGTGCAAAGAAGGCTGATTCTGTGAGCTTCGAGCAACGAGCCAAGTTTATAGATACCAAATCACGAAGAAACAAAGACATCTCCACAACATGTTCATCTTTGAGAAAAACAGCATTTTCAAGATCCAAATGCTGGAAATGTTGACACTTGGATAGCAAAGAAATGATTCCGGAATAACTATAGCCGATGCAATTTTGGAGAACAAGCCTCGTCAAAGGTAGACGTTCGATGGCAATAGAGGAGAGAAACTCATCCGAGATATTCGAAGACAATAAATCAAGAGAAGCTAAGCATTTCAAACTCACCAAGGAGGAAATGAAATGTGAAGTAATGTAAGTTGACTCATTCGTCACCTTTACCGGTCCATTAGTTTTGGAAAACGCTAAAGTCCTCAAGGTTGGTCTCTCGCGGAGAGCTGTAGCAATTCCATCAAAGGTTATGTCAAAACATTGCAACAGGATAGCCTCTTCGAGAACCTTACAACTTTGGAACAAATGGAGAAGCAATTTGTCATTGATGTCGGAATGACCAGAGAAATTAACCTTGCGAAGTTTTTCGAAAAGTGAAAGCTGTACCGCACTGTGGTAGCATCGTAAGGGGTAACTGAGGTCGAGGACTTCCAACAAAGGGAAACAATGAGAGATAAATATGAGGTCGCTGGTATTGACATAATGCAATTTGGAACAAGTGAGAGAGGTCAAAGTTGTAATCTTTTTGGAAAAAGCTTGCAACCCAATTGAGGGAATGATTTGTTTGTTTGAGAGATTGAGTGACGTGAGTTTCAATGGAAAATGAGAGATTTTAATTAGAAGTTCAGTGAGGTTACCTTGGAAGCGCGAGAGATCGAGGGAGGTGAGGTTGGTAAATCTATGAAAGAGACGTGGGAGAGAAGGTAGGGTTGGATAATAGATTGTGAGAGAGCGTCGAAGATCGTTAGCGATGGAGAGGAACTGTTTTGATACGACGGAGAGAGATTTCAAGCAGCGATTATCGTCATTGAGGAATCTGAAAACACATTCCCAACACTCATCTGGTAAATATGAACCAGCAACCATTGATTTTCTTCTTCTTCTTCTTGTTTGAGTAGACTCCATACTTGTTTCTGTGGAAGCAACTGATCGTCTGAGAGAGGTTCTCTCCTTTTTCATGGGTGGCCGCCGGTGTTTGTACGACTCTCTCTCACAATCTTTAGTGTACTTCAGTCCTTTAAGGTTTTTAACCATAAAATTAATATTATTTATTAAAATATTATTATTAATTGTAGTTAATATTATTAATTGTAGTTAATTGAGTGATTAATTTGGATGAAATTCAATAAATAACGATCTAATAATAGAAAGAAAAAAAAAATGTTGCAATGGTATTATAAAGTAACAATTATTTTAAAAAAAAAAAATGCTAAAGAAACTATTATTGTAAGACGGAGGGAGTACTCCCTACCTTTCTTAATATTAAGAAACAAAACATCAAACAAACACAATCATTAATTAATAAGACTTTTTGAATATTTTTACAAATATACCTAGCACGGTTTGTGCACCTACCTAGCACGAATGCGCGTCCTTCTTAGTCTGCAAAATTTCAACAGTTTTGAGCACAAGCACAATCGTGCACCCTCTGCAGTTAGGCCTCATATCGGACTTAAGGTTTCTAAATCGAATTTAATGACTTGTTTATGACTTTAGACTTTAAATAGGCCTCGTATCAGACTTGGAAAGCATCTTGGATTGTCTGTTGAATTCTGCTCTTTACCCAAATGGATTTGCTCATTCCTAAAGTAAATGACCAAAATGCCCTTACGTATGTTTACTCACGCTACTGTTAAATTTGCGTGAGTAAACTCACGAAGAGATTTACACAGGATTTACACTAGCGTGAGTTAACTCAAGTTGAGATTTGCAATAGCGTTTGTTAACTCATGCTGAGAGTAAATAAGATTTGCACTAGCGTGAGTTAACTCACGCTGCGCAAGTTAACTCGCGCGGGGGCATTTTCGACATTTACTTTGGGAATGAGCGAAGCTGTTTGGGTAAAGAGCATGATTCTTGTTTGTGAACTTACTCTAATTTAAGAATCAAAGTTTTACATTGTTCTAAATTTCTAGTTTTTATTTTTCCGCACTTTATAGTCGCTCTTTACATTTCTGCACTTTATTTTTCAGCACTTTACATTTTCAGTCATTGATTTTTATGCTTTTATTTTCATTTCTCTTTACTTTAATCTCATGTCTACAATGATCATGAGTGAAAATAATTTTCTAGTCTTAGGATTGTTGGAATAATATATTGATCGAATCATATTCAACTAACGTCTAGACAAGTCTGTACAAAAATCTGCAAAGATAGGTTTGATTGCTTTTAGGACAATAAGGTTGTGCTCAAAGGGTTTCAACGACAATCAACCATGAGACTAGACATGACTATTGTTGAGATATGTTCATGTATTTTGAGAGGAAACATGACATACCAATTGAATGTTTAGAGTTTAGCATTACGATGAAAACAACAATCCCATGACACTTTTTAAATCTGAATTTTGAACCAAACAAACATTACTCTCAAAAACTTATTTCGCTAAACAAAATTGAGAATTAGATTGGTAATTACTTCAACTTCTTGTGGGTCGATACTTTTACTACTCGATAGAACCGTATATTTTCGAAAACCTATAATGTTTTTGACGCCGTTGCTAGGGAGTTAGTAATGTTAACCAACTTTTTAGTACCTGTTAGACTGAAATTTTTCTCTTATTTTGTTACTTTTAAATTCTCTAATTCTTTGAATGCGAAGAACCCAAAGTCTCGGTGATTTTGTTCAACCAATTCCTGAGATCCAAAGGTTCTTTAGAATCATGCAATAACTAGTAAAGAATTGTTCCACCTAGTAAAAAAAGTTAATTGATATGTTGTCTTTAGAAACTGCAATTAAAAAATAAATAAGCAAACTTTTTATTATAAAATTGTATATTGATTTTTAAATATTGAAGACTTTCTGATGATTTTTTTTTAATACTTATAATTTATCAATATGTGAGTAGAAAAATATTAATAAAGTTGTTTGTGAGGATCTGTGGACTGATTTTTTTTTTTAATGAAATGTTATTAATTAGTTAGATTAATATTTATTTCTTCTTATCACTTAACTCAAATATGTTGATCTTCAAAACCAGTTGAGCTTGTAGGAGGCACTTATCATGGTCCAAACTCCAATCTAAATCTGGACTGCATGGATCATATGACATATTCCATGAATGGAATAATAAAAAATAAAAGAAAATTCAATAGTAAAAATTATTTAAAAATACTCAAACCTAATGAAAGAGGCACAGTTTAGCATATATAAAATGACTACTATGTTACATATTTTGTTAAGATAGAAATCAATAATAAAAGGATGTATGTATTACTACTGGTTAAAGAATGACTATGTTGGTTCAAGCAACAACAAACAACAAGCATGTGTGGCCATATGGACATGGTAATTAATGGAATGCAAAAGTTTTGGGAACAAAAGTGGAAAGAAACATGAGATTTTGTTTTTGGTTTTGGATAATAAGAACCATGAAAAATTTGATATTAAGTTTTACCATAATAATTTATCATCCTAAAGCTGATCTTGTCATCTCATATGCCAAGAAGCATGCTGCATTTGCAGGAACACTTCTGCCCATTGCAGGACCAAAACCCTTGTATAGGCCTTTGAATCCCTCAGTGGCTTTAATCTTTCTGAAAGCATCGAATGAACCAGAATACTTAGGGTTCTTATAATCATCTACTTGAAGCACACTTTTAATAACATCGGTTGGGTAAACGATGCCCCAGAAAGAAGCACCGGCCAAGCCTCCAGCAACAATCAGAGAACCTTGGCTTAGGCCAGAGGTATCGGTGCCGCCTGCAAACTGTTGCTTTAATGCTTCATATACACCAAACATTATTGCGTTTCCAGGTATCTCGCGTCCCATTGTGGGAAGCAAGCCTTTGAAAAGACCTCTCACGCCCCCTTCTGATCGGAGAACTTGTCGGGCCACATCCATTGGTCCTCCATATTTAACAGCCACAGCTGCTGTTCCAGTGCCAGCAAGTGCACTTTGTGCTTGCAACCTAATGATATTCATAATGAAACCAAAAATTAAGTACAAAGTCAATACATAGTTTGGGTATCAGAGTACCCGTGTCTAAATAATATATGAAAAATCATAAGCAATAGCTAATCATATGACTAAACTGCTGCTGAATTCATTCGGTTTATTTTATGACCATGGTTATCAAATCAAGATTCATATCGTGAATTGGAAGAACTATTTTCCGAAACGTGAATCGAATCTTATTATGAATCATATGATACATTACTGATTAAAATAAGACATTTTAAGTAAAAACAAGTGACGTAGCAAAATCATGAGCTGATACATCATGTATGAATTTCAAAATAATTCAAGAATAAAGTTATGAATCAAATGAAAAAAGAAAAGTGACCGACTATTCAAAATTAAAATAAAAAAGAGGACGAGTACACTGAGTTTAGGTAACATTTCATTAGGGATTCAAGACGAAATACATGTGCAAAATAGATAGGATTCAAGACGAAATACATGTGCAAAACAAATAGACATAAGGATTTGTATCGCTTGGGTTCAATTTTTAATCAAATTGAAATACGCCTCATATTTATCGGAAGATACTGATAACCAAGCTTATGACAATCTGGTTTATGTCAACTATGAGAGGATGGTTTATAGGGAAACAAACAAAAACTAAAAAGCTCTATTCTTTCCTAAAAAGATCACAATCAATGAAAATTTTATAAAGGGAAGAGAATAAAGAACGCTAAAAATTTATAGAAATTGATTGAAAGAAAAGGACGAAAATTAGAACAACTGACCAACCTGCATTTGATTAATTCAGTTGGACAAGCAAGAAAGGAAACAGCAACACCAGCTCCAGCTCCACAAACAAACTGTTGATTCACTGTGAGGGGAGCACCAGGATTGGACCTCACTAATGATTCCATTTGTCCCCTAACTGTAAACAGGACAGCATTGAAGGCTGCAACCGTAGCAAGTGGGGCGCCCATACCTTTGTATAAACCGCTTGGACCTTCGGCTGCTATTGTCTGCCTGACGGCATCAAATGCACCAGAATACTTGGGAAGTTGACCAGGGAGTGGTGTAGGCTGGCTTTGGAGCTTGACCTTGATGGTGTCAAAGGGATGTCCACATATCAATTGCGCAGCCCCTCCAACAGTACCGGCTGCTAGGTCCTTAGCCACGTCTCCCATCTACAAAATATAATTTCCAAAGAAGGAATCAGTGGATTAGGATAATCAAATATGAACATGTGACATCAAATCAGTATTGTCAATCGCAGATCGTGCAGAATAGCAGTTTCATTAAATTTTGCTACGATACAATGCAATAGTGTAATAGCCGCTATTTGACAACACTTTGTACTAAATCACATGCGGAACAATAGGGGTTAGTTAAAATCCTGCCACGTTATACCACGACAACACTGAGTCAGGTTACTATTACACGAAATGTATGAAATATGATCCTTGAGAAAGCTTCCCTTTAAAAAATACACAGGATCAGAACAAACATCTTTAGATTAAGCTTTAGTTCTGATGGAATTCTTACTTTTTCCGAAACTTGGTGTCTTTGTTTCCTTATCAAAAATTTCATTTTCTTTTTATGTTCAAGACATATCTTTTTAGGGAACAAACAGTGCTAAAAAGAAAGCCAAACTTCACATGGTAAAGTATTGAATTAGAAATTATTAGTAACTTAGCATGGGGCATACTACTCCTTCAGTTTTTCCGTAGCATAGCTCGATGAAGTTTTAACGACAAACTGAGGTTTTTTGCTTTATCACATATCCAATTTTGTTGTCAAAAACAAATTTAAGAGGGCTCAATAGTAACAGAATAAGAATCACGCAGACAAGAGAACTATACAGTTGATGAAAATATACAAGATAACAAGTGAAACCGATTAAATCAAAGTTTGTATTACCAGAACAAATATTAAGAAGGATAAGATTCTCAGTTTATAGATATACAAGGTACATCATAGTCCATCTACAAGTATCACATCGGAAAAGAATTGGCAACAAAAAAGAATTTGAAAGTTTGTTAAGTAATTCCTGATTCAGATTTTAATACGTCAAACAAGATAATACTCAACCTTCCACCCTCTTTTGTTTTGTTTTAGATTACAAAAACAGTGAAAGATTGTTTGACATACAAATGCTCAAGCAAAGCAGGATTTCTTATTTTAGGCACAATCAAATCAATACCTCTATAACCTATTTACAAAGGAAAAAACTGAAAATAATAAATAATTTATTTTAGTTTAATCCAAGGTTTAAAATTGTGTATCCGAAAAGAAAGAAAAAAAGGTTTAAAATTGTGGTTGCAATCCTTGATATTGCTACAAATTGCACTTAAATGGAACTATACAGCCTCAACTAGAGTCACATTGCAATTACAGCGACATCAAAAACCTTCTTGACACGGCCGAGATAGCAATCATGATCTTTTTAATAACCCTGGATCACTCACAATGCACCACACATATACACAGACACGACAAAAGGCAACGTCTTGAGAATAACTAAAACGCGTAGACAATGGCGGAGCCAGACCCTAGCTTAGGGGTTCAAACTCTTGAGTTCTTGAGCCTTTTGGATTAGTGGTGTAAAAGAAATATTCAAGAGGCTGAAAATGCAAAATATATAAGGGTATATTTTCATTTTTCTAAGTTAAAGGGTTCTTAATTAAACCCCCTTCCTCCGCCATTGTTTACATAGCACCGATACTTCAGATCAAAGTGCTAGTGTCTGACACGTGTCAAAGTTTGATGCCAACACAATACATGAAGCACGGACACTCCTCAGATTAGGCGTGTCCAGGTGTCGGACACGCGTCAACCTCCGACACCGACACACACCTGTGATTACACTGAATTATGTCATTTCCTTAAATTATTATTTGTGTCGGCGTGTCCGTGTTGTGTCCGGTGTCTATGTCAGTGCTTCAAAGATACTAACACATGTGATTACATTCAATCTTTTTCACGTTTATAAATTACAAGTTTCTACGTGTCAGTGTCAGTATGGTGTCTGGCGCTGTGTCTGCTACTGTACCAGTACTTCTTACACTAAAACAATTGCATTACAAAAGTGACACGGAGCAATGATACTGATATTATAGAATATAGCAAGCAAATTCTGGTTAAGGGTCACAGTTCAAATTTCAAAACCATAAACGAAACATAAAAACACTAATTTTCAATTAAACAACGGAATAAGAAGAATACGCATTATTACATTGCTAAGAAGTGTTGCAAGCAATTATTCCTAATAACTTGGAGGTAAAGGTAGAATCTTACCCAGCTGTAGCAACAGAATCCAAAAGAATGAATCGATCAATGAAAGGTGAAATATGAGCAAAATGCCACAAGGCAGAATGTAAGAGATGGGTTATAGTGATGTGGAAGAATCTAAAGACAATGAAATGAAAGAAAAAGGGTAATTGAATATGAGAGAGCCACAAAATGATTGAGAAGAGGACAAGAGAGAGATGTGGTTGAAATGTAGTAAGAAATGGATGGATTGGTTGGAAAAGGGAAGATTAGGAATCAGAGGCAGGAAAGGCAGCTCTAAGCCACACTTCTTTTCAGCATGGATCGAAAAGTGACTTTTTTTTTTGGTCATGTAATCCTGTGATTATAAACTGTGGTGAAATGTTTTTGGTGAGCTTAATGTATAAAATAAGCAAAGGTTTAGTTTCAAATCGGACATTTTACTTTTTACATTTAAAATATGTGAGATTCAGTCGTTAATCTACTTAACAAATAAAAATTATGGTGAAATTGAGTGATTGGATTTAAGTGGTTAATAAACATCAATGAATCATTTGAAAAAATTTGAGTTTGATACCTTGGTGAAACAATTTTTATTCTGTCTTTACTTACATTCTAGTCGATCTTTGAAATACTAAATTTCATTATCTTAATAATCGAAAGGTTAAGAGTCAGATGTAAGCCATTGTATTCAAGCTGAGTGGTTGAAATGGAAAAGAGCCTCAGGTGTTTTGTGCGATAAGAAAGTACCACTTAAGTTGAAAGGAAAGTTCTATCGGACAGCAGTTAGACCGGCGTTGTTGTATGGTACGGAGTGTTGGGCGGTTAAGAGTCAACACGAGACTCAAGTAAGTGTAGCAGAGATGAGGATGTTGCGCTGGATGAGTGGTAAGACTAGACATGATAGGATTAGGAATGACACCATTAGAGAGAGAGTGGGGGTAGCACCTATAGTAGAGAAGTTGGTAGAAAATAAGCTTAGATGGTTTGGGCATGTAAAGAGAAGACTCGTAGATGTCGTTGTAAGAAGAGTAGATCAAATGGAGGAGAGTCATGTTAAAAGAGGTAGAGGAAGACCTAGGAAAACTATTAGAGAAACCATTATAAATGACTTAGTGGTTAATGAGTTGGATCCAAATTTGGTTTATGATAGAACACTATGGCGTAATTTGATCCATGTAGCCGACCTCACTTAGTGGGATAAGGCTTGGTTGTTGTTGTTGTTGAATAATCGAAAGGTTAACAAACAAAAAAATACAGGCACAATGAATAAGTGGAGAATTTGGATTCAAATTTCTCTTCTACATACAACAACGGCTCTCTCAACCCAACCCAAAAATTAGTAGGTTTTACCAAATCAGTTTAATGGTATAAAGTATAGTTATTTTGTCTCGCTTAAACCAAAGTACATATATTGATCGAGTTTTGGTTTGGCCAAATCTAACTCAAACGAGTCACTTACAACAATATATACTTTATTAAAATTGGTGTACATTTGCAGTTTTTTAAAGTTGTCAAGCCCCTTGCCACCAATTTATCCGGTCCTAAATTTGTGATGTAGTTTAGTAAAAGATAGACTTAGTGGTATAACTTATACTTTAAATTAGTCCTACAATAAACCACATCACAATTATTATTTTTTAACTTAGGTACAAGTTGTTTACAATACTAAAATAACTTTTTGAATGAGTAAATAGTCAATTACCCCCCTGAAATTGTAAGTTTCGTCAATTACCCCCCCTGAAATTAACAAAACTTCAATTACCCCCTTGAAATTTCACAACGTTAATCAATTTACCCCCTCCGTTCAATTATTCTGTTAGTCAACATGACGTTTTGCAAATACCCCCCGAAGTTTTGCACTTATGTGCAAAATGCCCCCTAAACTTGAAAATTTATAAAAAAAAATTCTTATCCTTGACTCAAAAGATATTAAAGACAAACAATTAACATATAAATATGCATTACCATGTATGTAAGCCACTTATTTTGGAGTAATTGTTCATATTTGCCTGAGTTACATAAGCTAAGTGAAGTAGCTTTTTAATTCGGCACAAAATTGCAACAACTCATGTGGGGAAGTGTTGCATAGGAATCATATGAAATTTTAACTTTCATTTTGTAATGAGTTTTAGTATTGCTAACTGTTTTAATTTTGGAGGATGGTACTATATAGAGAGTAGTGAAAATGGAGTGGAATGAAAAACTTTTAATTTTGACTTCCTAAACTAGCGCTTGGTAAAAATAATGGAAAATGGAAATGAGTGAAAATAATGATTTTCCCCTTGGTATGATTGAACAATAGAGAATGTAGATATTACAACGAACAAACCTATAAGTAAAGACCCATCCTTCATTTTCAAATCATTTTCACTCTTTCAAGAAAAGTGGCAGAAATTGCGGACCCAAATTGAAATTTAAGATTCCGCTTTCAATGCCACAATTATTTTCTTCAATGTTGCAATCACATGTAAAATGATTTGTATCCAAATTACTCATTCCCTCGATCACTACTGTTAATTATTAAAGCTAACTGTTAATTGTTTGACTTTAATATCTTTTGAGTCAAGTATAAGAAGACAAAAATATATAAATTTTCAAGTTTTGGGAGCATTTTGCACATAATTTCAAATCTTTAGGGGGGTATTTGTAAAATATCATGTTAACTAACAAAATAATTTGACAGAGGGGACCGTTATGTAAATTGAAGTTTTGTTAATTTCAAAAGGATAATTGACGAAACTTAATTACTCCTTTTTGAATGATTCTAACCTTTTGTCCATCAAACATCATACAAAACATAAAATTGTTGGATATCTTAAAAGTCTAAGCGTGTGTTTGGTTCTGCGGTGATAAAAATTGAGTTTGATAAAATTGATTTTGATAGAATTGATTTCGGTCAAAAGTGAGTTGAATGTAAATTGATTTATGTTTGGTTACATTGATGTGAAAGTGATTCCAATAAAATTGTGTTGTTTGGATAGTTTAGATCAAAATTGCTTTTGCATATATAATTACTAAAATGGGTTTTAGTTGTATTTAGAATATATATTTTATTTATATTATTGTATTATTGAATTTGATAAAACTATAAAAATTAGTAAAAAAAAATATTCAATAAAATTTGCATGTTATATTATAAATACGAAGTTGAACTGTATAGTATATTATAAAAGCACGTTTGTTTGTTTTTTCCTTAAAAAAAAAAAAAGCATGTTTTTTCAATTATTTCAAATATTATTTTAATTATTGATGGTTTGTGTTACAGCAAAGGGCAAATGCCTTGTACAATGCTCAATCAATGTGCCAATAACTATGATTTACGTTTTCATTTTGACGGACAATTTTTTTTTAGGGACAATGTTTCCAGCAAAACCATAATAATCATATAAATATAATAATATAAGGGGTAATCGGAGAACTTTACAATCTTTGGTAACATTGCATTTGTAAAATCGATTTCACCAATTGGAAAAGCTACTATTTCTTGCTTCTAGTGAACGTGAGTCTACAACATAAGAATCAATTTTATTGTTGAAAGCCAAACAACATCACAACATTACCAAATCACGTTTGAGCTGGGTAACGTGAGTTTGCCCCTCTCCACTGCTCAACCAAACATTGACTAATTCTCCCAATTCATTCGTTTCCCGTTTTCATTCAATCAATTCTGTCGGCGATCTGAATCCTACTTCATTTCCCTGTCGAGCAACGCCCACGCCGTCACAGGTATTCTCTTCAACGCCACTTCTTCTTCTTCTTCTATGTACTCAATTACTTCACTCAAGATAATGAATGGTATTTGTAGCGTCTCTTCTCACATATAAGCTATTTTCATATAAAATGCAGAATGGTAAGCATGGAAGAAGACAAGTTCAAAGATTTCATGACAGGGTAATAAGTTTAAAAGCATTTCAGTTGGTTATCTGACATTGACGGACTTTTGATTATAAACAATCACTTGTATTTTCTCAGATTATTGCAAGTGTCAACGTGTTGGTGCCAATGTGTCTGTGTCAGTGTAGTTTTTTAGGAAGCTCATGAAGTGAAGTAGCTACTAAAACTAAATCCAATTCATGTCTATATGAATAATGAAATAAGTTATTTGAAAGTACTATTCTTTGCAAGTACTAACATATTAAGCATAGTTAGAATTCTTGATATATGTTGTATTTTTGTAGAAATACCTAATAAAGAACTGATTTTTATGGCCTGCAAACACTAAGCAGTAACCCTCTCCCAGTGGCTTCAAGATAATTAGATCTTCATATTAAATAACTTAAGGTGATCCTTATATAAAAGTTTTGTTTTTTGGGAATTAGCGCTACGGTAGCATAATTTTGTACTTGTGTTATCACAGAATATATCTATAATTTTATATTTCTCAACAGCTACTCTATGATAGGATTACAAAGATTCATGAGCTGGGAACTGCTGGAAGCAAGCTGCTGTCTGGATTTCAACAAGCATTAGGTATTCTTCAAAATTTTGTTTAGCATATGTTAGGAGTTTGTGTAAAATCATAATAATGCTATCTCTTTAATGATGTTTTATCTTTTTGTTTTTGTCGTGCAGAATTTATTCGCAAGCCTGCTATAGACAAAAATTCTAAATTAGTCAGCAGTATCATTAAAGCTAATGAAACTGAAAGACTTAAAGCCTATATCAACTTTGATTGTAAGAATCGCAAAGATGTTGTCCAAAATGCAAACAATTGTAAGTACAATTCTTATTTTTTGGTAGTTTAGCGGAAGAGGTAACATGTTTCATTACGAAACATGTTATTTCTTATATTGACGTCTAACTAATACTCCTTTTTAATCTTATTTAATTGTTTTGCTATTTCTTTTCCCTGACTATATGATTGTTACAATATGGCAAAAAATGCATATAGAAGTGGGCTCGTGTAAACAAGGACTTCTTCACCTAATAAGAGAAGGTATGACTTTTTTTATATGATTGATTACTTACGGCTATAGGCACGCGTACACACACACAAACATATTTATGCTACCGGGGGTTGAATATACATTTCTGTTGTAACCATTTGAACTGTTATGCCTTTATTTATGTTGTCTTAGCTCGTTTTTATGGTTTACATTTAACATTTGTGCCTGGAACAAACGACCTATCAGCTTAACTTATGAAGATGCAACTCCAACTTGGGGGCTTCTTTTCATTTTTCAATTTGCATTACTTAACCCTTTAAAGGACATCCTTCCGACGCCTCCGTACAATTTTTTTTTTACATACTTGAGTCGTGTTTTACAAACTGGCTATTGTTAATGTAAAGATTCTTACTAACAAAATCAAGTCCCCTTTCTTGCATAGAGATAAGAAGAATAAGTCGTTAGTCCAACTATTTTTTTAGTTTTGTGTTGTCTATAATGTGTGGGTGCCTTCTTTCTTGTAGTTTGACAATTAGCTAATCGGTTATGTCTTGCAGTGAAGGTAGTACTTGATGAACTTGATGATATAAAGGCCAATGTAGCAAATGTTGCACAAAGAATGCATGGAAAGTCATCAGCCCTTTCCGATCCTGATATTGATGTTAAATTGAATGAGCTACGAATCGATGATGATGTGGTAATACTATTAATTCTTGAATTGAGAGTATTTCTTATGCAATTTCTTTCTTTTTTACATGCACTATCTGATTTAAAGCTTTATGCTAATAAAGACATGTCAAGATTGTCGAAATGTTTTTGAATAAAAATGCATCACTAGATTAGCAATTGGTTGGGAAGTTATACACCTCTACTAGATTTGTGCATCATTTACATGCTTTTTGATATAAATGTAACAGTGAAAGTTATGGATTTCTAGCTCACTAGATTAGCAATTGCTTCTTACTCAGGACAAAAATGCTGCTTGCGGTCATTCTGGAAGTACTGATGTCACAGCTACAAATAGTAAGGAAAAAGCTGATTATACAAATTTAGCTTTCCTTATGGTTGGCATATACGAAATGGTCCAACAAGATTATTTGATGCAGGTAAAACTAATGCAAAAATCTCTATGTAACTTTACTGTCAGTCGAATGAAGAGCTCTTAAAATGTTCCATTTTGCTACAGGAAAAGATCGTCTCTGCTTTAGATCTCAACATGTCAACGGAAGAACTGGAAAACTACTGCCAAATGTGGTCTTTGCATCCCTTCATAAATGATGAAATCACGCATCAGGCTTGGAAATACATTCGCTGAACAGTATTTTGTTTTTATTGTACAGAATCAGTTACCGTCAGGCTAGATAAAGCTTTTTCCCTATTTATAAAGAATTCTATTTAAAGAATGGCTCTAAGAGTTATGATATTCAGATCCTAATGCAATGTTTGGTTCCACGGTAGAATTGCAATTCTCACATCCCAAGGCTGCTTTTACCGTGATTTTGTGAAGCTGAAAATTCTAGCCTCTCTTTCACTGCACGGCTGCATCTACTCAACCGCAACACCAAACAGGCACTCTAATTGGAATATAATACTTCAATCTGAATATTTCTCTTTCTAATAGCAAGGATTGTAGAAGTATTTATATGCGTGAGGGTATAATCTAAATGCAATTGTTGTCCTATAAAATTTGATTACAATCAAGTATCAATATCTCATCATTCTCTTCAAGGTGGAGCATATATATCATTAGTATCTAATCTATCATGTCGACCATATAAGTTATCTGAAGACCTTGTAGTGATTTAGTAAAGATGTCAAGTTTGTTCTTAGAATTGACATAGGAAGTTCTGATATAGTGAGATGCTATAGAAGCTAACAAATTAGAGACAAGTGAAGGAATAGGACGAGAAACACTAGAATCTAAAATCCAAGATCTCATTGAGTGAGATAGTCAAACACTAATTACCAGAACGAGCTACAATGACTCGAGCACTTTGTAGCAAAGTTGGCAACCACAAAAATTAGGTCCAAGCAATCAGAAATACGCTTAAACACAATGTATATTTTGGAGTTGAGTTTTCAGTAAAATAGGAATGTAATCTCAAGACTGATTTGGAAATATGTGAACATGTTTTGGAGGTTCGATGCTGCAGGAGTGCTTTTTTTTCCTTCTTCCCATTGTTTTTCGAGGCATGTTGTTACAAAAGGTAATTCTCATGTAGAATGAAGACTCGGGTGAGACTTTTTGACTAAGGATATAGGAATATGGTGTATGTCATGTATTGTACGGCTGAGAGCATTCTTGTGTAACATAGTACAACTGACAAGTGCTGATGACAGCACCAGTACATGCTAAATGCTGAAATACTAAACTAGAATATTAAGGAATTGGTATTGAGAGGTTGGTGGCTTGTGCTAAAAGAGTAGAATACTGAAGTACTGAAACTATCATACTTGTGGTCGCATAATTCTTATATATGGGCAATTTCCACACACACAAAAATTCATATATATGGACAAATCAATAGGCTCTAAAGGATGCTGAGATCAATTTAATCATTGAGGTGATATTTGTAGGTGCTTGAGGTTATCATTAGGTAAGAGTTTTAGTTGTTAGGCGTGGTTGTAATCGTGTAATGACCATAGGTGCTGAAGTGTTGAAACTTGAAGAAGGTTGAATGTGTTTGATTTGAGGGTGTAAAATGTTTCTTTATCTCATTTGGATGTATTCCTTTAATGTGCTGGGGCTTGTATACTATAAGATAATGTCTATCAATCAGATGATCCCGCAACAGACCAACAAACTAGACCAGAATCAAAGAAATTCTTGGGACACACCTTAAACTTGGGATCCACAAGTTGAGAGGGGTCCCAATATAACCGGGAAGGGAAAGTGAGTCGGAGGAGAAACTTGGCAGCATGAGTAGACGCCAAAACGGTGGCACGTGGTGCTTGTGCACCCAAAATCTCAAGGGGTGTTGCCGGCATGTGGAGACATTTCAAATGACAGGGTTTCATCCTATTCCAAGTTAATGACTTTCGATTTAGTTGGTAGGGTGTGTGTCATTGTCGCTTTTGGTGACTAGCTAATGACTACTCTTGGATCAAACAATTGTTTTCTTTAGACAACAAGCAAACTGAAAAATAAAAAGTTTTCTTTACCTTGAAGGTGTATTCTAGAGATATACCTGGAAATTAATGCATCATTTACCTTTGCTGGTGAATTTTAACACGAATTCAAATATTATAATACATTTGCAGATTTAATCTTGGAACTTTTATATTTAAATCTAACTTAGAAGCAAGAAATATATGCTAAAGTATTTGGCAAGTCATATAAACTTCATTCTCTAAAGCTTGATTTTTCTTTCTTAATACTCTGCTGTTATTTTTCTAGTTTAGTCTTATCAAATATGAATTATTCCAAAGACTAATTGTGTTACTGTTTATCTTTAATACTTGCAAGGTTCTACAATGAACCTGAAATAAACCATAAAATACATGAAAGAATATTTAATTATTTTAAAAACTTATGCAGAAATGAAGTCAGTTAGAAATAACAGTCTGAAAAGATAGATAGATAGATAAATATATATTGCTTCCAAACATATTTTATAGCAAGCCTTGACTTTTAATATCCCTCTCAACATTTCTGCCAAACCAAAAACAAAAAGACAACAGAAATTCATTTGCAATAGCAACAAAAAGACATTAACTTTCTTCTAAGTTTTCAGGCATGATCGCGATCTCGGACTTAAATATCGCCTTTTCTTCAAATTCAATCGATAAATCAATCAATCAACAAATGCAAATTCAACAGACATTTGATGCAGAGTCCTAAGCATCAAAAGTTTGGACCAGCTGCAAGAATATCTTCTGTCAATTTGTTGTCTTCTCCAATCGTATAGTTAGTGAAGGTTTCAAAATTCTTCTTGAATAATCCAGCCAACTTCAACAGTGTCTCCTTGTATGCCAACTTGTCTGACCACTACAATGAAACAAAATATTTGAAGATTAAAAAACTGAGAATAGAAAGGATTGAATAACATGTTGAGAGCAGGGTTTTAACAAAGGTCCGAAACTGCAATTTGGGCCGTGACATGACAATTTTTTTATGTTGTCAAAACCAATACACAGCTGTAATTGAGACTGCATCAGCTGTATTTGACTGCAATTTTCCGCAATATCAGAGATCGCGACATGGCCAATAACATTACCACGTTCACTTGTTAAAACCATAGTAAAGAGTTCAAGAGCAACTAACCGTGTTCTCGGGGTTAAGAATTTCTGAGGGGACTCCTTCCACTTCAGTAGGGATCTCAAGCCCGAAAGTATCAGTCTTCTTGTACTCTACATTCAAGAGGCTTCCTGAATGAATAGCATCAATAATTTTTCTTGTATAGGCTAGTTTAATGCGATTTCCGCTACCATAGCTGCAGTTTGAAATAAACATGAACCAAGTTAATTTCAGATTCTATAAGACAGAAAAATATCAACATTTTAATGATCACATTCATAACTAAAAACACATACCTTCCACCAGACCAACCAGTGTTAACAAGCCATCCAGTAGCACCATGATTTTGCATTTTTTCAGCAAGCATGGCTGCATACTTTGTAGGATGTAGCATTATAAATGCTGCACCAAAACAAGCCGAAAATGTTGCTTGTGGCTCCTTTATTCCCTCTTCTGTTCCAGCCACCTTCAGTTATGATCCATATAAGAATTGATGAGAGATACATAAAGAATCAATATTACCTTATGTAGTACTGACAATTTAGGTTGAAGACACGTATGAGTATCCAACATGTGTTAGTGTCCAACACTTTACCACACTGACACCTATGATTATACGTAATCACATTCGATTTTTCCAATTATAACCAAATTGTCTACGTGTCAACACAGGTCTTGTGTCTGTTGTTTGTGACACTGCTACATAGATATTATCAAGATTATATATAGGAGAGTGGCAAGTGAGTAAGTTAGACATTACCAAAGCTGTATATCCACTGATGAAATGATACATTGTCTGTGACAGGCTCAGCTTACTAACAGGTGGAAGCACACCAAATGCATCACATGCCAAAAGTATCACATTCTTTGGGTGAGGACCGACACATGGTAACTTTGCATTAGGAATGTACTCAATTGGATAAGCTGCACGAGTATTTTCTGCAATACAAAAGTCAATTCAATAAAAATCAAGTTTTTGCCACCATAGACACTTAGACAATAAACAATAAAGTTGACTAAATTCACTATCATATACACATGACTTACATTTTTATTTTGGTATAAACCACAGCTATTATTCATCTGATTGTAGTTAGTTTTAGGTGAAAAAAAATCACATTTAGATACATACATGTGAAAGTGAGTTGCACGATAAAACTTAGGGCAGGAATGTTTTGAGGCAAAAGCTACAATCCTAACTTCAAATTAAAACCATTTTCGGAGGCAAAATAAATTCTAAATAGACCAAAATCAAACTTTTAAGTCTTCAGAATCACTTTTTACTCTCTCAAAATTGAATCCAAACATGCACTAAGAATATATTTGAAAACACATTACAATAGTGTTTCTCACGTCCCTAGGGAACTTAACCGTGAATATTAAGGTGATCATGGTGGAAATTAACAGTGGATCAGAAGCTAGACATTAGAGCTTCTAAAAATCACCTAGGTCTCACACTTATTTAGTAAATAACTAAAAATAAAGTCATTACTTACCAGTAACGGATTTGTCTGTATAATCAACAACTCGAAAATGCTCATCAAAAACAACATTCTCCACAACTGATAAAGCAAGTGATGAAAAACATATCAAAATGCATATTTCTCATAAGAGGTAACTAAAGATGAAGATCGATATTAAAGTAGCCTTAGATTAATAGAGTAATACCTGTACCAAACTTGATTGCATTCCAGATATCAGGTTCTTTCTCCCTAGAGAGATCAATGCACTTTGCATAGCAACCACCTTCAATGTTTGAGACACCATTCTCACTCCAGCAGTGCTCATCATCTCCAATCAAATACCTATTATGATCCGTTGAAAGAGTGGTTTTTCCAGTACCTAATATACATGATTATAAAAAGTAAAGGTAAAAAAAAGTCACATAATACTTTCATTTAACTATGATAACGCTTTTAATCGTTATCAACGCTTTTTCAGACGAACTTGGATCCTCTCCAAAATAAAGTTGTGAGTGAAAGGTGAGAGAAGATGGGAAAAAAATGAAGAGATGGTAATGAAAAACTAATAAATTTTTATTCGATGTGAGTATAAAACTAGTGTACACTGAATGTGCAAATCCATTAGATCCTAATTTAAATGCATGCTTTGGAGCATTCAATAACATATGCAATCAAATGAAAGGAGAGTAGGATTACTGATTAGTTAGAGGAAGATATAGATAGTATATACCTGAGAGTCCAAAGAAGAGAGCAACATCACCATCTTTGCCCATATTGCTGCCAGAGTGTAAGGAAAGGATTTGACGCTTAGGCATGAGATAATGCATGACACTAAAAAGACCCTTCTTCATTTCACCAGCATATTGTGTTCCAAGAATGACCATTTCCTTCCTTGCGAGATTAAGATCAACACTGGTTGAAGATGTCATGTAATGTGTATAACGATTACATGGAAACCTTCCTGCATTATAAATAGTGAAATCTGGTGTGCCGAAATTCTCAAGCTCTTTAGGAGTTGGTCGAATGCACCTGCGTTGTACATGAAAACTTATCTGTATACGGATTTTAAAAATAAAAAAAACAAGCTGATAATAGATATATGTTGTTAACTGTAATAGCTTACATGTTGTGCATAAAGAGTGAATGATAAGCTCTGGCAGAGACAATCCTGACTTTGATTCTGTTCTCTGGGTCCCAGTTCAAGAATTGATCATTCACAAAAACCTGAAAATTCCATTATATAGTTTAAGAATTCAAATTCAGTCTCAATTACATTTTTAATCTATTATGTAATATGATTGTGCAATGTTAGCCTACATGGCACCACATGTCTTAATTGTTACAAACTTTGAATCATTTTAGTATGCTGACATATAACAAGAAATGCATTCTTAAGGTGCAATTCACTAGAGAGACTAATTAATTTTGTTTCATTATTTGTCTTAACTTTCTACTTAGAAAAAATGACTCTAATAATCTAGAGTTCGATGGGTAGATAAGTAAAACTTAATTGCACCAACATGAAGATTCGTTTTACATAGAAAGGAGTATAGAGAAAGTGAGAAATGACCTTGTCCAAAGAGTTCAAGTAATCAACAGCTCTTTCCCTATTCACCATGAAACTGTGCTCATCCATCTCAATGTTAGGGGAACCCCTTCAAAGTAAAATAATAATTTTAACATCGTATAGGGGGAAAACGTAATATATTAATATATATATATATATATATATATATATATATATAATTGCTCTCGGTGTCTCTTAACTAAATTTCAAGCTAGTCGTTAAAATGAAAAATAATATACGTAACATAATAATATATGGTGCACATTAAATAAAAGATACTTACTTTCCCCACCAAAGCTCATTCTCAGTGAGTTCATCCTTGACGACACGCTTATCTCTTGGACACCGTCCGGTCTTGGCCCCCGAAAGTGTAGCCAATGCTCCGGTCGAAGTTATGAACGATCCTTTCTCATACTTGATCGCTTGCTCATAAAGTTCTGCAACATCCTTTCACATTTACTAATGGTTTTGCTAATATACATCATCATTTTTCACTAGTTAATAAGTAGATTTTACGCTTAAGGCAAATTCTACGGTACATCAGTTTGATAGGTGTCCGCCATAGACTAACACTTAAAATGTACTCAAGGTATATTTTGGAAGAAGAAGTTCACGATCAACATCATTCTAACGAGTGACGTGGTAACATAATTGTTGTCAATTTAAAAAAAAAAATTAAAATTAGTGACTCAACTCAACAAGCTCTCATTTTCTTTTGGTTCTGTCAAATATCAAGTCACTGTCTCACTTGTATAAAGATAAATATGATTGTAAACTTCTGCTTTTAAAGATAGTTATTATTCCTAGTTGATATTTTTAGTGATTTTCAAGTGTCGACATACATTGTAGACCATCCGTTGTATCAAGGTGATCCGTTGTTGACTAAGCATATTGATCAATTGTTTTGGACATATATTTGTTAGAGAAAACATGCCTAACAAAACAATAATTTTTCCCTTAAAAAAACAAATAATAAGAGTAATTTTTAAAATAAAACTCTATTCTTCAAAATAAACTGATTTATACACGTTCGTATTAAGTGAAACTAATTCTGATTATACTGTTCATTGACTTTTATTTTATTTATTTTTTAAATATATTCATTGACTTTTATTAAGATGTTATGACATTTGATCAACTCCTTTCAAATATAAAATGTGAGACAGTCCGTACATTGATGCACAAAATAATGTAAGATTATCTGTAAAATATTCAATTTATGAATTAAAACACGCACAATGAATACCAATGCAACACATGTTATTTGACATTATACCAAATATCATATTAACATAAGGAATAAAGCTTATCCTATGATGAGAAGCTTAGTTGGAAAAAAGACGTATACACAACAAGTACATTTTATTTTATGAAAACGTACAATGATAAAGTACATATAAAAAAATGAAAGAAAAGAAAGAGTAAAAGAGAACCTGCAGGAGAGAGATTGTAGAGAACATGAGTAAACTTGAGAGAACTGTCACTGACAGCAATGGTGGGTGTGATACGTTGATGAGGAACATGAGCAACCCTTTGTGTTTCCAAGCTGCTAGCTGGATCTCCTTTCACTACTTTTGGTCCAGTTTCTCTTGCAAATGATGCTAGAGATGCACTATTTCGACAAATTAATATATCGTTAAAGAGTCTCATATCAGATAAGATATAATTATTTTTTAAAAAACAAATCAAATTAGGTTTTGTCATGAATATTATTACTTTCACGTGTTCTTTCTTCCGATAATTTTCGGCAGATAATTATGTTTTGGCTAGGTCAAATTATTGTGTTATTTTGGACTATATTTTTTTCCTAATACCAGCAAGTAATAATACCTACCAAATATTATAGAAAAATAAAAGACACTATAAACTTGTTGAAACACGTTTTCTTTGTGAACAAAAATTGCACCTCACATCGCCAGATCCTAAAAGCTAGAGGGAAAGGACATGAAGAAAAACAATAGGAGGAAATGGTTTATTCATCACATTGTTTCCATTTTTGAGGTGATTAATTAAGAAATAAAATTTTGTTGCATAATGAAAATGAAATCCAATCATGTCAACATATTTATCATAGTATCGAAAATACAAATACATGAACATTTGTTAAACACATAAATGCAATGGTCACCTCTAATGTAACAATACATATATACTTGGATCATTTGCAACAGCTGCACTGCATCGTCGTGCAGCTACTGCACATGATCCAAACAAATACCTGATAGATTGGAGTTGTTTTTGACGGTTGTCCTCGGCAGGAGTAGATAAATCGACCTCAGAGGGAGTGGTACTTTTCTTCTTCTGCAGCGAGTGAAGCTCATCAATGGTGTTAGCCTTTACTGTTTGAACACTTCCTTCATCATCAGAAAGCTGTTTGTTCACATTATTATCATGTGTCTCATCCAAATTATTACTTTCCATTGCAACGTTGTCACTTGCTGGCATCTAATGATAATTATCTGCATTAACAATACACACATCAACAAAAAAATTTGTAACATTAACTCATAATATAGTAATATTTTCAAATCCTATCATTGCATGGTTAAAGATCATGACACTAGGCCCTTTGAGGTTTATTATGATCCACAATTACATGAAATTGTGGCAATACATGCATGTGTTACATAACTATATAACCTATAAAGCACCAATGCAAACAATGATATCGGACATTGTGATACATTTATAGATATGTCGACGATAATAATTTTAAAAAATGAATTAATTGAAGTTTATACTCATATACGTCTTTGATCAGAAGTGTCGGTGTTACAGAAACTATAACAATAACTTAGCATGCATATATGCATAGATGTATATACATAAATGTGTGTGTGAAAGAGAGAGATTGTTGAATGTAGAGAAATGAGAGAACCAGAATTTGGAGCTTGTTGAGAAATGAGAGAATCAGAAATGGGAGCTAGTTTAAAGAGAGAACGTAGGGAGTAATGAGATGCAAAGAAATAAAACCGTTAGAATGAGTAGCATGTATTTATGATGTAGCTTCCAAGTGTGGCTTTTTAAAGGGTAAGGGAAAAAGTAAACATGATTAAACCATATTATCCCTAACCTTAGGGTCAATGTCTTAAAATAGAATAGTTCCAATTTCCAAATCACATATACGAGAATCTGACTCACATAAAATGTCTTTGCTTCCCTACATTTAGTATGCCTCAATTTACTACCTTGTTTACTCCATAAATGTATGACAAGTGGCAAAAATAAAATGGAGTGGACAGGGATAAATGGAATTATTTTACTTCCATAAACCTCATTTTTGCAAAATGCATTAACATCTTCACATTGTCCAAATTAGATTAGATATATTTAAAAAATTGCATATATTAGAGAGAATATTATATGTGTATTTGACTTTTTTAGATAAAAAGTTTGCACCTCTTGCAAGACCACTAGATATATCCAAATTTCGACCATTTGAATTATCAAACTATTTTAGTTATAGAGGCAGTTTGATTGATTGAACACGATTTTATCGACTCTCAATTTCAAAATACGAAACTTCTAAGATTTGAACTCGAGTTTTGGGTCCTCTTTCTTACGAGGCAATTTGCTTTCACCTGACTATTGTTAAATTAGTTGTATTTATTTACTTCGATGCAAAATATTACTAGTTTCAAAATATTTTGAAATTTTCATTTTTTTATACGTATATAGGCGAAATGACAATAGTCATTGAAAATTCACACACATAAATTAATGAACGGGGTTTGAACCACGATCACAACGTCCGACTTAACAATTTTAGCTCCAGTAGTTGTGCTAACAATTTCGGCATTTATATTTAATATCATAATATGTCTTATACATTTTTAAAAAAAATTAATAATTTTCTTCATAATATTAGTTGATTAAAGTTTCTTAATCTCTAGTTAAAAAATAGTTTCTTAGTCTTAAGAATTATGTTTTGCGCAACTCAATATATAAATGGAAGACAACAATTGGTAATAGCGACCCAATAGTGATCGAAAAGACAAACTTATTACTTGAAAGATTACAACATTAAGACAAAAAAAATTTAGAAAAAAAAAAAATACACATAACATCTCAGAGTATAGACTTATAAAAAGTCTCCACATTTTTTATAACTAAAAACAAAGTCTCCACAATTTAAATTTAAAAAAACACAACTAAATAAATATGTTCTAAAATTTACATTCATACATCGTATTATCCACATCCTCAAAAGAAGCTATCCACAAATATCCACGTACTCTTACTATTATTAAGGATCTATTGAGTATTGACCAAAGAATGTTGAACAAAATAACTGAAATAAATTATACCGACCAGCAAATGAGGTTTTCATAATTTAAAAATAGGGTTGAATAAGGAATTAGTCAATCACAAAAAAAATTCATGTGACAATTTTCTACAAAAAATATTGCAATTCCGTAAAATAAAATAAAATTACAATTCATGAATAAAGCCTATAACATTGTCTATATTCATGCTTGTTGGCTGATCCAGTTAGCTCCATCCATCACAAACATGTTGGTTGAGCTCAAAATTCTTGTCTTAAATAATTATGTTGTGTATGATTTCTTGCAAATAAACCCAAACCAGGGTTGCCATGTCCTCACCGTGAATTTTGTGTTCCAAAACATTATCTATACTCTGTAGGAATTTGATTTTATTAATCGGTAGTATTCTTGCTCCCCGTAGAGTTCCCTGAAACATCAAAGAGCACATAGTACATGTAATAAAGTTTGACGTAATCTGATGATGGTGATAAGCTTCTACAGTACTATGACATGTGTAGCATCGACACTGTTGGTCGATGGTGTCTTTGGTGTCTAACATATGTTGGTGTCGGACACCAATACATATTACATTCTATTAATTGATTTTCTCAAATTATTACCAACGTCAATGTGTCGGTATAAGTATTTTGTCCATGTCAATATAAAAGCATTCACTAACTTTTATTATTAAAAAAGAAACAATAACAGAAGACACGAAAGAAAAATCATTAAACTTTTCTGCATACAAGACAAACCTTGAAGTCATTTTCATAAAAAGTGTTTGGTTTTAAAAAACATAAATGACTCGGTGTCCACATAACATATTTTTCTTGTTTATGGGGAAAGTATTGCTTGTTGGAGAAAATCAAATTTATGGCAAGTCTTGGAAGCAATTATGCCTGATTGTGATGGTTTTGACGACTTTTTCAAACGTATCTAGAGAGTTTTGACTATGGACCAGCTACAATGTTTTTCGGTCAAGGCATGGAGCATTTGGAAGAGCGTAATATGGTTTTATGTGAAGATGCGTGTGATACAACAGACCAAGGGGTGACTCAGGCACAGCAGTTGTTGGCCGAGTGGCAGACTGCTCATGCCCGAGACAGTCTAGGTCCTACACAGCACCATCAGCAGCGCATTGCATCTTAGTAGCCTCCTATGGGTGACTATGTGAAGTGCAGCCTTCATGATGCAATTTTCATTGATATTAGGTGCGTTGGAATTGGTTTCTGTTTGTGCAATTCAGTCAAACAGGTGTTGGCAGCTGCAACTGAATGGAAAAATGGAATATGAGCCTATTGAAGGAGAAGCTTGAAGCCTTTCCCAAGAAACTCAATAGATAGCCTCTTTTGGTCTCTCAAATGTCATATTTGAGATGGAACGTAAGCAATTGATTGAAGATGTACTCAAAGTTAAATCTAATAATACCAAATATCGGTCTTTACTCTTTAGTGAATGCATGTAGGCCCTTGTTGAATATGTACAACAACTATTAAGTTGTTTTTGCTAGACAATCAGCAAGTGATAGTGCTCATTCTCTAACTAGAGTATCTATCCCGCTCCTTGCAACTTTTTTCATTACATTTATGATTGTATTTCCTCCATTATTAATGAAATGCCTCGACCTTGTTTGAGTAAAGAAAAAGAAAAAAACATGGGGGAAATACTTTTACATCCAGTTGACAAAGGGATTAACTAGAGTATCTATCTCCTGAAATGAATGTCATGTGTTGCTCCAATCTAGTAAGTCGGGAACCACAAATCATATGCTTCTACTATATCCTAAAGAGTGATACAACAATTTAGTTCTTGAATTTGAAAATTTCCAATCACGTCATTCCCTGGTAAGCAATCTTAGGGACCAAATTGGGTGGTCCCAAAGAACAGATGTGAGTGAAGATTTTCAATTAAAAAAACAATTTTGAAATATTAATAATTTTAGAGATTAAATTGACAGCACCCTACAATTTCGGGAATTAAATTGGTAATTCACTCTAATCCCAAAGTCAGCAGCTAGTTACATGAAGAATATGTGCATCTTGGCAAGGCCTCAAGAATTAAGAGTGTTCTGAAGGGTTTAGACCAAGAAGGATCCATTTTCGTAGCAATACCATTTGGTATCCTGAGTTGGAGAGAAATTCTGCTTTTCAAAATAAAATGTTTTTCTCTAGGTTTACTATAGGTATAGGACAGGCCATATTTTCATGGCTTCTTATTAGTATTCAGACCAAGGTTTATTTCAGATCCTCCTCACTTAGTAGACATGCAGTGGGATTAACGAAAAATGCCAGATAATGTTATGCGCATCCTATTTTGGACAAAAGTTATACGGAGGTCTAGGACCTTGTGCGGGGAAGGAGAGGGTGGCTAAAGTAAAATTAAAACAGCCTGACTAGGATTCTACCCCATGATCAAGTAGTCCCCTAAGGAACTTAGTGTATTTAATTTTATTTTTTTTAATCTGTTTACATATGACAGTTTAAAATCACAGAAAAGTGATTGGATACAATACGTGTGTGAATATCAAACAAACATTGTTCAAAGTCAACACAACATATATTGCAAGGATAAAGGTAAGCAATAAAGAAATAAACTTACGCTATCTCTGCTGTGGTCTCGGATTTGACCACGGCCCTCCATTCAGGGACTTCAAGAGAGGTATAATGTGACTTCATATCCCTTAATGTATGCTTGGTGCTTCTAATATCATTATCCCACAAGATGCACTGAAATCAAAATTATAAAACAGCAACATCTTTTAGTTAGGACCATGACACACCCACAAGCCGATAGTGCATATGATAAAAGATAATATGTTGGAAATTGTGTCGTAGTTAATTTTGATCAAAGAAAAAATGTTACCTTCCTGATATATTCTTTTTGTGTAACCTCATAAGAAACTTCGCCTTCAGGTGAAAATATTGAAGGATTCCAAAGTGCACCTCTTGCAGCCATCGCCGACGAAGCACCTTATGCCAAACCATGATAATTAGAAAATAAATATGAAAAGTGAGTTTCCAGTCTATCATGATGAAAAATAAGCACATATATTGTAGTAAATATGCAGATATCTCTATGGGTAGATTGGTGTCTTTAATTATTAGGAAAATAAAATCTGTAACTATTAGAGTATATTGTATTTCCTTATTTCCCGATTAGCATATCTTTGGCTTAGCTCATGTATCATGATTCAAGCTTGTACTTCAGATTATCGAATAATTTTCAGAAGCTCAATTCTCATATGGTATAAACAACTCCTGATCTTGGGGTTTTGCTTCCTAAGCCGCCTTCATTGTAGTTCTCTTATCGAATTGGGTCCAGAACTATTGAACTCTGATCTTCACTAAATTGAACCATGAGCTTATTGTCCCTAAACTTTCTAACAACTCAATCTCTATCCATAAACGTAGTAGAGACCAAAATCATCCAGTAGCATTTTTCCTTTTCAATGTGTATATTAGGATCTTGTGGGAGGACGACTGGAGTAGCTAAGGGACAAGAAGGGTTGTACTACCTTATTGATGAAAGAGGAGATGGTTGTCCCCGCCAGAAACTATCTTCAGTTCCTTCTCGATACCAGCTACCAAATGTTTTGACAAGGGATTATCAACAGAATGATTCAAACAACTACTTGCAAGTTGAGAATGATAGATGTCTATTCACCAACTTAAGGGGGGAGTGTTGTAAATACGTAGACATCTCTAATTTAAGGTATTTGATCTGTAATTAATAGGAGAATAATATATGAAATTGTTAATTTATAAGCATATATTTCCTTATTGACCGATTAGCAATTATTACGAGTGGCCTATATATCAGATCAGAACAAGAAGTTCAATTCTCATACATATTTAATACAAAAGCAATTGTCCAGGTCAAAATGAATTCTCATCAAATGCAATAAAAACTGATAACCTTCTTCACTTAAGGCTTTACGTGACATTCTTCAAATGTGTGCTTGCCTCACTTTCCTTTAAACTAACTTGTGACTTGTGAGTCTTGTAAGTTACCTTTATCGACTCACGAGGGACTTGCAGTAAGCAGCACAATCAGCCTTGGTAAGCCACAACATACATGCATAAGATTGAAAACCTCCTCATCACTGCCACTGTGGCCCCCAAAATACACACACACAAGATCAGTTTAGTTCAATCTCTTTGGTGTTACTTTTGTTACCTTGGATATTCTAAATATTATAAGAACTGCCTTGGAGTTATTGTAGTGTTTTTGTTTCCTACATTCAATATATAGTTTACAAAAATAGGAATGTCTACATCTCTCCATATTATGAAATCTCTCATCTATCTCTAGCATTGAATGTCAAGTGTTGTCATATGGAGGACGAAATATGACTAGCTTTTCCTGAAAGGGCTGAGTTGAAGTTACACAAATGGGAATGCAAAGATTACCAATAAGACGATGTGGCGGCTTGATCCTAGACGTTTGTTGGGAAGGCTAGGCCTAGGGATGTGCCCAAACATTCCTGCAGAATTAAGGGGAATCTATCATGGCCTAAGAGGGCAAGGAATATGCAAAATATAGATGTCATTCAACAAACAAATTTGTCAGCTTTGGTCCATCTCCTCACTTTCCAAGAGATTAAACTATTTCTACTTCAGATCTTTTATCGCAACTTGTGAAGAACTCATTAACAAGGACAGAGACTAGGTTGCAACAGAAGACGAAGTAAGGAAAAGACAACTCATACTTCTGAAGTTTATGTTAAGAAAATGCTCATATAAGTTTGTTTCATGGAATAGTCTCTACAATTCTAATAAATAACTGAAAATCTGTTAAAATCTTGAAAAAAAAATCAGATACCTGTAGCAGATTTAATGCGTTGGAAATCGTCATACTCAAAGACATCACCATTTGCTATAACTGGAATAGATAGTGCTGACACAACATCGGCAATTCCACTCCACTTTGCCGGATCTCTGGGCCTATCTAAGACATATCTGTAAATAGATTAAAACAAAAACGTGAGGCGTATTTTAAAGCAACAAAGATAAACGATTAATAAATTCATGATCATTCTAACTTAGCGGTGTATTGTGTGTAAGTGCATGTGGGCATGTGGCTGCTACACAGACCCACCACGGACTGTCACGATTGTGGCCGCCACCGCTGCAATTGACTACAGAGCCTTTTTATACACCTTTCATTCTTATGCAACTTATTTTTATTTGCATACAGCTTTAATTTTTATATTTGGAACAGATTTATTTTAACCGCTATGCGACTTCTGCTTTTGCCCACATAACTAACCGCCGTATGACAGTGGATTTTTTACTTTCTCTCATTTTCCGCGACACTAACCGCCATATTGATAACACAAGCTAAGCCAATGTTCTAAAAAGGTAACATAATTATCCCAAATATGAATATAAATTATATATATGTGTGTGTGTGCGCGCTAATTTATTATGCATTGTTTTCTTCTCTAAGATTATATAGATATTCCAACAAAAATGTGCCAATAGTTTGGCATATTGTAGTTATTTCGAATAACTTAGCTGTCTGAAAACAGTTAACATATCTGGAAATTAATAATCCCACTTTGACCGATTTGAGAACAGCTAACTCAGCCGATGTCATGTTCAATAAAATTTGGGAGAATCTTTTAAAACATTGATCTACCTAAACCGACTTAGTAGGATGATGCTTGTTCATTGGTTTTGTTAAGTGATTTGAAAATGAGCTCTTATAAAGTTTAAACAACCATATGTTGTTTCCCTTAATTTGGAAAAATCCTGAAAAAAGAAACAAAATTTGGAGATTACCTTCCATGGACTGCAATAGCATCAACACCAGCTTTCTCAATTCGCCTGGCAAGCTCCACTGTATCATGCGGTGATTTTAGAAGTCGAATCTTACATGTTACAGGTAGGCTCAAGTTCCTCCGTAATGTTGTTAAGATCTGGATTTTTAAAGAAGGGTTCAAACATGTTGCAAAATTACAATCTGATAGGAACCCAAGAATAAAATAGTATGAAAGTAAATGTATTACTTTCTTCTCTCTTCCCCCCTTCTCTCCAAATAATTTCCCTCTTAAAAAACAAACTATCCACATCAGCATTCCCCACTAACTTCAGGTTCAGGCCAGATGTTGGGTTTAGGCCCAAATCCAGTATCCTATTCACAACCAAAGCAACGATGAGCTATTAGACTTACATCAATAATAAGCTCTGGTTTGGACAACAGAGCAGCGCCCATCCCACCACTCAAAGAAAATGCCTTGGGGCATCCCATGTTAATATCTATTGCAGCAACATCATTACACCTGCAATGTCAGTAAAGGTAAATTAACAAACAAAAAATTAACATATAAAGAAAACGATTTACACTTCATTACTAAGGAACTCAAAGAAAACAGCCAACACATATTTAATAATTGCTTTGTGCTAGTTTAGTGTTTGAAAAGCCATATGAATCAATTCTGTATAGGATCCTTGGTGCGTGTGTGAAAACATGATAGGAACTGGCGAGCTTGTTGCAAAGAGTAGAGAAAACCCCCTTAATTACTATGCTGCAGAACTTCAAGGGCCTGCAACCTTCTTTTACCCTAAAGCTCGCAGAAATGACTAGCCATCTCTCCCTCTCAACCCCACTTCTTATTTATAAGCAGCATGCCTTATTTCTCTAATTTTCCCAACCCAAAATAACTTACTATATGACCATGGGAGTGCCTATTAATACTATCCCCTATTACCTTGTCCCCGTGGAAAAGGGTTGTGTAAAATGCTCGGAATTGCATACTTCCAAGAACTATTTGCTGCCATTTGATAAATGCACTATTTCCAGTATAAGTAGGTTCCCAAACACTGTCCAAAACAAGGACAGCCATACAACTCCAACCTTGGTCAAATTTGTTGTAAGGATAAAAATGCAATCATACTTAAAAGTGTTGGATAACCGCGGGACCAATCTAGTCCATCTTCCATGGTCCCAGTGATAAAGGGACCGTCATGATCCAGTCACCGTTGCGAGATTATAATGAAAAATATCTAGAACTGCTATGATAAAAATTAAAAAAATATCGACAAAAATAATTTCCATCATTAATATTTAAAAACATTAATAAATCCAGATTTCTTGCCCGAGATGAGTTGTCACTCTGATAGCAATTAATAGGCACCAGGTATCTTATTATAAAGAATAGGGAAAATCTTATTACAATTCTGCATAAACTTGATCCACAACAACCTTCCTGCCCTAACACCCAAATTCACTAACTAATGACTAGTCATGTCTCTCTCAGCCCCTTTTATTTATTGGCAGCATGCCTTATATTTCTCTAATCACCCCAACCCTCAACTAGCTGACTGACTAACGAAGGGGTTGCCTACAATACATATCACCATACAGACATCATCATGGAATTTTATAATAAATCATTGGTGTATTTGGAATTGGAAGAGGTAAAAGATCTTCGAGCCCATCATGACTATAACTAAGATTGCCATGTTTTTACTGTAAAACACATGAACGGCCTTTCAATTCTAGTAAAGTAAAATCAATAAACAACAACAAAGATCCAATCCAACAACAACAATGACAACCAACCTTTATCTATAAGGCATGGTTAATGCTAAAAAGCAACTAATCATGTAAGAAAAGTGTACATTACGTCACTACCAATAATAAGTCATTATTTTGGTACAAGTATAAACGCAAACACAATATCAAAGAGAAAAAATAACTATACAATTAACTTACACTAACTGAGCAGCAGTTAGGGCCCTCACGGCATCAGATGTGCCTATTTGAAACACAACTCTATCTTTTTCTTGATCACAGGTTCTAAACACGACACTTTCTGTCCCTTTCTCCACAAAATCAGTGGATCCAAGATGTTCTGACCAAGAAATAAGATAATGGATTGTTAGAAAAACCAAAACTAAAACATTTAGTCTAGATATTAGTGGCAAACAGAGAACATTTGTTAGTGTATCCAGTTAATGAAATATTTATTTTCCAGTAATTGCTAAAAAGTTGTTTTGTGCTTCCTGAAAACATCTATCTGTTGTGATTGACTGGATTTGAAGTCCTGATTTTTCGATAAAAACAAATATTAATACTGATGCAAAGAGTAGAAACTTTAGCTACAATTACTAAATCACCAATTTGTAATCTTTAGAAGATTAAAATCATCTTGTAATATGTTGATATTATCATAGAGTATCTTAGATTCTCTGTTGGGATTATTTTATCAATTTAGAGTATCTTAAAATGCCTCTTATAATTAGTTTTCAAACTTCTTAGTTGTTATCAGGATTTGGTTTCTCTATTTAATTTGAATTAGGAGTCTAATATTAGTATAAATAAGGTTTTTTTTTAAAGGAGTACAAATAAGGGTTGCTTTTACTTTTGTATCATCATATACATCAAACATAATTGTAAGTCTTGGTTTCTTTCTCTTTTCTCCTTCCTTGTCTAAAACCCTCTAACTTCAATATGGAACCAAAACAAACCATCCTCCGACCTATGTACAAAACTTTGAAACGTAAAACAAAGTGAAAACAAGTAAACAACAATGTGGTGTGTCTGCAATTAAAACTGAAAACAGGATATGCTTTCAAATCCAAACAGACCATACTATTACACTACATAGACTAAACATAATTCACCCCTATTTAGTTATCCCTCCTTTCTCCTTCCCTATCTAAAACCCTATAACTAGAACAATACTAGTCTTTAGAAGGCAGCGTGAAGTATGTCCTCTTTCTTCCTTTCCCATACACTAGCATTTCCAACTAATGTACCCTCAGGAACGGAACCCAGAACCAGGTTATAGCCAAAAGGGGTTGTCGCCGCCTCGCCACCCGAAATGATAAAGTGTTGGGAGCATTATACCTTTGCATATTCATATCCCCCCTCACAATTAGTTTATAACTTCTGTTTTCTTCTAACTTATCCATCCACATTGCTACTGCCAAGGCCCATATATCGGTAAATTATTCATATATGAGATGGGCATCACAATAATATGTGGGGAAAATAAAGAATATGCAAAAATATTTGATTTAAAATATTTTTCCTCCTATTCTTCTGCGCCACCGAGCCTTGCTTCTGCTTCTGCCTATGGTAGACACTTCTCTATGTTTTCTCCTCCTTATTTCTAATTAATGCTGTAGCTTTCACCCACGTTAACATATTTTTCTGGTTCTCTCCCTAGTTACCCTATTTAAGTCATTAATTAACTAATTTAACAACAGCTTTCCGAAAGTTTCAACTTGTATCATGTGAGGTTTATGTAGTTAAACAAAATTTAAATTCTACAATTATTCTCAAGCTTTAGAACTTTAATTGTTACAGTGTTGTCAATAGCAGTTTCACAGTATTATAGCTCCGCGTTAGCAGCTATTTCACAATAGTTTGTACTAAATAATGTGTCAAGGAATTAACAGTGATTTGTTCAAATTCCTTTATGCAATTGAACTATAGCGCGCTATCAATACTAGTTATCATGATTCTCAGGGTGTGTTTGGATGGAGGGTTTAGGAGGAGAAGGGAGAGGAGGGCTTACTTTTCTTTTTTAAATTAAGGACATTATAAAATGATTTTTAGAAAGTTGAATTAACAACATGATAAATGATCATATAATACTTCAAAAATACATTTTACATTGTTGGTAATTTAAAAAATAAAATTGAGTCCTCCCCTCCTAAACCCTCAATCCAAACGCACCCTAAACAAGTTGATAATGAATGAATTGATGAAAGGAAGAGTGTACCGTTGATTCGGCGTTCGCATTTGATAATTTTGTGGTCAACTATTTCTTCACCGTAAGTGATATCTGCACCATATTCAGCAGCAAGTAATCTAAGTGGAAGAGTGCCCTACCAAAATAATATTCATTCAAATAAAAATAATATATAGTATAGTAGTAGTGAATTGAATTGAATTTTGGCGTGAAAGAGAAGGGAAATGAAAACTCACAACGCGAACCATAGGAGCGAGAATCTTTTTGTTACGGTAATCCATCTTTTTAAGATGGATGGATGTATGCTTTGTTTGACAACAACTGACTTTGGAGCCGATACAGAGAGAAAGGGAGGCTCCAACTATGAATTGAATATCGAGATGGGGGGATTTTTCTGAGGTTTTGCTGGATCTAAACCACACAAAAAAATAAAAATAAATTAGTGAAAATAAATAAAACAATTTCATTAACTATTAAATTCATCTTTTAAAAAATCTCTCTCTAAAACTAAAATCATAACTTTTTTTTTTATAAAAGAAAGGTTTTTCTTTGTTTAGAATCATAACACTTGTTAAGTAATTTAAAGATATTATTTCTTTTTTGTTTTTTTTTATTTCTTAGATAACGTGAAGAATATATGAATCCAACATTTAACATGCACCAACGTTAAAATTCTTACAAAAATTTATCGTTCATTTGGGTCTCACATGACTCGAGAAATGAGGTTCCACGTTTATACGCAGATGATATCTGATTTATGTAAAAAAAACAATAAAGATAAAATTTCTTTTTTTATTTCTTAATAAGTTTTTGGATGCGCTTATTCTCATATCTCTTAAAGAAAGATCAGGTGAGTATGGTTTTAGGCTTATTCGGGATAGATTTAACCAACAAACGATAATACAGGTTTTTTTTAAAGGCGATATAAATAATGATAAGTTAAACATGCCATCAAAGTAAAAAAAGTATTAGTAAGTGCAATTTTTATATGTAATAATTTTTATCATTCTTAGTGTTTGAACATATTGTTTGCTGTTGCCAGAGTATATCTGAGATGTTTTAGTTTAAGTATAAATGTACTCATAAACATACGACTGTTCTCTTGAATAAAACTTTTATGTCTTTTGCATAAGCTCTTTTAAAAAATATTTGAAGATCATTTTTTAATCTTCATATCTTGGTAAGCTTTGGCAAGATGAAACTTTGAGCAGATTTTGAGATCCTCGTAAATGTATGTATAATTCATTTTGACGTATTCGCAAGACATGTGCACAGTTCAATGCGTGTTTTGTCACACGACTTTAAGCATAATCTTGTGTAACTTGTGATGTAAGTTATTCTACCACAATTCTTCAACTATGCACTTATTCTTCTTCCTTAGATCATTAAAGCTTGTTGAAATTCTTTGAGGAATAATAAATTAAATCATGAATGAATCACATTTTCTTGCTTTAATTGCCAAACATTCCCCTTATAATTTCAACAATATCTTATGATATTTTCATGAAATTTGTGGTACCACTATTATAGTTTTCTAATGCTACTATGATTCTTTTATTTTTGAATAGATAAAATGCATTTGTTAATGTGAGTCTCTTCTAACTTGTTCATTTATGTGATTATTGTTCTTTCAACAAAAAATCAAATGCAAACATTAGTAAACAACCATCAATCATAAAACTACATTTAACTCTAACATGTGACTCACTTCCTGCTTCAAATAACGTTAAGCACAAAGTTAAGTTTTTTTGTGATCATTTAAACTAAGAATTACACAAGTAAAAAGGTAAAACAAAGAGATAAATGATAATTTTTTGAAAATAGATTGATTTGATTGATCACGTGTGTTCAATAAAATGCACAAGTTTATATACAAAAGCTAGTCATGTCGATGAAAATATCGTGCCATATAAAATTCAACCTCCTTTAACTATTTTAGTGCTATAAGCGTGGGATATAAGCAAATCGTTGAATTGTCAAATTCCACATGTCTTTGACTGTTTATAACATCCAACAACCTACGTAAACCATAAACTTACAAAATATTTTTCTATTTCATATTTAGTTGTTTTGAATTCGACTATCCTTCATTCGACTTAATGAAATTCGGCTAACACTAAATTTGATTGTCTATTTTTAGGTGTAAATAACATGTTAACACAACATCATAAATCTTGATCAATAATTCAAACTATTAATCGAAGATGGACCAATGAGCTCAAAATTATGACTTGTAGGTGATACCCAACCGGGAAAGAAAATAGGGTTTGTGTAAGTGGATAGATGTGGAGTAAAGATAAAGATCAAAGAAGGGATGATGGACACGTAAGTGTTATTTCCTTGATCATTACAATACAACCCCCGTCTCTCTCCGTTTTCCATTTTTCTAGTTCTTTTGCCCTAATCACCAACCACAGATCTGTTCCCTCCATTTTCAGTAAGCCACTTTCTCTCTCTCTCTTTTTCCTAATTCAATTCTACTATCATCGTATTCCAAACCCTAACTTCTTTTCCTTCTAATTATTGTGTAAATTTATTATTGTATCTGATAGTGTAAATCTGATTTTCAAACTTGTATGCACTGACAGTGATTGATAATTGAGCTAGAATTTGTAGTTCCAATTGAAAATATTGCTATTTATTGTTTTGCTGAATTTGCTAAACTTGTTTTTTGAATAAATGGATTTCTGATGGTTTTTTTGACAAGAGAGGATCCAAATCTAACTTTGTATTGATAAAAACATAATTGATTTGATTTATATACTTGTTAATAATTTTAATTCAATCTGCTTCTTATGAATGTGAAAGCTGCTTATGTATGATAACAATAAACAGTTAATAGTACCTTTTATTATAAGCTGCTGCACATTTAGTTAATGTCTATGTTTTTGTTTGGATACCCCATGTCCCCCACCCAATTATTTAGTCGGTTGGAAATAGTTAGATCGAGTTGGTTAAAGGGTTACAGATGGAGGATATTCAAATCACAAGAGGTAGAGGAAGACCTAGAAAAACTATATAAGAGAAACTATTAGGAAAGATCTAGAGATTAATGAGTTGTATCCAAATATGGTTTATGATAAAACATTATGACGTAATTTTATCCATGTAACCAACCCCACTAAGTGGGATAAGGCTTGGTGGTTGTTGTTAGTTTAGTTGGTTAGAGGGTTAGACTATCTAATTTAGATGGAAGTGAAGTGGAGTGAATTAGGTTGAGTTCGGTAGGGTCTGTTTTGGAGATTGGAGGGTAGGGCTTGGAAAAAAGGAAGGAGGAAGTGGAAAGAATAGAAGACTTTGGGAGGGGAGGGTTCGGAGAGTTTCATTTTTCTTCATAATACAAAATCCTTCTAATTTGAGGGAACTCAAAAAATGTATTGGAGGAGGATTTTGTAGGGATTAGATTAATTTTTCAAACTCAATTTATGTTGTTATAACACTCTTAATATTAAAAATATATTAATTATAACAGCCTTTGAAAATGATAAATGAAAGCTTAAAATTAATATATTTTTAAGAGTGTTATAACAACATAGGTTGAATTTGAAGAATTTATCTAAACCCTCCAAAATCCCCCTCCAATACATTGTTCTAGGGATTTTGTATTATGAAGGAAAATGAAATTTCTGTATCCTCTCCTCCCGAAGTCCTCTATTCCTTCTACTTCATCCTTCCTTTCTTCCCTAGCCCTCCCCTTCTGAACTCCCAAACAGACCCTCAGGGTATGGAGGTTGCACTGCAGACCCTTGAAGTTCTGTAGATCCGCAATCTACGGGATTTCCCCTATTGTTGCTAATATATTTTCTGGTTTGTATCAACTGGTGTCAGAGCTCAGGTCTTGGAGTTATGAGGTATATTGGTTTTGAAAATGTTTCCGGCATTTGATGGAAAGGAAGGTAATATGTGTGTCTTCAATGTAGATAAGTATTTTGGGGTCGTTTAAGTAATTAGGAAGGGGAAGCTATCATGAATTGCTATGGCATTAAGAGGTGGTACTCTCAAACAGTTGTTTTTCTAGAAATGGAGCAACCTTGTGGACATTTGACAAGTCAGCATTTCCAGCAAGAGTTTGATCCAGACATTCCAATTTGGGTCAAGAATAAAAAAATACATATAAGAAAGCCAGAAACAAGGATCAAGGGAACTAAAAATTCTTGGAAGGTGGAGCCTATTGGCAGGGGAAAAGGCAACAAAAGCAGTAGGCAAAGAAGCATGATCAGGGGAAAGATGGAACTGTGAACATGGAGGAGGAACAAAGGGGTGAAGTAAGAAAAGTGAAGGAACCAAACCTGACCATAGAAGTGGTGCAGGAAGAGCTTCATCATACATGGACAAAAAGAAGTCATAAAAATGTCAGTGGCTTAAGAGGAATGTCAAGGGAAGTAGCAAGAGAAGTGGGTTTCTGCAGCACAGTGCCTTGGAGCGACGAGACATTGCAGGCCAAACGGCTCATTGCCGTCACAAAAACCACCAGACTTCGCAAAAAGCATGTTTGTGAAGGATTACAAATGATTAACATAATTTAATTCACAATAGCTGAATAAGTTTTTGACCTAATGGTTATTTCAGACCAATCCCAAAGTATTGGAAAGAAGAAGTGGGACTTTATAAAATGTGGACTGATGCAACTGCAGCAGCTTGAAATAGGAGTAAAACAATAGTACAGTTAGGTGCTTCTTTGACCCGTTGAACCAACCAAGCCCAATTCATCGAAATAAATTTGAATGATGTAGCCTAAAAATAGAGACTTGTCTTTGAGGAGGGAAGGATAAGCCAATCCCAAATCAACAGAGAGGATAATGATGTTGGCAGGGAAAATAGTCATCCGATTTCATTGCTAATAGGGTCCACCCAATTTATTTGTTACTCAATTACTTAGTTAGTTGGTAATAATTAGGTTAGTTAGATGGTTATAGGCTGTGATGTATCTTACCAAGAGGGAAGCTTGCTAGTCATTTGTGACTGAATTGGAGCCTTTGGGAAGACTGTATGGAACCATGGATACTTTCAGAGATGCAGAAGTGGGGTTTTTATTTTGATTTATATGTGGTGATGACCATGAATTTAGACCAGACTAATATACATTTCCAAATAAAATGATAGTATTTACAACTGAACTATTCATTTTTTTATTGAACACATTTCTTATACCTGTAACATTTGTTCCATAATCTTATACATACCTTTTTCATTGGAAATTCATAACACTTAACGAAGATGTGAATTCGTCTACCTGTGTCTTTTAAAGTCTTCTTTCATGTATTTATTAGAATTAGAATATGATAGGTATAGCAAACTGTAGTGCCAGCAGTTTGAAAGGTTGGTCTTAAAAGTTCATTTTATTAACACCATGAACCTTTGCAGGTGTATCACATCTTAGCTTACAGCCTTACAGACGGTAGGTACGCTTAATACTCATCATGGAGCTAAGTTCTGTTAAAGATGCTTTTGACCGAGTTACAAAGAAGCAAAAGTTATCCAGTTCTAAGGCTCAGGAGATGATTGATCTGATCAGTCATGAAATTGAGACTGTTTTAGAATCACTGCAGTCAGTCAATAACACTGACCAAGTGCTTGATTCTAAAACTGTCCTGAATGAGCTGAAGGCCAGTTTACTTAAAATTTCCCCGATTGGCCAAATGGAAAGTACACAGAAGGAGCTAAATGTAGCACTCAGCAAGTATGGGAAGCATCTTGAGAAAAGTTTCCCGGATATATCAAAAGCTTACAGAAACACTAACTTTGATATACGCACTTTAAATCAAATAATTGCCAACCATTTTTATCGCCAGGGCCTTTTCGATGTAGGAGACCATTTTCTTAGTGCAGTCGGTGAGCCGGAATCTGCTGCAAGTATGAAATCTCCATTCTTGGAGATGTATCAAATACTCCAAGCCATGCAGAATCAGAACCTGGAGCCAGCCCTCAACTGGGCTGCGACTAATTCTGATAAACTCGCTCAAAGTGGATCTGACATTGTGTTGAAACTTCACTCAATGCAATTTGTGAAATTACTTCAAAATGGTGGAAGTAGAGATGAAGCCCTTCATTATGCAAGAACTTACCTTTCTCCTTTTGCTACCAGTCATATTGCTGAAGTCCAGAAGCTTATGGCTTGTCTTCTGTGGCCTGGAAAGATTGAAAAGTCTCCATACCATGCATTGCTTTCCCCTTCTAACTGGGATAGGTTGGCCGAGGAACTTAAAAGGCAGTTCTGCAATCTTTTGGGACAGTCATACAACAGTCCGCTGAGTGTGACGGTAGCAGCAGGGATTCAGGTTTTGCCAGCTCTCCTGAAATTTATGATTGTCATGAAGCAGGAATGGCAGTCTATGAGCCAGTTACCGGTGCCAATTGAGATGGACAGCGAATTCCAGTTCCATTCTGTTTTTGTTTGTCCTGTCTCAAAGGAACAAGCAACCGAGGAGAACCCTCCAATGTTGATGTCCTGTGGCCATGTCCTCTGTAAGCAGTCTATCTTGAAAATGTCCAAGAATAGCACAAAAGTATTTAAGTGCCCGTATTGTCCCTTTGATATCGATGCAGCACAGTGCAAGCAACTATATTTGTGATTTTCTTGTATTTGTATCAAACTTTCTTCTTGTATCATCTGAATTACGTGTTAGTATAGGTGTACCTTTGTATGGTTGGTTGCAAAAGCCAATGGCTAGTTGTGATGTCTGTATGTTTCACATACTTGTAAATATATTCTTTTTAGTTTTGTTATGACTTATGTTCGTGATTAATTACCAGCATTCACTTTTCATGCATTTTTCTAGCTAGATTAGTAGGAGTATAACCAAATTTATGTTTTATACATTTTCATATTTTTCCACTTTCTGAAAGAGAAGCAGATCTACAATTGCTAATGTAACGTTGTGATCCTCTTAAAAGGATAACTAATTGTTTATGCAGTAACAAAAGTTGAGTTGAAAATTAAAATGAGCTAATTGAATTGCACAATAATTTTTAAATAAAAATCAAGTTTAGAGGTAAAAGTTTTGAATTTTAATTTAGAAGTTAAAAGAGCAATGTTCATGTCTGAGAAAATTGATGCATGTCAAAATCATTTTACATTTCTAACATTTTTTAAAAGAGCAATGCTATATAAAGCGAATATTGGTATAACGAACTAATCACAAATCACTTTTGATCATTGAATCTCCCATTAGTCTGCGTTGTAGTTACAATTCAACAATCGCGAAATTTCCGTGATAGGTTTTTTTCATGAACTAGTATTTTCTTTTTCAAAAACATCCACACTTCTCATTCATCAACATTTTCACCAAAAACATGTCATTTGTTCAATCCATGATTTTTCTTAAAAACATGGGTTTGACATTTGCATTTGTATATTACAATGACTAAATCACAACAACCAATAATAAGACCACGTTTGAATGTGATGTCCCAAAATTGTTTAAAATAAATGCAGACATCATATAGGAAATTAGGATAAATATTTTAAATTGCAGACCACATGTCTCGTAAGCACAACTCATATTGTAAAACAATGCATACATATTTGATATGTTGGGTTGTGGTCTGGGTTCAAGCCCGTAATTTTCCACACTCCATTTAGTGCGTGTGAATTTTATACCTCAAGATCACTGGAACAAGAAAAAATTGCATAACAAATTCTATAACTGTAAAGGAAGATAGATGTACAAGGACTATATACTATAGTAGCTTATAACTGTGTGAAGCACTGCAAAAGTAAAATGATAAAGGAGATTTTGAGTGCGTGACAAGAAAGTAAAGGAAGATTATCCATATTTTCATTAATTATCCAGATTTGATTTTGGATTGGGATAAAAAAGTTGGTATTGGGATGAAAATTTCTACCTTTACATGCTTAACAAAAGATTTAAATAGAAACACCTGCTGGAAATGATTGTATAGAATAATATTGTTTGTTCATTTGTGGAACTATAAATAAATATAGATTAAGAGTTTATATGTTTGGTAAGAACTGAAATTCAAAGTGTTTAATTATCATGGTAATAATGACTAAAAAGATAAATTTCCATCTCTTCAACATTAACCAAAACATTATTCAACAAAATTCACCAACATGTGGATGGTCTGAGTAGTAAGTGACTCAGACTCTTTAAGCAATTGACTATGGTTCTAACTCTTTCGTATGAAAAAATTCCAATTGATAGATAAGAATTCATTTTGTATACTCAATAGATTCTCTAGCGGAGATTAGTGATGAGAGTTCACTTTATCTACTCAACAGATTTTCTATTAAAAATTAGTCACTATTAAAAGACGATGAATACTTTGATCCTTATGATACAACGATAAAAAAACATTCTTCTTTTTAAACTTGTTATTCTAGTATTGACTATTTGGTTCATATATGCTTTATAAGTCATCCGGTATCCAAGAAATGCACATAAATTCAACAGCATTATTTAGTTGCTGACTGAAAAGCAAAGCAAATGCCTTATTGTCATTGATGATTTGAAGCACCGTCTTAAGATTTGTTTGTATTACATTACCTTTTCTTCACAAACACTTGACATGTGACACCATGAAACTCGAATACAAATAGAGCATTTTCCAACAAAAGATAAGGTACATGAATCTCATCATACAAGTACACACACTATGAAAGTATAACTTTATCACAAAAATATGTGCATAATGAAAAGATGGTAGAGCACATTCACGCGTTTTATCCCTAAATTGTCTACCATTTTTAATTTGCAAGAAAAATATGAACACTTTGTCATTAGTGGGGCACACTAATTCACTTTCTCATTCATCATAATTTTAGTTGCTTGTCACTACTTTTGATTAATTCTTTGAAGTTCTTGTTAGGCATCATAGAAGCAAAACCCCACCATCTAGTGCGTTACACATAGATAGCACCAAGCAAACTCTAGAGGATAAGATTTTCAACCAGCTATAGTGTACATGCTGACTTGGTACTCTTTTTGTTATGTGACTTTATAAGTAATTTTTGAATGAAATATTTTTATAAACATTGTAAAGTTAAGTGGCTAATGTTTGTATAAATTGAAAAGAAAAAAAAAATGATCAATATGAATCAAAATTATATTTGAGAGTGTAAAATTGATTTTTTTGGATATACATGTTTGTTTTCACGGTGGAAATTAATACTCCCACCTCACTATCACTCACCACTGCAAATTAGAGCTTCTCACATTACCTCGGACTTAGAACTTCTCACATTACCTTAGTTACATTGGACACTCAAATTTTATATCAACAAAAAAATCTAAAAATGTAAGCTTTTAGTGCTATGTAGAATTGAACATTTGAACTTAGGTGGAATTGAAGATGAAATTTGTACCAAAAAAATAATAATTGAAGATGAAATTACCAAATATGACTAATTTGTGTTCAAACCAAATTTGACCAAGCTAAAGTATACTATAGAGTGTGTGATTGTGAAAACAACAGATAGGCCTAACTTAAGCGTCACCAAAATCTCAAATACATAGGATTTAGATAGGATTGGAATTTAAAGCCAAACCCTACCTTAAAGTTTTAAATCAGTTCCAAATTCAAACACCAATGCATTGTATGTAAAGCCAAAAAGTTCTTAATTACTTGGTACCACTACCATCCATTGTCTAAATTATCAGAAATGTGACCCACCAATTTTGCTCTCAACCCTCCGGACACAAGTACACTGCCAGAGAATACTAAACTGTTGATGACTTAAACAGGAATATAATTTTAACATTTTCCTTTGATGAGACCCAACAACAGCTTCAATTATACATACATATTTGAAAACAAGAGGACAAAAATTACAACTCCAATAATTGTATTTCTAAAATTCTCCTTATACCTAAAATCTCACTTGGCAATCATAATCTATTTCTTTTCTATTCACAAAAGGGCCAAGCCGGTTGGTACTTCTTGTCACTATTATGAGTCATGGGCCAATTCCATTTATTAACATATTTTCACTATTACAAAAATTTTATTAACATATTTTCACCGACAATAACCTAAAGAAAACATCATGACAATAAGAAAAAAATACATTTAGAATCTGGCATCTTCAAAGCCATGTAAATCACTGACTTTATTCATAGACTTTCTCATGATAGCCACTTTAGCCAGTTTCTCAGCTGCTTTCCAAGCCGATATCGGCGTAAGCGGCTCCATCTTTTCCTCCAAACTTTTTCTTCTGAACTTAGGCTGTCCGCGAAGCCGTGAATCCGTTTCTTGGGCTTCAAACCTTCGCAACCATTCATGAGCCGCTTCGGGACTTGAATGTTTAATTGAAGCTCGAGGGCTTACGTGTAAACGTATCAACTGTTTTATCTTAGGGTCTAACGATTTAATTGAGACGGGGCGTGGAACAATAATCGAACGCTCCTTCAAATGAACAACCTCTTTAGTAAACGGGTCACAGTAAGAGGACCGTACCGTAAGAGCGTGGGTATGAGACCCATGTGAAGGTACTTTTAACTCAACAACTAATTCTCTTTCCTCTGCCACGTGAAGATCTCCCATTGTGGGCAAGAGTTTAGCGGTGAAACTTGACTCTGCGCCGTTTTGGAATTCAAATTTCATGTCTTGAGCAACCACGCGCAACATATTACCGATGCGTTCTGAAAACGCGCCGTCGTGAAGCGCGTGTGAGTAGTTGAGCGCGTGAACTGGAATTTCCAAATTAGGCAAGCGCGTGGAAGATAATCTCCTATCTTCTTGACCATTTGTAAGAAATATAATTTTGGCAACAGGATTCTTCTGTCTCCGATCTTCTAGAATCTTCGCAGCTTTCTTCACTGCCTCTTTCCTCGCCGAAACTCCGTCGCCGTTCATCTCATCAACACCGAGAGCTTCTATGATCCGACGCACCGATCTGCGACCGCGGCCGGTCATTCTCCGCAACGGAAACAACCGTTTTGATCCATTGGAGAATACAACGACGGAGAGACGATCGGCGGAATTAAGGGAAGAGATCACAACTTGCATTGAACGTTTCAGTTTCAAAATATCTTCACCGGAAATTGAACAACCTATATTCACCACTGTGACAAGATCCACCGGCGGCCGATTCGCCACCACATTACACGGCTTTGCCTTCACCTTTAACACTGCAACTAAAGTCTCAAAGCTCTTGTTAGATGCTACAAGAGCAGTTTCTGGTAGAAAAAACGCTTCAAATGTTTTTGTTGAAGAAACATCTAAGCCATGAAAATCAACAGGTTCTTTGTTTTCTTCATTTTCTTGTTCTTCTTCTTCGTTTTCCGGTATGGTGTTGAAGCGAGAAACGAAGGTAGACGATGAGAGTGGCTCGTCGTCGTTATAGTTTGGAAGCTTCAACGTCGTCGTTTTAACATTCTCTACGGTTTTTTCCGGTTGAAGATCGTTCCAGTTTGTTCCACATACAGGGCACGTGATGATTTGTTGGTTTTTCACGTGAGCTGCTATGCATGGGAAGTGAAAGATATGAGAACATTCTGCTGTGAAAATTGCTTTTCCTTCACCAGTTTTCACACCATGAGTACAAATTCCACATAAATTCTACACAAATAAATAAATAAAAGTTAGGAAAAAATGTTACTAAATCAAGAATTAAATCATTCTTTATTGTGGTCTGCGATCGCAATTGCAGTTTAATATCTATAGTGTGATACTGCAACTGAAATTGCGACCGCAGATACAATATAGAACTATGAGTAGAAATGAGTGTGAATATGTTAACTTACTTTGGAAAGGCGTAAGGTGGCTTTGAGAAGAGAGTAATAAGATGATGGTGAGTTAGGGGAAGACCACTTAGGACTCTTATTGATTTTGTTGTTGTCGAAAAGTGAAGAATATGAGGTTCGACAATGGAGGATGGGACTAGTTGGTGGGGTAGTGGAAAATGTGAATTTAGAAGGATTGATTTGAGGACTTCCATTGATGTTGTCAAAGTCCAAATGTTGTTGGTGGTGGCTCTCAGCTAATATTTTGGTGTCTTTGTCTTTGGATGTGTAAAACGCTCTTCTCCATCCAGCAACCATGATGGAATTGTTTTTTGTGTTCTATATACACTTCACTTATTGTGTATATATGAGGAATTTGATTGTTTGGTTGATATAAAGTTTTACAGAAGTTGAGAGCTTTTTTGCTCTTTAGAAATGGTAGAAAAGGCAGTGGAATATTTGATTCAAAAGAGCTACTCTTTTCTTCCTTTATATTTTGATTTCCTCACTCAATGCATATTTGTTTATTCTTCATGCATGTCTATTTATACTATTATATTGGGAATAATGGAAAGCCTTTATTGCTAGCTTTCAAGTTGAAAATATCATACTGAAAATGAATTTTGTCTATTTTTTGGTTGATATTTTTTTAGGCTAGTTGATATTTTTATTTTTTAACATAAACAAGACGATATTCATTCATTTAAATTGATAGAGTACATCAGATACAAACATCGCTAAAAATATAAAGGATGAATCGGCGAACAAACTCACAACATCCAAGTTAATAACATACAACAGCAAAATGCCTACAAATAATATGATAAAACTTAAGTCACTGAAATACCTTTGCTTCCGGATCTGAGACGTTGACGTCCAAATCATTGGTTGAATTTGTAATTGAATGATGTCAATCTTTCAACATGAACTAAACGAACACAACAACAAGACGCGAAATCAAATGCAGCACAAGACGACGAACAACACAACACCCCACTTAGACGACGAAATCACAATAAACACAAAAGGAAAAACTTGATACATGTGAAAATCACTTGTTTAAATTGAAAGAAAATGGAGAAAAAGATGTAGATGAGTGATTCTAGGATAAAGAATGACCTAAAACCACCCCTTCTCGATAAACAAAAGAGAAAGAAAGTTTAGAGAGAAGTTGGAGTTTCTCTCAATAGTTATCCATTGGATTGTTTTACAGAAGAAGAATTGAATTGAAATATAGTAATGACGGTTGATATTTTTATAATCAGTTAAATAATGCAAAATATATTAAAAAAATTCAAAATAATTTGTTAATAAGATTGACATGTTGTGGGCGTGATTGCATTTTAAGAAAATGTTTATATTATTTTCATATGGCTAAATTATAAAAGTCAAAAACATGTTAATCCTCTATGCTTAGTTTTGAACCTGAAGCCACAACATAAGAATTTCAAAGGAAATCATTAGCAAATCATATTATCAAAAAATTATCTCCAAAATATAGACATGTCCAAAATATATATTATATGTAAGATGAAAATTACATTGTACCTTCATTTAAACTTGTTTGTATTTCTTAGAAATTTTTGCATGTAACAGTAGATATGACCATTGTTCTTTCTTACTTACTACAACATTAAGGTAATGTAAAAAGAGAAGATAAGAACAGACAAGCTTCAACAAAAAATAAGAACATAAACTGATATAGTTCTTTAGGAACTAGCTAACTATATTACATGTTCTTCTTATCATTTCTTCGCATGAAATAATATTTCTATTTACAAAAATTACTACACTATCACCATGAATAGTAAAGGTTATTTTTTTTGAGGGAATGAATAGTAAAGTTTATAAAACCACAATAATGCTCATGGAATATATTTTTTCCCTCCATCACATGTAACACATCAACACTACATGTATCACCGTTCACATTTTGAATCAAAAGGATAGACCAAGTTCATATTATAGTTTGTTACATGAGTTCCTAAAATGGTATTGTAGTCTCCAATGAAGCACAAAGACGTGTTGTTGAACATCAGCCAAATCTTGTCAAAGCTGTCTTCTCTTAACATTTTTTTTCTTCGGAACTCGGTATTCGGCCCAAAGACCGATTACTATGGAGGATCAATTTTCCTGCCCACTAGCATGGGCTCCAATTAAAATCAAAGCAAAATTCTGCATGGACAAGTTCACATGAATTTGCATCTGAAGGACTCGAACTTTAGACCTTCAGAAAAACACACTCTAAGGTCTTAAACCAACGTTACTTAACCAACCTTGATTGAAGAAAAAATTGAAGATATTCCAAAATATGTATTTCCCTCATTAATCAAAAAGGAATATTGTTGGTTATCCATGGATACCACTGTAGGATTTAAGTGCATAGAACAGAGACAACAAATATTTGGCTATCGCTATCATCGACAAAGAAAACTTTGAGCTAATTAAGATCTTTTTGAGCAATATTGTCCTTAATTCTAGTTGGAATGGCTTCTTTTCGTTGGAGGTTGAACCATCAAAATTAATTATTTCTTTCTCCTTGGCCTTCCTATTTTATTTTGTTGTCACGTTTCTTTAATTTGTTCTTGCATGGTTTTCATTCTATCAGCTATATCTTGCTCACCTTGAACTTGGGTAACTTTGACTCTCTTGCAACAACTTATATCATGACCAATACACTTACCAGTAGTGCAAAAGTCAAGAAAATATTCCTAATCTAGTTCAACAAGAATAAAAAATTGACTTTGTATTTTAGTTGTTTAGAGAGATCCATATCAACCAATACACAGCATCAGTACAAACTGAGGTTCCAACAGTACTTGCAATAGAAAATAATATTTTAGGTCTTCAATACTCTTATGAAGTACCATAAATACGAATCAAAACCTGGACCGAGGATTTTTTGTTGCTTGCTTGGGTTTCAAACTAAGAGTTTGAAAAATCCAGGGTTAAGGTTCCATGATCCAATCAATCAAACATTTTGAACATCTTCCAAAGAGAAGAATGAGAACTAATGGAAACCTTTTTCAAGGGATGTAATTCCCCACTTGCCTAGAGATTTTCAAATGAATAGTATATTGGTATGCAAAGCTTCAATATTCAAAGGTGTTGCACCCTTTGGTAAAAGAATTATACCGTGTAGACTATGTTGAATTGATGTCAAATGGCCAAGTCGGTATCTAGAGGAGGGTGAATATATATCTCAAACAAACAAAATTGTATTATAACCAGTAACAAGAGAATCCCTTATCCTTCTGTTCTCTTTCATATGAACAAGCAAGATAAAGACATACAGACATTTAGTTACACAAATCTAGTCTAATAGGGGACACAAATGGTTCTATATCAATATTTTAAGAAAAATGTTAACTAGTGTCCTGGGGCATTAGTTAAGGAAACCAAATATAATATAAATACATTGAAACTTGTGTAGTCAAAATTTAAAATGTTAAAAATGGTGTCTTCAATGCAAATATTTCCTTTTTTGTTTCCTTAACTAGTGCCCCGAGACACTAGTTAACAATGTCCATATTTTAAAAATTAAACCGAATATCAAACTTACGAGACATCTGAATAAAATAATGATTTAATTGCTTAAAATCGCTATAACCAACATAAAATTGCGATTGAACCACTCAAATAACTGAAATGTACACAATATCGGTTTAGGGTTGTGAAAAATGAATGAAGGGCCTATTCTCAAGGTTGGTGAAATGGTTATTGTGTAGCTGCAATAATTAGAGAGCACATGCATCCATGCTCAATAAATGCAAGAATAGCTACCAACCAGTTTTAATTAATCTCACATATACTAGTAGTATAGTATCATAAAATAGTTCACTCTAGTGTATATTGTTTACACAGCACACATCATGTGTCTAGTATTTGCCAAGATAATGTTGTAAAGAAGATGACATTGGCATCATAACTCAAACCATCATCTATGTTCTGTCTTGTACCCTTTTCCTGGTAAGTGAGAAAGTTCAAAAATTTAGTTTGAAGCAAGGTAATTTTAAGCAACGGTCACGTTAAGACTTCATTGCGAATTTTGATATTTCAAAAAAATTGCACGCAAATATATACAATTGATACGACCATAGTCCATAGTAACATTCATATATAGGTATAAAAGATGTTAGGACCTCGGCCACAACTATAAAACTTTAAATGTCATGTACGGTCTATTAGGGCTTAAGTCTATGAAGCGATCAAACTTAAAATATTAATCTGTTATATGTAAGAAAAATCCATGGCTTAAGTACCACATTGAACATTTTTTTATCAATTCATTATAAGACTCTCAACAGAGTTATAAACCTTGATTTGCAACCACAAATATCATATTTGAGATCTTTATTTTGTAAGATCCTATTTGAGGTCTTTGCAAATTACATGTGTGGCGCAATTGTAATTTCTAAGAATCACCGCATTTGTTCACATTTTATCCCACTATCATATCTAGAAGAAGAGCCAAATCAAGTCCTATTGAGCATATACCTTTCAATATTCATCAATATTACATCATATCAATGTCAAATCCTTTTCAATGAAAATACTATGAACGGTGTAAGCAAGGAACAGTTTTCACCATCAAACAAAACCACAATTGGCTCAAACCTAATAAATTCTGCCACAACAAAACGATGAAAACAGAGAGAATGTTCTAACCATACACATTGCATGAAGCAATAGAATGAGTAGTAAAAGGGTTTCATAAATTCTGACACTGACTCACAAAGTCACAGCATACGACATTCCTTAATGGAGTGTGGTCTAAGAAGAAACGCGTGGAATCATTGTTTAACAATAGTAAAGATAGTTGAGAATTTGTGATAGAGTTTAATTTGTAGCCTTAGCTTAATGCATGGTTCATGTACGGTTTTGTAATAGGCAATGTGGCAGCTTAGGACACATAAATGTAGCACCACATTATGTTCTCATATATTACTTTGTTGTTAAGTTAACCCTTCGGTTTTCACGAGGAATGAACTCTCATAATTAAGAGTTTGATTGAAAGGTAAATAAAGTATGATCGATGATTGTTATAGTCACGATACGAACTCGGGTTCTTTCGAAATATTTGTTTTTAACTGAAGTTTATTTACCATTTGAGTCCAACCACATGAATATGTGAAGAAAAAAAATTGAAGGGTATTTTTGTCTTTTTAATTATCATTGTCAATTATGGTTGGAAAGGGGGAAAGGAATCATATATTGACAGCATTGGTTCAAAACAAATCCTAATTAACAGACAAGAGAATAATATCAAGATTTTAGCTTATTTTGGTAACCTATAGATTTTCTTATTCCTTCATTTTGTAGTTTAATGAGAAGAAAAACTCTAGAAAATTGGTTGAAAGAGATTGATGATGCTATAAAACAAGCTTAATTCTTGGTTGTCTTTTCCACTGTTTTTCTTTAGTTAAGTTAATGGACTTGTGAGACTAAACATGCAAGTATTAAATGATCATGACTTGGTACAAAGCATATAATATAGTTTGTTGCCAGCAAATATATGAATGTGACTTCTAAGGAAGCCACACACGTTTCAAACACATGGGTCGTTTTAATTTTCTAGAAAATGAAAGGTAATTTGGTAGTTAAAAGTTACGGTAAGAAAAGTTGTTTGATTTATATCTATGTTGCTGCTTCTGTGGTTCTAAGGTTAGCTTGAATATCAAGAGGAGAGTGAAGAAAGATGTTGATGTAGTTGGCTATAGACAAAATTGTTTGAAATTCAAGTGAGAGTGGTCGGTCCATGTAGATTAGGAGTGAGTTAAATAACAAACATATAGAGTTAAATAACAAACATATAAAGAAGTGATTTGTATACTTAATGTCTAAAAAGTTTGGTGAAGATGTAACGTTCATATATGTTGATAGTCTAGGTCATTAGTCTTTGTTAAAATAAACGACTTATATACCCAATGTCTTAAAATTTTAGATGGGATGTGGTCTCTTAGACCCACTCCTGCTTCTCATCAAGTCGTCGAACCAATACTCTTATACCTGGAGTTAATGTGTCTAGTTTCCAACCACTACTTCTCTAGGTAATTTTGGGTTTTCCAATTTTTACCTTCTCATTTTCACTCAATCAAGCCCCACCAAGAAAACCTACTTCTCCCGTGATGAAAGGGATGTTTACGGGGAATGTTAAAAGTTTGCATTATAATAATTCAATAATATATGCTGAATTTTGTATATTAATATAGTTTTCTCCGAGATTCACACTGCAATATATTTTTACACTAGGTGGTGGCATTTTTAAATTATGGTGCTTTTGAATAAAATGAAAGGCCAACCAAATCTAGTCCACCCTATTAACTATTTCAATTGATAAACATGGACATTGATTCCCACTAAATTAGCCACTTTGTATGGTTCTTGTTTGCTTCTAAATGCAATTTGGGGTTCCCGATTTGGTAAATATTGGGTGTACTATTTGTACTTTAAAAACTGGTTGTACTTTGGATAATGAATGAATATGAAAATATCAGAGTTGTTTTAAGAATAAAATCATTCATGTATCTTCACTAATATCCACTTGAAATTTTAGAATAGTTCATTCATTATATATAAGAATTTAGTGTATATGATCAAGTAATCATTTTTCTAACTAAAAAGTTGAAACTTATAGATTAAGAGAGTTTGTTTATCATTAATACTTTAAAGTTCAAAATCATTTTGCATGAGGAGTTATGTTGATGTTGTAAAAATATAATGTACCTAAATTAAGTTTTAGACAGTTTACATGATACAGCGCTAATGCACTCACCATCAAAGCATGGTTTCTTCTATCTGTCAATTGATTGTTTCTTTGATAATAGTATAAAAATAATTATCGTTTTTTTTTACTGTTAACAGTAATTATTGTTTGTCAAGAAAAACAAATTATTGTTATCTTCAAGGTTTAATATCATAGGTTTGATTACATCGTAGTTTTGATAATAACAAAACATAGCGATCACTCTATGATTATACTATCACTTAATAAAAATACTGAAATTATTAAACTAAATGTCGTGACCGGTCAAACTTCGATTCTATATTTATATATGTGAATTTCTAATAGACTATTATCATTTCACATATTTAAAAATATATATAGTGGAGTTGTGGAAAAATATGAGAAAAACCTGCCCACAATTATGATCATGGACCATTTTTCAATATCATAATTTTTTATCTTCCATTAAAAATAGCTTTTTGCAAAAACAACATGTACACAAACTTCTTTTATTTCTGTGTTCCATCATTTGACTACAATTCTACTTTAATTCTTTAAATAATAATATAAGCACCATATAATTATCATTAAACTATTTTTACGTAAAGGTTGTGTTTCCTTCAGCTACAACACCATCATATGTAATTATTCAACACAGCATAATTAAATATTAGATTAAACATTAGATCCATAAATCTAGAAGAAACAGCAAACCGTGATCAGTGTACCTTTATTCTTATTCTATGTTTTTGGTATTTAATCAATCCAACATTCCAGCTGCACTAGTCTAGGAATGATTCAAATCCATCGTGCATCAATCACTAACAATACTTTATTCAAATATTAACCATCCAAAGATCTCATTGGCTCATAGCATTGGACCATTGACAACCGTACAGTACGATATTTATATTGAGAAGTCAAAAGTAGCACATAGATCAAGTTAGTAGTGGAAAATGTAGAATGTGATGCACCTAAATTTGCTCCTGAAAATCCTATGATAATGTTGTAGTGGATCGAAACATTAACCAACCCATTAACATGGAAAATTACATTAGGGCAACTTCTCTGTCCAAAATTCAAGGTGGCCGGTGGTGAAAAAATTGACCACTCGTGATTGTGAGAGTATCTGCAGACACTTTAGATTAAAGGTGTGTTTGTTGTTTGATTGAAACATCACCAAAATGCTCGGTTGTTAATGTGCTAAGAAAGATAGAAGTGAGATTGGACACCCCATCTTCACTAAAAACTGTAAGTCTCACTTAACACAAGTGACGATACCTCGTATACTTAATGTCTTACAATGTTGAGTGAAAGCATGATGTCAAAACTCACTTGTGTGATTGTCCAATTTGTTGATCCACCCCAATGTTGTAGGCTTCTCCAAATGTTCCAACATTAGTATCAAAATCCGGTTCAACGTCTTGGTGAAGGAATGGGGAGTGGTTCCTCGGATGAGTTAAAAATATCCCACATTAGAGTTGAAGAGTAGTTGTTAAGTAATATACAAGTGGGAAGACTTATGTATACAATGACTTAAACTTTTGGATGAAAATGTAGTATCAAAACTCATTTGTGTGGCTGCTCTAATTCAATGTTTTGGTCTACTTCAGTATTGTATTGTATGCTCCATCGAAAGTCCCAACAATAAAGACATTCAAACAATGTTTTTTAATTATTACAAGTGTATATTTGTTAGTACTTCATAGCTGCATCCATCAGCCTAGTTAGGGTGAAGTATACGTAGAAACTTACTATCAAATCATTCATGATTCCAAGCCTTTTATATTGAATGGAGAACACACCTTAGGTCAGATTCCTCTAAAATGAACAACTTATTTTAGAGTGTGATATGAATAATATCAACCGGTAAATAATAAATCAAAGGTAAATATTATATCTACATCAAACTCTAATAGTTAAAATTAAATAACTAACTAATTTATTAACATTCTGAAATATTTCTATAAGAAACAAAAATCGCAGTCATGTAGTTGGTATTCGGTGATTTAGTACTCCATGAGTGGGTGGTTATTAGAAATGGAGATCACTCATAAACATACAAAATGTGGGCCCCATTGGGCCATGACCAAACAGAACTGCCCAAAGCTGTGAGCTAAAGTGGAAATAGACCCTGTAAGAAGGCAAACATGAAAATTGTTGTTCATACAAGTTAACTGCCGAAGTTTCCTCGGTAGTAAACTACCGTCGGTTCTTTTCTTCAGTAGTTAACTTCAGTCGGGGCATTTACATCTTTTATTGGTGTTTTTCAACCTGCAATTTTTGGCAAACATTGTTCAAGTTACTCAAATCAAAATGTCTCATATCTTCCATTCTTCCAAATAAAATGCTCTTGGAGCATCCATGTACCTCGTAGGTTTCAAATCTTAAATGGAGAGATCTAAATTGAGGGTGGTCTTACATTCTTCAATGTATTCCAAAAGTAACAAATCAGATTTAAAGGCTTTAATACTTGCAACAATTTAGTTTATGTAAAGATGTTATAGTGGTCGACATAAACATTCATATCAATTGCTTTTCTTAAGTGGTCGACATAGACATTCATATCAATTGCTCTCCTTCAGTGTTACTCTGTTAGTTCACTTGATCGGTTTAGAGTGTGTTTTTTAGGCATAATCCCTTTGGGCGATGGTATTGTATATGAATTTGGAATAAATAAATTGGTTTTTTCTATTTCAACTTTTTTTAGTGTACCTAAATCATTTAAATTTGTAGCAGCTTCATATCTTTGATTCCAACAAGTCTTTTATTCCGACGTATTTATCTTGAATACATGGTAGCTCTTAAAAAAGCGTGGTTAGACCTAGCACAACCCTATAAAACCGACTTGACGTGAAGATTGCATCCACTTATAAACACATTGTTACTCTTATCTGATGCAAGACTCTTTGCCAATAGCTTAGCGTAATTTTAGTTCAAACGTAGCGTGAAATTTAGATTCATCAACAAGCTAGAGTTATTGAACTGAAATTTAAAGATACTTGTTATGCAAGTATGACTCAAATTTAAGTTCATTTCGTCACAACTGAGCTATCGAACTACTGCCGTCTTTTTTTACAAAAACCACTTTTGTGAGGATGCTTATTTAAAGGCACTGTGGGCGTATAATATATAGGCTTGGTCACATCAAGCTTGTTTGGATTTAGAAACCTAATGCTAGTTATTGAGCCAAGCTTGAGTTTAGAGAATCTATGAATTGATGTACCCTAAATTAGAACTTGGATTTATAGGCTTGCATTTATTGATAATCCCTATTCAGGAAACAATACTACTTTGATATATACATAAATAATAGTATCTCTATCTGAGTGAGCAAAGAGATTTGTTTCACCACATACATTCTCAATATGAACATGATAGGTATTGAAAGTTGGGATCGGAAAAATCAACTTATAAGGTGAATACTGATCACACTTATAAACTCATTTTAACTTTATCCCATCCAATGTGGAACTTGAGGGGTAAAATAAAAGGAAAAACTAAGGGATAACAAATCACATAGAACAATATACTAATTGCAACAGACATTCAACCAAACATAAGGTTCCTATAAATATTACAGAACTCCCAACATACAAATACTGAAGCTAGCTTCATAAGTACTAAAGTAATAGTAATAGTAATAACAAATGTAACATAAAGAACAGACACTACTAGGGACTTCAAAACATTATAATGTGAACCATATTTAACCATCAAAACTCATGGATTTAGTTCTTTGTACCATGGTTTTCTTTTCACACCCTTCTCAAGTACAACTTTACTTTAATAGACAAAAAGCATAGTCAGCAGTCCCAATAATAGCATCTATCTAGCTCCTGCTCTTGGATTTTTCCATGGCCCTTGGAGCTGCAAAGAGAAGAAAAACTACCTAAGCCAACTTGCATTACTAATAATAGTTTCCTTGTGGTACAAGGAAAAGAGAAACTCAAAACAATATATAACAGTATCATTGCAGATGTAAACCAGAGACACTTTCAATCATAATTTCCTTGAGTTACATACAACTTGTGCAAGCAATCACAATCCAACTGAATCATTATATTTATATTCAAATCTTTTTTTTCTCTTCTTTTGTGGATAAAGAAGTCAAAGACTAGGTACTTCCTCTATCTTATTATAAGTGTCACATTCACATTTGCAATATTTTTGTCTCAAATTATTTTCACTTTAGTTTACACCAAGAGATGATTCAATCATTTTTTTCCAACAATACCCTTATTTAATTAAATAGTTCACCTAGCTATTCCTTTACGACTACTTTCAACCACTCTAATTAATATGGATTTATTAGGCTATACACATTATTTTACAATAGAATTCAACATAACTAATAATTTTGTCAAAGATGTATGCATGACCTAAAATAACACTTATAATGAGACGGATGGAATGTTATGCTTCAAAATAATATTGCTCAAAGCTGAGAAGCTACACATCATAAATTCAGTATAAGTAGAATATTCAGTACCTATAGTTCTTGAACACTAATTTAGTGATTACTCACAAAACACAACGATTTATTAATAAAGAATACAATTTCTTCCTTCACAGCATATATGAAATTTTTATTCTCAGCGATATATTATGCCTGTGTAAACAACATAAACTGAAATGATATAAAATCAATTGACATATCCACCCAGATTCAATGGTCTAACTTAAGAAAAATCAGGATCGTAACCTACTATTGGATATTAGCCATGTGTGAGTGATTTTAATGAATTTTACATACCTAAGCCAATTGCATCAGAACCCTTCATGATTTTCAGTCTTTTGCATGTGTCAATGAACATGCTGCAGACAAAAGAAATATAACAGTTAATAGTATGCGAAATAGGGTGCAGTGAAAGTATAAGCCAGCTGAAATGGGAAGCAATTTGCAACACCTAACGCCTAGGTAAAAACATGGATATATTAACACATTTCAATAGGAAGCAAGCTGAAATGCGTCAAAAGATTCAATTCAGCAACAAAGTATAAGCTAGAATCAAGTTCCTAAGTCTGCACTCTTCATCTATAAAACAAAATCCATAAGACCATAACATACCTAAACTATTGTGTTCCTATTTAAGTGCCAAATTTAAAAGGAAACAAAAGCACTTTTTGCTCATGTCTTTTCAATTTGGAAGGTTTTTTTGGGGACCAAAAAAAAAAAAACTACATGGAAGAAGTTAAAATTTGCAAATCATTCTTGTATGGAATTATGGTCATACCTCAATTACCATTTAATATACAATATATAAACTGTCCCCAAAGGGTTGCACAAGCATGTTTTTGACAAAGTATTCAAGGAAACGATACTTATTTACATGTGTGATAACATCATGGCAAGTATTTAATAATTTTGTATCTACACTACTGCACATGAAAAGAAAGCGTCAAAGAAGATTTAAAAACTTACTCCCATGGTACATCTCCTACAAGCATCCAGTCACCATCTTTATCTTCATAAGTGACCACATATTCAGAACCATGCAGGAAGTCCTTCAATTTGCTCTCACTCAACATTTCTCTCCCTGGAGCTCCATGCGAACCACATTGACCTGATGAGGTACATCGAGTGTAGTAATACACGCCAAAGATACATTTCAGAAAGAAAAAAGATATATAAAAATAGTGATCACACAACTCATTTTAAGATTCATTAAAAGTAAATTAAAGTTGTAACAGATTACCTAAGGTAAAACAGCTGAACATCTTCTCAAGGTCAGACGACAGTTCCTGGTATGTTGTATAGTTTCTTAGATCAACCTTCCTAAGATAAGGAGCGCCATCCATGCTAACCTTCACAAATAGTGCAGCTGCACCAGGTTTTCCATCCACTTCGTCATTGTTCTTTGAAGTGGTGGCCAGTGAGTTTTTCCTAAATGATCTAATAGGAGGCCAACCAACAACTTGTGCTCTGTCGTACATAGAAAGTAATTAGCATTATTACAAAGACATCGAAAAATCCCTTTTAAGGTATTGAGTAAACCATCACTTTAGTCATTGAATTGAAGAATCATTCTCTCTCCTATTTAGTCCCTAAATTATAACAAAATAATAAATAGTCCTTAAACTATCTGACATCTGTCAAGTTAGTCCCTAAACTATATGAAATCCATCTCTTTAGTCCTTAGTAGCTCTTGTCAATATATAATAGCAAGAATTACCAATTATTTTTATATACTTTACAGACTAAGTAGATGAGAGAGTGATACTTAAAGGAATAAACTGATAGTTTACTCTAAATATATTTGTCCAACTAGACTCTCCGGAAAATGGTGGATCCTTAATGTAGCATGTTCTACTTACTTAGCAGCCGGCGCACTGCCACTGATGGGAGCTCCAGTTCCATTTTCTGTACAAGGGCTCTCTTGTACCGCCTTCTTTGGCATTTCTTTAATTGTAGTAGGTTGAGCTCCAGAAGGTCTCGGCGAAAGCAGTATGTTTACGCGAGTATTACCAGTATATTTTGCCTGCATCACATATTCAGAATCAGACTCAAAAGCAGTATGAAAATCCATTTGACCTTTTTTTATTCAAAATTGATGTGCAAAAGCATCCCTATAGTTTCAACAATCCCAGCTAGGTTAACATCCCAGACACTAAAATCATTTGCAGCACACCAAAAATATATTAACTCTAGTAAAAGGAAAAAGTTTAACTTTTCACCTCAGGAAACACTTCCAGTGTGTCGGCAAAACCTCTTTTGTTGCCTGAAACAACAGTCTTCTGGGACAATGAGCAGATTCCATCTTTACTGGGAAGCAAAGGGAAAAGTGGTTTCTCGTCAAGTTTTGTTGAGTTCAACGGAAAAAGATCAAGATCCCTTTCAGGCGACTGAGATCCAGGAAGTCCGAGCCTTAACTCAGTCGCTTTCAAATTTAGGTTCTCTTTTTTCTCATCAGACAAGCTTGGGACAGTAGAACTGTCAACCGATGAGCAATCAGACAATCCGAGGTAATTGCGTTCTTTCAACCCAGCTGCAGTTTGAGAAAAGTGGTCCAAGGATTGTGGAGATGCAGATGCTACCGTTGAGGGGTTGCTCTGCCCTTCCTCTTCAGGAAGCAGCAGTGGCGGAGACATCAGATTCCAAATATGCAAACTGTCGTACAAGAAAACGTTATAAAAACACAGTTCACTCAATACATTGGCAGAAAGAAATGCTGTACTAATACTAACACAACCAACAAAAGATTAAACAGACCAAATTATTACACTTCATATAGGACGAACATGGTAACCACTTCATCTAACTAGAAATTAAATAATACAAGCGGGGCTTGCACAGACAATGTAGCACTAGCACTTCAAATTGAAAGTGTGTTTGGTGTCTGACAGCGAAAACCTAGTTACATTCAATTACTCCATTTGGTTAAATTAATAAACAGTGTCGCATATCAGTATTAGTGTTTGTGTCAGCGCTTCATATTGCAAAGACTAAATCAGGATTAATAAGAGGGCATCCAATTGCATGTGAACACTTTAGACAATGTTTTAAAAAAGGGTTGCAACTGCGATCTCGGCTGTGACATCAAGATATCTGATATATGTACAACTGCGATAGATGCTACATCAGCCGGATTTAGTCGCGATTCTCCACAATAACAAGGATTGCATAGACAATCACCTTTTAAATCTTTGCTCTTTGCTTTAACATATATGGGTAGGTGGGTGTGTATTAAGCTCTGTAGCACCAACGCTTTTGATCGAAGGCGTATTCGTGTCTAACACCGACACAAGTAATTACATTCAATTATGTCATTTTTTCAAATTACTCTCGGTGTCAGTGTACATCAGTGCTCGATTAGCTTTTCATATCTGACTAATAATTTTATTAGTCAAAAATCAATAATTTTAGAAGTGAGGAGAAATTTCTTACTATGTTCATTTATTAATTGATAGTCAAATTTGGTTTTTACTCAAACCTATTATTGATCACCTATTTACTCAAACCTTACCTATGAATGATTTTATCTCCAATATTAGTTCTTCTCACCCTCTCACACTAATCAATATTCAATATAATAGTTGGCAATTTAAACAGCAATGAAACAAAAGAAATTACTACATAGTTGAAAAATATTCTCAATAAATCATAAAAAAAAAATATAATAATAGTCTTGGTCCTTTTTATAATATAATTCCATTTTAACTTCATTTCTTCAAAAAAAAAAAATCTCACTAATTAATATTCCAGAATAAAAACAAAAAATGACAATTAGGAAAATACCCCCAACGCATGAAAAATTAACATGTAAAAATGCGTTGTACCAAAAAAAAATGAAAAATGTAAAAAATATGTTAAAATGCGAAAAATTAAAAATTTGGGTTTTTTTTCTTGCAATAAGGAAAATCCAACACATAAAAGCCAAATAAACAATCATAATCTAAGTAACATTTAATAGACCCATATTAAGCAATAAGTTAAACAAAAAAATCAACTTGCAAGAGGAAAAAAAAAGTAAATTTGTTAAGATCCACACCAACCCTTTTTCCAAATTATTTCCTTCAAATAAAAAGAAAAACAAAAAACAAAACTTTTACAAAGGAATGTGAATAAATAAAAACTTAGAAAATAAAAATAAAACAGACAGAAACATAAACAAACTCGAAAGCAAAACAGCTAAAAACAAAAACACAAGAACAATTATTGTCTGAAAAAAAATAAGAATAAAATTTAAAAAATAAAATAATGAAGCATAGAAAAAACTTACCTGTGAAAATGGAAGGTTGGTGTAGCAGGCAGAAGAGAGAGTGAAGAAGAGAGATTATTCCTTGTTGTTTAAAGAGTTGGCAGGCAGAGTGAAGAAGGAAGAGTGAAACCTAAAGAGCAGAGAGAGAGAGAGTGAAGTCTATTCTACTCAAGGGCCTTCCATTCCATTAAGCACAAAGCAACAAAAAGTGTGCTTTGGAGTATGTATAATATACATACTCATAAAATAAATATACCTTTTTCATCATATTATTAATATTATATTCATTTTAAGGGGACAGGGGCAAAACAGACCAAACATCTTCTGTTACTGTAACAACTCCCACACTTTCTTTTCTTTACTTTAAATTGGAAAAATTCTTTTTAGTTTAGCTTAAGGTTGGTTGCATACACTCATTTTCATATTAAAAATCGGCTTTCTTTATTCATTCAAAAAATAAATAAAAAAATCAGCTTTCTTTATTAAATTATTACGAGTCTCTTTAGAGTATTGATTAAAGAATCTTCAAGTAAAAATTTTGTCTTTAAAATATAAGTTGTTATTTTGATCAAGTAATTATTACATCGTTTTTTAATAAAATCTTAATTTATTTTGACTGCTTAACCGATGTTGTTTGAGGCGCTATTGTTTAATGTTTTCCAATTATTATTAGACTACATATCATTTTTTGCCCCTAACTTTCATAAACTAACAATTTTAGTCCCCAACTTTCAAAATAACATTTTTAACCCCTCCAATTATAGCATCATTTGCAAAAATGATGTCCTCCATTGATTTTAACCGATCAAAGTCTGTGTTAGGGACTGATATCACCAGTTTATTTAAGTTGAGGGGCTAAAATTTCTGGTTTATGTAAGTTGAGGATCAAAAGCGTAATTTAGCAAAATTTTAAAATACACATGTGGCATATGAGTCATTAAATTTGGTATTCACGTACCTTTTGATCTACTCAAAATCAAGGGGATGCAACTTTTACAAAAAGGGTTAAAGTTTGAGGGTCAAAAGTTATATTTTTAAAGTTTGTGGGCAAAAATTGTCGGTTTATGAAAGTTTGGAGACCAATAGTGTAATTTAGTCTTATCGTTATTGATAACAATGTGGTTACTAGTAATTTTCTTTGATTCATTGTTTTTTTCTTTAAGTCTTTTTAACACCTCAATATTTTATATACATTATATTTTTTTTTTTTTGACAAAATACATTATATATGTCTTCTTAGTAATTTTCTTGATTTATTATTTTTTTCAAAAACTTATTTTATGTCTAAAGAATATAATAAAATTGTAATACCAACTATTTAATACATTAACTAGAACCCTTAGATTTATTTATCGATCAATTGGATGTGACTATGATAAAATGATCATTCTTTGTTTGTTTAAATTAATTATTGGATGACTTATTTTATTTTAATCTGAGTCTATCTTTTACTAATCAACTCACATAATTTGAAGAGGAAAAATAAGAAAGTTTTTTTTTTTACTTTACGCATCTTTAGAACTAGAATTAGCTTATATCTATCTACGTGAGTTTACTTTAATTGGTAGGAATATCGCATGTTATATACAGGGGTCGGGGTTCGAACCTCAGACACCCCACTTTTCCATAATTAAATTGTGTGAGCTCTAACCACTAAACTACTTGACCAAAAAAATTAGCTTATATCTAATTATATGAATTTTGTAGTCGTTTCTCTTAGCTTTCAAACTCTACCAAGAACGCGTCAATATGACTTCTTTATTATTTACAAATGTTATTCACACCAAAATCGTTATTGGCAATTTTAAAGATCACTTATTTTAAAATTTATTATTTATAAAGAAAATAACTATTCTTTTATGTGATTCCAACATCAAATAAAGTATCATGGATACTAAATTGATAAAGGTACCAACACAAGTCATTCTATGCATTAAAGTGAAGAGTGTTTGCGTTGAGTTACTAATTTAATTACTCTAAGTTAAATTGAACTGAATCGCCCAGTTAAATGAAAAATTGACTCAATTACCACCAAACCAAACATGATTTTTGCGGTTTTCTGTTTGCATTGTGGTTTTTTACCGAGTTGGTTAGATTTTGGACATCCCTAAATATAATGAATCCCGAAACAATGATAAAAGAAAATTTGGTATGTCTTCCTCTTTTCTTTTGGTATGTTGTCTTTGAAAAAAATATGGTATCTCATTATTACCTTGTTCCTCCAAGAAAAATAGTAATTACTAATTAGAGAACTCCATCCATTCTCTCCTATCCTTTTAAGTGTGATTTTGTAACTTTTTACACGTACCAACGATAGGTAATAAGTTGGTTAATTTTCATTTCAAAAAAAAGAAAAATTGGTTAATTTTGATATTATTATTTATATTTTACCAAAATTACCCTTAATCATTTATATCATAATATCAAGAGTTTTTCCCTCGCAAATAGACGATTGGATTGAACTGTTCGGATCGATCAACCTTTGGATCAGATATCAAATTTAAAAGAAAAATAGCAAGGGTATTATTAACAAATCAACGATTAATGTTTCATTGAACTTTAAAAAAAATGGAGGGATTAAAATATTCTATATGGATCAACGAAGATTAAGACTAACATAAGGGGTTTGACTGTCACACCGTAATGAATTATGACTTAGAGAGAAGCTCGCATTTAATAAAATTATCTACATTATGGAACATGGGGGAAAAATGTCATTTCTATCATTTTATGTAACATTCATCAAAGAGAATTATTTCATGGAGGGGTGAAAAAACACCGAAAACGTTGAGAAAGATCAACTTTGAAGTTATTAGAAATCTCACATCGAGTACAGAAAAATGTTCAATGTGATATTTAAGTCATGCGACTCTTCTATTTAATGTTCGTTTTTTGGTTTGTGTTCTCCTCCCACAGTTAGGTCATAACAATTGATGATATTTATTGAAAATCAGACCAATGACAAAGCAACGTCTAAACTTGGATTAAAGTGTCCGACTAAATATTGATAGATGGGTGAAATCTCCGTAATTAAAAGAACTATCATCCAATAAATGTCGGTGGAGTGAAAGTCATCATAAACGTTAACTCTTAATGTTAAAAGTATGACATCGAATACATCAAAATATTTAATGTGATACTTTAGCACAAGTTCTTCCACATAAGGAACTATTCTTTTGGTTCTAGACTCTCCTCATTTTCTTAACAAAAGTCACATGTGGAACTATAACATCGATCATTTTCAAAATGACCATTATTATTTTCGGACGTTCTTTTTCATGCTCAAAATATCATATGAGTGATGCCACAGTCGATGTTTGTAGGATGTTGACATTTGACATGCATATGGGAAAAGGGCATATATTATAACAAAAATGTACTATGACCTTTTTTTTGAGGAATGTACTATGACCTATAGAGTGAAATTCAAGCTCTGCCAATATATCATGTCCAACCAACAAAATGCAAATAGTGTCACTCCAACGCACACGCAATTAAGAAGAAGACTATGATCTCAAATATTGATTCTTGTTTGTTGGAGGGTGGTGGGGGTGACCCTCCCTGGCCGTATAGGGAAAGAGATATTATGCAATTGCAATGCATGCAGAGAGAGAGAGTAACCATGCCAAGACATATTTGCTGACATGAAATGATTATACTTTGCAAACCAAAATTTTGGCCCTGCCAGCTACTACATAACAACAATATAGTCAACTATATGGACAAATTCTAACTCCCTATCAAAATATATACGTCGACCTAACTAAATTATGGACCGTGTCTCCTATTTTTATGATTTATGAATCACAGTTTTAGTTCCCATGTGATCAATATTTGGAAAATATAGTCTCTCAGTAAAATGGTCACTTCTATTAAAATTTACTCCCTTCAATTTCAAATATAAACAACGACAAAACTCAAAGTTTGGTGATACAAAATATAAATTAAACAAAACTTAATTAAACTAGACACTACTAGTAGTATTTTTATTTTTTGAAGGACACTACTAATACTTTAGAATTGAAAAAAAATAATTTTGTTCAACAAACCTCTCAAATTACTCAACTCATTAGGTCGTAATTCTCAATGAACCTTTTTGCGAGTAAAAAGCAATTTTCAAAACAAATAGAGATCACAAATGCTGCAACAAAAAACCCTAGTTACTCACATACACATTATGGCCGAAGCAGACTAATGCTGCAACCTACACCTCTTTTATTCATATTAATAATATAAAAAAAAAATTGTTATTAGAAATTTTAGAGAATACAATATTTTTACATGCTATTCTTTTTTTTAGAGGAAATTTACCTAGTATTCTTAATAATAACAAATTATCATGCGGTCATGTGAGCATAGCTCAGTTGGTAGGACAATGCATTATTATATGCATGGGTCAGGGTTCGAACCTCGGACACCCTATTTATTCACCTTATAAAGTGAATTCTAGACACTAGGCTATAAAAAAACAAATTATTATGCTTGCTTGAATTTGAAAACAATTGGAATATTCTTCTAATCGAAATATACTTGACAAATATAGACAAAAATCATTCAAGGGATTGATTGTATTGAATGTGAAAACCAATCTCAGAGGACAATAAAACAGGCAATGAATGGCACTGCAAGGGAAGATATGATGGCCGCAGGCAACGTTTATATCATGACTCGTCTAATCAAATTATGAAGACCATTGAAAAAGGACTAAATTAGAGTTAATAATATGTCTGGTGAAATGGTGATGATTTTTACATAAATCATATATTGGGGGAGGTTAGGTTAATCAATGCCTTAGGATATTGATTTACATTATATATAGAAAAATTGATTTACAGTACAAAATAATAAAAAAAAAAATTATAAGCAAAATCAATATCAAAGTCCTTTTTAAATGGATAACATTTTTGGATGAAAATTCACTTTTAAATAAATATATTAGTATTTTTCTTAAAAATAATAATTATAGTATTCAAAATAATAATACAGATCAGTAGTATTTCTTTATCCATTTTTAAAACATTTATTTATGTTTTTTTTAAGAAACTAAACTATCCACGTAAATTAGCACCGGGTAGATTAGTAGTATATTTTATTTATCTTCTTTGCTGAGACTTCTAAAAGTATATATAGTATAAACATCAACAACTTAGACCAAGTGCAATGGGTTTTTTGAAAGTGTCTTTCAACATGTTGAACCATTGAAAGAATGTGTTGAAAATGATAGAAAAATGAGGTGGAGGTGAGAGAAGTTGAATGAATTCAACTATGTTGAAGCCTGACGCAGAGGGCCACGTGGCAAGAATTAATTGGCCAAAATCGGCACGTGTCACAACGTGCAGACAGGCGTGCGTCAGTCTGCAAGACGCGGAGAGAGAAAAGACTTTATGGATAAATGGGGACACGTGTAATCTCCTGATTGGCTGTCTGGATTTTTATCATTTTAATAATTTAAACTCAATTATTTCGTTGTAAATTATTATTTTTTAATTTTTTTTTACCAAAATTCATGATTTTCTTTTGTCTATAAATAGAGACTTTGTTCATTTGATTTGAACACCGAAAAAAACCCAAGTTTTTCACTATCTTAATCTTATTATTATCCTTCTATTAGTTTTTCTTTTGAAGTTTTAAACTTCTTTTTAGTGAAATGGATCCCAATAATAATTATTTCAACACACATAATTCTTCTATTATATTACATTTTAAGTTATTTGTGTGTCGCGTACTTAATTTGTTGTATTGCATTTAAAGTTATTTGTATGTCGTGTGCTTAGTTTGTTGTATTGCATTTTAAATTAAGAAAATAAATTATTTTACAAAATTTTGTTTTTCCAAAAAAACTAAAAAATAAATTGTTAAGTGTTTATTATTTTAATTTAATTATAGGCGAATATTGTAATTTTATGTAATAAAAAAAAACAAAAAATAAAATTAAATAAGAATATAAAATAATAAGTGGTGCGGTAGAGTGTTGAAAGAAAAAACCATTTGAGAGGATAAAAATTGAATGAATGTTGAATAAGAGAGAATATGATGTGGAGTGTTGGGAATTGAAAAAATAGATGTTGAATGTTGTTGATTGGTTTTAACCATTGTACATGGTTCGGTATAGTTTGGGGTGACATTTAGCCTGGAAAAGGGATCTTTTTTCCCATCATGAAAAAGTTACTTTTTAACCATTAGATCAATTAAGGAACACATTTTTATCATAATCTCTCTACACTATATTTTTTTACAGACCTTCATCAATTATCCACGCTAGATTTCATTTCTTCTCAATATCTTCTCCAACTATTCTCTCACCCACCACCAGCATCAAACAAATCAATTTCAATGAAGAATCAACCAAATTTTCACATCAATTAACATAATAACTGGGTTCAATTATTAATCTTTAAAATCATTATATTGTCTTCATCTTCACCAATCTGCGGAACTAACAATTTCATGGTGAAAAATAACCTTCATTTCCTACGCTAAACCTCACCATAGTTTAGAGGTGCTTTCCTAAAAAAAAAGTATAGTTTGAAGATGCTCTTTGTTGAGAAATACTATTGCTATATTATATTCAAGTTATGAAGTTCATTGCCTCAATTCCCGACCAAAAAATAATCAACAACTTAGGTGTATAATAAATTTGTTCCATAAAATAATATTGTAAAAAAAAAAAAGAATAATAAAAGTATGAACATATATTTAGTGTCACTTTAATTTCTTTTGACGATAAATATTTAGTGTTACTTGCTTCTCAAAAAGAATAGTACTGTTAGTTAGTTTTTTTTTTTAAAGAACTATTGTTACTTAGTTGACAATACAATTGAGCCTATGACTGAAGTGAAAATATTGCGTAGGCATTTATCAAACATCTTGCAGAGAGTCTCACAATTTTAATTCGGTTGATAAGAGACATTGCATAATAAATTTAAAGATTAGGGTTCGAATTCTAAATATCACACTTATGTGATATTTAGAATTCGAACCCTAATCTATTTAAAAAATAATAATATCGTGAGAGAGTGATAATAAAAAGAAAGAAAGTGTAATATGTTGATTATGTGATAAAAAAGAAAAAAAAAGGAAAAAAGAGAAAATGTTAAGTTGAATGAGTATGAGAGAGTTAAAGTGCCCAGATATCATTTTTATTGTTGTACCCGAAAAGACCAAAATTTAATTTCTACAAACCACTTAATCGATGTCTTTCACAATATAAAACTTGTTTGACTCTTTTGCACATATTAAAAAAATTAATAAATGAAAAAGAGAAAATTATACTTTTACGATATTATTCTTTTCAAGTCTTGATGTATTTATCAATGTCATATTATTATTATTTCAAAAGAAAAATCAATGCCATTTTATTATGAAAATCAATACAGCTTAAAAATATTATCAATCTGACCATGAAAATTAAAAGTGTTAATTATTTTGGAACAAACCCTTTTTGTAAATAAGGACGTAGAGCTTTAAGTGTGATCAAATATTATTGATGTTAAGAAAAACGTTCTAATGTGATTTTAAAATATTAATTTATTTGAAATTATAAAATACAATCATTTTAAAATTGCAAAGGATTTGTTATTTTAAAAATCAAGCACCAAAAATATAAATTTTCATTCCTCAAAAAGTTGAAATTATATACTTATTTTAAAATCAATTTATATTTATAGTAAAACTAATTTTTATGACATCAAAATTTATTTACTTACAAAAAAAATTACAGTACTTTGAAAACTTTATGTTAGGTAGCTGGCACAGTATCATCATGCTTCGTACTGTACTGTTATACTAGTATGTATGAATATAATTATGTTAGTCAAACATTATTAAATGAAGTTAATGAAAGGGGTGAGGCAGGGTAAGAAGGAAAAGCGATGAAAAAGGGAGGTGAATTGGGTCAAATATAGAAATGAAACAAGGGAAAAATAAAATAAGTGAGTGGGTGAGGAAGGCAGAAAGGAATAAAGATAGAGACAGAGGAAAAGAGGGATTGGGGGACAAGAAAGTGCCAATAAAACTGATTTTGCCGGGTGGTGGCCTAGACAAGGGACCTCCCCACTCTCTTTCATTTCATTCATTATTCCGTGTCCATCATTAGTACTTAGTACTCCTTTTTTCTTCTTCTTTAGTTTATCAAGTAACTATCCTCCGTAATCTCTCTATTAGGAAAAAATGTTAGTGAGTGTCGTTTTAAGATTGGTTCTTATTAACAAGTGTGTTTGGCCAACTCTTTTAAAATTATAAATGAAGAAATAATTTTTTTGGAAAGTTAAATATTTTAATTTTTTGATTACATAAATATCTTAGAAATTGTGGTCGAGTTTAACACAACCCCACAAATCGGTTTATGAGGTGAGGATTATCCATACTTATTAACATATTGTTAAATCATCTCTTATTCGATGTGGGCTCTTTAATAACTCTCTCACGCCCATGATTGGACATCTGGAGCGTGAACATAAATGATGGGTGACTCGATAATGAAAAGGTGATAGCATGTGGCCCTGTATATAAATGGTGGGTGGTCCGATAATGAAAACCTAATAGCAGTTGGCCCAAGAGATCTTGGAGGAGGCTCTGATACTATCTTAGAAATCATGGTTGAGCCTAACATAACCCCCACGACCTGTGAGGTGAGGATTGTCTCCATTTATAAATACATTGTCAGACCATCTCTTATCTCTTATCCGATGTGGAACTTTTTAACAAAATATTTATATAAATTTACTATTTAAATATCTAAAAGAGTGCTCCGGAGACAGACATTATCATTTCCCTTAAAGATTTTGTTAACGCGTGTCATAAGGGCACTCATTAATAATACTCTTTCTGTCCTAAAATAATTGAGCGTTTTGTAAAATAAAAAGTGTCTCAAATTATTTGATACATTTCACTTTTCAATGCAATATTAATTACGTTTTTCAATTATACACTTTAATTAATAATATTAATTTCATCAATTCCAATTTAAGAACATTTAAAACTTTTTTTTTCATCTCTTTCACTTATATATTTTTTTCTTAATACTCCATCTGTCTCAAAATAAGTGTCATCTTTACTATTTTTATTTGTGTAAAATTATTTGTACATTTTATAATATTAATATAATATTTTTATTTTTTTTAGTGAAATAGGAAAATTGACTGTTACACTAATATAATGTTGTAGGTCAATTTCTTGTGCTTTCGAAGTTTTGATACTATTTATTTTAGGTTTAATAGTAGTTTTGACCCTCTATATTTTAAGAAATTACGATTTTGGTCCCCTAACAAAATAAAATACAAAATTGTCCCCTAAGTATTACCCCTTTTGCAGTTTTGGCCTCCCAGACCAATTTTGACCAAGTCAAAGCTAACGTAGACGCCACGTGTGTAATTTTTTTTTAATTATTAAAAAAAATATTTTTTTAAATAAAAAAATTAATTAAAAAATAACAATTAAAAAAATAATTACACATGTGACGTCCACGTGTGCATTGACTTGGTCAAAATTGGTCAGGGGCCAAAACTGCAAAATAGGCAATACTTAGAGGGCGACTTTGTATTTTATTTTGTTAGGGGGCCAAAATCGCAACTTCTTGAAACATAGGGCCAAAATTGTTATTAAGTCTTTATTTTAAGGTATTGTTTCTTATGCTTTAAGTATGAACCAATTTTTCATCATAAAAAAAAATGAACCAATTTTGATAAAGAAATTGACTCTTACATTAATATAATGTTGTAGGTATTAAAGAATGATATGTGAAGTTGATGTGTGATGGAAGTGCACGCGATAATAATAATGAGTTTTTTTTCTTCTTATGCATCTAAAAAAAATGAGTTTTATTAAATTGTTTAAAATATTTTTGAATGAAGTTATTATTTTTCTTAATAACTCATTAGAAAACGTGGTTGTGGATTTCTTCACTTTGAAAATAATCAAATACGAAGAATAATTTTTTATTAGTTTATTTTAATAGTTTTCTTCGAGATGCTTTTTTTTTTCTATTAATTTCCGTTTAATAGTTTATTTTGGAAACAAAATAACCTCATTTTTCTAGAGGATAAATATTTTGAAATAACGTCTCGGATTAAAATTTGGATTGTGCTAGAAAAAGTACATCAGAATGAGACCACAACTCAACATCAAGCACATGTCGCGAGATAATGGCGAACGATTTGTAGAGGCAATGACAAATATTTTAAAGGATTCTACGACTCCCAAGAAAGTGAAGCTTGTGGGCTGCATCAAGACCTCAAGTGGATCACAACTTTGAGTCATCACATTGTTATTTTTGAATCGGACTGCAAGATGTTAGTTGATGATGTGCATTCGAACATGGTGAATCGTTCAGAGTATGGTTTCTTAGTTTAAAATTGCAACAATTTACTAAAAATTTAACCGCCATGAAATTGTGTTTACTAAACGTCAAACAAACAAAAACGCTATCTTGCAAGGGAAACTTTAGCCTATTTTCAAGTTGTATTATTGCTGCTACTACTACTACTATTATTATTATTATTATTATTATTATTATTATTATTATTATTATTATTATTATTATTATTATTATTATTATTATTATTATTATTATTATTAAAATGTCTTAAGTTGGTTAGCGTAAAAAAAAGGTTCTTAAAGAGTGTCACATGGATATTCGTTGGTATTTCTTTTTCTTTTTAGGTCTTGATAACGAGCGTTTTAAGGACAATCTTTAAGGATTTCAAATTAAGAAGCAATTCATTGAAAAAGTATAATATTTCGATTTTTGATGCATTGAATGCATAAATTTCTATTAAAACTTACTATCTAAAGTTCTTACAAAATGCCCTTAAGACACTCATTTACATTTCCCCTTCTTTTTTAGTTTATCAAGTAACTACCCCTTATAATCTCTCCATAATAAATTCAAGGCATGCTAACAAATGTCATACATTTGTAATCTCATACATTTGTTAAGGATTCGAAATAGGAAATATTTTATAAGTTTTTTGTAGAAAAAAATTCATTTTTAAAGTTCTAATACGTTGAATACACAATTCTTTGGATAAAATTTCTTCATTTGACATCTTAAGAAATGTTCATAAACACTTGTTAGAATTTTTCAATAAATTACTTCTTCTTTCCGTTTTATATACAAAACTTTTATTGATAGAGATACATTAATTATTTAATGGACTAAAAAAGTCAATTGTTTCGTATAATAATGACCGAAGGGAGTACTTCCTAGTTTATCTTTGACGCGTAGATTCATTTAATATGACTTTTCATATTCAAAATAAATTATTCCACTTTTAAAGTATTAATAAGAGATATATTTAAAAATAAACAAATATATGTATTATGAAATTTATAAATAATCTTATATTTATATTTATTGACGACAAATGTTTCAAAAAGGTTTTATAATTAGGGTGGAGGGTGTTAACAATACAAATATAAAATAGAGAAAGAGAGATAACAACAAAGACGGCTAGAGTTTCATTAGAATAACAATAGCTTGACGTTACAAAAGGATATTAGAGAATATATAATAAAACCTAATTGACTCTAACTTACTAATATAAAGACCCAATAACTTAACCTCAATACTTTATTATCTAATATCTACCTTCAAACTCACAATACTCACAATTAGTCAGCAAGAAACATTGTGAGTCTGTCAAACAAAATACGAAAAACATACTAAGTAATATAAAGGTCTAATACTACCCCTCAAGCTAAAGCTTACTAAGCTTTAAGCTAAAATAAACCAAATCAGCTGTTAGCAAAACCAATGAAGAGCAGTAATCAAAGTGAGTTATCTTTGTAGAGAGAGCAACAAGAACCACTACCACCAACCAATCAAAGAGAGAACCAACCAAACAAAAAACCAGTAGAAAGAAGTAGCCATACAAAAGAACATATAGAGAGAAATGCAATGCTATCAATCAGAAGAATCCATATGGGAGAAATGCAATCAATCAGAAGAATCAAAAGGGGGAGAAGTACAATGCAATCAATCATAAGAATCAATAGGGGAGAAGTGCAATCAATCAAAAGAATCAAAAGGGGGAGAAGTGCAATGCAATCAGAAGAGTCAAAAGGGGGAGAAGAAACCAAATTGTGAGCACTCGACTCACCAAACAACCAAATGTGAGAACTAGACTCACCAAACAACCAAAATCAAAAGGGGGAGAAGAAACCAAATTGTGAGCACTCGACTCACCAAACAATCAAATTGAAGAATCAAAAGGGGGAGAAGAAACCAAATTGTGAGCACTCGACTCACCAAACAACCAAATGTGAGAACTAGACTCATCAAACAACCAAATTGAAGAATCAAAAGGGGGGAGAAGAAACCAAATTGTGAGCACTCGACTTACTAAACAACCAAAGTGCGAGCCCTCGACTCACCAAACAAACAAACCAATTGTGAGGACTCTCTTGACTCACCTAACAACCAAACAAATTGAACCAATCAAATCTAAATTAAACCGAACCGAACCAAAAGAACCATGCAAAGACAAATTGACAAACCAATACGAACAACAGGGAGAAACTAAACCAACATAAACTGCAAACCAAAACAAATCAAATCAAAGAACAACAGGGAGACCGGGAAGGCCGAACCCAAACACCACAAAAGCCATAAAAGCACACCAAGACCGAAACAACCCATAAAAAAGGAACTCAACTCAAACAAAACAAAAAAAGAGAGACAAGCAACCAAATGAGAAGCAACGACTAAATAGAGAGGAGTCAACCAACAAGAAATCTAATAACACATATATAACCAATTCAGTCGCACAACTAACTCACAATTCGAACGCCAAATCAACACCGCAATAACATAAACAGTGAAAGCAGCGACCAAGCAAATCATAATCAACTCCAAAGTTGCACTGAGAATAGTATCAAACATTACACCACGTCAAATCACAAAATCCCAAACTCATTACTACTATTCTCAAGTAACCAAACAAATGCATATACAAAATACCTTTTAACATGATTGCCACTATAAATCAGAACTTCCAAATTTGTCCCCTTATTGCAATTTTGATGACAAATGCCAAACCAACCAACAAAAGCTTTCTATGCAATGGATCTTAGCAACAATTCCAATTGGCCAAAGAAACCAAATACAACCTCAAACACGCAAAAATCAATGACGAAAGGCACAAAATTCTTTGTTCAATCGAGTACTTTCAAACAACAAGAACGACAAAAAAAACTCCAAAAGACCAATTCGAGAAACTAAATCAAATCAAACACGGAACATTCCCAATTTTTTTTTTGGGAACTCAACTGCGGAAGCGACGAATAATTCAAGGCGGATCAAACCATGCTCTTGATGCCATGTTAACAATACAGATATAAAATAGAGAAAGAGAGATAACAACAAAGACGACTAGGGTTTCGTTAGAATAACAATAGCTTGACGTTACAAAAGGATATCTACTTACTATGTATCAAAAGAAATGTCTCATGTTTTTACATTTTTGCCCTCATGAGGGGCAATTTAGTAATTCTATAATTTTTAGATGCCACCTCACCAAAAAAAATTCTTTCAATATTTTTTTATATGGGCCAAGCCCAATTCTTCTCCATTTCTCCTCCGACACCAAAAATTCAACCCTCAACCTCACCACCTTAATCATATCAAACTTCATCAAACCTTCATAGAATCTTCATGCTCAAGCTCCACATAGGTCCTTTGTGATCTCATTTAATACTTTCATAACTTTAACATGTTTTTGTATATATCTATTTTTTTTAAGGATTGTATATATCTCTTTTGAAGTTGATTAAAATATAACCTCTGTAAAGAATGTTAGTATTTGTTATAGACAATTAAAGAGGAAATATTGAGAAGTTGTCGGTGATTAAAATTTGAAAATAATTATTATACACAAGACAAGTTGTTCATGATATATATTTTAAAAAATTACTAAACACGGGACAAGTTGTTCATGATAAATTTTTTTACTATTAAACAGAGACAAGTTGCCACTAATACACAATTTTAAATAATTGTTAAATTTTTTCAAGGGATTTATAAATTTATTATACACGAGACAAGTTGTCATTGATATAAATTTTTAAAATAATGATTAAACTCTGAATAAGTTGTCCATGATTAAAATTTTAAAATAATTAGTATACACGGGATATGTTCTTGGTGGTACAAATTTAAAGATAATTATTATACATATAACAAGTTGTTGAGGATACAAAGCTTAAAATAAATACTATACACTAAAATTGTCTCTGATACATATATTTGAATAACTATTATACACGGGACGAGTTATTATTAATAAGAATTTTGAAAACCATTTATTATCCATGTGACATGTTATCGCTTCTATAAGTTTAAAAATAGCTATTATGTATGAGACAAGTTGCCATTGATACAAATTTTAAAGACAAGCATTATACACGGGGAGAAGTTGGTGTTAATAGTTCTTAAAGTCGCATATAAACAAAACACGAAATCAAGATTTGTGACATTTTTTTTTAAAGAAACAAGGTGCCAATGTTTCTAAATATTGTGATAAAAGTTTAATGGTTGATGACCCTTTTAGTACCAATTTGCATTTTCAACTTCATCATTCTAATACAATTAAATTTGCAAGTGTTAGCTATTTTAAGATTTTCTTTATATTTTTTTCGTCTAATTCTACAAAATGAAACCCATGCGGATGGACGGGTTTTGTTAAGTTAAATTCTTAGAATTATATTTTCATGCTTTAAGTTTATCAATGATGGTGTTTGGAATATCAACTTCACTGTAATGAAAATAGACTTATAAATTTTATTTTAAGTTTTCATATCTTTATCCTATAAAAAAAATAGACGAAAAAATATTGCGAAATCAACAAGATTTTCTATAAACGAAAGTTGTTAAACTTACAAATTTTGTTCATCCATTAAAATTACTGTACCAAAACACCAAGTCATCAAATTATTAAAAATGAAACCCTTACGGATGCACGGGGTTGTAAAATTTTATTTGATTAGCTACATGTATTGAAACATTTTCTAATTCTTTCTTTTACTACACACCTATGAACACCGGTTGACCAATAAAAAACAAATTAAAACATTTACTTTTATTGCCGATAGTTAAAGTAATTAACATAATACATCTCTTTAAAAATGATGAATTTTAAAAAATGTAACCCGTTATTCAGTTATTCTTTAAAAGATTATCAGTAATTATTTATCTTTAATAATTATAAATATAAAGTATCATATGGTATATTCGATAACATCTATATCAGGTTTATATACATGGTTGTTTACATTTTTATATAAGAACTTGCAAATTGGTGAAAAAAATCATTTTTTCACCGCATAACAAAAGAAAAACTCAATTCAAATTATAAAATCCGAAGATAACATGAACATTTATGTAAAGAAAATAGGGCGCGCGAGAAATGAGAAAGCCGGTAAAAGAAATAGTCAAATTATAGGGCTTTCCTCAATCCAGATAAACCTTTCTGGGATTTCCGTTCAAAATATAAAAATAGGGCTTAAGCCGACAATTAATAGTTACTGATCAATTTTATTTTTTTGGAAGGGCATAGTTACTGATCATGGTAATATTTATGCAATATATGTGTTTGGAGACATTGGTTATTGGTTTGCTACCTGTTAATTCGATTTTATGTATAACTAAGTTTATTGACCATTTCCGTAAAAAAAAAGGTTTAAGGACCATTTAAATAGTAAGTGAGATAATATGGGTGGACAATTGGTAGTAAAAAAACCTCAAACTTAAACTAGGAATTCACGTCATCTGTTTGAAAACACTCCTTTCAATCATGTAATTGTAGGGAAGATGATCATAATGATTGACAAAAAAGCAACCATAAGATCATTCATGAGGGAGATGCTCATATAAAGATTTATATAGAATGAATATATATCGATAAAAGATAATGGAAATCGTACAATAAATATTCCTATATATAAAGATCAGTGGGAGTAATTAACTCTAACCAAGCTTCTCAAACACTCTAACTAACTATATTGTAATACCCCTCGTCAAACTCAAAATAGGAAATTTCTCAATTTGATTCTGGAATATAATAAAAATAAATACAAATGAATGAACAAACGGAAAAATTGGTAAAATGTAAACCAAACAAGTTTATCAAACACTCTAACTAACTATAGTGGTGTAACAAAGGAAAGAAAAAGGTAAACTAAGTAAAAGACTTTTACAACACAGGCCCAATCTTAAGGAGGCCCAATATGGAATCTTGATACGAATTCTACTCTTCTCTCAACAAGTTTCACTCGCGCCCAACTGAATGGACATTTTTACCTCTGCATTACTTAACTCATTGCGTGAGTTAACTCACGCAAGTGCAAAAAAAAAAAAGTGACTTAGTTTTTACACATGCGTAAGTTTTAAAATTCCAAAAGCATGGCTCTGTATCTTCATGTTTTCCTGCCTGCCTGCCTATCCACATCAACTTAGTTATTTAATAGGCTTACGCCCTCTGTCATAAAAAAGATTATCTAAACAAGATGAAATGCCTATCATGCTTCTTCCAAAACAGTGCAGCAAATGAAACATGAATTATGTGTTTGGTTGGATACATTGCCTATCATGCTTCTTCCAAAACAGTGCAGCAAATGAAACATGAAACAGTGCAGCAAAGAGCCATGCATTTGGAATTTTAAAACTTGTTTGAGTTAACTCACGCAGCGTGACTTAAGTCACGCATGTGTAAAATTAAGTAACGTTTGTTTTACACCTGTGTTAGTTAACTAACACAGAGATATTTTGGTCAGTTTGGTTGGGTGGAAGCGAAGCTTGCTGGTAGAAGAGCAGAATTCGCTTGATACTTGAGTAGCCCATGCCTAACTGAGAACATGTTGAGAATGCCAAGATATGCTATCTTACATTTCTCCTTCATGGTCTCTAACTTCTTCATCATTCCAAAAACACTTTTAGCAAAACGCCTTTTCCAAGACAGCTTATTAAAAACACAATTGAACCAAACCAGCTTATTTAAAACGCGCTTGTCTAAAACATGATTTTGCAACTCAAGAAACTAAGATACATGGCAACCAAACAAGTCTCATAGAAGTTAAGAGATTGACAAAGAAAATGTGAATTCGTCCATAAACACGGTTCATAGCATAAGCAAAGCACATGAAAAATATGATTATGCAAACGTGTTTCTAAAAAAATCACTTCTATAATGTGGTTCAATAACATGATTCTACAAACTTGTTTCTGAAAAATAAATTTTGTAACTTAGTTCCGAATACGAAGCTGCAAAAGTTATTATCTAAACAAGATTACGTAAACACTATGTTGAATACGTCGTCGCTTGCGCTTCCTTTGTTCAATCTGTTTAAACTTTGAATTAAAATTTCGAAATAATACATCCTCCTTATCGAGAGCTTTGCAGTGACACCTCAATATGTGATTCAATCAAAGGAAACATTTCTTTCCTCTATTCTATGGTATCCACCAAGAACGAAAATGGATTTGTCAAAGAACAGCGAAAACTAAAAAACACCAAACACAAAAAAACTCTTCCGCCAGGATCAAAATCAACAATAAATTCGTCATGTAACTGAAAAGCTACAGTTCGTCACTTATTCTTCTTTTTGCTTCCACAATTATGAATTATGAATTGATTAGAAAAAAATACCACAGCAAAATAATACTTTTGTGACAATAAAGAACACTTTTAGAGGCGATAACAATGGATATCCATTTATGACAATTTGAGGATGACATAGATATTTGGTCTATGTCAAAGATATTATGTAAACTTTTAGAAGTGATTGCCAAAGACCAATTAGGAAAAAATACCACAGCAAAATAATACTTTTGTGACAAGATTATGTTCATCCTTTCTAATGGGACAAGAAGTGAACATTCATTTTAATCCATCAAAAAATTTACAAAACATAATTTAGTTTCTGAAAAAATATAAGTTTTTTTTTTCTTTTTCTAGTCTAGTGACTAGAGCTCACATAATTAAATTGTAGAGAAGTAAAGTGTTTGGAGTTTAAACTCCAACCCCTACATATAATATGCAATATCCCTTCCAACTGAGCTAAGTTCACATAAATATAAGAATTTTTAGTCCATAACAAATAAATAGGAACATGACAATGTTCATGAGATATATATCTCAATCCGTTGGCATGACATAGATATTTCAATACTTTAGACAAATTCCATTGATGATATTTCAAAGCCATAGATGATATTCTCAAATCTAATGAACTACACCGTTCAAGTGACGTGATTTGTTAGTCCACATTAGTCTAAACATCCATCATTACTTCAATAATTCACATGTATACACAAAAATAGAATATTGCACTGGCAATATGCCACAAAGCTAATGTGCGATCATTACTCATGGAAAAGTAAATTCGAGATGGGTCATTATTATTTATTGATGCTCAAGGTTTCAATTTTTCTTCTTCTTATGCTTGTGACTTGACATAACAAGTGTATGAAGAAAATACATACTAACGGGCTAGTTTCAGGAGTTTGTTTTTTTAATAAGATGATGGAAGCCCCAATTATTTTTCAACCCCAAATATATGATATTCTCAAAATACTCTTCATTAAAAGCAATTAAAAATATCACATGCCCCCTTCTTGGACTAAAGATCCATTATGTATATTTAAAAAATTCGATATGAATATTTATTTATGTTGGAAATTTTAACATTCAAAAGATCAGAGCCAATATTCATAGACTAAAATTCAAGAGCACTTATAAGAGATGACATATATTTCTCTTCTAACTTAATCAATGTCATGTATTCAAATCCATCTCTAAGCATGCGGCAACGTTAAAAACTTATAGAGTGTTTGTCGCCTATTTGGATCCCACAAAGCTTAAGGAAGTCTTTGAAGAGTATTGGTCTTGGCATACAAGATAGTAACAAGGTATTACAACGTTCTGGTCACATAAGAAAATACCTTTAGCTGAACATTCTTTACATTAAGGGGTTCGCACTTTGGGCACACAAAAAATGATGGTTCTATCGGCATTGGTTTTGTCAATGGAGATAATTTGGTTCATGTAAAATTCCCAACTTAATTTTGTTTAGGTATTGGACGCATATATATTTGCATAGTGCTAATTTAGTTAGTTTTATTCAGGTAAAATATAAGCCAAAACATTCAATTCAAGAGAACCCTCATAAAAGACTATCAACCATTATATTGTGTCTAGATACTGTCAAAATCGTGTCATGATAAACCTTATACACAATACAGTACTACAACCTTATCTCAAAATTGTGTCACGATTTGCCTTACAGATGATACCTTGCACACTGCCTAAAAAATCGTGTCAGGGCTTAAGAATCGTGTCATGATTCTTCTTTTCCACAAATTCGTTTTTAGTCAAATTACAACAGTTATTTTATTCTATCTAAATTGATGAGATGTGATTTTTTCCTTTCAGTTTTGAGTTTTTCTATAGCCAAGGAGGTGTGATCAATTGGTGTCTTTGGGATTTTGGAGAGATTATTTCTGCACAATTGGTAACTTAATTCATTAATGTATAACATTTCTTTGTTTGACATTAGTTTCAGTTGGAACAATAGTAAAGCTTAGTTAACAAATATTTGTTGTCATCGAAGAGATTACTAGGCTGAGTTGCGGACGACATCACTCTCTTTAAGACATTTTGTGGTATTGTTCAAAATTGTGCAAGCAGACTATCAACCACAACGCCTCCAAGATAAAACAACCTAACTACAACTGTATCAGAGTCCTATTGCATTATAGGATATGTTCTAGAAATACACCTTCAAATATGGTGCTAAGACCACTCCAATATGATATTGATACCACTCTACTATGGTACTAAGACCACTCTTATATGGTACTAAGACCACTGTAATATCGTATTTCGACCGCTCTAAACTCTAACTTCTCCAAGGGCATAAAACATTAAAAGGGACTATATTCTCAAGATCATTCTTGTTTTCCAAAGGGACACTTTATCTCGAAAGAGACTATGATCTTAAGAACACTCTTATTTCCGAAGGGACTATGCTCTTAAGAACATTCTTAATTTCGAAGGGATATTATTTCTATAAGGGGATATGGTCTTAAGAACACTCTTTAAATCCGACGGGGCAGAAAAAGAGGGAGAAAAAAAGAATAGCTTGTCAGCACAATCTAAAGGAGGGATAAGAGAGAAAAGTTCTTTGACAACTCAAGATAACTTTTGGTGTGAGTAGAAGTGAAGGAGATGAGCTCAATTTATAGATGGGGAGCCAAAGATAAGTTACAAATCCAATGGCTAGGATTAGATGACCGTTAGAAAATCAATGGATTGATCTCGCCTCATATATGAGCACCAATGGTGAAAGTTGACTACAGGGAGGGCATGCGGAGACGTGTGTTCAACATGCGATGGCATGTTCAAAGCTTATGCTGATGCATGCAAATCGCTTATGTGGCGATGACGTGTACCGAAACAAAACTTTAAATTAAATTAATTTTTTCATTAAATTTATGTTTGAGGTCTTTAAAAAAATAATACCTCCACTATATAAACATTAGTATTGTGTGTAATCTATTTGATACGAGACATGGATTTTTCAATTCACACACAAACACTCATAATGTTTAAATAATCCCCCACTTGAATTTATAAATGACTCTCATAGGTTTTTTATTAATATTGTATAAGCCAGGGTGTCTTACGACTTGAACCTTTGCCTGCTAAGATTGTGCATAAGCATAGATGTCTTACGACTTGAACCTTTGAGTAGTGAATAAGATTTATATTTTACTGGACTAACTCATAGTTTTGAACTCTATCTTTGACATCAAACAACACACAACCTTTTCTTAGGTGTAATCTCAAAAATCCCGTGCACTGCACGTCAATCCCTGTTTAGTGAACGCTCTAGAAAATTTGCATAGAATTCTACATTCTTAAAATCATTCTTATTTTTCGAAGGGACACTTTATCTCGAAAGAGACTATGATTTTAAGAATACTCTTATTTCTGAAGGGACACAATTTAATGAAGAGACTATGTTTTTAAGACCATTCTTAATTTCGAAGGGACGTTATTTCTCAAATGGACTATGGTCTTAAGAACACTCTTTAAATCCGACGAGATATAAAAAGAGGGAGAAGAAAAGAATAGCTCGTCAACACAAACTAAAGGAGGGAGAAGAGAGAAAAGTTCTTTGACAACTCAAAAGAACTTTTGATGTGAGTAGAAGTGAGGAAGAAGAGTTCAATTTATAGGTCAGGAGCAAAATATAAGTTACAAATCCAATTTTTAGGATTAGTTGACCTTTAAAAAAACAATGACTTGATCTCGCCTCGTAAATGAGCATTAGTGGTGAAAGTTGACTATAAGGAGGGCGCATGCAGACGTGTGTTTAGCATTCACTGACATGCGCCAAGCTTATGCTGACGCATGCAAATCGTTTACATGTACTAAAACAAAAAATTAAATTAAATTAAATTATTAATTAAATTTAATGTTTCGGGTCTTTAAAAAATAACACCTCTAAATACTAGTATTATGTGTAATATATTTGATATGAGATATAGAAATTTTTCAATTCACACATAGTGTTCCAACAGTTTCATTTCATGGAATGACTTTTGATTAATAATAGACATTGTAATTTTATTTGAAGTGAATTGATTTGTATTATCTTAGTATTACACTATCAATCTGAGATGATTTGACTTATATATACCAATAGCAAATTTCTTAGTTTAGCATTGGCATCTCAATTATATTTTTGTTGTACTTAATCTTCTTCATTGTTATAGAACTTTTTATTAACTGTTCACCTTTTTGGCTCTTCCATTTTGCCTTATAATGATTGCTTACCTGCTTGATGATACATTTTAGTTTAGCAATTGCACGCTTGGAAGTTACCTGTGTTTGTGCCAGTCATTGTGTTACTGCTCCTTTATGTATAACCCTAATGTATTGATAATAAAGATTGACTGTGATAACTAATTTGATAGGGACTGGGGAATCAAGACTCTCTCTTTCAACAAAAACCGTACACTTCAAACTATAGCAATTGTACATCGTAATTCATCACATGAAAATTGTATGTATTTGTATTGGAAGATAATAGGTGTTTTAGTTATATCGTATTCATCGTATTATATTTTTCAATTCTCAACACAACGAGGTTTTATCACTTTACTTATTTAAATTTTTGTTTAAAAATTGAATATTTACTCTAATTTTTTTTTTTAACAATAATATATATATATATATATATATATATATATATATTAATAACGACAAGAAGTCTCCTAAGCACAAGATGTACCAAGAAGACCCTTAATAATTACAAACTCTCAGAGATACACAAAGGGATTAACCAATACCCAAACACAACAAATGATTCGACCACCACTTACTAAAGCCATAAACAAAATTGGTGTTATTTGCTTTAAACCACCATAAAGAATGATACTTTACTTTATCGATTAGTTGTGATATGAAATTTTCTATATTTTGAATAGTCTATTATTACGACCATTCCATATAATTCAAACACAAAGTAACCAAACAATCTATAAGAAGGAGCGCCGTGTACGCAGGTCATCTGAAGAATGAATAAATTGATAGAAATGGTCTGAAATACTATGAGGATCTGTCCCGACCCACCAAGCTAGGACCGCATATAATAATAATTAAAAAAAAACAGTATCACTATCCACACGCGAACTCTTTTTTTTCTTTTTTTGAGAAAAATTCTTAGCAACAATAACATTTTTTTTCCATTCAAAAAAATAACTTTTTTTTTTATAGAAAAACAGTCTTAATATTTGGTCTATATTTCTGAGCAACATACCTCCCATGATAGTACACAATAATCTACGGTATGAATATTGTGCTGTACATCAAGAGTTTCATTTTTGACCTATTTGCTATAGTTTATCTAAATTTTAAGTAAAGTTTTTTATTCACAAGGAATCAAAGAATAGCATAAGATTATTGATGACTTCATCAATTTTGTTCTTTTGGTGTTAAAATAGCCTTTTAATTGAGAAAATGACAAATCCACAATGGTTCCAAGGATTTATCACTTGCATGGATCGATGATATTTCTTGTTGTGAAAACTTAGTGCAAAAGCAACGTGGCATTTAATTGAGACATTATCAGACAGAAGAAGCAAAGAATAACCGGCATAATAATAAAACCTAAAAATACTAAAATTGTCAAACATGGTCCTAATTAAAAAAGGTTCAAGATTTCCATGCCTAACCTGATACACGTGAAACAAGAATTATCTAGACGGTATGAGTGAAGCTTCTTTTTTGTTTAATTTTAACAAAACCACAGAGATAATGCCTTTTTGCAGCATATACTTCTAATGAAGTGAATGCTTTGGCATCTTAAGTTAATATTTTAAAAATTAAACTGAATTAAGAACTAGTTAGTTAGAATGTCACCCAAAATAAATTGGTTCGCATGTTTTTTAGGTTGGATATTCTCCGCATATAACTAAAAACTAATATATCAAGTTTGATTTGATTAGAATTCTCTCTCAAGAAAAGAATATATAATCTTTTAAGTCAAAAAGAATATATTAGAGATGAAACACATGAGATCAAGCTAAGCACAAATTGTGTCTATCAATGAATTAAAATAAAGAGTTAAAGGACAAATAAAATAAACACCGAACAAGTTTAAAAAAAACAACAAGTGGTATTATCCGGTGGAATAACCAATACAATTGAGATGGATCACTTCATCATACATAGAAATCAAAACTAGGCATAAACATCTTAACCACCACCAAAAATTAAGGCATAAACATCTTAACCACCACCAAAACTTAAGTTTCACTATGTCAACAATCTGAGAGATATACGACTCCTTATTTTGAAAAATCCAGTGATTTCGTTCCTTTCAAATAATTCAAACGGTTGTCATCCAAATTATTTCAAAGCAAGTGCGAACATCTTTCCTGAACACATGGGCACCAACAAATTGTGAAACAAACATACCAGTATTTGAAGGAAAAGTAGTAGAGATTCTCAGCCAATGCATAATAGAGTACCAAACATTGCCATGTAAGTTACATTCTAAAAGCTAATGGTTAATTGACTCCTCATTACAGCAACCACTCGAGCATAAAAGAGAACCTAGTTGAAGAATTCCATGACGAGACAAATTATCCTTTGTTGGGATTCTTTTGTTCAACAACCGTCATGTAACACCCTAATTTACGACATTTATTTTATATAATAATAATGATAGTTTTAACGAAAAAGGATGTCACACGAATTCATCCATCTTTAACGTAATAAAATAACAGCGGAAGATACTTCATAGAAATTTCATAAATATATATATTTGGTCTTTAACATCATTTGGAAAAATAACATAAAGAATCATGGTACTTAAACTTCATAATTTAGACATTCAACGTTTAACTTCAACTTCAGTGTTACAGATCAGAGCACGTATTTATTCGACTACTTAATATCATAAATAATAGTTACGGGAGCATATCTACGTCCCACATTCTAAGTGTCCCACAAGCTAAAGCTCCTCGTTTTGAGTATTTGTACCCCAAGGATACAGACATCAAAATACACAAGCAACATCAAAGGGGTGACAATTCACATCAGAACATATATTGGAATAGATGAGTGATAAAGTAGATAATTATATCATCATCGGTCATTCATCACATCATCATCAGTCGTTCATCATATCATCATCAGTCATTCATCATAGTATTCATACAATTTATTTCCTAAACATCATTAACACATAAACCAGATGAACACACACACACACATTCACATCATTAGTACATATCATGGTTCGCCTAATCATGACCTGTATGCAACAAACTTCATTCCTAGACCTACATGCATGCCGGTACCAGATCCTATCGTGATAATAATGTAAGTCATAGGTGTGTTATTGAACTTACATTTGTCATTCGTTATTATGCAGTATGATATGATCCATGAATACTCACCAAACATCATTTAGAAAACACTTAAACAATACATCATCTTTACGTCATAGTCTTTCATCATTTTACTTGTTATTAGGAAACAAGCATGTCATTCGTCATTCGTCTTATAAAAAATCATAACGTCATTTACATCATCATCTTACATCATTACCATCTCGTCATTAATTAACACCATATATTCAGCTATTCCTAAATAACTCATTTTACACCATCATCTTATATCATTAACATATCATCTCACTCATGTTCATACTCTTTATTTTAACATATGATATTATACTTATTCCTCATCATAAGGTTCTTCTACTATCTTCTTTATTGGTGTAAGATCTATTCATAACAATTCCCTTTACTCCCCTTATCCACCCTTTTACGATTCTAATATTATTCTCACTAGTAAATTGAGTTAATCACCTTTTATCATGCCTAAACACAGTTCCTAATCTTTATTTATTAGTTTAGGATCATTATCTTTATTTCTCACTCTAACGGATCTCTTAAACTCCATATAATTTTTACAGTGGTTTTTTAGTCCATTGAAAAGTTTGTGCTGAAATCTCAAGAAAAACGTAGCATGGTCCAGCTAAAGTATTTTAATCATAACTCAAATTGTAAATGTATAAATGGAGTCAAACCAAAGGAAAATGAAAGCTGACATCCATATCTACAACTTTCATTAAGTCACCTCAACTCAATTCGAAACAGAAAGGGGTGGAAATGTTGGTTTTTCCTAAGCTTGGGAAGAGTGCACGACTGTGTTGGCCCATGTCTAATTAAGGTCAAACCAAATCAATTGAAATCTAAAATCCATATCTACTACTTTCATGAAAGCACCTAAGCTTGATTCACAACAAAAAATGGTCAAAAAAGTGGTTTTCCTAAGCTTGGAAAGGGTGCCCCCTCCAAAACACACACAAACAAGATTTTGGGCCGTATGTTGCACACCGGTCGTGCTCCCATGAGACACGACCGTGCGCCTGTGACAAGCTTTAGAAATCTGCGATTTCTGAAGATTTGATACAATTTCACCTTAGGGAACCCTTCCTAACTCCGTTTTCTATCCTAAACTCGTTCCAAATCATCACCCTAAGGTTACCCTATCATTCCAACACTAATTATCCATTAAACTACCGAATTATCTACTATTTTTAAGGTAATAAACTCCATTCAAAACCCTAAACTAGATTCCCTCAATTCTAATCTTTTAACGTCATGAACATGAACTTCATTGTTATTTTCTTATCGAAATTTACATGATAACAACATCAACATCTAAAGAGCTAAAACAACCCCCCCCCCCCCCCCCCCCCCCCATAGAATAAGACACCCTAAAGTGAAAGGAATCTCCCCCGTACCTCGAATCTCCGAAGTTTCAGTTTTTTGGCTCTCTTATCTTGAATTAGGGTTTTCTCCTCTTCTCTTGTTTCTACGTTTCAGCAAAAGTGACAACTTTTAATGTTAATTCTCTTTTTATATTTGAGATAGCCTCTTACTATTATTCTTTCTATTCTACTTATTATTTTTACTTCTCCCTCCCCCACTTAATTATTTCCTTCTATTCTAGACCTTCCCCTTTCGTACATTATATTATTTATTTGTTTCCATCCTCGTCTTATTAATCCTCCCGATACGTCATTAATCATCATAACTTATTTGTTCATAGCTAACATAATTTTTAAGCATCATAACATCAATATAATCTTAAAAATCAAGAATTTCTCTAACTATCCTCATTCACCAATTAAATATAAATTTTGGGGTGTTACACGCCACACAAAGAGAGACAATTTTAGAGGCATCGATTTGTTTCGGATGATGTCTTTCATTGAAGATTGAGGTTGTTGATCATTAAAAGTCAACAGTTTGTAAACTCCCTTTGTAAAATAATCTTGAATCGGATTCAACTTCCAAAACTAAGTATCCTCAAGAGAATTCTGCGGTACAATATTTTCCAACAAAGAGCAACATTCCGCGACCAATTTTTCCTCCCACACAAAAAATCTCCTCCTTCATCACCCTATCCATTTCAACCGAAACCCCAACCTAATTGTCTCATCTCCGCATTCACAACTATGAATTTGAACCCAATACTTTTTAGTAAATTGAAAGAAATTTGAAACATCTCTTTCAAATAGTCCTAATTAGTTAATTCATATATTGGTTCAATTTTATTTTTTAATTTTATTTTTTATCACTCAATTATTGTATTTGTTGCTATTTTTGTCCAACCATTATTACCACCACCACCACAACATAGTGGTTTTGACCCTACAAAAGTTAATGTGTTGTCTCAGTTTTGCTTATTATGAATATAACTTTTTTTTGAAACAAAAAATTGTCATTTTATTTATTTATTTATAAAAAGTGATAAATTGGAACCTAAATTATACCAAATGCTACAGGTTAGATATTATTTATTCAATCAAAAAATAAGGAGGCTATATTCTTGAGAATGATAAAAAAGAAGGAAAAAAAAAACGAGTAAACCTGCTATTAACCTAGTTCACTTCAAAAATTATAACTTTATTATGAGGCTAGTCTTACATAGGCACAATCACAAATTAAGTTATTTGGGCACACACAATAAAAAAAGAAATTAAAAAAACACTAAATTAGTCTTGTCATTTAACATCATCAAACCATTTAATCTTTAAATAAAAATGTATTTGTGTGAGTGTGCCCAAATTTTTTTAATTTAGGTTTGTTCCTATGAAAGCATTTCTCCTTTATTATGTTATTATCATGTCCACATAGTAATTATATATTTTTTTGTCGGTAAATGAAGTTGTTTCGAACCGGTAAAAGTCCAATGACAAGCGGCCAAACGAGCCAAAGCCCAAGAGCACACAAGATGAAATACGACGAGGGTGCACACGTAGTCCTGTGTGGATCACCACAGAAGTGCACCTCAAACCAATCTTCACCGTTCATCTCATCTTTAGCTACCTCCGTAGATCATGCCTCATTTTTTGAAGGCGGTTAGAGTCCTCCGCGCTTATATAAGGGCGATTCAACGTCACCCTCAAGATACTGATTTGAGTATTGATGTGTTGACGTGTCTTTCAGATAATGTTGAAGTGCTAACGTTGAAGCGCATATATAAAGGTGATTCATACATAACCATCTCTTTTAGATATTGATTTAAACGTTAAAGTGATAACGTGTTTGCATGCATCATCATCCTCTGTCGTAGAAGCTGAATCTCTTCCACACCGAAGCACCATAAACGACCACTTCATATCTTCAATCTTCACCGAACAAATCAGAAGTAACAAACACACCGAAATTTAAATAAAACTAAAACTTACAACCTAACAATTTTAACATTATAGTTAAACTATTATTTTACGAATAGTGATTCTAATCCTTATTTCTCCCCTAAGAAAATTCTAATTCTGATTTCTGTCAAAAAATTTTATTGGCGAATGGCAATCAAGAATCGGTTACAAGACAGAAGAGACAAATGATTGCCACATCAACACGATATGTAACATGACTGATCAGTGATAACTGTAATACTAAAGTTTATCTAAATTATCTTTGTAGTAAGTTCAACGAACCCAACCCTTCATTTTTTATATACATCTACTAGCATAGCACTAATTATAAGGTTAGGTAGGTTAAAGTAAATTAACATTAACTAACACATTCAATCAATGATTAAATGAGAAAATTAATATAACTTGCCATATCCGATTCTGACAGCACTAAAATAATAAAAAGCATGTGAGACTGAGTGAGATTTAGGAAGTTGGGAAAGGACAGAATAAAATGAAAATAAAGCGGCCAAATAAAAACAGCTTTTCATGCTTTCCAATAGCCGTATTTAATTTGTTTTTCATTTTATCTTCACCGTTCATGTTTCCACTACTTTCTTGCCTGCCACTCTTCTTCGTCTTTCTTTTTTACTTTTTTCTTAATTTCCATCCCATAGTATATAAGAATCAAAATCACTTGTACTTCAAGCAAACACTTCTAAAATAGATTTTAACAATCAAATTTTTTCTATTTTTATTAATTGAAGGGGCCAAAACCTAATAAAAAGATAACTAGTAAGCAATTAAACAAACATGGAGATTTAAAGAGAGTACAATGAAACTCATAAATGAAAAAATTCCATCAAAGTGATATCTTTAACTAACCATAAAATCAACATATTGATTGTCTTCTCAAAAAGTATGATTTGTTTTCACCGTCTAATATTAAATCAATATCTTTTTGAATTGTTGTTGGACATGACTTGATTAACTTTTATCACTGAAAATACAAGCAAATATTCACACCTTTCAAACAATCTACCACAATTTTGGAGTCTACATTAAACTCTATCAAATTACAGTCTCTCTTCTCGACTAACTTAAGTCCTTCGTAAGAACGCAAAGCTGGACAAAGAAACAAAACACATCGGTTTAGAGTAACCACAAATCTATCAATTATTTTCTCGACAAACAACATCCACCACAACTAATAACTCCATCTCGACAAAAAAATCCACCACAATGAACAACTCCATCAAAATGATTAGTTCTGCAATCAATTAAAATTTCTTTAACCTATACTTTTTTTATTGGCATCCATCACAATTAACTTTTCTTTTTATATTTATCAGTTCCATCAAAGATATGAATATCTTTTAATTAAAATTCAAATTTTAGTTCGTCATATTCCGATAAACACTCTCCAACTTTTTTAATTAGGTTGGTACAACTAAACAATTTCAAATCATAAAAAAAATAATTTCTGATATTTATTTGAGCACGTAATGGTTGTCAACAACACTTTCTCAAGTCCTAATTTCAACACTCACCGAAACAAAATTGAAAAACAAACACCAAACATGGACCCTACAATATTTCCGTACTATGGGCAGGACTTCACATGACATAAGATAGTAAACAACTTAACTTAATATGCCATCTTTACACGTAACCACCCAATCCCATTTCCATTTATCTCCAAATTTTCCATTTCCATACTCTATATAAATACCTCACCATCACCACCTACACAAACACACACTATACCCTCCAAATTCACATTCCAAAAGTGATTCTTTCCTTTCATTTCCTTCTTTGTGTTCCTCAAACACATGAGTGTGAGAGGAGCTAGAGAAAACGAAAACAAAAACAAAACACAATGGAGAGCCAAGATCATCTTACACCATCCCATGTGGATGCATCTAGACCGTCCCTTGGTTTCCCTTTGGGTACTGCCCTTCTCTTGATCATCATTTTTAGCTTGAGTGGTATCCTCTCTTGTTGCTACCATTGGGACAAAGTTCGTTCCTTACGCCAATCTTTTTCAGATTCTGACCCTCAAAGTCATTCTTCAAATAAATCTAAACTTTACTCCACCGTACGTATATTATATAACCCTTTTAATTTTCACACTAGTTTTCACTTCCATTTAAATGAAAGAGTTCTCATATAAATTTAATCTTCTGCATCGCTATACTGATGTAATATTGACTGCAGAGTTGCAGTTGATATTATATCAGTGTGGCTATGCAGAGGATTTAAAGTGAAATTTTTGAAAGAAAATTTGTGACACTTACTAGAATATAGTTTCTAATGTTGTTTCATGGATTGATTAGGAATTGAAGCAAAACAGGGGAGAAAGTTTTTCAGTGATGATGCCAGGGGATGATGTGCCAAAGTTTATAGCGATGCCATGTCCGTGTCAACCATCACGGCCGGAAAACATTGTTGTAACTGTCGAGAAGCCGCCGCCGCTAAAGCCACCGCAACTACCGATTCCTTTGTATTTGTAAATGATTAGTCGTGTTGTGTTACAACTCTTCTCATCATATGTTGCCACCGTTTTGTTGTATCAATGTATCTATGTTTTTATCATTTTCCTAGGAAATTGTTTTTGAGTAAAAAATGGTGGTAACATGTTTTTTGTGAAGAAAATGGTGGTTACATGTTATGAGAATTAGAAGAGCTTGAGAAGAAAAAAAAAAGAGCAAAAAAAAGGAATAGGTTAGGTAGAAGGTCTTGGTAGATTTTGATTACCATTACATTTCATTCTATTCAATCCTTGTGTTTTGGTATTTAATGTAACTATTAAAGAGCTCTTAATGGTTTCTAAATTTTAGTTTCAGTTTTAAATGGTTCTTAAATTTTAGTTTTTTATTGGATCTTGTTGACAAATGTTTTAGAACATTTTTAAGATTGAATTTTTTTGTATGATGTCTAAATTTTAGTTTATCGGAAGCAAAAATCCAATTTGTGTTTCTCTTCCGTGCGACCCATTTGATTTGATGAGTATTGTCAATAGTGTTCGCTAAATATTGGATAGAGTGATGTTTTTTGATCGTAAAATGATTTACACTAATATAAAAAATTATAATTATGGATGTGATTTGAAGAAAAAAAGGTAAAAAAACAAAATCGCATCTACACCATACTGAATTCAACTCTAAAGTGAGTAAAATATAAAATTAAAAAAATCAAGAGGTGTTATTTTAATAAAGGTTAATGATGTGTTTCGTCCTTGTAAATAGGGGTCGTTTAAAAATTCGTCCATGTATTCATTAATCCTTGCTTTTTAGCCTTGTAAAGTTTAATCAGTTAAAATTTCGTCATTTAATTCAGTTAATGACTGCCACGTCACTAATTTGATGACATGGCAATCACTGCCACACATGAAATTCCAATTTTGCCCTTAAGAAGGGGAAGAAAGAATTGGAAACCCATGGGTAAAATTGGAATTTCATGTGTGGTTTAGTGACATGGCAGTGATTAAGTGGGGAGAGGGACGAAATTTTAACTGATTAAACTTTACAAGGCTAAAAAGCAAGGATTAACAAATACAGGGACGAATTTTTAAACGACCCATTTTGCAAGGACGAAACACATCATTAACCCTTTTAATAACTAATATAAAAAAATAAAATAATGTGTACATAATTTTTTTTTTCACAATATATAATATGATAGATTTATAATCTTAGAAATTTTGCATCACATGGCAATTTTTTTGTTTTGCTTAACACAATACATAAATTGATTTTATGTTCTAAAGCATCTAGATAGAACAAAGTTGTACAATCAATTGTCCTAAAATCCAATAAGAAATTTGGCTCTATTGCTTGTTACTTTATACTATTCATTTTTTGGGACATGGATTTGAATTTTTTTAATGGATAGGTTTTGCTTTCTTTGAACACTATATATACAGCTAGCATAAAAATATTATTTGGTTGGTGATATTATTTATGAGAAAACAATCTCATTGATTGGGATGTTACTCTTAAGGGTTGGTTGGTTAGATTTATACATTCTCTACTTTCCCATCCACAGTTTTTAACCAATAGAGAGTAAAAAGCTCGTAAGGGTAAGAAATGGATTCTCTAACGATTGATCAAGATGGAACAATTGAGAAAGTGATTTTTCAATTTTATCATAGAAAATCATGTGTCCTAGCTGTAAAAAATAAAATTCGTGTGCCTTAATTGCAAATTGGCCATGTTCCTTAATAGTGCAAACCTATGTAAAGCATAAAGGGGACAAATGCAACAAATCAAAAAGGCACTCATTTACGTCCCGGAATTCAAATAAATTATTATTTTTTACCATAGATTGTTAAGACAAAATCTAATAATGTCTATATGGATGAAAAAATCTTTAATAAAAGAAGGATCCAGTCCTATCAGGAATAAGAATGTGCACTCAAAATTTATTCAAAAAAAGAAAAGAAAGAATGTGCACTCAAAATGATCGTATATTGGATGCCTAGAATGTGCCACCGTCGTGTTGCAATCATGATTGATTAAATTAGGTGGTAACTCGTAACTAGTCAGGCATTCCATCAACAATGTCAACTGAAATAATGGGATTTATCTAATATGTAAATAAAATAGCTCAATTAATAAAAATGTCAAAATTGTTAGATTTGATTTATGATTAAGATTTGAACTTAAGCTTGACCACTTTAGTGTTTGACTTTACAATGCTATTTTTATTTTGTATATGCACAAAAAATGGAGGGTGCGAAACTTGTGTAGTAAAATAAATAGGAAAAAACTTGATGTTGAGAGAGTTGATAATATATGATTAGAGATGGTTTTGAGGTATTCCCGTGAGCTTAACTCAATTGGTATGGATATTGCATATTATATGCAGGGGTTGAAGTTCGAACCTCGGACACTTCACTTCTCCACAATTAAATTGTGTGAGCTCTAGCCACTAGGCTACTAGACCAAAAAAGAAGAAGATAGTTTTGAGGTGGTGGTGGAGTAAGTGGCGTACTACATAGAATGGAGTGGTGACATACACAGGAGCAGATCCACCATATAACTAAGTGTGGCTATAGTCACACATCTAAGTGTGGCTATAGTCACACATGATTGTTATCTTTTATGTTCTGTTTACTAGGCCTCAAAATATTGATTATATATTATATATGTTGCGCATATATCTCTTTAGGTTTTTTCTTCGAGATTTTTCATTGAGGGAGTGGTTTTGGGTCAATTCTTGACCTGAAATCACCCCTCTTCATCTTTTTCTCTCGATTTCAATCTAAATAAGTGATTTTTCACATAGATCTAGGTTTTTTCTTTGTGATTTCATCACCTAAGTGTGGTGGTTTGTTGTTCGTCGTCTTGTGCGGCGTTGTTTGATTTCCCGTCTTTCTGCGATGTTCATTTGATTCATATTGAAAGATCGATTATTCAATTAAAGATTTGGGCGTCAACGTTGCAGATCCGGAGGCCATGGATATTCCGGTGACTTTAATGTTATCATATATTTTTGTAGGCATTATGCCGTTATATGCTATTAACTTGGATGCTGTGAGTTTGTTTGCAGATTCATTCTTTACGTTTTTAGCGGTGTTGAATGATGTAATATCTCGATTTGAATGAATGAATATCATTTTGTTTTTGTAAAAAAAAATGTTGCACATATATCATGTTCTTTTATATGGTCACACATGATTGTTACTTTTTTTATTGTTTACTAGGCCTCAAAATATTGATTATATACTATATGTGTTGCAAATATATCATGTTCTTCTCTATGGCATAGCGGTAGAGACAATTCTTTTCTCTTGTACATGTCCTTGGTTCAACTCCATATGTTCCTCATTTAAATTTCCCTGTAGGGATCGAACCTACACCTAACCTCTTTGCCATAGTGCTTAATTTGTTACATTTCCGCATCATTTGGATATATAGTATTATAAATCAAAGATACTTTAACCACACTTAACTTCATAGTCTGGATCCGCCCTTAGATATACATCGAGGGTGATATATAGTTGCAAATATTTTGACGTTTAAGTTAGTGTTTGATTGAATATGTTCCTCATTTATACAATTTTTTTTTTGAAATTATCAATTTTAAAAGTTTATCATTTAAATTGCCTTGCATGCCGTAGGGATCGAACCTACACCCAACATCTTTGCTATAGTGCTTAATTTGTTCCGCATCATTTGGATATATAGTAATATAAGTCAAAGATAATTAAATCACAATTAACTTTATTGTTCGGATCCATCCCTGGATATACATCAAGGGTGATATATAGTTGCATATACTTTGATGTTCGAGTTAGTGTTTAATTGAATATAATAAGAGGTGCGTGCATGTCTTTTGGTGTATGTGTAGTACTTGATAAGTGATAACATTTCATATGAATTAATTGGTAAATCTTATTGAGGTCCTTGAGAGATAACACAAAATCTAAGAATTTAAATTGGTATATGAACTAAAATGTTCATTTGGATTTTTATTTTTTTGTACAAAGTTCATTTGGAATTATTATCAACACTATATTGATATTTAATTCAGGGACATGACACATACCTAATATGGTGACAGTGAATATACTCACATGATGGATTAAGACGTCACATATCAATTTTAAAAAATCCATTTTTTTTCCTCAAAAAATAAAAACCCATTTTTTTACATAGATTGAGATATAGGCTAAAATGTCCCAATTTTATTTTGTGCTGACTCAATAAGTGATCAATTATGGATTCTATGACTTTTACGTATAAACAAAATTTGATTAGTATTAGACAAAACCAAAACTCTTCTTATATCTTCAACAAGTTTTCAATAAAATTAATCATTTGCAAACAATGGTGTACTCTTGTGTGCTTATAATGTATAGGGTGCTAAGTTAAAATAGAAATTTTTTATGGAAAGAAAACAACAAATTATTGAGTTTTAAAATGTTGAATATACAACTTTTTCACATTTTCTAACACAATATTTTTATATTAATTTTCTTAACTAGTGTTCTAAGACATTAGTCGGTATTTTCTTAATACGTATTATAAAAAACGGATATCTTAAGCCAGTGAGGAATTAATGTTGGCCACTTAGACGGTCACGAATCTTTAAGACACCAAAGAAAGTGATGATAGATTATGACCCACATAGAGTCATCTTGCAATAGGGTACTCCAAATTGGCTTATCATGACCTAATTTCACTGTGGAAGTGGGTTTCAACATGAATAAGCTTCAAGTTGTTTTGAATCTTGATATTGTTTGTGCGGTACATAGTCCATCATAAGTGTGTACCTTTCCGTGATTGTTGCCAGTACATAACACTTTTCACATTCCTCTCATATATGAGTAGGGTCCTTAGACAACATGTCCCCACCATCCATCAATTGGCTTTCATTACAGATAGATAGATAATGCGCCCATAGAAAACTATGTTGATACCTAAGTTTTGCTTGAAAAAAGTGAGTGACCTAATTTTATGTTGCTGATTTAGGGTGGTTTTTGTTTCCATTCGATGCTAAAAATATAGTGGAGGATTAAACAAATTAAAGAAAGAAACAAAATGACTATTGTTTGAAGTTATTTTCTCTTTTCCAAATGATGAGAAGGGATAAGGGTCTTCTCTTTTTTATATATATAAAAAAACACCATACTTAGACTTTTGGGATGTTTGTAGTTCCACTCTATTTACACTTAAAAATAAATAAGTTTTTTTTAGGGGTTAAAAATAAATAAGTTATTAGCTAAGAATGATATGTAACCGAATTTATGTTCAACTGAGTTTTCTTTTGTCGAGGAAAAACAATCAATTATGAGTTGATCTTTTTCAAGTTTATAGAGTTTTATGATATGAAGATCGCGAGAGTGTTAAAATCAATCAAAGTTGAGTTTTTTTTAGTTGCAAAATCAATCAAAGTTGAGTGAAACTTAACAACTTTACATTTTGTTTGTGATATATTTATAGAGAAACTAAATTAGGCGACAATTAACACGGAGACACATTAAAAAAAATGCATGTATTGATGAAGGAAATAGATTACACTCCAAAGGAAGGATAAACGAGCTAAACATATTTGGGGAGAATCACACGGTACTTGTTAAAATAACCAAGTAAGGCTACATACTGTAAGCAACTGTATTTTGATCACTTGGACCGGTGTTTCCTATAAATATCACTCTTGTATATTTTATTAAACACATTCAAACTATAAATCAAATAACTATTTTCGTATTTTTGTCCTTGCACCTTTCTACTTTACATCTTACTTATTGTTGGAGCAATATTTAAAAACAATTTTAAAAATTATTTTTTAGCCACCAAAGAGATTATTGGGATGAGTTGCAGATTGGGTTGCTCTTGTTAATATGTTTTGCGGCATTGCACTTTGCATACAGACTAACAACTACGACGTCCCTATGGTAAAACAACTCAACTACAACTGTATCAGAGTCCTAGGGTCCGTTCTAAAAATACAACCTCAAATATGGTGTTAAGAGCACTCTAATATGATACTAAGACCTCTATAATATGGTACTATGACCACACTGATTTGGTACTATGACTACTCTAATATGATATTAGGACCACTCCTTAACCAAAGGGACAATGATACTATAACCATTCTAAATTTGTATCAGGACCACTCACAATTGAAGGAACAATGGTACTCTAACCGCTCTAAATTGGTACTATAACCACTCATAAATCGAAGGGAAACATTTCTTTGAAGAGAGAAAATTTTGCATAAGAAAAAATTATCGCGTGAAAAGAAAAGAAAGGGGAGAAGTAATTCTGAAGTGTGTTGAGAAGAATAAACAAAAGAGAAAACTTGTAAATTTCTAAATCTTAGGTGCATTTAGGAAAAAGTCATGATCACTTATTTTATAATGTTGGAAACTAATTAATGCATTTGTGTAAACTAAGCAATGTGAGTCTTAAGTGTTTTCAAATTATGATCACTATTATATTCTACTATCCAATATGGAACTTTAGAGTTTTTATTTTCAATTCACACACAATACTCTATGTTTCAACACGTATGCATTTCTTAGTTTAGTAGCTAATAAAAACAAAACTCCGAACTTAAGACTCTTTTGAGGAGTCAAGGAAACCAAAGTTGGGTGAAAGTAGGTTCGGTTGAGTTAGACTTTGCAACAATTATGTCTAGTCTTTTAAAAAAAAAAAAAAGTTAAAGGCTCAAGTCGGCCATATTACTCGTCATAAACTTATTTTCGAACCCAAATTTGACACTTTTGAAGGTTTGTTATGATTTGTAAAGTAAACTTAAAGTTTTATTTTGTCTTGCAGTCTTTAAATGTATAATCTATCATACAATTAAATAGACCAACAAACTAATAAGCTAATGCGATTAAGTTTTATTTTGATATTTGACATGATATTTGAAGAGTATGAATTTATATGACAATCTATTTCGATTACATTTTATGATAATAAATTTAAATATGTTAAAGATTAATCTAAATTACTATGCTTATGTTAATAGAAGAAATGTGTGAAAAAAATAATGAAAATGTTTAAAATATAAATCTAACATAATAACAATATGAAAAAATTGCTTCCGTGATCTCTTGAGTTAATTTCAAGTTACATTTTAGTCTCTTTAATTTTTTTTTTTGGTTCCTTTATGTTCTCAAATGCTAACATTATTATCACTTTTTTTTGTTGTTGAAGGAAACATTATTATCACTATTTACCTAAAAAATTCAAAATCGCCGAAACTCTGAAGGAAACCTAATTCTTCATTACCTTTATAAAATCCAAAAAACTCATCACAAAAACCCAAAATTCATTCTTTTATTTCTCTCTCACACAACCAAAAACAAGAGTCTCATCCTCTTTATGATTCCTTTCTTTTCTTCTGTTCCTTCGTAATCAGGATCATAAAAACACAAAACTAAATACAACAACAACAATGTTTTATCCCACCAAGTGAGATCAATTACCTGGGTCAAATTATTTAAACCATATTTTGGTTTAACTAATGGGATGCGATTCACTGCAGTTGGAAAAAAGACGCAGTCACGCTGTCGAAGAAATCTCAACCATCCAATCTATCACACGGTTCTAATCTTGTGCTTCTCTATTTTCCCACCATAAGGGCAAAACACAAGATTGTAAAATATGAAAACCCAAGTTTGTCATCTTCTATAATCTGTACTAGTTCTTCTGCATTCTTATGCTTAAATGGAACCCTTTTGTTCCCATACTCATGCCAACCCAGTCAAATTCTGTCATACCAATTCAGTCAATTTCATAGTGGCTAGTTCTTGCAATCCATGCCAATTTACTCAATTTTTACTTGACAATTTTCTTTAACCATGTCAATTGTAAATGGTTCTTGCAATTCATATAAGTTTTTCAATTGCACAACGACTTTTTCTTCACACAGTGTCAATCGTCGACACCGACACACCTCACCATCTAAGTTAAACGTCATGAAAGGGTTGTTTGCAGTGGTTCGTATTGCATCTAAACTGTGCAATGAAATTTTTTGAAAAACTCCATTTGAATCAATGATTTTTTTTTAATCAGCTTATAAATTAATAACTCCAAAATTTATACAAGATGTACAAAGATGGCAATAGAAAAACAGCTACAGAGGGCCCAAAAACTGGAACCAAAAGAAAGCAGCAAGAAGCAGCCACATCACAGGCTTGAAAGCAAAAACAGAAGCAAAAACTACTGCTGCACCGTCCTATAACAGACCAAAAAGTCCCCCAAAACCTCTAAAACTTTTGTTGAATCAATGACTAATAAACCCTTTTGTTGAAGATGAAGACAACCAGATGAAATGCCGGAGAAAAAAGAGAAGATTAAACGCAAGTCGTTTTGGACCTGGAGGGGAAAATAAGAAAAGTTCAATCTGGACCGTGGAATAGATCGGATGGCTGAGATATATTTGACTGTGTGACTGCAGGATTTTTGTGACTGCCGTCAATCATCTCCCCTAACTTATCGAGTCCATCTTTGCTCCATTTATGTTTGCTCAATTTATCCCATTTACCATCGTGGATGTGTGACATGTGGCAAAATAGAAAACCAAAGGCTGAGATTAAAAAATAAAAAACATTGGTTCAATAAAAAACAAATCATACGCGCTTCTCTTTTTTGGAGACAACACACACCTCCTTCTTTCTCTTATCATCGTTGTCATCTCTCTCCTTACCGGAGCCACCACTCTCAGTTCATCTAGTGGCGAACCACCACTCCACCATCTTCGATTCCTCCCGTCCTTCACATCATCAGTCCACTCAAAACTTTCTGGCTATTCTTAACCTCCTTGTCTTCCCTTCTTTTTCTGCAAAAAATGAATCACAATGCTCTTCTTCACGATTTTTAGGTGCAGTATTCCAAAACCATAATCATCACAATTCCCCCACTTGCTTACTTTATTATTTACAACTTGATTCGATCTAAATCTCTCACAAATCACAAACCCCTTTTCACCCATTTCTCTTCAATTTTCAATATCGCAACTTGATTCAATGTAATTCATGTTTTTTTAATTCAGTTTCTAGATTCATTTTTTTATCCTAGTCCCACAGATCGTAATCTTCACCATTGATTTATAAAAGGACATGTTTGTATCATCTCATTTCATATGCTGTGAATTAAATATAGTTTTAAACAAAACCACTCCTCTGTTCTTCTAATCTAAGGAAAGAAACAAAAGATCACGGTCATTTGCATAACTTACAAACAAACATTTAACAAAAGAAAAGGTGAGAAATGATGTTTATCATGAACAGATACTACAAGGTTTTGGAGTTATGGTCCTTTACCTATTCTGTATGTATTGGAAATCAAAATCAAATAAAGAGTAGAAGATGAGAGAACAACTAGAGAGATGAGAGAAGAATGAGGACAATACAAAGGGCAGCGCCGGCGCCGATGCCGGCGAGAGGGAGAGAGAAGAACGGAAGTGATGATGGTGAGAGGAAGAAGAAGGGTCATGAGTGGAGTTGGTATCCGACGGAAAAACAATCGTGCGTAGCCTTGTTTTTTACAAAACAAGTGCTTTTTCCAACCCTTTTAATCTCAGCCTTTGGTTTTCTATTTTGCCACATGTCACACATCGATGATAATAAATGGGATAAATTGAGCAAACATAAATGGAGCAAAGATGGACTCAACTAATCAACCTTTAAATATTTCTTAATAGTTTCTTTTAGAATTTTTATAGGTCTTCCTCTGCTTGTGATTTGACTATCATTTATTTGATATACTCTCATTACTACAAAAGGTCTTTACTTTACATGTCAAACCAATTAAGTATATTTCCACCATCTTATCTACTATACGTGCTACCCAAAATCTCACTATAATAGTTTTATTTATAATTCTATAATATACAGTCTTATCACACATCCACCACAACATCATCGTCTCCAATACTCTTATTTTATTCTCATGCTGGTACTTCACCGCTCAATACTCTATTACATACAAATTGTCGAACGTACAACTGTCTCATAAAATTTTCCTTTCAACTCGAGCTGGACTTTCGTATCACACAAAACACCTAAGGATGTCGCCTAGAATCTTACATAAAAACAATCAAATTAGAACCTTAAGACCCTATAGAAAAAAAAAAGAATTGGAATTATGGAAAGTTAATCTTTGATTACTTTCCATAATCCTAAAATAAGGAGTAAACTGCTCACTTATCATAATGACATGCTTAACCAAAATAAAAGAAGAAGAAGTAAAAGAACTAAAACTTTATGAAAATGCAAGAGTAAAATACTAAGTGTTTACAATGAAGTGGTGGTGGGAAATGCAAGGATTACAAGCTAATTTAAAGGCACAAGGGGTCCTAGATTCGTGCCTTTCAGTAACTATTAGAGTATAATGAGAAGATAACTTGGAGAGCAAACAATCTAGATAACTTGGAGAGCAAGCAAGTTAGCTAGGGAGTTAGTTACTCCAAATCACTATAAATAAGCTACACCTATGTACTATTACCATCGTTTATTCAATTGTTTCTTTGTGATGACTCCTAGAGAGAATTACACAATCTATCTTTCCATTGCATTTAACCTTGAACCATGGAATCCTTTGATTCGTAACAGTAACCTCAAGATTTGAGCACAACAATTACGCAAGACCATTGAAACACACAAAGTGCAACAGCAAGAATTCAAGTCAACCACTTGGCTACAACTGTAGCCCCTCACTGCCATAAGCACCTTGTGTTGCAAAAAATTGGCAGATTGATATTTATTTTACACATGCAAAGAATTGAAGAATCATTATTCCACTTGCATCATTTGATTGCTTGGCATCAGGTCTTTGACAAATGCTTTGTTTTCCACTATTTCTTCATCATTTACTCCATTTTTCATGATCTTACCTATTCATCGAAAAATAAAATAAAAGTAGTAAAATGTCCCTAAAAATATAATACAACCAAATACTTATTTAAATAAAATAGGGGTGTCAAATACATATAAAAATATGTTATCAGCGTGATCTTTGTTTAGAGAGTGTGAAGTGAAAGATTTAGCAGATAATTTGATTTGGTATCGGTTAAAATGTATCTGTAGCAAAGATGGTTAGATCGGGTGTGATGTTGGAGGGGTGGAACAAATTTAGAGTTTGGGATTTCAACCGTCTAAGAAGGCATATCAAGACACAAATTTCAAGTTATTTAGTTGACTTTTGTCAAAAAAAAGTTATTTAGTTGACTTGCAAATTCCTTACTACTATGATGCATACTTTATCAAGTAAAATTTCATACATGGTGGTAGGAAGGTTTTGCAACTCGAGAGTTTACCTCAACTCGTTTTGCTTAGGTAAACTCGACTCGTAAATTCGACTCGAGAACTCGTACGAGTTTACCTAAAATTAAAATTATATAAAATTTATTATATGCAAGACAAATATAAGCTAATATAATATTGTAAAAATATCAATAATGCAAAATATGACATAATTATAAATGCAAATTATATCAAACTACCATAATAAAATGTTATGCTCAAGTTAGCATCAAAATACAAAAATTAACACACAAAATTATAAGTTTCATAAGTCTTTAAGTTTAAGAAATCTATTAAACCATCCAAAAAAGCAAGTTTCACAAGTTCCTAAAGTTGTCAATAAAACTATCCAAAAAATAAGCTAGTTAATTTATCGAAAAAGTCAACAAACACCACAACCGCAACCCTAACCGGCGTCGCAATCACCGGCGTAGAAATATGAATTTCCACGGTCGGAATCACAACCCTAACTTATATGTGCTCCCCTGTTCATGGTTTGAGAACTCAGAGAAGAAAGAAAAAGAAATGTTTCATTTCAGGAACAACATGTTACTGTAATGGTAACTATTCAGTAAACGTTTCACTCTTTCGGCTTGTAGAAAATGAATCGGGTTTTGAAACAAATGGGCCCAAACTCGGTCGAGTTTACACGAGTTTACCAAGAGTTAATTCGGTCAAACTCGTCAAACCTTACGATTTTATCAGAAATCGAGTTTACCTCCAAGTTAACAGGATTTTGGTACCTAAACACGTAAACTCGGTAAACTTGGAGAGTTAACACTCGATTTGTGGAACATTGCATGATAGTATTGATTGGTTTCAAGCAAATTTCTCTATTTTGGTTATGAACTAAATCAGTTGGACAATTAAAACATCACATCTAACAAATAGTGTTTCTTACAAGGTTGTGAATTCAACTTCCATTTTAGACATGATAATTTTGTTGGTAAATAATTTGTAAGTACTGCTATCGTTGACATTTTGATAGGTGAGCTTATGAAATTCAACTCATCCATTTTTTTCGTCAAAAATAAAAAAACAAACTAAAGATTTTTCCTTTAAATAAAAGAAAACAAAGGATGTTATTGCGTAAAAACATTATTTTATTCTAATATAATTTTCAGATGGAAATATTTCAAATGATTTTTCCACTGCTGCAACTAGATCATCAATTGTCTTCGGTGTTTGCAGTGATTGAATAGCAATGAAGAAGCCAAGGTATAAGACATTTAGTTCAGGGAAATTTGGAGGTTTACACATCAATCGAATGTCGAACCCATCTTGTGAGGCAGCTTGACGAAATTCAATGTCATTCTCATTAACGTGACATCTTGCATTATCTTGTTGAATGAAAATTGGTTGGCCTATTTCATCTCTTGGCCACTTTTCTTTTGTGGCAGGAATAACTTTTTCGATCAAAATTTTTCTACAAGCTTTTCTATCGACTGAAGTAATGTATTTTGTTTCAAGAGTTCCTGCAACTCTATTTACAATCATCTCTTGGCCACTTTTCTTTTATGGCAGGAATAACTTTTTCGATCAAAATTTTTCTACAAACTTTTCTATTGACTAAACTATTGACTGAAGTAATGTATTTTGTTTCAAGAGTTCCTGCAACTTTATTTACAATGTTTCTCTTTGCTGGCTCTTTGAAGACGAACGGGAAACACCTATTTTACCAGAATATGTTTCGTTTCCTTCAACATCAAATCTTGGGCGGGTAATGGCAGTTAAGAACCTTACCTTTCCGATAAAGTTCTTGCTTTTGCAAGTGCGGTGTGGCTCGTCTTCATCCAGTAGCAAGTAATACTTCATAGACTTTTTGGTCATGTAAAACTATTTTTCATCTATATGAACAATGTTATGCATCGTTTTAAAAGTTGGATCATGTATCATTGTACTACTATCCAACATTGACAAGCAAAGCTTTAGTCTTTCTATGTTGTTTGCTTCAGTCAAGAAAGGCTTAATTGCACTTGCGTGACGTTTATTTTCAAAGCTGAAGCTAAATCTCGCAAAGTGGACCTATCTAACAATTTCCAGCATTAATATACAGACGATAAAAGTGCAAGCAATGTTAAGCATAAATGGTAAACATTGACAAAGTAATTTAAAAAAAATGGTAAAAGGCTGACCGTGAATGGAATTGTTGTTAAAAGGCTGAAATGATTTGACTTATTTTCCTACAAACACAACCTATGAAGACAAGTTGATGATTTTCACAAAAAAAGAAAAAGAAAAAAAAGGTTACGTTGTGGCATGGAATCAAGATCATTATACCCCCCACAGCCAATTCAATGCTAACAGAAAGTTATACATTGTCAAAAGGCCTAACAAAAAGTTCAAGTAATGCTACTACTACTTATAAAAAAAAGTTCACGTAATGCTCGGTTATTGCTAAAAAGAGTTTAAGTATTGCAAATAAAGCAAATATTTATACCTTACAAAAGAAATGTTAATAACACAAATATTAAGAAATTGGACCTTTTTTATAATGGAATTTGACGAAATTGATCATGATCCAATTGAATACTTTTTCACCTACAATTTGATGTTTTTCTATAAGACACATCTCCTGCGAGTTTTGCTCTCTTCCAAATACGATTAATGACACTAACAAAGACTGAATACATTGACGCAATCAATTTTCTAGTCCCTTTTTTCAATCTTCCTTCATGGTTGTGCTGCAAAAGAAGATGAGCGACGACCTTACACTCTTCGTTGCTTAAAAACTTGCGTCCATTATTTGTTCCTTCATATTCAAATGCATATTGTATAATTTACTCCTAACAAATGATAACAATTTTTTTAATCAAATTGAATAAAGAAGAAATACATTAACATCAACATTAAGTACTCCTTCAGGTTCACTCTCATCAACATGTTGAACATTTTCTTCAAAGTCAGACTCTATATCTGAAATGTTCGTGTCATCAACTTCTTGTGGTTGGTCTTCATCAAACATAACAATCTATATTTCCTCTTCACTTTCTTCCACATATTGGGTATAATGTTCTGGATCATTCTCTTTTTCTGAATTGTTTGTGGTATCAACCTCTAATCTATTTCATGACTTTGAGTTTCATGGTGTAGTTCAAAGTTATAATCATCTCTTGATAGTGAAGTGTCTTCAACATTAGCAGCCAAGTTGAGGTCTGACAACTGATTTATGTTATAATCGTGATCACAAGGATTAAAAAGGATGTTTAAATCCATGTTAAGAGGTGGTTCCATGACTTCCTATAATTTTTCATGAAGAATATGTTTAGTTCTCTATATTTATATATACTCTTGTTTCATGCTCCTTGTTCTTGAAAAATTGGCGCCGACAATTTGCAAATAATTCCTAAAAGTTTTAAGTTTGGAGCCTTCAAAATTTAAATTTTGGATAGAAAAAAAAGTAATTCCAAATTTTTGTGACACAAAAAGAAAAAGAATGTTCATTCACGTTCGGTTTTTTGTGTCATGGCTTTTCCAATTACTCTACCTTCAATCCAAGAGGTTCATTCACGTTCCTTTTTTGTTACAGGTACAATGATAAATTAATTTGATGCATTATTTAAGTAGTAGTGGGTAATTAATATAGAAAAATAATGAATTATGATTTCAATTATTAGAAGGGCAAACATGGAAAAAAATATCATTTGTCAACAAATTTAACACAACAATCAACTTTCTTAAAATCCGTGTTGTGTCTAAAAGAGTCTTATAATAAGGGACATCGGTAATATTATTTGAGAAATGCTAGCAACACACTCTTTGATTGGTTAAAGTTCACATGAGTCCCACCAAATCTTGTGGGTCCCATATAAATTTGGTAGGTCTCATATGAATTTCAACCAATCAAAGAGAGTGTGTTGAAAAATGTGTGTTAGAAGATGTGTTGCTAGCATTTCTCATATTATTTTAAAGACTGGGCATACGCTTTCATTTCGACCTAACAAACAACAAACAAGCTCCTATTCTCTCATTATATTTGGATTATAATCCTTTTGAGTTTGTTTATTTTAATCTCAAACAAGTGTTGAGAACTTTCGATCCAACCAATCCTTTCATCATACAAATTGTAATCTAGGTCTCAAGTCCATTGGACTTAATAGTTTGAGATAGAAGTCTGCTGAGGTTGAAAATACAGAGTGTAACAGATTGATATGGTGTGATCAAAAACATATAGTACTAGTCAGAAGTTTCTGTTAGCAGGATACTATAGTGGACAATCTCACACGAACAATTCAAATTGAAGGGAAGAGAAGAGAATCTCACTAGCTTGATCAACCCTTTCTTCCACCATCTTCAGGCTCTCAGTCCCACTTCAGGATTTCACTCATGATTTGAATTAATCTTGATCCTAAGTTATCGATCTTCTAAATCAAGGTTCCCTTGGCTGCACATTAGGTTAACAATCCCAATTCTTCAATTGCATGTGGATTCTATGTTGGTTTTACAATATTGATCCCTATTTTCATATTTTAAGTATGTCAATTTACTTATAAAATTAAGGTTAAATATGCATTTTATCCCTGTAAGGGTCGTTTGAAATTTCATCCCTGAGCTTACTAATCCTCCCATTTTGCCCCTGCAATTATTAATCATTTAAAAGCTCGGATGAAATGGGAAGATTAGTAAGCTCAAGGATGAAATTTCAAACGACCCCTAATTACAGGGACTCCATTCAAGTGTAATTTACTGACTCATCATCATCTTAACCCAATTATCGTCTGCCACATCACTAATCACTATCCACGTAAGTAAAAAAACGTAATTAGGACGAATTTTTAAATGATTAATAATTGCAGGGGTAAAATGAGAGGATTAGTAAGCTCAGGGATGAAATTTCAAACGACCCCTAATTACAGAGATGAAATGCATATTTAAGCCTAAAATTAAATACAGATTTTAAAATTGACATATTTGACCAGTTTTCATATATGTTTATACTTTAATCCCAATTTTTTTAAAAGTTATAAATGATAGTCTAGTGAATTTTACCAATGGAATCATAATAAAGTAAGATTTATCATAATAATACCCTAAATTTAAATGTAGGCAAGGAGTGAAAATCACACCAGAAACAGAGCTAAACTAAGATGGATGCATCAAATGGGTCCCAAAAACTTCTCTTTGACTCTAATATTTTTTCGCTAAATCAGGAGAGAGGACATGCATCAAGGATAAGCAACGACATCTCAACTATGTTGACATCCGATGAACTCATATCCAATACCGCCAATCTCAAATATTATTAAAAAAAGGGGAAAAATATAAGAGGAGGGACTAGGCCAAAACCCTCGAAGAAAAATCAAAAAAGCGAAAAAAATAGAAAAGAAGAGCAAAAAAAAAATAAAGACAACCGCCTACGGATTAAAGTATTTCTTATATGAATGGTTCTTTACTAGATTAAAGTATTCCTAGGATGAATGGTTCTTTGAGCACTTATTTAATTCATGTCTTTTTTCTATAATAGGCATTTTAATTCACAAGATGTTTTATTTTGATTTGTGCAGTGTGAAAAGGAAAAAAGAGATCCCACTCAATCATAAATGTTTTTTGAAGCTCGCTAAAGGAAGTAGAGTAAAACAACTGGATGCATTTTATTTTATTTTCTTATGCAGCAAGGTATCAATGAAGATGTTGAAAACGACGACGTAGATGATGAATTTCAAGAAGACATTGTAGGGGATGAATTTCAAGAGGACATCTTAGATGAAGAATTTCAAGAACACGACATGGATGATGAATTTCAAGAGGACGATTTGGATGATGAATTCCAAGAAGATAAACTTAAATGAGTTGGATGGTGTTTTTTTTTGGGATTGTAGTTGAAAGCATTAAACTAGAGAGAAATATGGTTTTTGCTATTTTGCTAGGATCATGTTTCAAAGTATTAAACTTTTTTTTGAAGGAAGTATCAAACTTATTATTATGAAATGTTCGACATATTGTTTACTACTATGTGTGGAGTTAATGTTTAAACTATTTTATTATAATACAACTTTTGTAGATGTGTTGTTGAAGTTGATCTTGTTTGACTTATAATCGACAAAAAAATTTAAGCTAGTTATAATCAATTATATCTCAAACTAATTGCAAAATTGTAATATTTAATGGGTACACATAAAAATTGTTGCCTATAAGCTATGGTTAGGGTTGACAATGAATCAAACCAGTTCGAAACTTGATTCGACAATTAACTCGTCAAGCTTGGTTCATGAACCAAATGAGCCGAACTTGAGTTCAAAATGAAGTTCATTAACTAAATGAGCTGAACTTAAACTATATATAATTGGACTCGTTTGGTTTATGAGCTGACTCGATAATATATATCCTCTTAAACATACGTATATATTGGATGTAGAAAAGTATTTTGAGAATATTCTCAATTATAGTTGCTTATTTATGTTGATTTTTGTTTATTTTATTTGTAGTAGTTCTCGTGTAGTTTTAAGTTTCTCCAATATTCTTATTTTGTCCACTCATAACATCCTTAATTAAAACCAATTTTGCATGAGAATTTATATGAATTTGGTAATAGGATAAGCCATATTAGTTTGACGATGGACGGATACTTTTATATTCACATCAGAATTATGTTTTCTTTTTACTATTCCAATAACTTTGTTATAAAAAATCATATTCTTGCAAAACCATTAAAAAAAAGACCGAAAGTAAAAGGAATTGGGATATTGATTGACTGCAGTCAGAGAAAGCACGCAGTCACTGCAGTCAGCGTATACTAATTGTTGGATTCATCCAACATTCAAAAATCATCTACGCCCTTTTTCCTTTCTTTCATTTTGTTTTAAATAAAAACAAGTTTCACAAACTCACTTGAGTATATGTATAACCAGTAACCACCGTCAAAGTCAATATAATTCTTTAATTTCTCTCTTTCGCTCCTTATCTATAGCACAATTGCGATTTGATTCTCTTCATCTTCTACAACAGAGCTATTAATCTTAATTCATATGGGTTTTTTTCAATTTATCACAATTGCGATAAATGTAATACGACCACCCACCGCCCATCGCAAACAACCCCTTTCATGGAGGCAACCTATGTTGGTGCTCAGACAAGGTGTTGGTGTTGGGGGTATCGGGAAGAAGAGGTCCCTGTTCAATTGAATAAACCCATATGAATTGAAATCGGGATGTATTTGGCATGAATTGGAACTTGACTGGGCTAATTGAACTAATATATACATAATGTACATAGATATTCCGATAAAAGAACAACGACAAAATAAACCATCATAGCCTTGCGTTCCAGATATAATATTATGTATTAATTAATTGGGTTTTAACTTTTTTCATAATCCGGTGGTTGTACCTTACCCGTGGAAAACTAGAGAATTGTTAAATCTAAATTGGATGGTTAATATTTAATTGACAGCATGAATGCGTCGTTTTGGAGACTGCAGTGAATCGCATTCCAAGGAATTGAATATAGTCTAGTCTTCACTATGAGATTTGCAAATGTAATATACATAACTGATGTCCCACATCGAAAGTTTAGTAAGTAAAGGAATGAAAATTGGCTATAAATAAAACCAAAAGAAAGGAGTGCTGTGCATTGGTCGAGTATGTGGTGTTATAATGACCAACTTCCCACAACCAAATGCAGTTAATAATCTTTTTTGGACTTGTAGTAATTTATGTTAATATTTGGCCTTTAAATTTGGAGGCTCTATGTTAAAAGGCCTTTAAATTTAAACGAATCTAACGAGCTGAATCGAGTTGTTCGTGAATTATAAATGAGTCGAACTTGAGCTAAAAAAAAGGTTCGTTTAGAATTTGAGTCGAGTTTCAAGCAAAATCAATTTTTATCGAGTTGAGTTCAGATGAGTTCGATTCGATTTGATTTATTTTCAACTCTAGTTATGATTAACTCAAATTAAAAGCAATGATTATTAATTGTAGCCATAGATTTCAAAATCTTTGCCTAAGATGCCATAGAAAACGATCATGAAAAAACGTCCCCTTAGACAATAGGCAACACTCGCACAGGAGACACTTAAAAAAAAATCCCATTTTGTTTTAGACAACATTTTACATAGTTTTGACTATGTTATTTATACAATCATGGTCAATTTACTATTAAATAATAAGAAATAACAATATATTATGATATAAATATAGGAAAAACAGTTTATTCTTCTATCTTATATCATAATCTATTACTAATTACTTATGTCCATTAAATTGCGTAAAATGTCTTTGGTTAGACTTTTAATCTCACCTTATTTGGTGAGCTTCATTGTCAATTTTTTACATAATAATAATTAACAATGTATTATGACATAAATATAGGAAAAATAATTTATTCTCCTATTTTATGCCATAAATAAAAGAAACATGTTATTCCCATATCTTTTTATTTCTTAATCTCATTAATTTGTATATTAAATAAAAAAATATTTAATAGAAATACTTCATTATTATTTTTAAGGATGAAATACTACATTAATTTTGATATGTTGAAAATAATTGAGTTTTCAAAATTCCATCATATCTATTCTTTCATATTGATGCATGCATGGATGCATGCATTCATACATACATACATAAAAAAAATTGTTCCAAAGATAAAACACATAAAATCCGTCGTGCGATGCAGACTTAAGCAAGGAGAAGAAGAAAATTACTTTTAATTTCCATTTTAAATTCTTGAATGCAAATAGAAGTTTTAAATAGGAGGTCTAAGGTTCCATCTTTCTTAATAATATTTTCATATCTCTCTAATAAAGTAACCGCTAACATTTGTCTCTAAAAAACAAGTACGATTAGTAATCATAGAATCTCAAGGATAAATATCATAGTGATCGGCAATAAAGCAAACATAAGAGTAATCATGTGGGAGATGTTCATAGAAACTCATTTTAAAAATGAATAGATTGATAAAAGACTGTTAACGATTACAATAGAGTGAGGTATTTATAGAGCAACCAGGAGTAACCAACTCCCTAATTAACTAACTAAGCTATTAACTCTAGTTTACCTATCAACTAACCATAGTTGATTATTCATACTCTAATGCAAACATATCATAATTGTAAGATATGTTTATGCTTATTATTATTATTTTAAGATAATTCTGATCACTAATTTTAAAGATGGATAAGTCTGATGATCTCTCTTTTGCTTATAATTCGTTAATGCTTATATGTTTATGCTTATTATTATTTCAAGATAATTCTGATCACTAATTTTACAACAAAAACATATCCTAATTGTACGATAATTGATAAACTAATGGGAAAATAAAAGAAGTGATGCAAACATAGATCATTGGCAAAGGTTAAATTAACGACCATTCTGTAGGCTTGTGGTTATGGAAGTTTCTTCTGAGCTTATAGGCATTGCAGGAGCAAGATAAGTTGCAACAGGCTTCTTTGGTGGAAGATTTGGCATAGCAACCTCAAAATTAAGCACTTGAATTGCAAGTCCAATTGATGGTCTTAAACTTACATCCGGATGAGCACACCATAATCCAACAATCAACAAGCACTCTACTTGTTTCTCATCAAAATCCTTTTGCAAATTCTCATCCATGGTCACAAGTATTTCTCCTCTTCCATAATGATCCCAAACCCACTCAATCAATCCCTTATCTTCACCTTGTTCCTTCATAACTTCAACAGCTTTCCTTCCAGTTGTGATCTCCAAGGCAACAATCCCAAAACTATACACATCTGACTCTTTGCTAGCCCTACCTGTACTTATATATTCTGGAGCCAAATAGCCTAAGGTTCCGGCAACCACTGTTGTTTGGGGTCCAATCTCATGGTCCATTAGCTTAGCCAACCCAAAGTCACCAAGCTTAACATTGAAACTAGAATCTAGCATAACATTACTTGATTTAATATCCCTATGTACCACACACCTCTCCCATTCTTCATGTAGATAAAGCAAACCAGAGGCCAATCCAAGGGTTATTTTGTGCCTTACAGCCCAAGAAAGAGGTGTTCTTTTACCAAATAAATGAGAATCAAGACTACCATTTGGCATGAACTCATAAACAAGTAGAAACTCACCTTTGTCATGGCACCAACCCAAAAGCTTCACAAGATTCCAATGTCTCAGTTGGCTAATAACTTTAACTTCAGTTACATACTCTTTCTTACCTTGTCTTGACCCTCTTGATATTTTCTTCACAGCAACTTGTAAATCTAAATCAGCAAAGTAACCTTTATACACTGCTCCAAAACCACCTTGACCCAACTTTCTATCCTTAGAAAAGTTATTGGTTGCCAAATCAAGTTCTTTGTAGGTGAACCTTCTTGGCCCTGCTCCTCTTTCAAGGTCATCATTCATTGAAGTTAAATGCATAGCCTCTTCCTTTTGCTTTTCACTTCTCTTTCTTTTCCTCTTTAGTATTACATATGCTACCAATGCTCCCACTCCTATAACTACAAGCCCACAAGAAATTGCTACTATCACAATTAATCTTATGTCTTCTGTTTTACTATCATCACTTTTCTCCAAAGTGGAATTAAATTCCCATGACAAAAGAGTATTCAATTCTCTTATGTTACCTATTGAAGCAGAAAATCCTATTGTAACCCATTCAGGCAAAACCTTCACTAAATCAATTTGATATGAAAGGCTAGGTTTTTCTTCAGGATTAATAGTTCTTTGGTATTTCCAAGATACAGTTAAATTTTTTGTTGTAGAATTGAAACTAATCCATACCTCAGCAATGTCTCCACTGTGTAGAGTAGCATTCCAAGGTGTAAATACAGACGACATGATTGAATTAACGTTGATTCCGACATGCTCGGTTGTCTCACCCCATTCACCATTTGGGAAAGAATCAAACTCCACTACAACAATTTGATTACTAGATGAAACCATGGTTGTGATGTTAAATAGGCCCATAAAAGCAGTAGCTGAATTTGGTGGAATATCAAATCCAAAAGGAGCCAAAAAAAATGCAAGTCCATAACCATGTCTAGAATTATTTTGAGTGTCGATGATAAAAGTGTAATGGGTTTTGAAATCAGTGACTTGACCTGTTTTTGAATCCCAAAGTAACAACTTTTTGGAATACATGGCCCGTCCAACTTGAAATGGATACTTTTCAATTTCATAAATGTTAAAATCAACTTTTCCATCTCGTGGTGCTGCTGAACCTTGGTAGAGTATGTTTGCATCATTAGGATTAAAACTGGTAATTTGGAAGTTAATTGAATAAGAAGGGAAAGTGAAGAAAATAAATGAGAAGAAGAAAAGGGGAATGGTATAGAAACTAGGAGCCATGCCTTGAACTGCATACATTTCTTGACTTGTAAGTATATAAATATATCAAATTTTGATTTTAGTCTCTAAAAAATAAAATGAGATGTTTTCATCCTCACAAAATTTCTTGTTTTATTTTTGGTCCTTAATGAATATAATTTTGACATGTTTGTGACATTTTTTTAACATAATATGAATATATAATTGTTGAACATAATAAACATACATAATATGGATACAATTTGAATATAAAACCGTTATAACCTTGACATTCACATGAACACAAAGTGGTCATTAAGGACCAAAAATAATTTTTTTTTTTTTGTGAAGATGAAAATATTCGGTTTAATTTTTTAGAGACTAAAATCAAAATTCGCTATATTTATAGGGACGAAAAATTTATCAAACCCTAAATATAAATATTATATGATTAGCGATGAATAAGTAGTAAAAGAAAGATTCTATAACAAAAAGTAGTAAAAGAAAGAAGGCAATAAAAACAAATCCAACAGTACAAAACAACATATGTTGACATTTGTGATTATACTAGCTACCTAGCATTGAATGGGTACAAACACTATATATGTATTTGTGTATAAAAATAACCCAACTTTTCAGTACTCTTTGAAAGTAAACGTCAATGGAATGAATATGTTCCCAATTCCAACTTCGAAACATTTTATATAGATCAAGAGATCGTAAAGAGAGTATATATATGAGTAATGATATATTGATATTTATTTTAAGATGACTTTTCAAACATATTACAAATACATACTCCTATGATATATTGATATGGTGTTTTGAAGTTTTTTTTCTTTTACAAAATTACCCCTATATATATATAGCGTTGCTAAAATAGTTGATGAAAAAATGATGTTCAAATATCATTTTTCTATATATATACATCGTTTTATAAATATTTCATCCATTTTAAAATGAACGACTATTAAGAGTTTTATAAAGTATAAGCTTACTAAAGGATGCCTCACATGACACATATATACAAAAGTAACTTTATTAACTATTGATGTATTTTTTTTTTTTGTAAACTGGATATCCTCTGCACGCAATTTGCGGAGACTAATTTCTCAAACCTTGTGAGAACTAAATGGACGACAAACTCTTACTAAGTGTTTTAACGTTGTTGTATTCCCAAAGTTGGATTCAACAAGACTAAATGTATTTTTTTACGAATCATAAATACAAAGTGAAATATAATTTAAGAATAGTGTACATAATAGTAATTAAGAGATACATTTAGGGGAAGAAACTAATTCTACATTAAAAAAATTAAAATAACATTATTTTGAAACAAAATTCTTTATTAAAAGGACATTCTTCATTGTGAAGGGATCATCAAAATAGGAAAGTAATAGATACCGTAAAGAGGCAATAAAAGAACCATGTCCACGGTAACATAGTCAACTTTAACTTCTTAGTCCAATTCAGGATCTGTGACTCAAAAGTTTTGTCCCATTTGGAATCTTTGACTCAAAAGTAGCAGTCCAGCATACTAAAGGGTTAGGGTCATCTGCCAAGAGAATTGCCTCACATTTTCTAGATGGAATTGTGTTTAATTTTCCTTCTAACACTAATTTTATTGAGCTAAGTTCATACAAGATATGCTTAATTTTAATTTTAAATAGGACTCATACAAGTGGACGGTTAGATTGAACCACTAGTCATGCTTGAGCCAGATACAGAATTAATTTTTTAAATATATATCTTGTTCACGATATATGCATTGATCAAATTGATAATTGGTTTATTTTTGGGATTTAACATAGTCCTTTCCCAAAATGAGAAAAGTGGGAGAAATCCCAATTATAGTCAAATAACTAATATGTTCAAAGACACTATAATAAATCTAATTTAGAGGTACAAGCAAAATAATCTAATGTTCAAAGACATTGATAGTTGGCTTATAGATTTTTCCTCAAACCAACATCACATGAATCAAGGTCAGAAGACAAGCAAAATTTAGAGGTATGAGCCAATTTGGATCCAAGATGAGGGTATATCTAATGTTGTAAATATCAATTGGAATTCTAGCAATGAAGAGTACTACTTCATCATCATATTATAAAACGTTCCTTTTTAGAAATGACAAATTCTATGGTACACTCAAAAATTTGAGTGTATTGGTACACTAATTTAATAAATTATTAGTCAAATGTGTTATTTTTTGAAGAGAAAAATTGTTTTCTATCACCTATAATTAAATCTTATTTACCAAAAACGACAATGAAATAAAATTTAATTTTTCTGAATTTTTAGTACTCATAATAGAGAATTTTGATTATTTTTTACAATAAAATGAAAAAATTAGTATGATTTTTATAAACAATAAAATGATGTTTTTTCTTATGAAATGACATTTTATAAAATATAAATATCAACAAATAGCTCTTTATTCCATAAAAATAATAGTTAATTTAAATTTTTTTAAAGTTGGAGTACCAGTACGCTTTAATTTGCGGGTGTACTGTAGAAGTTCCCTTTAAAAATACTCCAAATGACTCTATGATAAATCAAACTAGATGGTGTCCCGCGCGTTGCTCAGTTGCAATGAGATTTTTGTTGATTAGATGTAGTCCCCATTTGATAAATTAAACAACTTAATTTGCATCTTAATTTGTAGCATTATCGCTCATGATGTTTGTTTTGAATTCGATGAAAAATCACACCACTAACAACTTGATCTGTGGAGCAAGGAATAATTAAGCAACCAAAACAAGTGGGTAACAGTTATAATCACAAACAAAAGTAGAAAACAGCGAGAGAGAAGAAGAGAGAACACAAAAGAATTTGTTGACCCAGTTCGGTCCAAATTGACCTAGTATGGGGGAGAGAGCAGCCCTCCGTTCCACTATAATGATGAGTAACTTTACAAAAGAGATATCAATGAGTTACAAGAATAAGTCTCCCGTCTAATTCTACCCAAAGTCCCAATCTCTTCCCGTAACCAAGAGACTCAAACCTAATAGTGTTTCTCAAGGTGAATCAACCCTCAAACCCTAGTGCTTGTTGCTAAGAGACAAACTCTATACAAACCCTAGTTTTGTTGTTGCCTTTCTAAACCCTTGTTTCAGCCCTCTCTATCTCAAGGTTTACTCTGATACAAAGCCTGTATTTATAGTAAAAGTAACCCTCATAAATTGGAACAAAATCAGGCCCAAAAATACGTTTTATTTTTCTGACTCTGCGCGAAATCGTGCTCCGATTTTGCCAGATCGTGCTTCGATTTTTTACGAATGAAAGTGCCAATTCTGCTCCAGAAAATCGTGCTCCGATTTCTCCAAATCGGGCTCCGATTTTGACAGCTTCAACAAACTTCAATTTCTCCAATTTTGAATCACTTTCACAACAATGTTAATACTAATGTATAAAATTATTTTCATAACAAAAGATAAATTATTTATGCCAGGATGACAATGTGAACCTACAAAGCTTTACATCAATGAAGACATAAAAACCATTGCAAGTTACTTCCTCCACATCTATAAACTATCTTGTTGTGTTAGTTATGCATCTTATAGATAAGTTTCTTGAGTGTTTATTTGTAACTACCTTTCGTTGCCTAAACATATTTTTGTTGTAGGGAATATAAAAAATAGTCTGTAAACAATTCTCAGTCAATCAACCAATTTACTGCCTAAGCTATCGTTCTATCTCCAGCTAGTTGAAGGACTAAATTGATTTATTTATAATAGTTTAAGGACTCTTTATTGTTTTCCTAATGCATCAGTCAAAATAAGAATTATAATTTAGAGACCTTGTGTTAGGAAAAGACTTGTGATTTGGTAATATATTTCATTTTAGCCTCTTCAAAAAAAGAATAATGACCCTAAAATTTGTAATCCTTATAAGAAAGATAAATTAGGAAAATTAATTGTTGGAAATCATAGGAAAAAGAAATGAGAGGATAATATGGTCAAGCTAGTGACCTAAAAAGAGCCTCTATAGGAAGTCTCTCTTCCTAAAAGAAAAAAACTGAAACAGGCACGTGGGCAACACGCGCGCGCGTGAAGCCACACGCTAGGCCCATTACGGGAGCATGAGGTCTGGGAGAAGAGAGTGGCTTCAGCCACTCTTCTATAAAACCCTATATTGAGACACCGGAATCTTGTGAAGCTCTTAGGTTGGTGCCATGAAAAAGGTGAGTTTCTTCTTGGTTTATGAATTTATGCCAAACGGTAGCCTTGATTCTCATTTATTCGGTAAAAGGGCACTTCTTCCTTGGAGTGTAAGGCACAAAATAGCACTAGAACTGGCATCTGGTTTGCTTTATTTACATGAAGAATGGGAGAGGTGTGTTGTACATAGGGATATTAAATCAAGTAATGTCATGTTAGATTCTAGTTTCAATGTCTAAGCTTGGGGATTTCGGGTTGGCTAAATTAATAGACCATGAACTTGGGCCTCAAACAACGGTGATTGCCGGAATATATAAGTACAGGTAAGGCTAGCAAAGAATCTGATGTCTATAGCTTTGGGGTTGTCGTCTTGGAGATTACAACGGGAAGGAAAGCTGTTGAAGTTATGAAGGACAAAGATGGCGATAAAGGATTGATTGAGTGGGTTTGGGATCATTATGGAAGAGGAGAGCTACTTGTGACAATGGATGAGAATTTGCAAAATGATTTTGATGAGAAACAAGTAGAGTGTTTGATGATTGTTGGATTATGGCGTGTTCATCCTGATGTAAATCTAAGACCATCAATAAGACAAGCAATTTTGAAGTTTCCATGCCAAATTTGCCACCAAAGAGACCAGTTGTAACCTATCATGCTCCTCCACTACTCTCTGTAAAAACTTCCATAACTACTAGCCTTCAAGACGGTCGTTAATCGATACTTCGTCAATGAACTCATTTTGGTGTCCTTGCTTTTCTACCATTATTTATTATCATAAAAGTCATTATTATGATATATTTGTGTACGTAATGTTTGAAGTTTGAATTTGAAAATAGTGTTTGTAAAATATATACTATTATTTGCTTTAGTCTTTGTAAATATATTATTTGGTAATTTTTCTATTTTTTCAAACAGCATCTCGTATAGATTTTCCAAGTAACAGGCTCTTAATTACATGAGCATCCAAAAGCCATTCAAATCTTATTCCATTTTATAAGATTATAATTCCCCTGATTGTATTGATATCATTTGTGAAACTATATACAACTGTTTACAAACCTATTTAGGAAATTAAATAAATTCTCAAGAATTGTGATTCATGGCTAATAAATGGCTAATCAATATTTACAAGTCAAACAATGAATATAGACATATTCTAATACTCCCCCGCAGTTGAAGCGGGAGGTTGATGAACGATGAGACTGTCTCTAAAATCTTGAAAAAGAATTAAGGGAAGACCCTTGGTAAAGATATCTGCAATTTGATATCGCGAGGGAACGTGAAGGACGCGAACATGACCTCGAGCTACCTTTTCACGAACAAAATGGATGTCCATCTCAATATGTTTCGTTCGTTGGTGTTGAACTAGATTACCTGAAAGATATATGGCACTGACATTGTCACAGTAAACCATGGTGGCTTTGTGAATGGGACAGTGTAACTCAAGGAGGAGATTGCGTAACCAACATGATTCAGCAACCACATTTGCAACTCCACGGTATTCGGCTTCAGCACTAGAACGAGATAATGTGGCTTGCCTCTTGGACGACCATGAGAGTAGGTTATCCCCAAGAAACACACAATAACCAGAGGTGGAACGTCTAGTGTCGGGGCACCCTCCCCAATCCGCATCTGTATAAGCAGTTAAGGAGGAAGTAGATGATGGATAAAGATGTAAACCATGCTGGATGGTGCCTCAAATGTAACGTAAAATACGTCTGAGAGCATGCATGTGAGTTTCCATGGGATTGTGCATGAAGAGACATATTTGTTGTACCGCATAAGAAATGTCTGGTCTAGTGAAAGTGAGATACTAAAGTGCACTTGCAAGGCTTCGATAGAGAGTTGGATCTTCAAATGGAGAGCTATGAGTTGCACTTAGTTTTGGTTTTGTATCAACCGGTGTGAGGCAAGGTTTGCAAGATGACATGCCAGCACGGACAGGAATTTCTTCTGCGTACTTCTTTTATGAGAGAAATAGACCTTGGGAGTGGCGAGTGACTGCAATACCCAAGAAGAAGTGCAGGGGTCCCAAATCTTTCATAGCAAATTCTGAACTTAGTAGTGAAATGATGGATTTTCTCAGATTATCGGAAGAAGTAGTGAGAATAATATCATCCACATATAAGAGGAGGTAAGCTATATGAGTGCCTTTCTTATAGATAAAGAGAAAGTGATCACAATTGCTTTGAGAGAAGCCAATTGAAGAAACATAATCTGCAAATCGTTTGTACCAAATTCTAGGAGCCTGTTTAAGACCATATAAAGATTTACGGAGAAGGCACACATGATGAGGATTTGTCAGGTCCTTGAAGCCTAACGGTTGATGCATGTACACTGTTTCTTTGAGCTCACCATGTAGAAAGGCATTTTTGACATCTAATTGATGAATTTGCCAAGATTTTGACATAGCAATACTAAGGACAGTCCGAATTGTTGCTGGTTTAACAACTGGACTAAATCTTTCTCCACAATCAATGCCAACCTGTTGACTTGCACCATCACCTACAAGTCAGGCTTTATGCCTCTCGAAAGAACCGTTAGATTTCTATTTATGTCTAAAAATCCACATAGATCTTATTACATTGACATCAGGTGGTCGTGGTACTAAATCCCACGTCTTATTTTTAATTAGAGCATTATATTCATCATCCATGGCCATTTTCCAATTTGGGTCTTTAAGTGCAGACACTGGGTTTTTAGGTAAAGGAGATTTGGTAACATGTTTGTGAAGGCAACAATATTTTGGGTTTGGCTTAAAAATTCTATGTTGACTCCTAGTTACTGGTTTGGTGTCTGTTTGTAAAACCGGTTGGAAAATAGGAGGAGGTGATGGTTGATTTGTTATTTGAGAGTGTGATGGTGTAGCTGAGGTGTGGGAAAGAGGTGTGGTACAACTTTGAGGACTGAGCCGTGTTGTAGGGGAAGGGGAGGTGGGTGACTGATATGAAGAATTAAGATTAGGTGGAGTGTTTTGGTGGTTCGAAGTTGGTGAGGAAGGCTGGTATATTTGATGAGCCGATGGGCTTTGATTTTGGTTGGATTGAGTTTGAGTCAAGAGGTGGTTGATGATGTAAGGTGATAAATCATCATATAGGAATGTGTATGTTGTGGGTTTAGGAATGTGTATCTTTGCATAAGGAAAAGTTGTTTCGTCAAATATGACATGACGACAAATGATAATTTTGTTTGAAGATAACTCAAGACACTTGTAACCTCTATGATTTGATGGGTACCCAAGAAAAACACATGGTGTAGAGCGAGGTTGAAGTTTATGTATTGTAGTGGAAGGAATGAGAGGATAACATAAACATCCAAAAACACGTAAGTGAGAATAAGATGGGTCTTTTTGATACAACATTTTAAGGGGTGACTCAAAATTTATAGTTTTACTAGGTAAAATGTTCAAAAGATAGGTTGCCATTTCTAGAGCATGATGCCAAAATGATGATGGTAACGATGCATGGATTAACAAAGTTCGAATAATATTGTTAATGGAACGTATTTTTCGTTCAGATTTTCCATTTTGAGAAGATGTATATGGACAAGACAAACGAAAATGAATTCCATTGGTTTCACATATTTTTCGAAAATTGTTATTTACATACTCACGGCCATTATCACACTGAATGGTTTTAATTTCCTTTTGAAATTGTGTGTTTACATATGCACGAAGTTTTTGAAAGCAAGAGTATACTTGAGATTTTTGTGAAATGGGAAATGTCCACAAAAAATTTGAGTAATCATCCAAAAACAGAACATAATATTTGTGACCTAACGAACTTAAGACCGGAGATGTCCATACATTGCTATGTAACATATCAAAAGGGAACAAACAATGATTATGAGAATTCATAAATGGCAATTTAACATGTTTACCAAGAGGACAAGATTGACAAAAAGGAGAATGTATTTTCCTAGAATCATTACATTCAATCAATTTATTTTGTCTAAGAGAGTTTAAAACTTGTTTTCCTGGATGACCTAAACGATCATGCCAAAGAGACGACGACAAAGCTGCAAAGGATGATGTAGGCTCGACTTTATTTGTGGAAGTGGTGCTGGTGGTGTTTGGGTATAGTTCGCCACGACTCTCACATCTCATTAGAGCCATCCCCGTCTGAAAGTCCTTCACAGAAAAACCAAACGGGTCAAATTCAATTGAAACTTTATTATCTGTAGTAAATTTACGAACAAATACTAAATTTTTAATTAAATTAGGGGCATGTAGTACATTTTTTAGGATAAGAGGAGGGTGGGGTGAGGGAATGTATGCGCTACCTACACCATAAATTGGAACTGAATGACCATTTCCTACGATGATTTTATTAGATTTGCTCAATTTAGTATAAGACGAGAGATTACCTTGCGAGGATGTCATGTGAGAGGTAGCATCGGTGTCCATATACGACGACTGATCTGGCTGAGCAAGACTAAGGGTGTGAATAACATTCTCAATATCAGTTGGAGTGGGTGCATTCACATTAAGGGCGGCTTGTGGTTTTGGCCCAAGAATTCCTCCTTGTGGGACAATATTGTTAGACCGGTTCCAATTGTAAGTGGGGTAAGGACATGGTGGCATGTTCCATTGAGCTGCCCACTGTTGCCATGGTGCCCATTGTTGCTGCCATGGTGCTTGTTGTCCGCGACCACCGGAACGACCACCTCTTCCGTTATTTCGGCCATCGTTGTTGTTGCGGTTGTTTTTCTTTCCACGACCATGAGAATTGTTGCGGTTCTGCCCGTTGTTCACGGAATAGGACGGAGGAGAGACATCAGTCAGTGGTGTAGGGGTGTTAGCCACAAGTTCCGCTGGTGTTGAAGAGGAAGAATCACGAGCAGCACGTTGAAGAATAGTTGATTCTTCGAGCTCTAATCTGGATTTGGTAGCAGCAAAGGTTGGTAAAGGATCATGTTGCTGGATGTAGGTCACAAATCCGGCATAAGTGTCTGTGAGTCCAGAAATCATTTTCAACACCAAAGCGGGTATTGGAAACCGGAGAATCGACATTTGCAAGTTGATCAGAGAGAAGTTTGAGGCGGTTACAGTAAGCCTTGATGGAAGGAAACTCCTCAAGATTGGTGTTGCTAAACTGGTTTTCAAGTTGCACAGCCCTTGAGTGCTTGTTGTCGTTGAACATGGCAGCAATGCGATTCCAACATGCTTCGGCAGTATCGTTAATCACAAGGATAGAGTTGAGGATGTCTTGTGTGACGGTTGCATACATCCATTGCAGTACAACGACGTCAAGACGATGCTAAAGGTTATAATAATTGGTTTTGAGATCGGCTGTCGCACGGATGGCTTGTTCATCAAACGGGGGGATGATATGATCGAGCAGGTTGTGGACACGTGGTTGCACCAAAAAAAGTGCAGACCAAGAGAGATAAAGGTCGGAATCATTGTCCAATGTCACCGGAATGATGGTTTTGACATTGTTAATGGTGAAAGCGGAATGGATGGTGGTTTTCACCGCCGGAGTAGAATGGCTGGTTATTGATGAAGTGTCATCAACATTATTTTTGGGGGAATGAGGTTCAACCATTGGAGAAGTGAGGAAGGGGGGGCGGCGGTTTTGAGGATTTTAGGGTTACTGGATCAGAAAGAAAGCTGATACCATATAAGATTATAATTCCCCTGATTGTATTGATATCATTTGTGAAACTATATACAACTGTTTACAAACCTATTTAGGAAATTAAATAAATTCTCATGAATTGTGATTCATGGCTAATCAATATTTACAAGTCAAACAATGAATATAGACATATTCTAATACATTTGACATGATGAACGTTTGTGGTATCTATGGAACCCAAACTTGGCAAGATACTTTATATTAGGTGTTAACTTCAGTTGTGTGGATCACATATTAATTGTTGTTGTAACACTTAGTCTGGCGACAATTTCGAACACCAAGTGTGGGTGTTTGCAAGTGCCAACCGGGTTTATGATTTGATGAATGGATCATCAACACAATAATGGATCACGTACCATCAACTTCATACAACATCAACATCAAGCGTTAACGACTCTTTGGAGTCCCAAACTGTCTCGTGTCAAAAGAAAAATTCTAGGATATCACAATAGTATGAATTCGGTCACAAGACTGAGACAAATGTTAAGGCTGCACTTGTGCCTTGGAGTCGAACCCAAAACCTCGAAACATGCATATCTCAACAAACATATCTCAACAAACATGAACAGCAATCAGAGAATCTAGGAACGAGAATGTAAAATTAGCGATGACGTGTAACCTTATCCGTTGAAACCAGCAAAATTCAACGGATCTAAAAATATTTGAGAATTTAGAGGCAGCAACACGCATAGTCAGTAGCACAGGGGCACACATGGCCATCAGAAGGCAGCCACATCGTTGTTTAAGACAACCATTAGTGAAAACCAAACCATTTATATGGATTTGAATTCAAAATATATTGTTATTTTTATTTTGAAATTGACAATCAGTTATTTCTCTTTCAAAACCAATTTGTATAACCAAATTATGCAAGAAATTTAACTTTTTAGTAAAAAGGGAATACAAACAATTTAAAAAAAAACATCAAAATTCTAATTTTTCAAAACTCAAACTTATTCAAAAAAACAAATTCCAAGAAATAAATCAATTAAATCAAAAGACACTGACCACTCTAGTATGATCCTAAATATTGATGGTAGTTGTCTTGGCTCCCTTACAAGAGATGGTTATTGTGGTCTTCTGCGAAATAACGCAGGATACTATTTATCAAGATTTTCAGGTTTCATCCAAAATTCAACTTACATCATTTATGCGTAACTTTTTGCAATTTATCAGAGTCTCATGTTAGCCAAGAAAAAGGATATTGTTGATCATGTTTGTTATATATTCAGACTCAATGCATGTTTCTATCTTCCCACATTTTAAGTGATATTATATTGTAACGCATAGGATTGCAGATGCTGCTTTCCATCACATTCATATAGGACTTACTATTTCATATATAGATTCGACATAAATTTTGGGACCATATGAATTCCAACCATTAAAATTTGAATGGGGTGGATTGATGGTTCAAAACAACTTTGCCCACACAACCAATTAAAACATTTAAAATTATCACGTCAATTAATGTTTTTAATTTATGCGACAATTTAAAATGTTTTGATTACTTGTGTGTGCAAAATTGTTTTAGACTATCAATCCACCATCATTAAACTCTAAAAATTTTGTGCGTTGATCGATGGTGTAAAACAATGTATTATATCTTTTTACAATAAATAATTAGTTGTCCTTAAATTATATACATCACAAATTAGTTATTTCTATACTATATATTTTCAACGTAACACTTATTATATTACTTGTACTGATCTGTTCAGATTTGTTGTTTTGATCTTATCTACTGTCATACATATTTGTGAAACTGTTTTAAAGAACTTGAAAACAATTTATGAAAACAACTTCAAACTATTACATATGAAAGCAACTTCAAACTATTACAAAAACAATTTAATTTTATCTTTTGTTACTAAAATGACTTATACATTAGTCTTATCATCATAAGCGATGATGCTACAAATTAAGATTCAAATTAAGCTGTTTAATTTATCATATATAGTCCACATCTAATCAACAAAAATCTCATTGTTACCGCGCAACGCGTTCTAGTTTCGATTTATTAGAGTCATTCGGAGTATTCCTAAAAGGAGCGATTTATAATATGATGAAGTGGTAGTATTCATTGCTAGAATTCCAACTGTTATTTACAATATTAGAGATACCCTCATCTTGGATCCAAATTGGCTCATACCTCTAAGTTTTGCTTGTCTTCTGACCTTGATACATGTGATGTTGGTTTGAGGAAAAATCTACAAGGATGGGGCAATGATTAGAAGCTTCCTTAGGAGACGTTGACCATTGTAATTTGGAAAAATAGAAATCTAATTAGGGGTAGAAAATAAAGATCATTACTGTCATACTCCAAATTTTGACCAGTGTCCTCCGTTTGATTTTCATTTTTGTGCGTTTTTAAAACTCGTTTCATTCGTTTTTAATCCTTTTATTCGCATCTTTACCTGCATTTTAACCGTGCTTTAACGCTTGTCGCATTCGTAATTTAATCTTCAATTTAATTTGCATTCGTGCTCATATTTTTATTCCTCATTTTTATTCGTTTCTTGAAAAATTTTATTCGCCGAGTAATTTCGTAGTCTCAGACGAAATTTTGGCAGAGAGGTATTTTAAAATACCTCATTTTGGTTCCGAAGGGACAATTTTGTTTTTTTTACTTTTATTTTTAATTAGTTTTTAAGTTTTCTTTTCATTTATTTATTAATTTTCGTTTTTAGTTATTATTTATTTATTGTTATTTTTACTTTTTTAGTATTTGTTGTTTAATGTTTATTTTTTTTATGTCATTTTAAAGTTAAAAGTTTGTTCTTATCACTTTGTCCATGTGTCACTACTCTATTGGTCCTTTGTACAACTTTTCCTCCAAGTTTTCTGCAGGGGTATTTTGGTCTTTGCTGTGTATCAGAGATATTCTACTATTTAAACACTGTTCATGTGTCAGAGACAAAAAAATGATTGGCAGCCACAGAAACTTTTCAGAAACCCTAATTCCTCTTCACAATTCAATTTCCAAAATCAAAAACCAAAAAAATCAAAAAAAATTCAAGAACAATATGAACATTCAAACTCAAAATTCATAGAAGCCTTTCCTTCCATAACTCATTTTCGGATTTGCCCTTTCCAACAACACAACAACAGCTCGCGTTTTGCTTCCAACAACACAACAACAGCTCGCGTTTTGCTTCCAATAACAACAACAATAGTTCAAATCCGAACCGGATTCACAAAAAGAACGAAAGAAGAGTCGAAGTTTTCCGTTTCCAAACGTTTTTTCCTCCGATTTAAACAGAGGTAACCACTATTTACGTTTCCTCTCTTTTAGCTTCAAAACTTCCGAAAGTACAAATGTAGATCTACTCCGTTTGAGACCTTTTTTTCGATTTTTAACCACGGATTCGAGTAGAGAAGAAGAAGAGGAACCTTTTGATAAAAAAATTTTCGAAAAAAATAATTAAAAAAAAACTCCGACGCGGCGGCGCTACGGCCAGCCACCGCGCCGGAGAAGTTCTGGTCTTCTTCTTCCCCTCTTCCGGCGAACTGGTTGAAGGAGAGAGGTGAGACCTTCTCTCACTAGCTTTGGTTAGAGAGAGAAGGGTTTTGAACAAATGAAAAAACCGGTCCCTCCCTCTTTATATAGGGAGTGAACCGGACCGGTTTATTTTAAAAAAAACCGAATCTCCCTTCTAAACCACAATTTTTTATCACAGCCGTTAGATCTCATGATCTAACGGCTACTGTGCATCCGTAGCTTTTTTGTTCTCTAAATGTGTTTGTTTTTTTATTATTTTGTTCCTGCGCGTTGCTAACCGTCAGATCTATGATCTGACGGTCCCTGTTTTACTGGCTTTGTTATTTTCTTATGAATTAATTCTGATGGCTGTGATCTTAGCTTCTGAGATCAAGTCTGAGCCCCTGGATCAATCAGATGGCTCAGATTATACCAGAAATTGTGAGCCATGATACTTTGTTTTTTTTTAGGCCTATTATTTTTTATTTTTTATTTTTTACTAGTTTTCTTTCACTATATTTTCACTATCTTCACACCATTTTTTTTCACCACTTATGCATTGTTTTTTACTCAAACTTTCTTCTCTTTTACCTCTAAAAATCATAAAAATATTTTTTTTTACTTCTTGTTACTTGTTTTTTTATTTTATCATCATTGTTTATTTATTTAGTTGTTGTTTTTGCCATATTGTTTACTTACCATCCTCATCTCATGCATTATTTTATTTCTTGTCATTTTATTTTTTTTATCATCTCTTAGTATGTATCTAGGGTTCAATGTAATTTAATTTTTCGCATTTTATTTCTCGTCATTTATTTTTATGCAAGACTCTAGAATGTATTTAGGCCTCATGTAAATATCAAAAATAATAAAAATACACCGACACATACACCGACACAATCACACACTTTATTTATCGTTTTATGTCATAACCGTGACCGAGGCGAAAAACGAACTAGTGACAAATTAGGATTAAAAACTTGACTATAATTACCTTAAAGTTGAACAACTAGTAATTTTTTAGGTTTGAGCTTTATTTACTTTTACGCTTTTCGTTATGCTTTACGCTTAGTTTTACCGTTAGTAAAAATCAATTTCCAAAAAAAAATCAAATAACCAAAACACCAAAAAATATTTTCTTAACAAACCTTGGAAATAAACCAAGTGATCTTTTTCCTTTTATTTTCTTAGTCAAATACTTAATGAATTTAATTCTCATCTTAGACTTTATTTTCATAATTAAAATTGAATCAACCTCACATTATTTTGCCTTCTTCTTATGCCTTGAGGCCTCTACTCTTCTTCTTAAAACCTTTTTTTCAAAATCATTAAAAATAACCCAACTCACCAAAAGAAATTTTTGGGTGAACTACATGATTTTGATCCCTTTTTCTTTAAGGGTATGTAGGCAAAGGATTTATCCTTTCAAATCAATAAAAACAACCAAAAACATGCATCTTCTCCCTCCATTCTTTCACTTAGATTTTAGGCCTATATTTTTACAAATAATTAAGCAAATGATTAGCATAAGATAATCTAGGTAAGAGGCTCCTTCGGAGTACCGAAGTCGTTTAGGGTGCTTAACACCTTCCCTAATCGAAACCAACCCCCGGACCTTAATCTCTTTAAGGGTTTTTTACTCGTTTTTTCCCTTCCCGCGGATAAAAATTGAGAGTTCAAAGATTGACGGATCAAAACCAATAAATGGATTGATACCCGAAAATCACGAGCACAGAAATGGCGACTTCACTGGGGACATTAATTTCCTAAGTGGGTTAAGCCTATCTTACCTTTCTTTTCTTATGCTTATTATTTGCTTATACCTTGTAATTGTATGCCTTTCTTTGAACGTGAGTGGTGAGATAAGTCCTACACCCGGGCTTGAGTGAAATATAAAATTGGACGGGGTACGATTATAGTGCCATACCAGGAGCGGTCCTGCGCTATGTGTGCATGTAATGTAACCCCACTCAACGGAGGATTTTTTAAGTAATATGACGTCGTCATGAGCAGTTGTGATTGACTCTATTATTTTCAAAATCCGTCAAACGTTGAGAACCTTTAGATCACCTTTAACCCATCTTGGCCTTTTTAGGATGTAGCGTGATGACTAAACCAAGAGCGGTCTTGAATTTAGTTCATACACAATGCTACACTCAAACTAGACCTCTTTGTGAATGCTATTTGACTAGGAGCAGTCCTGAGCACCGATACATTCACAAAGGTGGTTGTAATTTGGGAACCTTGGTAGAACCTTGTTACAAGTGCAATTGAAACTTTAGTTCTTACCAAATGGCGTTGACTTAATCTTGCTATGTCACCTTTGTTTTAGCATAAATCATGCATACATGCATTTCATTCGCATTTTTATATATATCGAAGGACTTAAAGGAAAAACTTTTTGTAAACATTGTAGATGAGTTCCACCAGGAGTATCAAGCAGTACAGTTTCAAGAATCCGGATTTGACAAGACTGAGGGAGTTGTGTACTCTCGTGAAAGATCCAAGTGATTTCCGACACCGGCATGGGAAGTTGCTCGACCTCCTCAAGGTGAAGATTGAGAAAGGGATTCTAGAGACTTTGGTTCAATTCTACGACCCGGTTTGTCATTGCTTTACTTTTCCGGACTACCAGCTTGTTCCTACTCTCGAAGAATATTCTTTTTGGGTTGGTCTGCCAATTTTGGAAAGAGAACCTTTCAATGGTCTTGAGTTTGCCCCTAAAAAAGCCGATCTTGCAAAAGCCCTCCATCTCAAACCCTCTGACTTAGTCCACCCTCATTATACCATCAAGAATGGCTTCCAAGGTTTAACTGCAAAATTCCTCTATGAAAAAGCCGCCACCTTTGCTAGGGACCAAAAAACCGATGCTTTTGAGTCTGTCCTTGCCTTGCTCATATATGGCCTCTTCTTATTTCCCAACATGGACAACTTTATCGACATTAATGCCATCAAAATCTTCCTCACAAAAAACCCTGTCCCTACCCTACTTGCAGAAACCTATCATTCCATCCACTACCGAACCCTCAAGGAGGGTGGACTTATTCTCTGTTGCGCACCTTTACTTCACCGTTGGTTTACCTCCCATTTACCCAGTTCGGTTTTTTCCAAAACAAATTCCGAAAGGTCTTCTTGGTCGCAGAGAATCATGCCTCTTACCCCAGCTGACATTGTTTGGGTCCACGCGTCTGCTAATTCCGAGAGAATCATCGACAATTGTGGAGAGTTTCCGAATGTGCCTCTCATTGGAGCTTATGGAGGGATAACCTATCACCCTGCTCTCGCTATGCGCCAGTTTGGATATCCTATGAATGGAAAACCCATTAACTTGTCTTTCTCCGGAGAATTCTACCTCAACTCCAAAGATCCTACTAATCTGAGAAGACGGTTTGTAGAAGCTTGGCGCAGTGTTCGTAAGCTTGACAGTCTCCACCTAGGGAAGAAGATGAGTTTTGTTCACGAGTCGTATACTCAATGGGTTATCGACCGAGCTATGACCTTTGGAATACCTTATGCCTTACCAAGACTTCTATCCTCAACTACCCCAGAAATACCTCTCCCTTTGCCACCCAGTACCATGGAAGAATACCGGGGCCGTCTACACAAAGCAAACCTTGAGAGCGCTGCTTGGCGATTGAAGTATCAGACCTCTGAAAGTGAGAAAGACACCATAATGGGGATCTTGGAGCAAACATCTTGGCAACTCCAGGAAAAAGAGCGAGAGAATGCTGAGTTGAAAGACCTCCTTAGAAGAAAAGATACCATAATTGATCGGATGCCTGGAAGTAGGAGGAGGCGCAGGGAATTCTTCGCCGGTGCAATTTCAGACTCGGATGAGTAGCATGTTCCAGAGACTGTTTGAGGGTGTTCTAGCTGTTACGTTTTGTGTGGTCTTTTATGTTTAGCTTCTATTCATGTACCTTTAAGTCTATCCCTTGGTTTTGTTGTTTAGAAAGGGAATTATCTTGTATTTGTTTAAATTTTAAGTCTATCCCTTGGCTCCGCTGTTTAGAAAGGGAATTATCTTGTAATGTTTAGTTCATCTATGGTGAAATCCAACTGCAGTGTTTACAAAAGTTCTAGTTATAAGTCCTTCGATATGAAAAAAACATGCACATAAAATTGCACTTGCATACAGCATATCATGCATTTTTCTTTTTCTCGCATTCATAAAAAGCGTCGAAACTTGGTCTCATATTCTGTTCTTGTCTATCAGAGGAAAGTGGCCCCTCAAAAGAAGCACCCGACTACTCGTGTTCACTTCACCCGTGCTTTCAATAGGAAGAGAATGGCAGCGACAAATCAAGAGAACATGGAACTCCGGGAGGAGGTTGGAAACCTCAAAGAAGGGTTGGATAAACTGACAACCATGATGAACACTCTTATGGCTTCTCAAGCTACTCAGGCTCAGGCTGTCCAAGCTCAGGCTGCTCAAGCTCAGGCCGCACAGGAGTTAGCTGCTCAGGCTCTGGCGGCCCAGAATCAGGCTGCTCTAGCCCTGGCTGCCCAGAACCAAGAGGCGTTGGCCAGTCAGAATCGAGCTACCTAGGCCCAAGCAACTGTATTGCATGCTACCGGTACACCGCCACCTTCTTTTGCCGTTACTTCTGGAGGTAATACTCAAGCAGTTTTGACAGGATGTTCCGCTGGGGAGGCATCAAACGGGAACAACGAAGGTTTTCGCTACCCTGGTCCTCCTGGTTTCTCACCACCACCTCATCACTACATGTCTCTAGCATACCCTTGGGGCATGCCGTTCGGAACTAATGAAGCTGCTCGTACAGGGGCTACGGAAGCCCAGGTTTCTCATGGCCAAAGGGCAACTCCTCATTTCTCAATTGGTCACCCGACTCAGCATGCTACTGCGATCCCTTTGGTCCATACTAATCAGCATGAAGAAGGGCAGATCTACCACTCTGACAGTGTGGCAGGGGATGATCGAGCAGGTAATTTTGAGGAAAGGGTCGACGCCAGGTTCGAGGCAATGCAGAAAGAGTTAAAAACTATGAAAGGTAAAGAGGTTTTCGGGCAAAGCATGCAAGATCTCTGTTTGGTCCCAGATGTTGTGATTCCTCCCAAGTTTAAAGCGCCAGACTTTGAAAAGTACAAAGGGGATACTTGTCCAGAGAATCATTTGATTATGTACGCGAGAAAGATGACAGCACACAGAGATAACGAGCCGTTGCTCATCCACTGCTTTCAAGAGAGTTTGTCAGGTCCTGCTGCAGTGTGGTACATGAACTTAAGAGGGATTTCTACATTCTCAGAACTAGCTGATGCTTTCATCCAGCAGTACAAGTATAACTCTTATTTGGCCCCCAACCGAAGGGAACTCCAGGCCATGTCTCAGGGAGACAAGGAGACATTCAAAGAATACGCTCAACGCTTTATTCAGAAGTCGGCACAGGTCCGCCCAGCCTTAGAAGAGAGGGAAGTGAATGAATTGTTCTTTGAAACCTTGAGTCCTTTTTATTCAGAGAAGATGTTTGCTGTTGCTACGCAGAAGTTCACTGACATCGTGGATACAGGAATGAGGCTCGAAGAGTGGGTCCGAAAAGGACGTTTCACCAAGGAGAGTGGTTCGTCGGGATCTACAGCAGGTGGTTCATCAAGCGGTGCCTCTAATAGTGCTAAGAAGTATGGAAATGGTTACCCTAAGAAGAACACGCAAGAAGTCAGTATGGTGGCCCATGGGGGATCTCAACCAGTCTACCCATCCTACCCACTCATTGCTAATATTCAACCACCTGCCCTAGCCCCACAAGTACCAAACCACCAGCCACAAAGGCCACCCCAGTACTACCCCCCACTATATCAACAACCCTACCCCCAAAATCCCCAACAATTTTTCCCACAGCCATACTATCCGCAACCGCAACAACCGCAACCACAACAACCACGCCCTCAAGCCCCTCAACAACACAACCGCCCTCGCCGAACATATTTTCCCCCTATACCTATGCCCTACAGAGACTTACTACCCTCCGTGCTTACCAAAGGCTTGGCCCAAACCAGACAGCCACCCCGTGTACCCAATCCTTTACCAAATTGGTATCGTGCTGACCGAACCTGTGATTTCCACCAAGGGGCTCCAGGCCACGACATCGAGAATTGTTACGCCTTCAAGGAAACTGTGCAAAAGTTGATTGAAAGTGGTGATCTATCCTTTACTGATGTTCCTCCAAACGCCCAACATAATCCACTGCCTCCCCATGGGCCCGCAGTTAACATGGTTGATTGCTATCAAAAGGATGGTCGGATACTCAAAGTACAAGACATCAAGACTCCTTTGGTACCAATCCATGCAAAGATGTGTGAAGCTGATCTTTTTAGTCATGACCACGCGGCCTGCAATGAATGTTCCGTCAATCCCCGAGGGTGTCTTTTGGTCCGAAGTGATATTCAAAGTCTGATGGATGCACAAATACTCGTTGTAGAAAGGGAAGACAAGAGTGTCTGTGTAGTTACTCCAGTTTTCAAAAACCAAAGGTGCCCAGAAGTATCCTGCAAGCCAGCCAGCACGCCGCTAGTGATTTATGTGCCTAAACCGTACTCTTCGCCGCAGGCTGTCCCATATGACTATGGCACTAACAAAGAGGCATCCTCGTTGCCTACAGCATCGGTGGATAACATTGCCGAAAGCAGTAAGATCCTGAGAAGCGGACGAGTTCTCCCTTTGGCTGTCCGTGAAAAGAGCAGTGAACTTGCACAGGGACGAGATCTGGGTAAAGGAAAGGTCAGTGGCCCGCTAAAGGATGTGGTGTATGAGGACAGCGATGAGATTCTGAAGTTGATTAAAAGGAGCGAGTACAAAGTGGTAGATCAGCTCCTGCAGACCCCGTCTAAAATCTCAATCTTGTCTTTGCTTCTAAACTCAGATGCTCACAGGGAGTCCCTGCTGAAGGTATTGGATCAGGCCTATGTTGACCATGAAGTGACTTTGGGGCAGTTCGAGCATATAGTTGGGAATGTAACCGCTTGTAACAACCTGGGGTTTAGTGATGAAGAGCTTCCAGCTGAAGGAAAGCGCCATAACCTGGCTTTGCATATTTCTGTCAAATGCAAGTCGGATGCTATCTCCAATGTGCTAATCGATACTGGCTCCTCCCTGAATGTGATGCCGCTGGCCACATTGGAAAAACTCTCGTATCCGGGTATTCAGCTTCGGCCTACGTCTGTATCCGTCAGAGCTTTTGATGGATCAAGGAAAACTGTGCTGGGGGATATAGACCTGCCCATCTCTGTAGGCCCTCAGGAGTTTAAGGTAACCTTTCAAGTGATGGATATACCGGCCTCTTACAGCTGTTTGCTCGGCCGACCTTGGATCCATGAGGCTGGGGCCGTAACATCCACCCTGCATCAGAAGTTGAAGTTTGTCAGCCATGGAAAATTGATAATTGTAAATGGAGAATCCGCTTTGTTAGTGAGTCACCTGTCGGCTTTCTCGTATATCGGTGGTGGGGAAGTGGAAGAATCATCCGTTCAAGGTCTTTCTGCGGAAAACAGTGCTAGAAAAGGTGAAACGTGTATGGCTTCTCTAAAAGATGCCCAACGGGTGGTTCAGGAAGGAAAGACTGCAAGATGGGGACAGTTGGTTCAGCTCCCGGAGAATCAGAAAAAGGAAGGATTGGGTTTTGATGCTCGTAAAGCAAAAGGGATTAGCTCTACTGGAGGTACATTTCACAGTGCAGGATTTATCAATGCTCCATCAGAAGTTAATGTGATCATAAGGGACCCACCTCAACAGGAAACGCCCGCATTTGTCATACCAGGAGGAACATGCTGCAATTGGATTGCTGTCGACATTCCTTCTGCGACTCCGCTATCTAAGTAATTTGTTTGACTTTTGTTTTTTTTCCTTTCTTTAAGAAAACTCCTTTCGTTCTGCCCAAGACGAAAGTGAAATCTTGTAGGGCTTGGTTCTTGTTTCTTTTATCAACGTTTATTAATGTAAATCGTCGTTTTTCTCACGACTTTTTGCTTTACTGTTTATTTTTATTGCTTTTCTCGGAAAAATGGCAACACAAAAAAAAAACCCAAAAAAAAAAAAACATTTTCTTTTATTTTTATTTTTATCAAAACCAAAGGTTTGCATTACTTTCCATTTCACTAAAATCAATCATAAAACATGTGCAGACTGAACAAAACTGAGCCCGTTGAACATGATAGCCCTATGCTCCCTCCCAACTTTGAGTTCCCCGTTTACGAAGCTATGGTGGAGGAGGATGAAGAGATTCCTGATGAAATCAGATGGATGTTGGAACAAGAAAGGAAAGCTATTCAGCCCTATCAGGAAGAGTTAGAAATTGTCAACCTGGGTACTGAGGAAGACAAGAAAGAGATCAAGATTGGAGCATCACTGGGTGCAGATGTTAAGAAAAGAGTAGTTGAGCTTCTCAGAGAGTTTGCAGATGTGTTTGCATGGTCATACAAAGACATGCCGGGTTTAGATCCTGAAGTGGTGGAGCATCGTTTGCCTTTGAAGCCTGAGTGCCCTCCAGTTAAGCAGAAACTAAGAAGATCGCATCCTGACATGGCCCTCAAAATCAAGGAAGAAGTGCGTAAACAGATTGATGCGGGTTTCCTGGTTACATCAGAATACCCCCAGTGGTTGGCTAATATAGTTCCTGTTCCAAAGAAGGACGGTAAGGTTAGAATGTGTGTTGACTACCGCGATTTGAATAAGGCCAGCCCCAAGGATGATTTCCCTTTACCTCACATTGATGTATTGGTCGACAGTACCGCCAAATGCAAAGTCTTCTCCTTCATGGACGGTTTCTCTGGGTATAATCAGATAAAGATGGCTCCGGAAGATAGAGAGAAGACATCTTTTATTACACCTTGGGGTACATTCTGTTATCAGGTAATGCCGTTTGGGTTGATAAATGCTGGTGCCACCTACCAGAGAGGCATGACTAAAATCTTTCATGATATGATGCACAAAGAAATTGAAGTGTATGTGGATGATATGATCGTCAAGTCTGGTACAGAGGAAGAACATGTTGAGTATTTGTTGAAGATGTTCCAACGTTTGAGAAAGTATAAACTCCGTCTGAATCCCAATAAATGCACATTTGGCGTTAGATCTGGAAAACTGCTGGGTTTCATCGTGAGCCAGAAGGGTATTGAAGTTGATCCTGATAAAGTCAGAGCCATTAGAGAAATGCCTGCTCCGAAAACAGAGAAACAAGTCAGAGGATTTCTGGGAAGGTTGAACTACATCTCTAGATTCATTTCTCACATGACTGCCACGTGTGGGCCGATATTCAAGTTGCTCCGCAAGAATCAGGGGATTATCTGGACAGAAGAGTGTCAGGAGGCATTTGATAAGATCAAAGAGTACTTGTTAGAACCACCAATTCTTGTTCCCCCAGTGGAAGGAAGACCGTTAATCATGTACTTAACCGTGTTAGAAGATTCCATGGGCTGTGTGCTGGGGCAACAAGATGAGACTGGCAAGAAAGAGCACGCAATCTATTACTTAAGCAAGAAGTTTACTGATTGCGAATCGCGCTATTCGATGTTAGAAAAGACTTGTTGCGCTTTAGCCTGGGCTGCCAAGCGACTTCGTCATTACATGGTCAATCACACTACTTGGTTGATATCTAAAATGGATCCGATCAAGTATATTTTTGAGAAACCCGCTTTAACAGGAAGGATTGCTCGGTGGCAGATGTTGTTGTCCGAGTATGACATTGTTTACCGCACTCAGAAAGCTATCAAGGGTAGTATTTTGGCTGACCATTTGGCTCATCAACCAGTTGACGATTACCAGCAAATCAAATTTGATTTCCCTGATGAAGAGATCATGTATTTGAAGATGAAAGATTGTGATGAACCGTTGTTTGGTGAAGGTCCTGATCCCGAGTCGGAATGGGGAATGATTTTCGATGGTGCAGTGAATGTTTATGGTAACGGAATAGGGGCAGCCCTCATCACTCCTAAAGGCACTCACATCCCTTTTACTGCAAGGCTACAGTTTGATTGCACGAATAACATTGCAGAGTATGAAGCCTGTATCATGGGAATTGAAGAAGCAATTGATATGAGGATCAAGAAAATTGACATATATGGAGATTCAGCTCTAGTGATCAATCAGATCAAAGGGAAATGGGAGACTCACCATGCTGGCTTGATCCCATACAGAGATTACGCAAGGCGGTTGTTGACCTTCTTCAACAAGGTTGAACTACATCACCTTCCCCGAGAAGAAAATCGGATGGCCGATGCTTTGGCTACTTTATCATCAATGATCAAAGTTAGTCATCACAATCGTGTACCAACGATCAGCGTTCGATTCCTTGAAAGACCTGCTTATGTGTTCGCAGCTGAGGTAGTTTCCGATGACAAGCCGTGGTTTCATGATATCAAGGTTTTCCTTCAAACCCAAGAGTATCCGCCAGGAGCATCCCGCAAAGACAAGAAGACCTTGAGAAGGTTGTCTGGTAGTTTCTTTCTGAATGGTGATGTACTGTATAAAAGGAATTTTGATGCGGTCTTGCTTAGATGTGTGGATCGACGTGAAGCAGATTTACTGATGCATGAAATACATGAAGGCTCGTTCGGAACTCATTCTAGTGGGTACGCAATGGCTAAGAAAGCGTTGAGAGCAGGCTATTACTGGATAACAATGCAAGCTGATTGTTATAACCATGCTAAGCAGTGCCACAAATGCCAGATATATGCGGATAAGATCCATATACCGCCATCAATGCTCAATGTCATCTCTTCTCCGTGGCCCTTTTCTATGTGGGGCAACGATATGATTGGTCGGATTGAACTCAAAGTTATTAGGGAATGTAGTGGTTATTCATGTTCAATGTATCTTCCCAATTAATTGCCATTTTCCAAATTTTGTAATCCGTGGAGCCATGCCTTTGGACTGGTTATCACTCTTTTAAATCAAATCGAGCCAGAGCCCGTTTATTTGGAATTCTTATTTATTCTCATGTGCAATCTTTCTCCCATTGATTAAATGTTGATATTTGAAGCAAGAACTAAAATAAAATTTTTTGTTTTCTATTTTGAAAAGAAAAGCCAAAAAGTCAAGCATCTTACCTTAGATCGGTGTATCGTGGAAGTATGTTGCCAGTGATCTCAGAAGCAGTTTGCTCTACGAAGAAGTATAATCATTGCTGAAAAAAAAAAAAAGAGAGAGCTCGCTAGGTCGAAAACCCGTGAGGGCGATCTAAGCCAAAATTGAGCACCCCGGTGGACTGAAAACCCGAAAGGGCGGTCCAGGCAAAAATTAGGGGCATAAAAAAGAAAGTACATTCCCGGTGGATTGAAAACCCGAGAGGGCGGTCCAGGCAAAAATTAGGGATATATAAAAAGAAAAAGAAGCAATGATTATAAAAGCGGGGTTTTGTTCTGAAAGTAACTGATTTCAGTTCAAAAATGGCGACTCCTGGTCCCTTTGTCATATATCTGGCACTCTGACGGATATTATATTTAGGGCGGCATATTACCAGAATTCCCTCAGTTTTGTTTTTGGCTTTGATCAAGTTTAGTCGACTCAGCAAAATGGTATGGCGTTTAGTCCTGGATGTATCCCTTGGGAAGGAATATATTCAGAAGCTGGTGAAGTGATTATGAGTTAACATCGGGCCACTTTCCTCGTTAACCTGCCCAACCTTGTCCTTTACTTTTACCTTTCACTATTAAAATCTCATATATTCATGCATTCACGCATCAGCATTTCATCTTTAAATCCATATAGGTGTGCATTTTATCGTTTCATGCCTAATCAAAGTGTTGACCAATCGTTTAAATTCCAAGTGGCAGGTCTCATCCTTCAATCAGTTTCCTAAATACTGTTATCTCTGTCTTCTTTTACTTTTTTCAGGCTTTATCATTTAGGTTCATTACTTGCATACTTAGTTGCTGCATGGTCATCAATGGCTATTTCAAAAAGTAATTGGCACAACAGATCATCTGCATGTTCGCCGTTTACTTTTTCAAAGAAAGCAATCACCAAAAGTTTTTCGTAAAACTACGGCTACTTTTTCCAAAGTAGTCGGCACAAGCTTTATTTTCTGCAACCCTTCAGTTACTATTTCAAAGGTAATTGATGAATGCTCTACTTTCTACAAAAATGCTTTATTTTCGCAATTGCTTTATCTTTTCTTGCTAAATGCTTTATTTCCCGTAAAATGCTTTATTTCTTGCAAAATGCTTTATCTTCTGCAAAAGATGCTTTATTTTTTCGCAATTGCTTTACTTCATGCAAAAATTGCCTTATTTTCGCAAAAAGTACTGTAATTCCTGCAAAATGCTTTAATGTCTGCAAAGGTGCTTTAATTGCTGTTAAAATTGCTTTATTTCCTGCAAATTGCTTTATTTCCTGCAAATTGTTTTATTTTCCTGCAACATGCTTTATTCCCTGTAAAATGCTTTATTTTCTTGCAACATGCTTTATGTTCCGCACATGCTTTATTTCCTACAAAATGCTTTATTTCCTGCAACATGCTTTATTCCCTGTAAAATGCTTCATTTTCTCGCAACATGCTTTATGTTCTGCACATGCTTTATTTCCAGCAACGTGCTTTATTTCCTGTAAATTGCTTTATTTCTTGTAACACACTTTATTTCCGGCAAATACTTCATGTCTTGCAATATACTTTGTTTGTTGCAAATGCTTTATTTTCTTGCAACATGCCTTATTTTCTTGCAACATGCTTTATTTTCTGCAAATGCTTTATTTCTTGCAACAGGCGTTATTTGCAAATCCAATTTGCATACACGTTGATATTGTGGCAATTCAAAGGTAATAGGTAACGCCTCCCTCCCCAGTGCTATCTTTTTAACTTGTCATTTCAACTGGTCAAAATTGGCGTATTCGATATTTAAGTCTCTTCGACCCGTTGATTCGAAAAATCTTACTTTTTTTAAATCTCCGCGACGAAGAAACTTAAATAGGGGCATCTGTCATACTCCAAATTTTGACCAGTGTCCTCCGTTTGATTTTCATTTTTGTGCGTTTTTAAAACTCGTTTCATTCGTTTTTAATCCTTTTATTCGCATCTTTACCTGCATTTTAACCGTGCTTTAATGCTTGTCGCATTCGTAATTTAATCTTCAATTTAATTTGCATTCGTGCTCATATTTTTATTCCTCATTTTTATTCGTTTCTTGAAAAATTTTATTCGCCGAGTAATTTCGTAGTCTCAGACGAAATTTCGGCAGAGAGGTATTTTAAAATACCTCATTTTGGTTCCGAAGGGACAATTTTGTTTTTTTTACTTTTATTTTTAATTAGTTTTTAAGTTTTCTTTTCATTTATTTATTAATTTTCGTTTTTAGTTATTATTTATTTATTGTTATTTTTACTTTTTTAGTATTTGTTGTTTAATGTTTATTTTTTTTATGTCATTTTAAAGTTAAAAGTTTGTTCTTATCACTTTGTCCATGTGTCACTACTCTATTGGTCCTTTGTACAACTTTTCCTCCAAGTTTTCTGCAGGGGTATTTTGGTCTTTGCTGTGTATCAGAGATATTCTACTATTTAAACACTGTTCATGTGTCAGAGACAAAAAAATGATTGGCAGCCACAAAAACTTTTCAGAAACCCTAATTCCTCTTCACAATTCAATTTCCAAAATCAAAAACCAAAAAAATCAAAAAAAATTCAAGAACAATATGAACATTCAAACTCAAAATTCATAGAAGCCTTTCCTTCCATAACTCATTTTCGGATCTGCCCTTTCCAACAACACAACAACAGCTCGCGTTTTGCTTCCAACAACACAACAACAGCTCGCGTTTTGCTTCCAATAACAACAACAATAGTTCAAATCCGAACCGGATTCACAAAAAGAACGAAAGAAGAGTCGAAGTTTTCCGTTTCCAAACGTTTTTTCCTCCGATTTAAACAGAGGTAACCACTATTTACGTTTCCTCTCTTTTAGCTTCAAAACTTCCGAAAGTACAAATGTAGATCTACTCCGTTTGAGACCTTTTTTTCGATTTTTAACCACGGATTCGAGTAGAGAAGAAGAAGAGGAACCTTTTGATAAAAAAAATTTCGAAAAAAATAATAAAAAAAAAACTCCGACGCGGCGGCGCTACGGCCAGCCACCGCGCTGGAGAAGTTCCGGTCTTCTTCTTCCCCTCTTCCGGCGAACTGGTTGAAGGAGAGAGGTGAGACCTTCTCTCACTAGCTTTGGTTAGAGAGAGAAGGGTTTTGAACAAATGAAAAAACCGGTCCCTCCCTCTTTATATAGGGAGTGAACCGGACCGGTTTATTTTAAAAAAAACCGAATCTCCCTTCTAAACCACAATTTTTTATCACAGCCGTTAGATCTCATGATCTAACGGCTACTGTGCATCCGTAGCTTTTTTGTTCTCTAAATGTGTTTGTTTTTTTATTATTTTGTTCCTGCGCGTTGCTAACCGTCAGATCTATGATCTGACGGTCCCTGTTTTACTGGCTTTGTTATTTTCTTATGAATTAATTCTGATGGCTGTGATCTTAGCTTCTGAGATCAAGTCTGAGCCCCTGGATCAATCAGATGGCTCAGATTATACCAGAAATTGTGAGCCATGATACTTTGTTTTTTTTTAGGCCTATTATTATTTTTTTTTTTTTACTAGTTTTCTTTCACTATATTTTCACTATCTTCACACCATTTTTTTTTACCACTTATGCATTGTTTTTTACTCAAACTTTCTTCTCTTTTACCTCTAAAAATCATAAAAATATTTTTTTTTACTTCTTGTTACTTGTTTTTTTATTTTATCATCATTGTTTATTTATTTAGTTGTTGTTTTTGCCATATTGTTTACTTACCATCCTCATCTCATGCATTATTTTATTTCTTGTCATTTTATTTTTTTTATCATCTCTTAGTATGTATCTAGGGTTCAATGTAATTTAATTTTTCGCATTTTATTTCTCGTCATTTATTTTTATGCAAGACTCTAGAATGTATTTAGGCCTCATGTAAATATCAAAAATAATAAAAATACACCGACACATACACCGACACAATCACACACTTTATTTATCGTTTTATGTCATAACCGTGACCGAGGCGAAAAACGAACTAGTGACAAATTAGGATTAAAAACTTGACTATAATTACCTTAAAAATGAACAACTAGTAATTTTTTAGGTTTGAGCTTTATTTACTTTTACGCTTTTCGTTATGCTTTACGCTTAGTTTTACCGTTAGTAAAAATCAATTTCCAAAAAAAAATCAAATAACCAAAACACCAAAAAATATTTTCTTAACAAACCTTGGAAATAAACCAAGTGATCTTTTTCCTTTTATTTTCTTAGTCAAATACTTAATGAATTTAATTCTCATCTTAGACTTTATTTTCATAATTAAAATTGAATCAACCTCACATTATTTTGCCTTCTTCTTATGCCTTGAGGCCTCTAATCTTCTTCTTAAAACCTTTTTTTCAAAATCATTAAAAATAACCCAACTCACCAAAAGAAATTTTTGGGTGAACTACATGATTTTGATCCCTTTTTCTTTAAGGGTATGTAGGCAAAGGATTTATCCTTTCAAATCAATAAAAACAACCAAAAACATGCATCTTCTCCCTCCATTCTTTCACTTAGATTTTAGGCCTATATTTTTACAAATAATTAAGCAAATGATTAGCATAAGATAATCTAGGTAAGAGACTCCTTCGGAGTACCGAAGTCGTTTAGGGTGCTTAACACCTTCCCTAATCGAAACCAACCCCCGGACCTTAATCTCTTTAAGGGTTTTTTACTCGTTTTTTCCCTTCCCGCGGATAAAAATTGAGAGTTCAAAGATTGACGGATCAAAACCAATAAATGAATTGATACCCGAAAATCACGAGCACAATTACAAATGATTTCAACACCATGTGTGGAGATATTCTTCAGTAACACATTAAAGGTAGCACGCATAGCTAAATAAGCTGATGTTTGGACAACATTACATTTTGAGAGTACATAAATGAAGAGTGGTTTAGCAAACCAATATCTAAAACCTATCACCCAAACCAATTTCTTCCACAATTTCTTCCACGTAAACGAAATTGAGATTTATTTTTTAAACAGACTAAATGTTTGTTTTAAGGACTAAATTGAATCTCAAAAATTTCTGACACTAAAACGAATTTTCACATCTGATCTTATGTGTGTTCCTTTCGATCTCTTAATCACTAAAAAATGTTTCCGAATTGAATTGTTCAAGCTGGATAATTTTTACCCATTCAATGCTAGTAATATAACATATATATTCTTTGAATGGAGACTATTTTGGTTCTTCTAAATTTTCGTGAGAGTCAATTTAGTGCATGAAAAAAAAAAAAGAGAATGTTAACGAGTTCTCTTAAGGTATTTGTTAAAGTACTAAAAATGGTAAAGTTATATTAAAAAATGTGTAACTATTGCATTGACAAAAGTAATGACTTGTATTTATAAGATAAATTTTCCTTTAATGGAATCCTTAAACAATGACTTTAGGGTATTTGTTAGCGAGACCCAAAAATAAAACCTAAAGAAGTCCTGACATTTTCATACTAGACAAATTAATCCCTCTGTTATATATTGATTGAATCAGAAGTAATATGTCACCTGTATAAAAATATGAGGAATTCTTTTGGAAAAAAAAATGAGGGATTACTTTGAATTTTATTTTCGTCTGCACTCGTATTTCTATTTAATCATAAATGTCACAGATGTTGTTTTACTAGATTTGTCTTCATTGCTTTGTCCCTTTCATTGCTTTGTCCCTTTTATCAATGAAAAAATCATTGATAATGCTTTCAAAAGACAAATAATAAAACCCCCAGAAACAATTTAGACTTGATATTATGACATCAAAGAGATTGTTATAAGAATTATTTAAAATCTCTTTCTTACTCTATTAGAATATAATAGATACAAAAATAAAGATAAATAAAATAAACAAACAAACAAATGCATCAACGCGAATGTAATTACTTCTTAAAGAAATTTTTTGAAATTTATTCATATAGTAAATTTAGGTTCAATTAGTTAAATTAGATATAAAATTAAAATATTAAAAATATTTTTTACTCCAAAGGTTGTTTAAGAGACTTAACAACTTTTATACATAATATAAGATAATAAATTTAGGTTCAATTAGTTAAAATATATATAAAATTACAACATTAACATTATTTTTGGTTCCAAAAGTTGTTTATGAAACTTAAAAACTTTTATACATAAGATATATAAGATAGTTGAAAAATAACAGGGAAACGTTCAATAAGATAAATAAAAAATATAGGTTAATTAGTTAAAATAGATATAGAATTACAATACTAACCCTATTTATGGCACAAAAAATTGGTTAAAACACTTAAGAACTTTTATATGAAAAGATGTGTAACATCATTCTTTCAAAAAAGAATAAAAGGCAAAAAATTAGAAAATTTGTAACAACTATCTTGCCTCCAAAACTTTGTATAAAAGACTTAAGAACTTTTATAACTTTTATATAAGATAAGAGATCATTTTAAAAAAAAAAATTATGAAAGAAATTTGCAAAAAAAAAAAAATTGCCTCAAAAAAGTTGCTAAAAGACTTAAGAACCTTGATATATAAGTGAAGAGATCATTAAAAAAATGGATAAAATTAATAAAGAAATTTGCAACAACTTTTTTTGCTTTAAAAAGTTGTCTAATAGATTTAAGAACTTTTATATATAAGATAAGATTTCTTTGCTTGAATTGTTGTTTCTTTTTAAAAAAATTGGTATTATTTTTTTTTATTTGCATAAGTTTTGTTTCTCTCTTTCCTTTATCTTTCAATTGGTATTAACTTGTTTTTTCCTCCTTATTTTTTTCCTTTTAATTGGTATAATTTTTTTTACTAACTCCAACTAGCTTGCTTGGGCTCGTTCAATGAGGAGAGCTCACGTAGGTAAGAACAAATTCAACTTTGTTGATGGTTCAATTCCAGTTTGGTTGGAGTTTGATTGAATTTCAAGGTTTGGAATTGTTCCAACATGCTTGTGCATTCATGGATTTTGAATTCATTTGAAGAATCCATTGCATAGAGAAACATTTTTCTTGAAAATGCAATTGATGTCTGGAATGAGCTCAAATAAAGGTTTTCACAAGGTGAATACATTCATATCTTTGAATTATAATGTAAAATTTTTTGTTTGAAGCAAGATTCGCGTTTAGTTTTAGATTTTTTCATGAATCTCAAATTACTTTGGGTCATATTTGTTCTTGTCCACATCGTTTTGTTTTGCATTACTGGTTTGAGTAATGCAAGACATTAACATGAAATAACTCGTTCCATTTGTTTTCTTACTGGCTCGAATGATTTCTTTGATATCATTCGTTGTAAGATTTTGGTTAGAGTTGTGTTATTTAAGCAACCATTTCAATGACAACTGGGACAACCATAATTTACAAAGAAAATATGGTATTAACAAAAAATCAAAGCAATAGAGAGAGAAAGTAAAAACATAATGCGAGTATGAGAGAGAAAATTGTCACAAAAATTGTTAAAAAATGATTGTACAAATATCATTTTTCTTTGATGTATAATGATATGAAGAATAGTAAGGCATCGTTTGCATAAAATGTCAAAAGTCATTTAAATTAGTATTTGCCGGAGAACAAGGAGGTAGTGGATGTAACATTAAAAAACATTATTCGCTTTGGTTTATATGTTAGTCATGTAAACATGCATCTTCCTTAGTTAAATGAAAATTTGATGTCAGACATTTTAAAAATATTACTATGCATTGATTCTGAAGCAAAAACAATATCAGGTGCATATCAAATAGGTCATTATATAATTTGTTTTGCTTTCTCGCCAAGTAATAACTATATATTTTATTACGTTGTTCAATTCAATCTGATTGAACTAGTCACATGTTATGCACCTTTTATATTCATTCATGTAGCTGTCATTCTATGCAACATTTTTTCAAAAACTCATTTATATGTTGAAGATCGTTAATTTGTATTGTCAAAGCTAGCTCATCCTTTTCTTTATCCTTTAGAAATTCAAGGCATGGCTTTCAGTTTCTCTATCCTTCATCTCTTCTTTTTGTCCTTCATTTTCTTTGCTTTCAGTGCTAATTCAATTCAGTTCCAAATTCCAAGTTTTAATCCAAATGAAGCCAACATAATATACCAAGGTTCTGCAGCAGCAGTTGATGGAGAAGTTGATTTTAACATAAAAAATTATGTATGTCAAGTTGGATGGGCTTTGTATTCCAAAAAGGTGTTACTTTGGGACTCAAAAACAAGTAAACTCACTGACTTCACAACTCATTACACTTTTATCATCAACACTCAAGATAGATCTTCATATGGTCATGGTCTTGCCTTTTTCTTAGCTGCTTATGGATTTGAAATCCCGCCAAACTCCTCCGGTGGCTTGATGGGTCTATTTAACACAACTACAATGGTTTCACCATCAAGTAACCAAATTGTTCTTGTGGAGTTTGATTCATACCCAAATGTTGAATGGGATGAGACAACACAACATGTGGGAATCAACAATAATTCAATCAAATCATCAATATCAACACCTTGGAATGCAAGTTTACATAGTGGAGACACTGCTGAGGTATGGATTAGGTACAATTCTACAACCAAGAATTTGACTGTATCTTGGGAATATCAAACCACCTCTAGTCCTCAAGAAAAAACTAATCTTTCGTATCAAATTGATTTAATGAAAGTTTTACCTGAATGGGTTACAATTGGATTTTCTGCTGCAACTGGTTCAATTGGAGAAGTAAATAATCTTTTGTCATGGGAATTTAATTCCAATTTGGAGAAAAGTGATGATAGTAGTAGTGAAGAGACAAGATTAGTTGTGATACTAACAGTCTCTTTAGGGGTTGTAGTTATAGGAGTGGGAGCATTGGTAGCATATGTAATACTAAAGAGGAAAAGAAAGAGAAGTGAAAAGCAAAAGGAAGAGGCTATGCATTTAACTTCAATGAATGATGACCTTGAAAGAGGAGCAGGGCCAAGAAGGTTCACCTACAAAGAACTTGATTTGGCAACCAATAACTTTTCTAAGGATAGAAAGTTGGGTCAAGGTGGTTTTGGAGCAGTGTATAAAGGTTACTTTGCTGATTTAGATTTACAAGTTGCAGTGAAGAAAATATCAAGAGGGTCAAGACAAGGTAAGAAAGAGTATCTTACCGAGGTTAAAGTCATTAGCCAGCTGAGACATAGGAATCTTGTGAAGCTCATAGGTTGGTGTCATGACAAAGGTGAGTTTCTACTTGTTTATGAGTTCATGCCAAATGGTAGTCTTGATTCTCATTTATTTGGTAAAAGAACACCTCTTTCTTGGGCTGTAAGGCACAAAATAACCCTTGGATTGGCCTCTGGTTTGCTTTATCTACATGAAGAATGGGAGAGATGTGTGGTACATAGGGATATTAAATCAAGTAATGTTATGTTAGACTCTAGTTTTAATGTTAAGCTTGGTGATTTTGGGTTGGCAAAATTAATGGACCATGAACTTGGTCCTCAAACGACGGGGCTAGCCGGAACATTCGGATATCTAGCACCTGAATATGTGAGTACAGGTAGGGCAAGTAAAGAGTCAGATGTGTATAGTTTTGGGATAGTTGTCTTGGAGATAACTACTGGTAAGAAAGCTACTGAAGTTATGAAGGAAAAAGATGAAGAAAAGGGAATGATTGAGTGGGTTTGGGATCATTATGGAAGAGAAGAACTACTTGTGGCCATGGATGAGAATTTGAGGAAAGATTTTGATGAGAAACAAGTAGAGTGCTTGATGATTGTTGGATTGTGGTGTGCTCACCCAGATGTTAGTCTAAGACCATCGATTAGACAAGCAATTCAAGTGCTTAATTTCGAGGTTTCCATGCCAAAACTTCCACCAAAGAGGCCAGTTGCAACCTATCATGCTCCTACACCATCTGTAAGCTCCGTAGAAGCTTCCATAACCAATAGCCTTCAAGATGGTCGTTAATTGTTGCTTTATCAATGGAATCATGATAATGTTAATTATTTTCTTTGCATAGGTTTATTAAAAAAAATATTGTCTTTACTAGTACGATGATATTTTCTTTTCTTTATTGATTTAACTTTGAATGTATATTCGCAAGGTTTGAATACAATATGATTTGAAGAATAAAATAAATAACTTTATCACAAGTAGTTACATGGTTACGTGAAAGTGGAGTATATACTAATTCGCCTCGAGGAAGTCAGTAGGTACATACTCCCTCCGACCCTTGGTGACTTCTGATTTAGATTTACATAGAATGATCCAAGTGAAACGACTAATAAAATACTTGTGACCATGTATAGATTGAGTAGAGAAAGGACCCCAAATGTTAAAATGAAACAACTAATAACACTGACTAGCTTTATTATTGCTTAATTGGAAAGGTAGCTTTCTATGTCTGTCTGGCATAGTAACATATATCACATACTGAATTTTTACCTATGGTTACGAAAGGAAAAGTTTGATGTAAACTGAGAAATCTATGATTGCACAAATATCCTACTCTAAAATGACATTGAGCTTCTTATGGAATAAAAGTTGAATGAGGTTTTGCTTGAGGTGAATCTTGACTAACAAGGAAGTGCAATCCCTCAATCAAATCAGTCGAACCAATGATGTTCAAGCACCTCGTTTCCTGAATTAAACATTTATCATTATAAAAATTTACCATACAATCTACATCTATGCATAATTTTGGCAAATATAGCAGGTTTAGATTGAACTCATGGACAAATAACACATTCAGTGCAATCAGACCAGGTGAAATTCGCACTGTGCTTGAGAACTTTGTTATTGCCATATATGTTACCATTTGGTAATCTAACATGTAGTGGTGAAATTTGCTTGTATGATTCAAGGAATCTTAAATACGAACATATGTTATCACTCTTTGAATCATCAATTTCCTCCCCTTCTTCATTGAATTCAAGTGAGGAACTATTAGCTATAGCATGATTCTTTCCAAAATGTGGAGGAAATCCATGTTTCCTGTAACAAACTTCAATTGTGTGGCCACTTCTACTACAATGAGTACAAACTCTAATTGTTACTATAATTGAATGAAGAGCCATTTCCACGTCCTTTGCCTTGCGCCACAATCCACAAAATTGAAGAGAATTTAGGATTCATCATTAGTTTAAGCTTTGTATTGACTCTCATGTTGCAATACCATGGAGAAAATTTTGTTAAGAGTTAGTAAAAGATTCATAACCAAAGGAGTAATGATATTTGAACAACCAAAAGTTGACAGTATTTGGAACAACGTTTTTTTTCTTGTTCTTTTGGGACAAAAACAATTAACAGAGATAGAGAAGTAGAGAGGATGAGAAAGAGAAAGAGAGTATAAATACAAAGAGATTATGAAAATGAGTTGTCCCAAAAGATGTCGACTTTTCATTGTTCAAATATTGTTACTCATAGAAATATATCTATGTATGTATACGTTTGACCAAAATACTACAAAATCTCGACATGTCTCAAAAAGATATGGGACTTATAATAATACGACGATTGTCCCCCATTTATAAATATATGTCTCAGAAAGAGTGCTTCATTTATTTTTCTATAAAACTTATCGGACTATTTATAGATTCTATGCATTCAACACAAGAAACAAGTGTAGTATTATATATATTGACTTTATTCTTATAGCAATTACATTCACTTTATTATACATCCTCTAAGCACAAGAGGTTATTTGGAACAATATATAAAGTTCCCTCATATACTACATGTTTGAAGTGAAAGACCAAGAGAGAATGTCATGAGTCTCAACTAAATCTCCTGTAGAAGCAGAAAATCCAATTTCAACCATTTCCGGAAGAAAGGTGGTTAAATCAATTTTATACACCAAGCTAGAGTCCCCATTAAATTGTCCCTTTTGAGAATAAGTTACCAACACCTTCAAATTTTTGTCACTAGAATCATACTCTATACGAGCCTTTCCTACTGTTATATCATCAAAATCATTTAACCATAGTGCATTAGCCGCTGACTTAATCGAATTAACATCAATTCCTAAATGCGAACCGATTCCTAAATGTGACGAAGGATTTGGATCCCATTCATTTGCAAAACTATCAAATTCAACTAGAACAACTTCTTTGGTATATAAAGCAGTTTCGCGGGTAAACATTCCGAGGAATCCACCTTCCGATTTGTTTTTGTTGGGGATTTTAAATTTTGGCGATACCATAAAGAAAGCAAATCCATCGCCGTGATCTTGTCTACCGTTTGAGTTCACCGAAAAGGTGAATTCGGTTACAAAATTCGCAACTTTTCCAGTGGTTCGGTCAAAAAGGCGAATTGGTTTTAGCAATCCAAATTGGCCAGCACTGTGTTGGAGTGGATCACCATAAGCATCTTTCTTAGTTAATTGTATTACTCCATTTTTTAATGTGGCATCATTTGCGAAACCGAGTTTTCTTAAAGCTTCGGGTTGAAAATTAGGGAAATTGAAGGAAGAGTCGGATTTCACATTGGTAACAAGAATGAGTAAATATATAGAGATCGTTATTGAAATAGAAATAGTGTTTTTGGTTGCAAAGAGTTTTGGAATAGTATTAATAGTCATGTTTGTGTTGTTAATGATGAAATAAAAGTGTGAGTAATGCATGGAAACTCAACTAAGGTATATATAGTAGTTGGTACGTGAAAAACAATCATGCAATATTGATCCAAAAAATATAGATGCGGGATTTTGGTGTTTCCCAAATAATTGGCTATGCCTAGGACTAAGCATGTGTGTTGTCTATATATATATATGTTCTTATATATTGACTTCTGGAGTTTAATGTTTAAAATTTAGCTAGCAAATAATCATGACAAGATGATAACTAGGTACTTTTAATCTATACACTTAGCAACACGACGGGTAAGTAATTGTTAACCTAAACGAGATACTTTTAGAGTAAATTTTTCTTGTTCATATAGATTATTAGCTTTTTTAATACATGGCATGGGTTTGCTAACTTAGACCACACACACGGGTAGGTTTGTTATAGCGGGGTCTTACTCTCTCATAGGTAATTGAAACATAAAAGATTTAGGATTTCTAAAATGTCATTTAAAGGCTTCAACTTGGTCTATGAATCATAGAAGTACATCACATTTTTTTTCTTACCTTAGTAGTTCTACAAACGGGTTTTCCTTTGTCGTCTACCTTACTAGTGAGGAAAAAAAAAGTTTATAATCCAACGTTCGAAAAAGAGTGATCAGGGGTGTCATCAGGATCACCGTCTGCAACCCTTGTTTCTATAAGATTCTAGGTATGTCACACTTCTTATAATTCTGAAGAGCATTAATCACTTTCTCATAAAAAAATTAAATAGATCTCAATACATAATTGAATAAAAGACTTGAATTGATCCAACAAATAAATAAAGGTTCATCTTAGAACCCTGCCTAAATTACAAAAGAAATAAAACATACTCTAGAGACAAAAGTTGAGAGAGACTTTCCTTGATGTTCCTAACTCTTAACTTCCTCTTGAACCGTTAATGAGTCGATAATTAGTCGTTTTTAAGTGTTGATTTCAATCTATTTTATTTAGATTCTAATCGTTTTTATTTAATATTTGGAACTATTTTACTACAATTGTGTATTATTATATTTCAGGAACGAATATGTGAAAAGATTGATTCTTGCGGAAAAAGAAAGGGTTTTGAGCTTGATTCAAGGAGAAAAGGTTCTAAAATATTATTCGGAGCTAAAAATATAAAGATCCGGTGCAAAAATATCCACGCCGTCAAAGTTTCAAGACATATGCCAAAGCTAGAAGCTTGGCACGGCCCGTGCCACCACATGCACGGCCGTGCTCGATTGTTGGCCCCCTTTTGCTGCTTTTTCCAGAAGGTTGGCACGGCTGTGCCAAGTTTCCAGCTGCCTTTTTAGTTTATTATTTGACCTAAAGCCCATGGATTTTCTTGTGTAACACTCCAATGATACATTGCTTAGGTTTTAAGTCAGTAATTAGACAATAAATAGAGCAGCTAGCAGATATATCAATTCATCTTTCATTCTTGGAATAATAAGTGACAATTGTTCTTGGAGTGTGCTCCTCTCAAGGTCTCAGGTTCGAATCCCTCTGGTGCCAATTTCGGTGGGCAAGTCCATACAGAGCTTTGCTTTGGCTTAGAACGGGGCCCCCGCAAGTGGGTGGTGGGATTGGCCCCATTGGATTAGTCGGTCCTTGGATCAGACCAAGTTTTCAACACAAAAAAAAAAGTGACAATTGTTCTTTTGAATAAAAGTTATTTTCTTTACTTCGGTAAACCGTGCACTTGCAGATTTACATCATCAATCGCTTTGTTATGAATAAGAATTTGTGAATGAAAGGAATTGTATTCATAGGCTGATTTCCAATTAGATTTCGGTTGAAAAATTGGGCTTTTTCCTCAAACTCGTCGACAAAAACAGCAAAATTTAATTATTTTTTAAACGAAGGTACATGCGCCTCGCGCATGGCAAAGCGTGTGTCGCGTGTGTGTGTGTAAAAACAGTGCTTTTCAACAATATTTTGCACAACTCCGGTGCATATTGGCGCGCATCTGAGGCACACAATACCTTTTTTGAGTGTGTTTCTTGCATTTTCTTCGCCTTTTTTAGTGTGTTTTCTCATTGAAACTCGTCTTAGGTCTTGAGACAGAATTTTCTCAACTGGTAATATCTTCTCAGGCCTCTTTAATCTTCATTTATTGTCTTTCTAATTCTTCATGGGGTGTCTTGTTTTGCCAAATTACATGATTTTTTAGTGAAATATATCAAAAACACCTAAGAATTGCTTGGTTTAGGGAAAACTAGAACTACATGATTCAGTCAGAAATATTTACATAATATCACTTAAACCATGGACAATTGTTCTAAACGTCCTCTAATTTGGGTCAAATCATAAGTAAAATCAATTTAAAATAATGTAAGATAACATCTTCATTTCCAATTTTCAAGTTCTTTATAGCTGCCTCATTGATCTTATGAGCTTCTTCGAGAGCCTTAGTCGGTCCTTCAATATGACCTTGAGTTATCTTCATATACTGAGTGATCATCTCCACTAGAGTCAACCTTGGTTACTGACATTGATTACACTGAGAAGTATTGGAATATGGATTCATCTGTTCCCTGGTATAGGATCCCATGTAATTTACTTGTTCTTTTGATGGCATTGCTCCTAGAAATCACAAGTTGCATTTGTTGAGAGTTGCATCACTTCCCTTACATCCAACATTTTTGTGAATATTCTAGTTGAATACTAAGTAGTTTCTTACTAACAAGTAAAACATCTCGAGTGTTTAGATCAATCATCCATTTCTTCTAGGGGCAACTTCTTCCTCGACGTGCGGACGATATTCATTCAACGACATGTTGTCGACCAGCTCTCTAACTTCCTCAACTTCATGGCTTCCTCATACTAAAAAATTTTATACGATTAAAACATGTAACTTTTTTTTACGATGGCTAAAACCAAAAATCAAATATATTTATAGATACCAAAAATTAATTTAACCCTTTAAAATTTGTTAATAAATCAACTAGACAAATATGTTTTCAAAATATGTACTTATATAGTTGACAACAGCAACCAACAAACTTGTATTTACATTGATCCATAGTTACTGGATTCAGATTCACGGCTGTCACATTACAACTGTTGTCATTGTAGTCATCTGATCTTGACCGTGTGATGAATCGAAAGTCCCATATTTTTTCACCAAAACAAATTAAAGAAATCAAATATGTGACTGCTAAACAAAAATCGCAAAAAGCTTCCTTCAAAACTAGTTTGCAAAACATCGAGGGATGGTTATCGAGAAGCTTAACGATTATGGTGGAGGTGATGATGGTGGAGGCGCCGGTCATCACTGATCTTAACCATGGCGGCGCCAGCCATCACCGATCTTAATCATGGCGGCTTTGTATTCATTGTGTTCAACGGAAATCATTGTCGAAGTTTCATCACGGTTGTGTTATAATCGATGCCTTTCATCTGCCTCCAAATATGCGACCCGCCGCCGTAGAAGTCCTGTCTGGACTACAGAGGACTGCCACCGGTTTTGTTATTGTTCAGTTCTTGTCAATAGCAATGAAATAATTTTTAGATGACTCACTTCCATCCCTTTTGCATTTGGTCAATCTTATGCAGTACAGGAATAAACGTCAAGAAATTCTCCAATTGCACGGGTTCATTATCTTCGTTATGATTAGGTGATTTGGTTTTCTCGTGTGCTGAATTTGTCTTTGGTTAATTTGCTTTGTGGATCATCCAATCAGGAGAAAATTTTATGACAAGAATGGAGCTTTGTGGTGGAAAATTGATGCAATTTGTTTCTATGATCTTAGTATGAGAAAGAGTATATATATGTTGTAAAGATTTTTTATTATGTTTGGCCCTGTAACATATCTTCGAAGCTATTGTAATTTGTATATTGTAAACTTACAAAGCCTTTACCTATTTGTTGAAATACTACAGAAAATCATTTATAAAGTTAGTGAATTTTGTTTAAGCTGTGATTGTCCTTTTCCACAATTGATTATGTTTTTCAACTGGTTGCCTTTGTTATGAGAAATAGTGTATATATGTAGTAAAGCTTTTGATTGAAAAATAAATGATGAGAAAAGATACAACATGTTGTCAAATGTTTAGTACATGTTGATGAGAAAAGATAACAATAGAACAAGTCACAATATAGAATATTCTGTCAAAAAATTGACATAAGCAAATGAGAACATTCTGTCAAAAAAAAGAATCAAATGAGAACATGTTGCCAGGAGGTTTTGTATGTTGTCTTGTATCTTCACAGTGTTTCAGAAGCAGTGGTTTGCATCCTTGACTGAATCTCATTCATGTTCAATTGACTCCTACATTAAAAACACATACACGGGATCATAAAAAGTTGGAAATAAAACATAACCACTACTTTTTATAGACCAAGGAATCTTACCATTAATAATCTAGTGAAACTAAATTGATTTGTTTGAGATAACTCATGTGTTGGATGTGCCACACCTGATGTTTGAAAGACGATCTGACTTGAAGATCCAACCTTCAATGATTTTAAAAATTAATAGACAATAATTGAAAAATAATTATTTTGAAAGAAAAATTGTTACAACAATAAACTTATATACCCGTGATTGATGACAAGACGAAGGTTGTACAATCGAAGCTCTTTTAGGCTGACGTTCAATCCAAATTTTGAATCGCATTTGTCTCTTTGACCCACGCCAATTCTTATACCCCTTTGTTGTTGTCTCAATCGGTTCAGCCAATGTCGGAACACCACCTTCATCATTGACTGTTGCATTTTGTTCTAGTCTAACCTCCATCACTTGTTTACACAAGTCATGTACTACATTGTCTGCAAGGGCATATAATGTAGGAGATGTGGATACATCGGCTGCCAATCTAATCATTGTTGAGCTAAGTCGCCTATATCGTTGTGTTATAGATAATTTGGGATCTTCCACAAGGGCATATAATTTGGGATTTTCCCTTGCATCATGTATAATACCACTGCGTGCATCTCTTGTCCACCTCTTTAAGATGTATTGTTCAGGGACAAGTTTCACATCATTTGCCTCAAAGACCTTGAGTGCATGGCAACAAAGTATTCCAAAAGTAACATCAGTAACATTGATGTTTGGTGTCATACATGCCTTAAAATCAGAATTCAAACTCTCACTAAGTTGAGTGCTTCGCATTCCTATAGTGAATGCTTCCTTCATGTGACATGCTGCCCATTTTTCCTTAATAGCATACATTGATTTCACCCAATTGTTTTCATTGACATTAAATTTTGAAACCAACTTGCTCCAAGTTTTCTCAAACTTCTCCTCTTGATCATAATCATACATGCACTTCTTAAAATCAGCCAAGAAATGACTTCCTTTTTTCATCAAGTTACCAAGGTGTTTTATACCATTCTGCATCAAGTGCCATGTACATAACCCATGTCGAGTCTCTGGCATCACTTCAGCTAGTGCTTTAGACATTGCTTGGTCTTGATATGTGAACAAAGTTTGGGGTTTTTTTATTTCCATGTGCTTCAAGAAATACCTCAAATAACCATTTGAAAGATTCAGCAGTTTCATCATATAAGAGTGCAGCCCGAAAAATGACAATGCCTCTATAATGGTTAAAGCCTGAAAACAATGCCAACGGTCTATTAGCATGATTGGTGCAATACGTAGTATCTAAAGAAACCACTTCACCAAAATATCCATAATCTAAGATCCTTTTTGCATCAGCCCAAAATACATTTGTGATTTGTTCATCGCAATCCATCTGATGTGCATGAAAAAATGAAGGATTCTTCAATAACTAATGTTGAAAATACTTCATAAGACTACCAACTTCCCCATAAACCATGTTACGTTGTCTTCTTGCTTTAAGGTAGTTCTTAGCATCCAACCGTGTATATCCAAGATTAGTTCTACCACCTGCTTGTGCACTCATAAGTTGAAATGAAGCCTTTTGCCTCAAACCGGAGTCCTCTGCCATTTCAATCTCATATGCTTGAACTTCAGATATTTTACGGTGTGATGCTAGCATGTGTGTTGTCTGTGGAAGCTGTAAATCGTGGTTATAGTCCTTCACAAACTCATGGATTACAAACTTTCCATTCTTTGAACTAAGTGCAATACTTGCTTTGCAATCAGTTCTTGTTTCAGTTCTAGGATTCTTAACTAAATAAGATCTCTTGTCCGGCATCCGATGACCCTCCTTGGCAGATAAAGGAAGATATGCCCAGAAAATCAGGAACACCTTAAAGAGGAAGATATGACCAGAAAATTGAGGAACGAAACCGTCACTGTGTTTGGCGCCAATTGAAGGAAGCGTTTTGCGATTTTTGTTTAGCAGTCACATATTTGATTTCTTTAATTTGTTTTGGTGAAAAAAATATGGAATGTTCGATTCATCACACGGCTAAGATTAGATGACTGCAGTGACAACAGTTTTAATGTGACAGCCGTGAATCTGAATCCCATAGTTACTATGATTGTACATTTCAATCCTTATTAAATTGCATTTAAGGAAACCGGTATTATACAATGTCCAAAATCACATAGTTTTAATCACCATTTTCCTAATACAATCGAAAGTCAACATTAATGTAAGATGAGATTAAAAGTTTTTTTTTTTTTTTAAAGAGATGAGATTAAAAGAATTTTATATTCTCCGCTGACAAAAAAACTCTACACATACCACACACAAAAATTATACATATGTATTTTCGAAAAAGTTCTTTATATAGTATTTTGGAAAAAACTCTATACATACCACACACAAAAAAAAGTTCTATATATAGTATGGAAACTTCAGCCTTCTCCATATATAACAAATTCATAAAATGTATAGAAAGACATTCCTCTGTACAATACAAAACCCGTTTTCTTAATCCTTATTCCACTCCTCATGCTGCATCGCAATTCATATTCATCTTTCAAATTCCCAAATACATTTGGTCCATATAGAAACGACATCATCACCTTGGTACCAAGGTGGTGCTGTTGAATCAAATGGTACCATTCAACTTACTAAAGTAAAAAAGGACACAAACATTGCATATAGTGCTGGCAGAGCTTCTTATGTTCTTCCGGTACGCCTTTGGGACCCCGAAATTGGTCTTGCGAGTTTTACAACCACATTCTCTTTTCTTGTGACATTGAATGGACAAAGTGTTGGTGTTGGAATTTCATTTCTCATTGCACCATATCACTCGAAGATACTAGAATCTTTCAGTGATGAGCAGAGTCGTTCCTAAAGTTTTACGGACCTCAGGCATAATATGATAAAAGGATCCTTTATATAATACGTCATACATTTTTTTAGTTCATTGTTGTGATTTTATTAGCTCTTCGTTTTGTTTTTTTTTCCGCTTTTCACTACCAAATAAATTTTTTAAACAACATCTGAAAATAAATCGAATATTTTATAGACACCAAAACAAAATAAAATACCGTAGAAAAGAACAAAAACACCTGCGAAATGATCAAGAATACGTCTCACATCAGTTTCATGATCTTTGAATGCGTCTCGCATGATCTTGCAATATCATATTAAATTTGCAATCATTTCAATCAATTCAAAAAAGTTGACATTACAATATTGATATAATTTATTTTTTTGAAACATTAGAAAGACAAGATTAATATTAATTTTGTAGGCTCATTTTTAACTAAAATATAATTTGTTTTGTTATGAAAATTATCTCAATTTCTTGGATAATATCACCAATATTTTTAATACTAGTGATGCACATTATTATGAATAAAGTGCCCAAAAAAATATCGCTATTTTCTCCCATGATAAATTTTTTGGCAAATTATTAAGAAAAACCAAGTTTCGTATAGGGATGGTGTATATAGAAATCTTTGTGTTATGCGAGGGTATATATAGCAAATCTTGCTAAAAGGGCCTAAAACATTAACAGACTTGAGCTCATCCCTCCATCATGTAAATATTTGGGCTTTTCAGTAAAGTTTTCTATATAAACCCCCAATAAACCAAATATTTCTATATACACCCCCTTCATAAAAAAAATTAGGGCCCCCTAACGGCATAGGCCCTAGGCCGTTGCACCCCCGACATATGCCTAGGGCCAGCCCTGGTGATGAGTATCTTGGTCTTGTGAATCCCGAGACTACTTTTAATACTTTTCAAAATCAAATTGTTGCAGTTGAATTCGACACGTTTCGAAATGAGTGGGAGTGTTTATGTAAACTCAAGTAGTTCGGTAACAATGGTAAAATGGGGAATTGGCAGTGTTGAGAACTTTTCAACACCGGTGGTTGCTACTATTAGTTGTGAGGCACTTTCTCGCCAGTTAAATGTAGTTGTAAGTTCCTTGAACGGGACTAAAATTAGCCTCTCAAATGAAACACTCGAGATTCTTTCTTGTTGGGTTCTCCAGGGTCACGGGACGATTAGTTGAAACACTCGAGATTCTTTCTTGTACTTTCAGCTCTAAATCGTATTAGAATCAAATTAAGGGAAATGTTAATCAGTGTTTTTTGGGAACTCTTTAAGAGCTATGAATGCTAACTTTTTTTATGAAAATTTGTGTAATCAATGCGTTAAAATTTGAAATATTTGATTTTTTTATCGAATAATTTTTTATTTTAGAATCTTTAAAGAGTGTTTCTGAGGGTGCATAAGGAAATGACTTATGCACCATAACTTTGCCCTGTTCGGGTGCGGTTATGGTGCATAAGGAAATTCTTATGCACCCTACATAAATTCAGAAATGATTTATGTGAGTTGTACTCCAAAACCATTAGATGTACTTAATGGTTTCCAGCAGGTGAAAAAAACTAAGGACCTATAGTCATTGCCATCATTCAGTTTTAGACTGACACAATTGGAGGAGGAGGAAAGAAATGGTTTATGTGAGTTGTACTCCAAATGTAATTAATGGTTTCCAGCAGTGTTGGAGGAGGAAAGGAATGTCGCTGGAGAAATCCGTGCAACCTCGCCGGATAAATCACGTCGGAGCGGCGAACAAAGGTGAAAATCAGGTCGGAGCGAGCGAGCAAGGCTTCAGAGGCGTCTGTGCGATCAGATTGTGAGAGTGTGAAGGAAATCTAATGGTTGTGAAGTGTTTATGCATGGTGCATAAGGAAATGACTTATGCACCATAACTTTGCCCTGTTCCTGAGACACTCGTTAACAAATCTTTAAATTCCTTAGATGAAAAATGTTATATCTCGCGACATAATATTTCCCGAGTTTTGGAAAAGCATAATCAACAAAATAAAGGTCAATCCTCTTTTTAGATTATGTATGCAAATTGAAGATTAGGTTCTTGATTGTTTCATATTTAGGGGTCGTAGTCCACTATTGTTGAAGATCATAATCAACAAGATAAAGGTCAATAAAGTGACAATCAAACGCCAACGAATGAAGATGTTGATGCTTTTTTTCTACTGCAATGAGCATCATATTCAAGAGAGAATAAAAAAATTGCAAAAACAATAATAATATTGATAAATTCTTGTCAGAAAAATCTATTCCTATCCATTCTATTCGTAATTCTTTTGCAGGAAGAAACAGGGGAAGCTTTACGAGTTTACATTGGATAAGGAAGAAGACATTATCATAGACTGTTTCCAGGAAGCGTGTTGAAAGAGAGCCCCTAGACTGTTTGCAACATTAGTAAATTGGATTTTACCAATGTCTCATTATGGTTACAGATTTAGGGACTACCCTAAATTGTAAAACTATCACAATGGGGAAGGAGTTAGGGCCTCAAATAGGGGTCATTCAGGATGCAGACATCTATAAGTTTTATGTTTTAACCAAATAGATCAAATAAGCACAACCAATAAAACAAGATAAAGGATAAGAGAGAAAAAATCAGGGCAATGATTGTTCATCCGTCTTATATTTATGTTTTCTTGAGAAACAAGTAGCGTCTTCGACTTTCTTGAGAAACAAGAAAAAAGCTACAACAAGATTTTGAGTCACACACAACAATTCTCCACCTTGACTATAAATCAATGGTGATGTCACTTTAACAGCTAACCACCTTACTTCTTACCCTTGCATGCAACTACATTATGTACTTCTACAAGGTTCCACCTTTACCTCTTCAAACTTCGAAATGCCTTCCCTTCTCTTCAAGATCATGACACCCAGCTACACTAGACTTTTTAGATAGTTTCATAAGTTTTCACCATAACCCTTTCATCACATTGAGTAATCATGTTCATTCTTATGAAGATTCTCTTGACTCCAGTCACCCTTGGTGTTTTAAGTAATCGTATAAGTTGTAAAATTATTGTGCCACCATTTGTCTCCAACTTTTTCTGCTAGTAGAAGATCCACATCAAGTTGAGCTTTCTCCACCTTAACTATCAAATGCATACATCGTTATGTCTTTCCCCTTGTAACCTCCACCAGTAAGGTTGGCCAAACAGACGTATTCTTAGCACTGCTTTTCTAGGATGATGTTAAGTGTTTAATGTTTCTCGAGACAAACATCCCTTTTACTTGAAGGTCAACTTGTATAAGTGTTGTTGTTTCCAAGATGAGATACTCCACCTTCTTCAAAACAAGACAACACCAGAGCACTTGCATCCTTGTAGTCCTGTGAGGCAACTATCAATTGCATGGAGTCATCATTGCCCTCCCACCCGAGATAATTCTTCTTGAAGTGACAGGTCTTGTGACACTTGAAACACATATACTTCAATTTGTCACCAACCTTTAAGTTTACATAGTTTCCCCCACTCCCACCCCTTCCTCCAGACACGCCCAAGCCATCACCACTATCATCAACCTTCAAGTCCTTCAACTTGGTTAATCCTTAGTTCTCAACGTTGCTTGGACTATTCCTCCAAAGTGACAATATCTTCTTTACCATGGAGCATGGTATTCTTAATGTGATCACATGATTTAGGTAATGCACACAACAAGAGTAGAGCTTTGTCTTCATCCTCAATTTTCACTCAATGCTCACCAAATGATCAAGAATTTTGTTGAACTTTTGTAATTGATCCATTATAGATTTTGACTATGTCATTCGAAATGAATAAAGTTGTTGTTTTTGAAATTGTTTGTAAGCCAATGTTTTTGTCATGTATAATGACTCAAGCTTGGTCCATTTTGACATAGGCGTGGTCTCTCTTGCGACTTCTCTAAACACCTTATCCCCAAGGCACAAGATATTGACACTAATCATCTTAATTATAAGACCAACTTGGTTAAATCATGGAAATTAAAAAAAAAAAAAGTTAGTAGTAGTATCAAATTTATTTGTATTATAATTGTTTTTATAATTTTATCTTTTAAAAGGCAAAGTCTCTGAATGTGTTTTTAACATAGTATTTGTTATTGATTGAAGAAAAATATATAAATTAAATAGAAATATGTTGGTAAAGAAATAATTAATAGTGTGGGAAACACCAAAGGAGTTTTATAAAAAAATAAAATAAAAAATCAATAGGGTAGTATCAAAAAACAAGTTTGGGTCTACCTTGAATATATAAATGCAAATTGGTCTAACTTAAACATATTTCCAAGAGAATTCCGAACATCTAGCGAATTTTGTTCCTATAAATATATTAATTTTTCTTTTTACTTATCATAAAAAAAAAAGCATTTTTTGTCCCTGTAAAAAATTTTAACCTAGAGTTTTAGTCCATGCTAAAGTCAAATTTATTTCATTATCTTTAAACATTTAAATTTTTGAATTTTTTTTTCAGTAATTTTTTTTTTTAATTTCATGTAAAAACTTGTAACTTTTTATGAAAAACTTTTTATAAGGTTCTAAACATTCCAGCAAAAATTAAATTAAATTATTTAAAATTTTAAGAATAATTAAACAAATTTAAATTTAACAAGGACTAAAACTCCATACTAAAAAATTTAATATGGACTAAAACATTTCATTTTTTAAGAGGACTAAAAATAAAATTTGATATATTTATAGGAACTAAAAACATTTTCAACTTTTTTATATTTAATAGACTTAATAGCAGTTTTAGCCCCCTAACTTTTCCAAAGTTGCGATTTTAGTCCCCTAAGAAAAAAAACTACAAAACCGTCCCCTAAGTTTTGCAACTGTGGCAGTTTGGCCCCAAGACCATAAAAAATAAAATAAAAAATAACACGTGGCACCTCACTTAGGGTGCCACGTCAGCGTATACCGAGTCCAAATTGGTCTTGGGGGCCAAAACTGCCACAGATGCAAAACTTAAGGGATGATTTTGTATTTTTTTTTGAAGCCAAAATTGTAACTTTAGAAAAGTTAGGAGCTAAAACTGCTATTAACCCTATTTAATAATAATGCAACTAAACAAAAATGTTTTCATATATATGTATGTATAGTTGGCAAATGCAATCAACAAACTTGTGTATTTACATTGATTCATTGTTCCTACCGTCGTAGATTTCAATCCTATGTAAATTGCATTTACCGAAACTGGTATGCTGTATGCAATGTCCAAAATGACATTGTTTCAATCACCATTTTCCTAGTTCTATCAAAAGTCAACATTAATATTGTAAGATGATTCCCTCAATAAAAGAAAAGAAAAACACATTGTAAAAACTTTAGCCATATATATTTTCGAAAAAAATTCTATATATAGTATTAAGACTTTACTCTTCTCCACATCTAACAAATTTATAGATAGACATGCCTCTATACAATACAAAACCCGTTTTCTTAATCCTTGTTCCACTCCTCATGCTCCATCATAATTGGAATTTATCTTTTGAATTCTCGAATTTTTTTGGTCCATATAGAAACGAAATCATCACCTACCAAGGCGATGCCATTGCATCAAATGGTACCATTCAACTTACTAAAGTACAAAACGGCATAAACATGCCATTTAGTGTTGGCAGAGCCTCTTATGCTATTCCAATACACCTTTATGACCATAAAATTGGTCTTTCAAGTTTTACAACAACATTCTCTTTTATTGTAAGATCAAATGGACAAATCGTAGGAGATGGAATTGCATTTTTTATTGTTGGACTAAATCACTCGAAGATTCCAGAATCTTCGAGTGGTGGATATCTTGGTCTTTTCAGTCCTGAGACTGCTTTTAATAGTCTTCAAAATCAAATTGTTGCCATTGAATTTGACACGTTTGCAAATCAGTGGGACCCACCATATGCGCATGTGGGTATTAATGTAAATTCCATTCGTTCGCTACAAACGGTAAGATGGGCAATTGAGAGTGATGATAACGTTTTAACAACGGTGGTTGCTACAATTAATTATGATGCTCTTTTACATAAGTTAAGCGTTGTCGTAAATTCGGTGAATAGAACTACAATTAGCCTATCAGAGGTGATTGATTTGAGGGCATTTCTGCCGGATTGGGTTATCGTTGGGTTTTCTGGTGCCACAGGAGGATTTGTTGAAACACACAAGATTCTTTCTTGGACTTTCAATTCTAGCAAGTATTAGAATTAAGTAGGAAATGTACCTACTTTTCTAACGAGGGAATTTTCTAACTATTTTTTTCTTATGTGCAAACTTGCACATTTTAAGAAAATCAAAATAAGAAGTTTATATCATATTGCTTAAACATTATGCAGCAGTTGTATATTAATGTTATATTTAGACTATTAGTTGTATAAGTTTAAATCTTGAGTTGTGAAAAAAATGTGAAAAAAGAAAAAGGAGAGAGACTGCGAGAAGAGACAAAAACTTAATAAATAATAAAAATTAGGTTAAAGTGCACTTTTCACCCTAAGTTTTTCTTTCTATCAATTTCTCTCTCATCCCATTTTTCTCTCTTTAAAATCTGATGTCTTGTATGAAATTGAAAAGGTAGTAGCAGTTCTCCAATTTTTTTATCCGAACCCCTTCCTCTCGTTCTTGGTTTTGTAACAACGTTGTAACAGTTACTCTTTTGAACATGACTAATTACACATGGAAAATACAATCTGCCAAATTTATATGGCAACAAGAAGGTGAATCATCTAATCATCAACTGAAACTTTTATTGAAGTTACATTAATGTCTAGTTTCTGAGTAGCCAAAATAGAAAAAAGAAGCAAATGATTTTTTATGACATCCTTATATCCCCTTTAATTTCAAATTTTTTGTAGAACTTGGGAGGTTTTCTCCTCCCTCAGAAATATACCATTCTAGTTCACTTTTGTATTGCTTCTACTGTTCTACATTCTGATGGAAAATTCTAATTATTTAATGACCATTTGGTTAAGATTCCGGCCTCCGCCAATGAGAAAATTTAGTTTTCCAAAGCACATTTTAAACAAAGAGACTGTTATAGTACACGGATATTTTTTCCCCATCGGAAAGCTCAATAGTTTCTGGAAACTCAACTTGGGAATTCATTTTACCAAAGGTTTATATTTGGCTCTCAACTTCTTTTTTACTCTGTTTTTCGTTGGATTTCCTTATCCCTGAGATTTTAGAGAGAGAAAAATGGGATGAGAGAGAAAATTGATAGAAAGAAAAATTGATGATGAATGTATGAAGAATGAGGAAGATGAATGTATGAAGAAGAGGATGAGTTTTTAAAAATTCTGGATTTTTTATTTTTTTTGATTTTTAATATTTTTTAAATTTATTTAATTTAAAAATGATTATATATATATTTTTTAATATTTTTTAATTCAATAATTACACACGTGGCGTGCCACGTAGACATTAACCGGTCAAAATTGTTTAAAAGGACCAAAGATGTAGAGGGACTAAATCTTAGGGGGCCAGAATTGTAGTTTTTGTACATAGGGTGTCAAAATCGCAAATTTTTGAAACTTAGAAGGGGAAAAGTGCACTTTAACCTAAAAATTAAGGTATTGTTTGATGAGTAAAAGAGAAGAAAATTAGATGATGGAGGAACATAAGTAACAAATTAGCATTTTCCATATATCTCAATCATACTAAGAGATTGGTAAAAGTGGTGGGTTCCAATTCTTTTCTTCTCTCTTCAGTATTGTTTTCAACTAATCACACTGTTTGTCATGGTTAAAACCGTGGCTTTAATATTGATTGAAGTATATCCCCAAAACCATCCCAAACACAAAATATAACCGTAGAAAATTTCACAATTGCACGTGGTTTTAAATCTCAACCATCGATTTCATATTGGTCGGTTAATATTACACCTTCACAAAATCAGTACTAAACAATCTCTACCAATGGCACGTTGTAAGTGTGTGCAATTCACATCCTAATTAAAGCTAGTGTGGTAAACAAATTTTTCTTTCCAACTAGGTAATTCGTTTACAAAGTAATAAAGTGTAAGTAGAGTATCATATCTATATGGTTTGTCGTTTCAACTAGACAATTCATGTTACTCATTTAAGAAACGAAAACAATAAAATAAAAGGTAAAGAGGGGAGTTTGTGCAATTTGACCTATTTGCTCGTAGCGATAGTTTAGAAGTAACCTGTTTTTTATTGTAGAATGTTAGTGGCGCATAGGATTCTTCTAATTCTCTCTATTCATTTGTTGGAGTTAAATAATAGTTAAGCATTTTTCAGGGATTGGTTAAATACGTCTTCCATTTAAGTGAAGAGTTCGTGGGTTTTTATTTCCCTTTCAACTGTCAAGTTGATCACACAAAGGTGATACGCGCGTTACGATATAGGGTCATCAATCATATAGGGTCCGTACACCTTCGTAAGGATTATTAGTGTGGGGTCTTTCTCTCTTATAAGTACATCAACATACTCTCCATCTCAGTAATTCTATAGACAGACAGTCCTATCACGTCTATCTTACCAAGGTTGTACGAAGAGTAAAGTTATTTTCCTAGATCAAATACCATTGTTACTTCTATTTCTCTAATTTGGGTGGTTACATCGATATCTCAGTTACTTACTAATTCGGGTAGATTTTTTATGTTAATTATGTCACTTCCCTAATTATCGTTATTTCAGGGTTGGTTCACTTCAGGTGAAATTAAGAATTTGCATAATAAAGAACTTAAATTTATTAAATCCAACAAATAAAATAGATGTTCATCCTAGAACCCTACCCTAATAGGGTTTAGTTACTCATTGTAACTAAAGACAAATTAAAAAAGAAATAAAACATACCATAGCGACTTATAATGAGATGACTTGTATTTATAGGCTTGATTACCACTTGGGTTTAGGCCTAAAAACTGAGTTTTTTCCATATAAAAGTAGCAAAAAACAGTTATTTCCCGAAATCAGCATGTTGGGGGCGCCTGTGTTACACGTTTGAGGCGCATATGTGATTTTTCGACATGCCCAGGGCACATGAAACACTCTCAGGGCGCTTTAGTGTCATTTTGCGTGCTCAGGCTGCGTGGCTGATGCCCAAGGGGCGTGTTAGTGTATTTTCTTGCGTGTAAACAAATTTCTTTGTCCTTTGGGTGTTTTCTTCCATGTAACTTGTTTTGAGACTTGGAATAGAATTTCTCCCTCTTGTAATGTCTTCAGAGGCCTCTTGAATCTTCATTCATTGTCTTCTCAAATCTTGAAGATGCTTTGCTTTGCCGATTTGCATGATTTCTTCTTGAAATACATCAAAACACCGTAGAATGGTTATGTTTCGGGAAAACTAGAATTACATGACTCGAAATGAAAATATTACAAAATGTTCTGAAAACCATAGACAATTGCTCTAAAACTCTTCTATCTTGAATCAAAACTAAATAAAAATGACTGAAAAATATGCTAAGAATAACGTAAGATGATATGTCATCAATATCCACAATTTTAACCATGGGTATTGTAGATTATTATTTTAGTAATCTATAAGCGTGGTCCATCTAACTAATAGATTGGCTTTAAATAAAAGATGAACCGGTATGATGGTTGTTTAGTCTAATGGTAATTAACGCCAATGAGATCTTATTTTGAAATTCAAAATAAGTGATATCCCTTTCTTCTCCCTTTTGAATGGTGGTTACATAACCGAATTGTAACTATAAAAGTATGAAAAGTTGAAAAGAAAAGAAGAGCATTTATTTTTTCACATAACAGAAAAAGGATATTTAACTTTCTCATGACATAAAAGTATTCTCACCATCAAAGGATACAAGAAAAGAAAAGGCAGAGGCAAAAATCAGTTACACATGAGTATTAAAAACATTAAAGAAATTTGCATAACGAGATTGGGTATGTTTCCCTACTGTCTTGTAAAATATCAAGGCATAGTGAGAACCATGATATCAAGATCTTAAATCAAATTTTGCTAACGGTTGCTTTGAGAGCATGGTTACCGATATATATATATATATATATATGATTCTCCTTAAAAGATGATCTTCTGAAGAATTTGAATTTGAATTTGGGAGATATATTAAATGGAACAGTTTTGATTACGGTGTGACTACTTTGATGAATCGTTGAATCAAAATTGTCAATGCTGTTTTCATATAAATTGTTTCCTTGAGTATTCATATATACATTAATGGTTTTCCTTGTCGTCGATATCATTTTCCTAGTTCTAGGCACGAGACAAATTGATTACTCTAAATGATATAGTACCAATTATGTTTTGTTTTGTTTTGAATTAATTTGTGAAATGAACCGTAATGGATTTAAATGTTCACAAGTAGAAATTTGTTACCGGATATATTTCTTCATGGGAAACAAGTTTGCCCTGAATTGATTTTTATTAGGACTAAAAACAAAAAAAAATTATATTTATAGAGGCTAAAAACATATCTAACTTTTTTATATTTAATAATAATGCAACCAAACAAAAATGTTTTCAAGATATGTATGTATATATAGTTGGCAAATGCAACCAACAAACTGATATGCAATGTTCAAAATGACATTGTTTCAATCACCATTTTCTTAGTTCTATCAAAAGTCAACATTAACAATGTAAGATGAGATTTACATAATTTTATTTTGTTCGCTCAACACAAAAAATTCTAGCCATAAATACAGCTCTATACACATATTTTCGAAAAAAAAAACATCTATGTACCCATCTCCATGTGTAACAAATTTATCGAAAGCCATGCCTCTATACAATACAAAACCCGTTTTCCTAATTCTTCTTCCGCTCCTCCTGCTACATCGCAATTGGGATTTATCTTTCGAACTCTCGAATTTTAGTGGTCCATATATAAACGACATGATCACCTACCAAGGTGATGCAGTTGAATCAAATGGTACCATTCAACTTACTAGAGTAAAAAATGTCATAGACATGTCATATAGTGTTGGCAGAGCCTCTTATACTCTTCCGCCTTTATGACCCTGCAATTGGTTTTGCAAGTTTTACAACCACGTTCTCTTTTCTTGTAACATCAAATGGACAAAGCAAAGGAGATGGACTTGCATTTTTCGTGGCTGGACCAAATCACTGGAAGATCCCTGAATCTTCGAGTGGTGGGTATCTTGGCCTTTTCAGCCCCGAGACTGCTTTTAAACCAATTTTAAATCAAATCGTCGCCATTGAATTTGATACGTTTGCAAATCCGTGGGACCCACCATATGCACATGTGGGCATTAATGCAAATTCGATTATTTCCGAAACAACGGCGAGATGGGGTATTGATAATGTTGAGAGCAATTTAACAACGGTGGTTGCTACAGTTAATTATGAAGCTCCTTATATGTTAAGCGTCGTTGTAAATACGACGAATGCAGCTTCAGTTAGCCTTTCGTGGGTGGCTGATTTGAGGGGATATCTACCTGATTGGATTATTGTTGGGTTCTCAGGTGCCAGAGGAGGATTGGTTGAAACTCACAAGATTCTTTCTTGGACTTTCAGCTTTGACATGTATTCGTATTATACTAAGTAGCAAATGTTCCCTACTTTTCTAAGGAGGGAATTTTCTAACGATTTTTCTTTCGATTTTTCTTTCATGTACAAACTTATACATGATAAGAAGATTAAAATGATAAGTTCGTGTTGAAACTTGTGTATCTTATATTAAATATATAATTTTTTTAATAAATGATTGTTAATTTTCAATAAAAAAGTTTCTATTTTTTTTAATACTTCATCTCATATTGTTTAAACATTATGTAGCGGTTGTACTATTATTGTATTTAGACTACTAGTTATATATGTTTATTTCTTGATTTTTATAAATGTACTCGGTGTTGGGAATTATGATAATGATGTACTCAACATGACAATTATATATAGTTGTATCATTACCAAAAACTAGCTGAAAAGGAGTTGTAGGAAAAGTAATTTGAATTCCGCTCTTTACTCAAACGGTTTTGTTCATTCTCAAAATAAACGATTAAAATGTCTCTGCCTGACTTAACTCACGTTGCTTGAGGTAAGTCATGCTACGTGAGTTAACTCACTTTGTGTTGAAAAAAAATCAATAAACCCAATTCAAGAGGAAGAGGAATCAACCGAGGAAATCAATTTAAATCACTATCGATTGTCTATTGGTGAAGTCTATGGAACAGATTGGTGAACTTTAATTCACCGCAGATTAATTGGAATCATTGTCGATTGTCTATTGATTATTTCAATTACTCCCTCCGTCCCTTAATATAACCCCCCTTTTGTTTTTTCTTTTGTCCCTAAATATAACCCCCTTTTCAAATTACAACACACATTAATTATTTTTTTCCATAGATACCCTTATTTAATACTACTACTAATTCTAAAAGTACAATAAATTGACTTTTCACTTTATCTCTTTAATGAGGTTAATTTTGTAAAATTGTACTATAAAACAGACACATTAACTACACCAACAACATTTCTTAAGAAATGTGAAAAAAGCAATAGGGGGTTATATTAAGGGACGGAGGGAGTAATTCACTTCCAATAGAGTGAAATCAGTGCCGATTTCAATTTTCTATTGGTGATTTCAATTAATTTACTACTCTGTTGGGGAAATCAATTCCATATATTGATGTGTTAAAGTTCAACAATAGAGTTGATTCTATATTACCGATTTCAATTAATTGCTGAAATCAATTCCATTGCCGACACAATTAATTTGTGATTAAAGTAGGGGTTGAATAGAAAAATAGTAGTACTCTCTCTGTTCTTTTTTAATTGTCACTTTTAGATAAATTTTTTGTTTCTATTTAATTGTCACTTCCAAAGTTCAATGCAACATTAAATATTGTTTTACCAATATTACCCTTATATATTTATTGCGGAGAGAGAAACATATGAAATGAAATATTAAATTAATAATGTCATTATAGTAAAAGTAAAAATAATTATACCAAAAGTAGTAACATTTATTGATTATCTTGGTTTGTGTAAAATGTAAAAAAGTGACAATTAAAATGAAACGGAGGTAGTAATATGAAATAGGAGCAATATGAAAGAATGAAAACATTGCAGGCGATGAGGGAAAATGATTTTGTCGTTCAAAAATGTTGTTTTTAAAGATTGGAGTACGTGATTTAATTAACTCACGCAGGGACATTTTGGTCATTTACTTTGGGAATGAGCAAAACCGTTTGGGTAAATAGCAGAATTCAAGTAACTTACTCTATTTTAAAAGTAAGTTTACTATAAACTTTGGGGTGGGGGAGAAAGGGGAGGCGTGGAAGTGGAGACGGAGATTACGTGCATGGGAGGAGATGGTAGAGGAGTGTAGGTCTCTGTTGTTGTATGTTGTGTTGCAGGTTGATATAGCTGATGTTCAGACGTAGATCCCGGATCCTTCAGCAGGGTATACAGTTAGAGGGGCTTATCACACCCTCATATAGTAGGCTCCCTGCATTAGTGGTGATTCGGTTCCTGCAGACCTTCTGTGGCGGAAGGAAGTCCCGCTTAAAGTTATGGTTTTAGCTTGGCGTCTTTTTCGGGATAGATTACCAACTAAGACGAATCTGTTTCGAAGATGCATTATCCAAACTGAGGATCAATTGTGTATTAGCGGTTGTGGGCTTCACGAATCAGTTGTTCACTTGTTCTTGTCTTGCGGTCTTTTTGTCAGATTTAGCAACATGTTCGTAATTGGTTGGGTATTTATTATGCGGATCCATCAACTATTTTGGCTCATTTTCTACAGTTTTGTACCTTTTCTGGGCATGTAAAATCCAGGTGCTCTCCCATGACTATTGTAACATGAGCCCGATTTTTAATATTAGTTTATTAATATTACTAGTGCATATTAATATTATTATTATTATTATAATTAGTATTGGTTGTTAGATAGTATTAATTTAGAGAGAATAGGTAAGGAGAAAATAGATGAGTTGATTAGTCAGTTATGGAGTAGGAGAAAATAATATTTAGGAATAAAATATAGTTTTTTTGTTTCGTTTTTAGAGAATAAGAAAGTAGAACATGAACGGAGGTGGATTAGTGAAATTGGATAGAAAAGAGATGTAGTTAGTGAGATGAGTAGTGTTTTAATGATTTAAGCAGAGGGGAGCGCGAATAGCAAGACGATATAGTTACGTAAATAATAGTAACAAATTCTAGAGGTGCGGGTAGTAATCTGAAAAGATTAGTAACAAAACTAGAGAACTAATCTGAAGAAAAAAAATTTGGTAACAAACTCAATTAGAGATTATAAATAGAGAAAAGAATTAGAGAAAAAGGGTTACGGAGAAAAAGAGAAACAAAAAGGCAAAATAAAATCTAGGGTTGTGAGAAGAGGCAAGGAGGCATAACGAGAAGAACCTAGGGAGAGATTTCATCATAGGAATTCATCAAATTCTCCAAACTAGAGGTATGGGGGAGTCTCTATTCATCATAAGAGGGTTGTATGAACATGTGGGTAGTAAAGAGTTTTGTTTTCCTTCTTTTTTTAATGATAATTTGTGTTAAATTCGTGCTCTACTTTGATGTTGTCTTTTTGGGTATCTATTTGTCTATGAATTCATGCTATTTATTTGATTAAATATATGGATAATTGAATTCGTAACGTTTTAGAATTGATAATATTTAATTGAATTCACAAATCCTTTTATTAATTTTATAACCGAATAATTTGCTTGGAAATATAGTGTCGTTGAAATCGATATTGTGTTTGTTGGCCTCTGTGTTTTGTTTTAATGCTCAAAATCATTGTTTCTGCATGTTCCTTGGTTATTTCTCCCGTGTGTGCTTCATGTTTCATAATTTTTTTGCATCAGGGAGATATAAAGGTGTATCTATGTTGCAGGTGAATTGATCCAATAAAACAAATAATAATTTTCTTTGTTGTCACGTGAACTTTTATTTGGAGATAAACTTGTTTAGAACAAGTGACTTGATAATTGGCTTAGTTTGCCTTTCCAATTTTATGAGAAAATATTGGTAGATTATCCCTAAGAATATTTAAATTTTTTATTATAGGTTAGAAGGATAAATTTAAATATGATTTAGTAATGATACTGAATATAGATGAATCGTTTTATGGGATGCATATTTTAACCACCCATATATTTATTTAGTGTTTTAATTCTATATGTGACTTCTTTGGCTAATTTTCATTCTGTGAATACACTTTTAAGAGATTATGCATGTATACATGTGCATCGAAGACTTGCTACTATTTTATCTTAAATAATATATTTTATATTTAAAGTGATTTTATATAGATGCTTGTTTTAATGAAATTATTCCTATTATTTTTAAATGTTTTTGAGAGGTGCTTTATGTTCCATATTGGTGTGTTTGTGATACCATAGTTACTTGTCATTATTTGAAGATGTGTGATTTAAAGATGTGTAATTTAAGGATGTGTGATTTCAAGATGTGTTATATAAAGATGTGATATTTGACGATGGTGCTATTTAAAGATGTGTAATTTGTCGAGTCATATAAAGATGTGCATTGTCGAGTCAGTACTTGGTGTTCATGCATTCATGGTCAGTCCTATTTAACGATGTTGTATTTGACGATGGTGTGGACAAAATCAGTAACATACCTCTGATGTCCAAAATATTTGACGATGGTGATAGGTTTGGTACCACATGCATATAGAGTCGAGTTAGGGACATTGCATACATAACTGCAAGTTTATTTGAAGATGTGAAATTAAAGGATGTGTTATTTAAAGTTGTGTAACTGTTTAAAGACGTGATATTCAATGATGTTCTTCTATTTGATTATGTGTGAATGATTTATATTTTTTTTAAATGTCTATTTGAGATACTTAAATGTTGTTGATGCCTACATGTTATTATAAATGTTGATTGATGCCTATTGATTTTAGTTAACTGAATATGTCTAAATGTAAATATTTTCTGACTGTGATGTATACATGCCTAAATATAATTGTTGTGCTTTTATCTGAATCTATACATGTGTTTATGCATCTCTTGTGTTGGATATATTCTCACCCTCTAGTGGCGGGTTGGGCGCCTGCACCTTTGTGGTGTAGATTTTCAGGAAGAAGAGGTTTAGTAGCAGTGAGTCTCTGAGGACGGCTTGAAGTCTACTCGTTTACTTATCGCTTTTGGGAGTCTTTATGGAGTCGATGCTCTGATCTATGACACTAGGGATTGAGGATTTATTTTATTTTAGATTAGGTTTTTAGAATTCTTTTGAATTCAGTTTTGATGTGGAATTAAAAATGTGAATATTTCTTTGATAATTTAAAAATTATTCCGCTGCGATGTTTAATATTTAAATGAAGTATTTTTTAATTGAAGAAGATGTGTGACACCCTTGTATGATTTATTATTGTTTGTATTTTATTTTAGAAAATACATTTTGGGGTTTTAGGGTGTTACAACTATGATCTGGTTTGCGACTTCTATTGTAATTTGGAAGGAAAGAAATGATAGGATTTTCAAAGGAAAAGAAAAATCTATTTATCAGTCTGGAAAGTATCAAACTTCTTTCTTTTTGGTGGTTGAAGGCCAAGTTTGCTATGTTTTTTTTTATAAGTTTTATGATTGGTGTCGACAACCTTTTTTATACTTGGGTGCTGGCTGACTGTTATTATTATTGAAAAACCTATGATGTAACTTTTCATCAATTTTCTCTGGCACACCTTGTGTCAGGGAGATAGTGTTTCGGGTTAATATATATTTCATTTTGATCTTTTCAAAAAATATAAAAGCTTAACATAAACTTATGATTACCCAGATTAAAAGGGTGGCAAAATTTGTGAGAAATTAGGGTGTGTTTGGGTAATGAAAAGAAAGTAAAAAAGTAAGAAAAGAAGAGACTTCGAGAAGAGAAAAAAAGTTAATAAATAATAAAATTTAAGGTATTGTTTGATATGAGTAAAACAGAAGAAAATTGTCCCCGTTTAGATCAGTTGATCGGGACATTGCATAATTTATGCAGGGGTTGGGGTTTGAATTCCGGACACTCCTCTTCTCTATATTTAATTGTGTGAGCTCTAACCACTAGACTATTAGAAGAAAAAAAAAAAAAGAACAAAATTAGATGATGGAGGAACATAGATAATAAGTTAGCATTTTCCATATATTTCCAACTAGAGAGAATACTTGTGCTACCACACGGGTTTCTTATAGATATCATGTTAGCTAAATATGGAATTAATAATATATATATGATTGAGAAAGTTTTATTTTTGAGAAGATTCTAACTTTTCAGTTAGCGACAATCGAGCAATTCATATTGCCATGAATCGTACTAACATGATTGAGAAAGTTGAAATTAAATAATACAAGTACTAGAAGACACGTTTCTCATCAAGCGACATTGCACTTTCAATGTAACTCTGATCATCGTGTTATGGTTTTGATTAGGTATGGCCAATTGTTAGGATTGAGTTTTAAGATTTTAAAGTGAGTTTCTTCTTCAAAAATAAATACATAAATTTGAAGTGAGTTTATTTTCATGGTTCAAATATTTGTTATTATCCATGGACCAAACATAACCGAAAGATGTTTGCATGTGTAAACTCGCGTTGAAATGTTCAAATTGACGTGTTTTGGATTAAATAGAAAAGTATGGCACTATTTTTTCTTAAGTCTATATTAACTCAAGTCTGAAATACAATGTCTGAAATGCTAGCACTGTTTTCTTAAGTCTATATTAAACTCAAGTTAACATTTCATAATTACTTACATATTTTTAGGGGAATTATTTACATTTTATTTAAAAGATATAAAATATGCAAAATTTAACCAACAAATATTTGCTTTGTCTATGAATTAAAATATTCAACGGTTTCTTAAATGACTTGCTTCTAGAGAAACAACTTAAATAAAATTGAACTTTAATTCTTTAGTTGCAAATATTAATCTCGTGTATAGTCTTTATGATAAACTCAAATTAGTATATTATAATTATTATTTTTACTTAATTACAATTTTGGTCTCTTTATTTTCATCCAGTCAGATAATTGGTTCCCCCATCTTAAAATCACTTTGTTTTAGACCTTTCATCAAAATATTGTACTTAAAAATGTTGATTTTACATATTTTAAATAATATAGCATACAACCTAATGATGTGGTGGGACCAAATTTGAGTGATTTAAAAAATAAACAGACAAATTTCGTGAACGAATAAAAATTGGAGGATTTAAATTGTGATTAAGCCTAATGTTTTTTACGTCGAAAATAGAATTACTTTTAAAAAATAATAACGTATGAAATCAGCGACAAATATATTTGCCCCAACGTCACTCTTCAATGATTCATTTAAAAGAACAAGTTTCAAGTCCCGACTAAATAAAAATTTAAGTGTAAAAAAATTATAATTGATGTAGTCATTTTAATTTTAGTTTCTTTAACAAAAATAAAATGATATTCATTCATTCAAATTGATAGAGTATATCAAATCAAATACAAACATCACTAAAAACGTAAGAAACTACGAACAAACTCACAACACCCAAGTTAATAGCATACAATAGCAAAATGCCTACAAATAAAATGATAAAATTTAAGTCACCAAAATACTCATGCTTCCGGATCTGCAACGTTGACGCACAAATCATTTATTGAATTTGTAATTGTCTGATGTCAATCTTTCAATATGAATTAAACGAACACCGCGACTAAACGCGAAATAAAACGCTGCACGAGACGACTACCAACACAACGCTGCAATTAAACGACGAAATCACAAAAACACAAAAAGAAAAACTTGATATATGTGAAAACCCGTGATTTTAGGTCAAAAATGACCTAAAATCACTGCTCCTCGATGAATTAAGGAGAAAGAAAGTTTAGAGAAAAGTTGAAGTTTCTCTCACTATGTAGTCATTATAATAACAACAGTTAACAATTAGTTGTTAAATTAATATTTACTGCTTCATTCGGGTTTAATAACACTGTTTTTCTTTTTTACTTCCAAGATAGTTAAAAAAAACACTAAATTTTTCTAATTCTTTTTTTGTCAGGTAGCCTAATGGCTGGAGCTCACACATTATAAATGTGGAGAAGTGGGGTGTCAGGGGTTCGAACCCCTGTTTCTGCATAAATTATGCAATGTCTCTACCAACTGATCTAATCTCACGGAGACAATATTTTAGTAATTCTTTAGTGACAGACGCTTTGTTTCGTATATGATTTTTATAAAAAATTATAAATAGAAACCAATGACTATTATATATTTATTTAAATGATATTAAAAAATTATATTTGACTAATCGATTAATGACAAACAATTGTCTCCTATATACATTGTATCTTCCAATGACAGTCTTTAGTGTATGATTTGCCAGAAAAGAAAAAAGTAAAAACAACAAAGTGAGATAGCAATAAAAAAAAAAAAAAGATAAATGACAACTTTCTAACTTTTTAGAATGAATAGCAATGTGTAAAAATTTCTTTTTATACAAACATATGGACATGCAATAAAAAATTAAATGGCCTTAGTTTAGAGAACATAAAAAAAGGAACACTAATGTGTAGGAAAAATAGAAAAATCAATATTCTTCATAATGTTGTGATTAAATTTAACTAATTGCATTACAAGGAACTTGACTTGTAGTGATGGGCAAAAACCGTCACTACAGACTAATTTTCATGGGTATTGATAGCAATAACATTGACCGACAGTCGTATTTCCATGGGTATTGGTAGCAATAACATAACGAAATTATGTCTGTCTTTGCATATATCTACGGACAGTACATTTACCTACGATTAAGTTGTGTGTCTGTACAAGCTTTACCTACAAACTAGTACTTTTACCTACAGTGTTTCTAGCCGTAGGTAAAAACAAACCCCACATTTTGTTTTTATGAAATCCCCAATTTTTTTATTTAAATGTGAAACCCCCTAATTTATTTATTAATGAGTAGGGCAGTTTCAACAGTTTCATTGATTTCCTTAAGAAAAATGGACAAACTAACAAGCATCTTGAGCTACATCTTGTAAAACAGCATTAATTTGTGGGTCGTTGGAAAATTACATTTGAAGCACGAAAACGGGATTTCCAAATACACTTTCTAATTTTTGAAGTCTATCTTATGAGTTAATGTGTTGAGATGAAATATTTGAACTTGCATGTCGTGGGACTTGCATGGTGAGACATCATGCCTTTACATGACATCTGTTGGTTTTCTGGTTGGATCATGGTCGGCAAAGAAAAGAAGTGCCTTCACTTGCCAAAGAAGGTTCTCAGGAAGTACGACTATATCTTGACCATTCATAGATCTCCTACGACGATTGGGGCTCTTGAACAAGAGGATGTGGTTGTGGCCTTTTAGGATTTTATGGTGCATGTCCTTGACCAGGCACAGAGGGGTGGGAAGACAAGGGGGAGGAAGCCGTGGAAGTATGAGGAGGGGTACATCAAATGGTTCAACCGTGTATCTCATCCTATTATGAGAGACCCTGCGTCCGTTGCTGAGTACACAACTCCTGTCCCTCCTTTTGCAAAGGTTATTGTTGAGCAACAATGGGCCATACAGGTTCCTGACCCACTTCATATTATTTTGAACATCAAAGTCAGTGGATGGTGCAATGGGACATCCTGATGTGTTTTCATCTTATGTCTTTACTGGTGTGTTGCAGGGAATCTAATCAGAGTATAACATTTTGCAAGAGGAGTTGGTTCCCCAGAGGAGGACTAGGAGCCATAGTCTACAAGAATAGGTTTTTTCTAGTGTTTTCCTGACATTTGTATATCTTTAGATGTTTTTATGACATTTTGGTAGATTTTGATGTAATATATTTACACTTGCGGCTTTGCATTTTTTATGAAATTTTAATTTGTTTTTCAGTTTAATTTTGATTGAATTTGAGTATTTTTGACTTTGAATGAATGGATGAAAAAGGGGTGAAAATGAATTAATGAGTCTATGAAAGAATGAATGAATGAAGGAAATTAGGGAAAATATGCAATTATGTTGTTTTGCCAAATGACATAGACAAAGTGTGACTTAAGTAACGCCTATAACCTTCGTGAGTTAAGTCACGCTGGTTGTATCGAACATGACTTAAGTCACGCTCGAAGTATTATTTTCAAAACACATGGGAATGAGCAATTTTCAAATGGGAGAAGAGCAATTTTTTAATTGAAGTACCTTGGGCTTGGAAAAAAAAGTGGGTTTTGAAAGAAAATGGCTAAAAAAATATATATTTTTTTAAACGTAAACTCGGTCGAGTTTACACGAGTTTACCAAGTTTAACACATATTAACTCAATTAAACTCGTCAAACATTCTGATTTCATCAAAAAAATAAGTTTACCTCCGAGTTAACACGTTTTTCACACCTAAAAACGTAAACTCGGGCGAGTTTACGAGTTAACACTCGATTGGTGGAACAGTAATGTAGGAATTTCAACTCACAATTTCTACACATCAAATGTGAGCCCATCAATTTGTTTATCTTTCATATGCATACACTTACACTTAGATCGTTGAACCCTTATTGAACCACGACTCTGATACCACTGTTGGATCACGAGGAGATCCCATGGGATCATCCATATTGGACCTAGAGCAACCATACAACCTATCTCCTCACCCTCAAGTGTGAGTCGTCAATTTGTTTAACTCCCCCTCAAACGAAAGCTCTTTCATCTATATACATTTATACCATTGAACCCTTGTCGAATCACAACTTTGAATACTATTGTTGGGACACCAGGGAGCACGTGGAATCATTCATTTTGAGCCCAGAGCAACCATACTAGTGAGTTAGAAACCACACTATATTCCAAAACATTAAGACATAATATTTATCGGTTCTCTTACTGATAAAGTGTTTAACCTCCACTTTTTTACGGATATCACACTCATAATATTTACTACACAACACATGTACCGTGTCATATCACTCTCTCTGATGACTAAACTTCACATGGAGACGTTTTTCATTGATGTGTTACTGTTTGAATGATAAAATTGCTTTTTCATAAAAATAATTGCAATAAGTTTAACTCATGGTTACAATTTGAGACACAAAATTGCCTGTCTATTCACTCATTTTTCAAACCTTAGGTAGCTCCGAACACAAAAAGCTAGACCCTTTGTCCATTATCCCTAAAGATCTAATGAAATAAAATCAGAGAAGAGTTGGATCATATCAATTGGCATTATTAAGATCATACGAATTAAATATATTTTTTTCTATGCAGACAAAATGGCAAGCACCAATAAAATTCACACACACAACTATCAGATTTCAGCTGAAGATATCCGACCTAACAAAATCGACAATTGTCAATTAAAAAATATTTCAAAACAAAAACTTAAACACATGAAATTTAATACCTATTTTTTAAACTAACACTTTCCCCTTGTACCTATGTTAGAATGGCGACATGACCAAGACAAATATATTAGAATGACGCCAATTGTACAAGCATTACACTGTTTGATTACCAAGCTTTACTAATACTATTCCTACAATACAATGCAACACAAGATATATATCTGTTTTTTGTTTTTTTCAAAAGCCGGAATTACATTGTTTTAATCACCCCTTCCTTAATAATCCAATATACCCGCTAATATGTTCACTGTAAATCATCTGGCTTCTACAAAATTAACATGATTTGAATATGAAGTTTCTTTAGCTGGCTGGCCTTGGCCTGCCTTTGGTTTTTCAACATTTTTTTATTAGGTATTTCTTCCCCTATATATATTTTCACCTTTTGGTTATATATCTCATAACATTTTGGCATTAATTTTTACTACTACATTTACTAATTTAGAACCATGGCTATGACTACCTCATCAAGGACACAAATCCTTTTCATTAGCATGGTTTCATTCCTTCTTTTAGCTCAGAATGTAAACTCAGCTGCATTCACAGTCTCAAATTTTGACCCATACAAAACCAACATTCAACTCGAAGGCAACGCCTTCATTTCAGACGGGTCTATCCATCTCACAAATGTCGTCCCAAACAGCGCTGGTAGAGCCTCTTGGGGTGGACCAGTGCGTCTTTGGGACGCACAATCCGGTGACCTTGCCGGCTTCACTTCCGTCTTTTCTTTCGAAGTTGCACCTGCCGGCCCCGGACTCATTGGAGATGGAATTACCTTCTTCATTGCGCCATTCAATTCCCACATCCCTAAAAATTCGAGCGGCGGTTTCCTTGGACTATTCAACGCGGAAACTGCTTTGAATACGTACCAAAATCAAATTGTTGCCGTTGAATTTGATTCCTTTGGTGGAAATTCTGGTGGAAATCCTTGGGATCCCGCGTATCCCCATGTTGGCATTGATGTGAACTCTATTGCTTCGGTAACAACAGCGCCATGGAAAACCGGAAGTGTTCTGACTGGTTTCAATGCAATTGCTTTTGTGAACTATGAACCCGTGGAAAAAAATTTAAGTGTTGTGGTAAGATACCCTGGAGGCAATTTTGTGAATGGAACTTCAAACAGTGTCTCCTTTGTGATTGATTTGAGGACTGTGTTACCTGAATGGGTTAGAATTGGGTTTTCTGGTGCAACTGGACAATTAGTTGAATTGCACAAGATTCTTTCTTGGACTTTCAAGTCAAGCTTCCAGTAATGTGGTTACAAGCTCACAATATAATGTGTTTTAATTTTCAGAATAATGTTGGTGATTTGATTTGTGTGTACTGAACTATATAATGCTAATTATTGTACCGTGCAATGCAAGGTATTGCATAAAAAAGATGTAATATTCATACAAAAAATTATATTATCAATTACAATATTTTTATTGAATAAATCAGGACTCAGAACTTTATAACCTCCCTCAGCTAGTACAAAGCCTCCTAATTATTTTATCGGATTCAAAAGATTCATCTCCGAAATATATGCATGGCTGCGACGAGGGACGATTTATGTTTCGTGGTGCAAGAAAAATCGTTAAAACAAAGAAATACCTAACATCACTTTAACATAACATTTAGTCTCCATATCATATGAATAAAACACATTAAAACAACAATTCATGTTTTTAATTTTATATAATACACGTTAGCTAACATCACTCCTAGGTTTATCAGATTTAAGAAGCCAGGGTTGGTCAGGGCGAGTGAATGGGTGGGGAAATGCGAGTCTATGAGGGAGCACGCAGATTCAAGGAGAGGGAGGCGCCGGTGGCGATGATGTTGGTGTGTAATCAGCAATCTTGAAGGTGAGGATTATGAGGGATTGGGCGACGAGACCGTAGACTTTGTTGAGAATGTTAGAGTCAAGACAACCAACCATGAAAGGAAGATGTGTTGTTTGTCAAGTGTGGGTTCAAAGTTCCACATTAAATGGAAAATTGGATATTGGGCAACATATGAGAGGACCCATACACATAATGTTTTGAGGTTTTCGATAAAGATATGATATCCAACCTCACTCGTATGGTTACTCTTAGTCAAATGCATTGTTTCCGTGACTTCCATCATGACCCAACAATGGAAATCACTCCTTGTATTAGACCTTGATTATTAAAGGGGCCTATTCATGTGTCACAGTGCAAGTGTGCGCGTTTATGCAAAAGCATTCTCTTGAGGGCGAGTATGCTTAAATGAATAAATGGAGTGTGTGAATAACCTCGAGGCTCCCTCTTGTCACAACAAGATGTGTTGGAGAGATTGACGTCGGTAGAGGAGGTGGTGTCGGTGTCGTTCTTAGTGGTGGAGAGAAGTTTGCGGCAAAGCCGCAAAGGGAAACTATTTGGTGGTGGAATGTAAATGAGAAAAGAAATAGTATACAAGAAATACAATAAGATCCAATTGGATTCAAAATCGAACAATAATGTGGTGCACGCTTAATATGGTTGAGCAAGTAAAACAAAACATAGTTTTTATGGCAAATTTTTAATATTGGTAAAAGATAAACATTGGTAAAATATAAACATTGCTTATAATTATATTCATTAACAAAGTAAAAAAAGCAGACAGACATGCTCATAGTGCATGTGAATGCTAAAAAAAAAAAATTGGTTGGATCTAGCGGAAAGAAACATTCACAATGTGACCTACAAGATTTGAATTTCAGTCGAGAGAGATACAACTTTAAGTCTCTGACGCGTCTCAAACAAGATTACATCAAACAAATGTAAAACTCATGTGGTTTACTACTTTCTTGGCCCTTATTAATGGCATGGGAAAGAGGGATTATTAGAATTGAAAGAAGCGAGAGTAACGAAGAGTGAAGGGTATGATACAAGGAAAACCTAATGTTTTATTGATACTGTAAAGTGACATAATAAAAGACAGATATTTTCTCTTAAATGACTTGATAAATCACAAAAAGAGTCTAATTTTTTCACTAAAAAATTACAAACAATCTCATGACATACAACTACCCAAGCCACAAATACACCAAAGAGATTATAGATGTGAAGAAAACTCTATATTTATAATAAACGTCTACCTCTTTTTTTATTATTACTATCCAATGTGGGACTTGTACTAATACCCACTTTGACACAACATATCATCCCCTAGTCTAAAGTCTCGTTTTTCTCCACTTCGTCATCAGTTTCATATTCAAAGAGTGAAAGAACAGCCTCCTCAGTAATCATATTTGCAGAAGAAGCACTCTTAACCTTTTTCTAACTTCTCTTTTATGCTTCGCAAATCCACCATTATTTTTAAACTTGTGCATTGCTATAAGGAGAAGTTCATCTTCTCATCAAACAATGGAACATTTAACTTCAAAATATTCATACCATTATCTAAGAGAAACACGAATAAGATAATAACTAATTGATAGACTTTTAGCAAGTACATTAAAAATGCATCGAAGTAATAAAATAAGTTCGTATCCACGAGGACTGTGTTAATCTCAATTTGGCAATAAAGTAAATATTTACGATGTATAAATTATTTTGTAAAAGTATATTTGATTTGATTGCATAAAATTAAATAACAGAAAATAAAGATTCGGTTAGAAAATATGGAGAGATGAGATCAGGTCTTTCGAATCCTCTACGTTCCCCTAATTGGTATACTGCACTTTATTCTCGTGAATGATTTTCTAGTTCCATGATAGTTAACAAATTAGCTCTAATCAATCCCTTGAGTTAGGACCCTCTTCTCAAACTACAACCCCTAATCCCTTAGGTGGTCTTATAATCTTTGAAGGTTTTAAGCACGTTAACCTAATATCACTAACAAACGATTATCCATTCATAGACTAACCATGTTTATTAGAACAATTCAATGGGTCTAAGTTGAAAGCTAGGGTCAGTAGTTATTCATACTCACGATGTTTATATGTGATCAAGATATAAAAGGATTAAAACAATTGAATTGAATAAAAACTAAATTGTCATTCATAATAAATAGAGCTTCATCACAGCAACATAGATCAATTAGGGTTACATAGATTCATCTCATACCTAATCTCTAAGAGATTTAGCTACTCATAATTGAGTTTACAAATAGCATAATCAATGAAAGAATTAAAACATACATAAACTGGATTAGAGTTGATGAAATCACCCCTTCTGTAGTCTTCTAGGTGTTAAAATCACACTTTTTCTCTCCAAAATCTTCATGCTTATGTTTGGAACTGACTTCATCTTAAATAGGCAAATCTGACTGTGCCCAAAATCGCGCCACGGTTGTAGAAATCGCGTCACGATTTCTTTGAAACCCTAGAATCGTTCCAGATCCTTCAGCAAAATCGCGCCACGCCACATAAAATCGTACCACGATTTCAGTGGCAGAACCAAACCTTCATTCTGGTCACAAAATCGTGGCACGCCACAGAAAATCGCGCCATGATTTCTTGCTTACAGTGCCTCCAGATTTTCTTTTCACACCTCTGAATACCTTATATTGCCTCAGAACTTGGGAACATAATTCCTCCCATTTGTAAGTCTTCTAAGGCTTCTTGAATTGTCATTTTATTCTTTATTCTTGTATTTCCAAGGTCTTGACAATTCTTCAGTTTTTCTTGCTTTTCTTGCTGTTTATGCTTGCTTGTGAACTCAAAATATCATGAACATAACACTAAAAATAGCGAATGACTGACTGTCATCACAACCCCACACTTGAACCATTCCTTGTCCTCAAGGAATTTACTTGTAAAATTGACAATCGACAGTAAACTAACAATTACCTGATCAAGCGATAGTACCCAAAATTTCATCTCCCTACTAGCTAAAGATGAGCTAGTTTGACTTGTTTGCATCCACCAATTCACAACTCCACGCAATAATATGATAAGGGTTCACACTCAATCAACATGCATGTCTACATATTACCATACGCTTGAAAAGTTTCTAAACGTCAATCAAAATCAATGTCATTACACACTTTGAGGTCTTTAAGGGTTATAACGGGGCTTAGGTAAAGGTGAGATATTATTTGGATAAGTAGGCTATGCAAAATTTGAGTTAGGTACTCCTACAAAAATTAAAGCATGAATTCAATCCCTTCATTCACCCTTTGAAACAAACATTTGTACAGGTACTAGAGAATACTTGTAACTGTTGGGACAATCGAGTTTAAAGTTACTTGGATTTTTCATTGTTTGTCCCTTTTTCATTCTATTTTTGATACACCATTTTTGTGTGTATTTTTCATGATAATGTTCTTTTTTCTCTAGTACCCCCACCCCACACTTAGTTGGTTGCAAATTCCAATAGCAACCCCAAACTTATTGTTTAGCAACACCCTACAAAGCCTAACTCAAAAATAAATTTTTGGGTTAACCCGTAAAGTCTCTAGGCTCAATATGTAGTTTGTCACCGAACAAAAAGATCTAAACCTACCGGCTCAATTTGTCTTTCAAAAAGGATAAATTTCAAATAAAACCAGGGTAGGCTTCAAAAGACTCACAGGACCAAGCACTTTTGCCTCAGTGTGTATATGACAAAGACCAATCAACAGCAAAGAAACAATGCAAGTTCTAGAAATGTAGATGCATGGAACACTCTATATAAGTAAATTGAAAAATAAAATTTTGGCCATGAACCTTACAGTGTAGATTTCTGGGAGTTGTGACTACCTATCTTTAACTGCCGTACTCTTCGCCTTTGAATCACAAGTCACTCCTCCTTTTGAATTTTTGGAATACCACTTGAACAAACATTTGTTACTAAACTGGAAAAAGTCAATAAAACAAACACATTCATCAATAATAAACAAGTTCAAGAACAATTACATAAACGGGGGGTACAACCGAGTTAAACCAAAATGAAAATTAAAGACAAATTGTTTGACTCAACAATAGAAATAAAATACTGAAAATAAAGACATAATAAAAATGATGGGTTGCCTCCCACCAAGCGCTTTCTTTTACGTCATTTAGCTTGACGCTTCAACCACTGTTAGGGTGGAAAATATGATAGAAAGAATATATCATCCTTCTTCTTCCTCTTGTTTGGTAGGAATTCCATGAATTTGGCACAAAGAATCAGATACTCCCGTGCACCCACTGTTAATCCTTTGGAATTTAAGCTCTCCCTCCTTAGAGAAGGACATGCATCCATTTGCACACGAGTGATTTCCTTAACCCCCATTGGTTCTGACTTCGGGAAAATATCAATACTCCTCACTTTGGGATTTTCTTCCACCACAACCTTGTGACACTCAGTCTCCATATGAACCAACTTCCTCTGAGACTCATGTGCTTTCTCAACAAGATCACCACACTGAACATCAAACTTCTCAAATGAAACTTGATTTGACACCAAGAAATCATCTAAAATATTTTGAAGTTGAGTATTGTAATTTATGTTGATCATCTCTTTCTTCCCTTCACAATGACTACCTAGTTGATTCGCCTCATAACAACCACATCTCTCATTTAATCTCGAGATTGTATTGTCCAAATATTTTATCTTCAAAGATAGCATATATTTTTCATACTGCAACATACAAATCTCTTGTGTCGTGGAGGTATAACCTGTCTATCATAGCTACAAAACTTGAATAAACTTTTTAGTAGCACAGTACATTGAGAAGAAAACGAAGAGCATAAATCATTTTTTTTCTTTTTATAAATATATATACAAAAATATAAATGACAGAAATCTTAAATAAAAACAAAATTGCCAAGTTGAAATGATTTAACAGTCCCCGACAACGGCGCCAAAAACTTGATAGACTTTTATCAAGTGTACTAAAAATGCATCGAAGTAATAAAATAAGTTCGTATCCACGAGGACTGTGTTAATCTCAATTTGACAATAAAGTAAATATTTACGATGTATAAATTATTTTGTAAAAGTATATTTGATTTGATTGCATAAAATTAAATAACAGAAAATAAAGATTCGGTTAGAAAATATGGAGAGATGAGATCAGGTCTTTCGAATCCTCTACGTTCCCCTAATTGGTATATTGCACTCTATTCTCATGAATGATTTTCTAGTTCCACGATAGTTAACAAATTAGCCCTAATCAATCCCTTGAGTTAGGACCCTCTTTTCAAACTACAACCCCTAATCCCTTAGGTGGTCTTATAATCTTTGAAGGTTTTAAGCACGTTAACCTAATATCACTAACAAACGATTATCCATTCCTAGACTAATCATGTTTATTAGAACAATTCAATGGGTCTAAGTTGAAAGCTAGGGTCAGTAGTCATTCATACTCACGATGTTTATATGTGATCAAGATATAAAAGAATTAAAACAATTGAATGGAATAAAAACTAAATTGTCATCCATAATAAATAGAGTTTCATCACAGCAACATAGATCAATTAGGGTTACATAGATTCATCTCATACCTAATCTCTAAGAGATTTAGCTACTTATAATTGAGTTTACAAATAGCATAATCAATGAAAGAATTAAAACATACATAAACTGGATTAGAGATGATGAAATCGCCCTTTCTGTAGTCTTCTGGGTGTTAAAATCGCACTTTTGCTCTCCAAAATCGTCATCCTTATGTTTGGAACTGACTTCAGCTTAAATAGGCAAGTCTGACTACGCCCAAAATCGCGCCACGGTTGTAGAAATCGCGCCACGATTTCTTTGAAACCCTAGAATCCTTCCAGATCCTTCAGCAAAATCGCTCCACGCCACATAAAATTGTACCACGATTTCAGTGGCAGAACCAAACCTTCATTCTGGTCACAAAATCGTGACATGCCACAGAAAATCGCGCCATGATTTCTTGCTTACAACACCTCCAGATTTTCTTTTCACACCTCTGAATACCTTATACTGCCTCAGAACTTGGGAACAGAATTTCTCCCATTTGTAAGTCTTCTAAGGCTTCTTGAATCTTCATTTTATTCTTTATTCTTGAATTTCCAAGGTCTTGACAATTCTTCAGTTTTTCTTGCTTTTCTTGTTGTTTATGCTTGCTTGTGAACTCAAAATATCATGAACATAACACTAAAAATAGCGAATGATTGACTGTCATCACTAATCTCTCTTGAAATAATAGCATAACACAACTTCTATTCCTTCCATGATCGAATTCGTTGCTCTGATGACAATTGTTCAGAAAATCACCAAGAGGAAATCTCTAAACAAGCCGAAGAACAACTACATAAGAAGAAAAAAATAAGTAAAATTAATTACAACTCACAAATTGCTTGTAGTTCGGAACTTCATACATACATTCCCAATCACAACAAAATATTTCACTACTCAATTTGCAATTTTTTATGAGGAGAAAATTGCAAACTTTTATAAAGTTTTTTTGGACAAAATTGTAAACCCTCTCAAATCTCACACAATTTCGATTTCGACAATGACAAATTTAAAAGGTCTCAATTATAATTTTCTCATTGAAAAATGGCGATTTCTCAATTACAATTTCCACACAGATAAATTGCAAACTCTCTCAAGACACATAACTACACAAGCTCCAAGTACACCCAAGAGACTAGAACTCTCAAGTACACCTAAGAGACTAGAGATAATGTGTTGATAAAAGTTCATATAACTAACTCTCTACATTTATGATAACGCACTACTTCTTTTATTCTTCATGCTATTCAATGTGAGACTTGGACGAATACTCACTTAAATACCACGGTATGTCATTAAAATCATAACATGTCTATCAATTACCTGCGTTCATACATGTCCATAATAATAGAAGGGTTTTACACTTTTGCAAGTATGGAAATCATATTCTCACATACAAGTATAATATCTTAGAATGGAAGTCCTAACATAACATAATAATGAATAAAACCATCAATTTAGTCCTTAAACCTTCACTTTCTCTCTAATTTAATCTCAAAACTATATAGGTATAATTAGTCTTTAAATAGAAAATCTACCAATTTGGTCTCTAAAATTATAAAAAAAATCGTCAATAGTCTCTAAAATTTTGACATCAAGAACTATATTGACGGTTTTCATATACTTTAAGGAGTACTTGTTATATTTATGTAGTTAAGAGACCAGGGGCGGATCTGGACTTTCAATACCAGTGGGGATTTTTTTTTTATCAAATTGTTAAATAATATTATATTTAATAAAAAGTTATATTAAAAATAGTTGTAGCACTTGTTCAAAAAAAATAGTTGTAGCAATCAAAATTACAAAGAAAATAATCTATTTTCCATTTATAGAAAATGAACTAAAATTATATTATTACTAACCGTTCTAAGAACATCTCTTTATCTATAGGTTATAAGAGATGTCAAATACTCTAGCAGGATATCCGTGCATACGGATGGCTGAGCGCGTTGCGCTCTTTTTTTTGGAAGCAAGTCGCAATCGAATAGAAATTATATAAAAAAAGATCTTTGTATTGATATATGAATAAAAAGATAGACCTGTGTATAGATTAAAAAAAAAATTGGTCCCCGAATTAATATACAAGTTAAAGTATAAACACGTGTATAAATTAAAAAAAAAAATATAGGTTCTCTTATACGAGTAAAAATATAGACACGTTTATAAATTACAAAAAAAAAATCACGTATTAATATATGAGGAAAAATATAGACGCATGTATAAATATAAAAAAAATTAGGTGTTTGTATTAATATATGAGTAAAAATATACAATGAACCGATAAAAAGAAGAAGAAAGAAAGAATTGGACCTGAACTGATATTCAGGTCCGCCCCTGTAAGAGACTAAATTGAAGGTCATACACATCAAGAAAACATGATATTACCCGCGGACGTTACCGTCGGCCAAAAGCCCTAAAACATTCCGGCGGTTTTTTGGTTCTTTGCGGTGCCCAAAACTGCCGGAAATATGTATGGAAAACCAAATGATTTTGCTTGTTTATGGCAGTTTTTTTGGAGCATTTTCGGCGGGTTTTTTTAAAAGTTGTTATTTTGCCTCGGTTTCAGCTGCAAGTAATTTTGCGGGGGTTCAAAACCGCCGTTAAATACTCACTGTTTCTAAAGTTTAAAATTTCAAAACATTAACCACTGGAAATGTGGATTTCTAGGTGCTTTCTGTAGCGTGAAGCAATTGTGGTACTATATAAGAAGATCAATGTTATCACAAGCTCTTTTATAAGACCATATGTAATTAAGTATTCTCAATAAAGCATCATCAAGCCTTATCAATAAAGTAGAAGAAATTTTCACTAAGAATGTATCAAATTTATAATACCTAAGAAAATGTTTCCCTTAAAATTAATATATATATATATATATATATATATATATATATATATATATATATATACCTAAGAAAATGTAAATTACTTCGATTATGTAATTGCTTTAAATTAAAATGAACTATATTTCTTTTGGATAACCTCTTTATAGCAAGTGATGACAATGACATTTGATTTGTCTAAGAATTGCAATATAAGTTTTTACTTTGGTGGTATGTTCGAATGAATATTTTGTTAACGCCACAAAAAATCAAGGATATGTATATTTGATTAAGATAAAAGTGAATAAAATGTTATTTGTAAGCATATCCAATTATATGATGACAATATAATCTCATTTGACGAACAACTGCATTATTTGTTTGTATTTTGGTGCTATGTTCAAAGTTATAGGTAAAATATTGTTGCATATATGTAACAATTTTTCTCTTTGTTTAATTATGTATATAACTTTGAAGTTATAAAGTGATGATGCATGTATATTGATGAAAGGTTTTTTTGGATTAATATTTTGTTAACGTCATGATAATTACTTTCTAGCCCGTGGCTAGTAAGTATATAGTTGCCGACAAGCATGTGAAAAATTTACATAAAATGGTGCAAAGATTGGCAAACAAAGCTATAAGGATTGACCTAATTATAAAGAATTTAAGTAATTTACATAAAATGGATGAGTTCAAACTTTATTTTGCTACATCACAAGCCAAATACAACACACTTACATAAAAAAATAAAAAAAATTATTAAAACTTCATTCCTACAATAGAGATTTTCTAGACCCTGCAGACAATGATGAATAAGTGGAGGATCCTTTGGTTGTGTTTGTGAGACCATCTGAAGTATATGAAAATCTACACATCTCCATAGGAGGTGCAAAGTACATAGGCACTGGCAATTTTGAAGGAAGACTAGGCAAAGGAGCTTCAAAATTCAAAACATTAATCACTTGTCTTATAGAAGGTCTCATAGTAAAATCTGGATGGCAACACCACAATCCAACTACCATCAAACATTCCATTTTCCTTTCATCAAATTCCAAATTTAACCCTCTATCAACTCCTTCAAATAATTCACCTTTTCCATATAACTCCCAAACCCATTCCACAAGCCTAACTTTCTTAGCCTCTTCATTTGACTCAATAGATCTTCTACCACATGTGATTTCAAGTGCAACAACACCAAAACTATAAACATCAGATTCTTTACTTGATTTCCCTGTTGTAACACATTCAGGTGCTAAGTATCCCATTGTGCCTGCCAAAACAGTTGTTTGAGAACCAAGTTCATGATCTACAAGTCTTGCAAGACCAAAATCACCAAGTTTGGCATTGAAATTTGCATCTAACATTACATTGCTTGACTTAATATCTCTATGAACCACACATTGTTCCCACTCTTCATGTAAATAAAGAAGAGATGATGCTATACCTAATGCTATTTTGTACCTTACACTCCAAGTAATCATCACCCCTTTACCAAATAGATGATAATCAAGACTTCCATTAGGCATGTATTCATAAACAAGTAAAAGCTCACTTTTTTCATGACACCAACCTAAAAGTTGAACCAAATTTCTATGTCTTAGCTTGCTTATAATTCTTACTTCTGATATGTACTCCTTTTTCCCTTGTCTTGACCCTTTTGAAACCCTCTTCACAGCCACTTCCATTTTGTTGCTTTTTTCAAGTACACCTTTGTAAACACCTCCAAATCCACCTTCTCCAAGCTTTCCTTTTTCATCAAAACCATTTGTTGAATTGCTTAGTTCTTTGTAAGTGAACCTTTTTGGACCAGTTCCTCTCTCAAATTCATCTTCGTCTATAGAAGCATCAAAATCTCTATTATTGTCCCTTTCTTCCTTATTTAGTACTTTTCTTTTTCTCCAAAAAGTGAACCATAACAAACCTACAAAACAAGTTAAAGAACCAAAACCAACACTTAAACCAACTCCTAAACCAACCTTGAAGTTTTTTCCGTTACCACTTTTCAAACTTGAATTGAAAGACCAAGTTAGAATGTTGTGTATTTCAATCCATTGACCTGTAGCAGCAGAAAAACCAATCCTAACATATTCTGGCAAAACTTCACTCAAATCTATATTATATGAAAGACTAGAGTTTCCATTAAAAGTTGGATTATTAACATAGGTAAGAAAAACAGAAAGGTTTTTTGTAGTTGAGTTATATGATATCCAAGCATTCGCAACCGAACCGTTTTTTATGTTACTCTTCCAAGAAACATTTTGAACCGATCGAATCGAATTAACATTGATTCCAACATGATCAGAACTTGGATCCCAATCATTCCAAAAACTATCAAATTCTACAGCTACTATTTGGTTTTTGCTAGTGTTTAAAGCAGATTCCTCACTGAATAAACCAAGGTAACCGCCTGCTGAATTATTTGGGATATCGGATTGAAACGGAGCCATGAAGAACGATAAACCGTCACCAAACAAGGATGCATTAACAGCTTTCATAATAAAGGTGAAATGTGTTGTGAAATCAGTGAGCTCTTTTGTTCCTTTATCATAAAGCTTCACTGGTTGATCAAACGAAGCGCGGCCAACGCTTCTTGTGATGGGGCCATCAAGTTGGTTTTTGGTTAGCTGAAGAACATTGTTAGAGGAAAATGCATCTCCTTGGAATTTTATTAGGTATAGGTTTGATTGGAAGCTAGAGAAGTTAAAGGAAATTGAATTTGCAGGATTAATGAGTGCATAGAACAAAGTGAAAATTATGATTAACATGGAAAATAACTTCTTTTTGGTTTGATTATTGTATGAAGCACAGGTGAAGATTGCCATGGATGAAAGGTAGAAGAGGGATTGAAGCAAACAATGATGGATGGTGTTGTTGTCAATGTTTAGCTCAACTATATGCAGCGTAGAGTTCAATGCTTTATTAATTAAATTGATTTAATTAAAAGTAGTGACATTAGCATATTTATTAAGAAATGTTCTTAGTAGTTGGTAATTAATTGGAACAAAATACAAATGTAAGAGTCTCAATAATTGGTACAGTTTTTGGACTTATTCTAGTATAACATAAGTATTTACAAAGGTGTTTTGAAAAACTTATATAAAAATAGTTTATAATATGTATATGATTTGGACATACTCTATAGTAACATAAGTATTTACAAAATGTTTAGATAAACTTATAAAACTATTTTATGACAATTCTATAATTTACATTTTTGTTATATAGGTTCTCCTTCTCCATATAGTGTGTATATAGTCAACTTTTAGAGCGGGAAGTCTCTCATGATTTATGTTTTATGGTCGATCAATTAAAAATCGTTCAAAACTCTAACAACGACTATATTGTTCTAGTATTTAAAAATTTAAGAAATTATTTGTCTTTATGATTAAAATGATGACCTAATCAATATCGAGCCGGTACACAATATTATTGTGTAAAAATTAATTAATATTTGTTTTCTTTTATTTTTATCGAATCAACGTCGATTAAGTGAGTGTCTTTGTAAAAACGTCAAATACCTTAAACTTCCGCTTCATTTTAGTCATTTTCAGGCACAACGGACACTTTCCCACCCTAACAACTTATTGAATATACAAACGCTTCCCAGATTGAGTCTAGACCTTATGTAAAGTGATGTGACCAAGCAAAATATTGTTTTTAATAAATAAAAGTCGTCTGAACTTGCAATGCAGGACATAAAGACAAATACAAAAGGTTAGCATTCATAACTGATCATAGGATGCAAACTATTTTTTTATTTTAATTTCTTATATATATTGCTTTTCTATTTGGAAACTAATTTCAAATATTTTCATATAGATAATTAGTTGAATTAGTCCAACTCTCACTAATATTTTCTTAGAGTATATGCTCAATCGGCCGGCACATTGTTTTTATAATTGAGTTTTTTTTATGGAGGTTATTATATATTTGAAGACATTGTCAAATTGACATATTTAATGAGCTAAAAGGAACAAGACAAAGTGTATATACTTTGGCAAATTAAGAAGTAAGTAACTGAGACAACAAGAAGATACAGTTGTAAGATCAGAGTTGGGGATATACCACTGCCGGCTATATTATCAGAATATTCAACATGACATTATCCAAAAAAAATATATTAAAGATGATAATGTAATATGTTTTTTTAAAGAAGGATGTTTTCAAAGTCGAATGCATTTTAGAAACTATTTTCAATTTTTCATTTGAATACTGTTTGCAATGTTTGGATATGCAATAATTGGATATATTATATCCGGCCATAAATATAAGCTCAAAGATAGATTTATTTGATCTAAATTTAGACTGTCGCCGCTTACAATCCACTTATATAAATATATTGTCAGACCTTTTTAACACGCTCTCTCATATTCAGGATTAGACATCTAAAAAATAAAAATAAATGATGAGTGATTTTCCCTAAAAACAAAATGATGAGTGGTCCGTTAACGGAAACCTGATAGCAGGTAGCTCAATGGATCATAGACTAGACTTTGATATCATTTTAGAAATCGTGGTTTGACCTAACACAACCCTACAAAACTTCTTTGTAAGGAGCGAATTGCCCCATTTATAAATACATTGTCGGATCATATCGTATCCGATACGAGATTCTTTAACAATTAGTTTTTCATTTGATCGGTTGAACTTGTTTGTCCGATTTTTAAAACATTAATCATCTAAATATGAATCATTTCATTTAATAATGAATTTAGTCATATCAGATTTATTATAATTAGTGTTTTAAAGATATTCACCTATATAAATACAGAGTAGTTCCGTTAATATATATATATATATATATATATATATATATATATATATATATATATATATATATATATATATATATATATATATATAGTACTTAAAGTCCTTCGTCAATTGATCATGTCTGAATACAAACATAAGTTCTTTTTGAGCCTTTGTGATTAACATCTTGATTATTGTTTTTTTTAGAGGTACATCTTGATATTTACATCGTTTTGTTTCTCCAAAGTTTTCATTATAAGAAACAGAACAAAAACAGCAAATCGGCATTGCTGGGTTGACACCCCTGGTTGATTAAAATGTAATATTTTTGTCTTAAAACTCTCATATGAAAATTACATTACTCCTTGACAAATTTAGGTCAAGCCAAATGCATCACGTACTCTTTGACTACTGTTGTTTAAGACTCTAATATGAAAATTAGGTCTCACTCTTTGAAAATTACATTAGTCAAATGTGCTCAGGACGGAGTTAGAAGATGAACCATTAGAGGTCATGGTCTCTTTAAAAAAAATTAAGAAAAAATATATATAGTAGTATGATATTATATATTTTTTTATCCCTAGATATATTTTTCTTTTATAAACTTTAAATGATATGTATAATAGACTTTTTTTTGCTTAATATATGGGGTTCCCTATTGGTGACGATCCTAGGAGGTTGGTTTTTAGAGATCCGGTTCTGCATAGCATCAAGTCTAGACTGTCGGGTTGGAAAAGCCGGTTTCTTTCGTTTGCTGGCCGATTGATTCTTCTTAAGTCTGTCCTGACTTCTCTGTCTGTCTATGCTCTTTCCTTCTTCAAAGCTCTGTCAAATATAATCTCTTCCATTGAATCTATTTTTAATAAAAAAAATAAAATAAAAATGGGGTGGGAGTGAGTATCATAGGAAAATTGGATAAATCTGTTTGTTTACGTAAGAAGCATGGGGGCTACAGGTTAGGTAGTTGAGGAAGTTTAATTGTGCATTGTTAGGAAAGTGGTGTTGGCAGATGTTATTAAAGAAGGATGGGTTTTGGTATCGGGTCTTGGTGGCGCGATATGGTGAGGAGGCTGGGAGGTTGGAGGTTGGGGGCCGGAGTATTTCCTCTTGGTGGCAGGAGGTAGCTAGAATTTGTGAGGGGGCGGGTGTAGATGGAGGACGGTGGTTTGAGGAGTGTGTGTCGCGGAGGGTGGGAGATGGAGCTGGTACGTATTTCTGGTATGATAAGTGGTTAGGAGGTGTGTCTTTTTGTGTGCGTTTTAGCCGTCTTTTTGAACTAGCTGAGAACAAATTGAGCACGGTGGCTGTCATGCACGCCTTTGGTTGGGGGGAGGGGGCATGGCCTGGTGTTGGAGGAGGCGGTTGTGGGCCTGGGAGGAGGACATGTTGAGGGTGTAACGCCCTCTTTAATTATTTAATTATTTTATTAGATGTTATGATATATGTTTATATATTATATGGTTTTGATGATTATGTGACGTATTTGTGACGTATTTGTGACGTGTGAAGTATTATTATTTTATTGTTTAATAGAATAATATAAGTGATGTTTATATGAATATTTAGTTGGTAAATAAGTAGATGTGGTGGAAAAAGATAGAATTATAAGAGATGGGGTTATAATTATAATTAAGAAGAGTTGTGTGGGTTAAGAAGGAATTAGTTAAGTTGTGAGGGAGTATATAAGAGAAGTAGGTTAAGAAAGGAAGGTTTTGAGAACGCGTACAGACATTTTAGAAAAGAAGAGGAACGGTCAAGAGAGAAGAGAAAGCTAGGCTGCAAATTCTGCAATTTTTCCAGGTAAGGGTGAGCCTAACTCCAATAATCTTAATGTAAATCATCTGTTTTGATTAGCTTAGGATTTGGGAAGAATTGAGGGAAGTTTTGAGAATTAGGGTTATGGTGATTTTTGATGAATTTGATGTGAGAATGTGTTGTATTGCTGTATAGATGTGTTACAGAACCTAGATTATCCCCTAGGATGTTATTGCTGATGAATTAGAAGCTTAAGTGGAGAGAATTGGCAGGTTTTGGTGTGAATTTGACTGAACCCGTAGTGGTTCTGAGATCGCTCGCCTGAGGCGAGCAGATCACTCGCCGTGGCGAGTAACCCTTGGTTGCTCGCGAGGCGAGCAGTATAGCTCGCCGTGGCGAGCTTGACCCTTAAAATTAGGATTTTTGCCAAACTTTAGATGGTTTTGAGTGCCCTTATATTTATAGAGATGACCTGTGAAGTTGGTTTGGTCAAATTTAATTTAGAGAGCTTAAAAATGAAGATTTTGTTGAAAAATGTCAAAAAGGCCGAAGCACCCAGTATTTCTCGCCTCCAGCTCGCCCCCAACTCGCCTTTGGCGAGTGAGCTGCTGGGAGTACTCGCCTGTGGCGAGCAGATGTACTCGCCGTGGCGAGTTAGATGGTTCAGGACTGTTGTTGTTTTTGCGATCTGTTTCGCATAGGACTTTGAGAGGAGCCCTTTGGGAAGTGTTAGTGAGGTTCTATACCCTTTAATGTATGCTGTAAAGATGAATGATGATGGTTCTATTAGACCTTTGTTAAATGATGTGTTGTTGAATATAAGTGATGTATGAGTATGATGTTAATTGAATAAGATGATGCTATGTGTTGCAATGTGCATGTATAATGAGATGATGTCTGCCATGTACTATTATACCTGCATGTGTCAGTTGTGTATTATGAATGATGGTTTGAGACGGTGTATTGAGTTGTTAAATGACGAGTCCATGCATTTGCATAATTATGAGACGGTGGAGCTTTATGCTCAAAGCGACGGTGGAGCATTTGCTCAAAGCGACGGTGAAGCATATTAATGCTATAACTATATGGTACCACATGCATGATGTTGAGACGTTAGGTGTTGCATTTAGTCGAGTCAATTGTGACATATATGAGATGGTGTTTGAGACGTTGATGTGTGATGTAATGTTGTTTATGACGAGGTTTATGATGTTACTATGATAATGTTTATGATGACGCCATGGAATGCTATAATGTATATGTGATGAGTTGGATGTATGATTTGTTAATCTTGACTTATGATTATATATTAATATTATTGTTGTGAATCTCACCCCTTCTGCTGGAATTGCCGCCTTGTGGGCAAGTGCAGGTACCCAGTCTTAGATGCGTTGATGCGAGGATGTGTGAAGTTAGGGTTGCTCTGATATGTAACGGGATAGGGTCTTTTGTGGAGTCTATTTCTCTATGTATCGTGTTGAATAAATGATGTTGACTTTTGTGATGTAGAACCTTAATTATTTTGAGACGTTTTTGCTGGCTTTAAGCCAAGACATTTATGAGATGAAACCTTTTTGAATTCCGCTGCTTAAATTTATGAGACGTTTTGTAATTTGATAAATTATTATCTAAGCTATTTTTAAAGATGAAATGTGACACTCCTTTGTGATGAATACTCTGATGTATGATTTATTTAAAGAAATTTTTAAGACGGGAAATTGGGGTGTTGCAATTGGTATCAGAGCAGGTCGGTCCGTCCGGCCAAGTAGAGAGTCGAGTGACGTTGTCTTAGAGTAGAATAGTATTATTGTATTATTCTGACTCATGTTTGTTTCCAGAGAACTAGATGGCTGGTAGAAACGATGCTGCTCTTGCTGCTGCTTTGGAAGCAATGGCTAATGCTGTGGGCAATCAGAACAATGCTGGTGGGAATGACGGGACGAGAATGTTGGAGACGTTTCTGAGGAATCACCCGCCTACCTTCAAGGGGCGTTATGATCCTGATGGAGCTCAGCTGTGGCTCAAGGAAGTGGAGAGGATTTTCAGGGTCATGCAATGTGACGATGTGCAGAAGGTGCGGTTTGGTACGCACATGCTTGCGGAGGAGGCTGATGATTGGTGGGTTAGTCTCCTGCCTATTTTGGAACAAGATGGAGCTATGGTGACGTGGGCTATCTTCACGAGGGAGTTCCTTAATAGATACTTCCCAGAAGATGTCCGTGGGAAGAAAGAGATAGAGTTCCTGGAGCTTAAGCAAGGGAACATGTCGGTGACCGAGTATGCGGCCAAATTTGTGGAGTTGGCTAAGTTCTATCCGCATTATGCACCCGAGACGGCTGAGTTTTCAAAATGTATCAAGTTTGAGAACGGGTTGCGCGCTGATATCAAGAGGGCTACCGGTTATCAGAAGATTCGTGATTTTTCTGAGTTGGTGAGTAGCTGTCGGATATATGAGGAGGATACTAAAGCTCACTACAAGGTAGTGAATGATCGGAAAGCTAAGGGCCAGCAGAGTCGCCCTAAACCTTATGATGCCCCTAGAGATAAAGGGAAGCAGAGAGTAAATGATGAGAGGAGGCCCCAGAAGAAGGCTGCTCCAGTTGAGATTACTTGTTACACTTGTGGCGAGAAAGGCCATAAGAGCAATGCATGTACTGTTGAGGTGAAGAGATGCTACCGTTGTGGTCAGAAAGGGCATATTACTAGTGACTGCAAGTTTGATGATGTTGTGTGTTTCAACTGCAATGAGCAAGGACACATTGGTTCACAGTGTAAGCAACCCAAGAAGAATAAGACTACTGGGAGAGTGTTTGCATTGACCGGCACTCAGACTGAGAATGATGATCGTTTGATCAGAGGTACTTGCTATATTAATAATACTCCTTTAGTTGCTATTATTGATACTGGTGCTACGCACAGTTTTGTTGCTTTTGATTGTGTTTCTGCCTTGGGTCTTGATGTTTCTGATATGAATGGAGAAATGGTTGTCGAGACTCCAGCTAAGGGTTCGGTGACTACTTCTCTTGTATGTTTGAATTGTCCTTTATCTATGTTTGGCCGTGACTTTGTGATGGATTTAGTGTGCCTACCTTTAAGTGGTATGGATGTGATTCTGGGTATGAACTGGCTAGAATACAACCGAGTTCTTATCAACTGTTTTAGAAAGACGGTGCATTTTTCTTCCGTCGAAGAAGAGTGGGGCGTAGAATTTCTATCTACTAAGCAGCTGAAGCAACTAGAACGCGATGGGATGTTGATGTTTTCGTTGATGGCTTCGTTATCTTTAGAGAACCAAGCTGTGATTGATGGGCTGCCTGTTGTGAAGGAATTTCCTGAAGTTTTCCCTGATGAGATTCCAGATGTGCCATCAGAGAGGGAAGTTGAATTTTCGATAGACCTTGTGCCAGGTACAAAGCCGGTGTCGATGGCACCTTATCGTATGTCTGCCTCTGAGTTAGCAGAGTTGAAGAAGCAGTTGGAAGACTTGCTTGAGAAGAAGTTTGTGAGACCTAGTGTTTCACCATGGGGAGCTCCGGTGTTGTTGGTAAAGAAGAAGGATGGTAGTATGCGGCTGTGCATTGATTACCGTCAGTTGAACAAAGTGACGATCAAGAATAGGTATCCACTTCCGAGGATTGACGACTTGATGGATCAGTTAGTGGGTGCAAAGGTATTCAACAAGATTGATTTGAGGTCAGGTTACCATCAGATTAAAGTGAAGGATGAAGATATGCAGAAGACGGCCTTCAGGACGCGTTATGGCCACTATGAATATAAGGTGATGCCTTTCGATGTTACTAATGCGCCTGGTGTGTTTATGGAATATATGAACAGAATCTTTCATGAGTACTTGGATCAATTTGTGGTGGTTTTTATTGATGATATTCTGATCTATTCTAAGACTGAAGCTGAGCATGCAGAGCATTTGAAGATTGTATTGCGAGTGTTGAAAGAGAAGAAGCTGTATGCTAAATTATCTAAGTGTGATTTCTGGCTAAACGAAGTAAGTTTTCTTGGCCATGTTATTTCCGGTGAGGGTATTGCGGTTGACCCGTCAAAAGTTGAAGCGGTATCGCAATGGGAGACGCCTAAGTCGGTTACGGAGATTAGAAGCTTTTTGGGACTAGCTGGTTATTACAGGAGGTTTATAGAAGGATTCTCCAAGTTGGCTCTTCCGTTAACGCAGTTGACGTGTAAGGGTAAGTCGTTTGTTTGGGATGTGCATTGTGAGAATAGTTTCAATGAACTGAAGAAGCGCCTGACGACGGCTCCGGTTTTGATCTTGCCGAAGTCTGATGAACCTTTTGTGGTATATTGTGATGCGTCCAAGTTGGGTTTGGGAGGTGTGCTTATGCAAGAAGGTAAAGTGGTAGCATATGCTTCGAGACAATTGAGGATTCATGAGAAGAATTATCCGACGCATGACCTAGAGTTGGCAGCAGTGGTCTTCGTATTGAAAATATGGAGACATTATTTGTATGGTTCGAGGTTTGAAGTATTTAGTGATCATAAGAGTTTGAGATATTTATTTGATCAGAAAGAGTTGAATATGAGACAGAGAAGGTGGCTTGAGTTATTGAAGGATTATGATTTCGGTTTGAATTACCATCCTGGTAAAGCAAATGTAGTTGCAGATGCCTTGAGTAGGAAAACTGTGCATATGTCCGCGTTGATGGTGAAAGAATTTGAGTTGTTGGAACAGTTTAGAGATTTGAGCTTGGTGTGTGAAAGAACACCTCAGAGTATAAAACTGGGAATGTTGAGAATTGATAATGATTTTCTGAAGCATATCAAAGAAGCCCAAAAAGAAGATGTCAAGTTTGTAGACTTGTTGATTGCTAATGATGAGACTGTGGATGGTGACTTTAAGGTCGATGATCAAGGAGTGTTGAGATTCCGAGGGAGGATTTGCATTCCTGACAACGAAGAGATTAAGAAGATGATTCTTGAAGAGAGTCATAGAAGTAGCTTGAGTATTCACCCGGGAGCTACGAAGATGTATCATGACTTAAAGAGGTTGTTTTGGTGGTCTGGTTTGAAACGCGATGTGGCTCAATTTGTGTATTCTTGCTTAGTTTGTCAAAAGTCGAAGATTGAGCATCAGAAGCCGACTGGTATGATGGTACCCCTAGATGTGCCAGAGTGGAAATGGGATAGTATATCCATGGATTTTGTGACGAGTTTGCCCAATACTCCTAGAGGGAACGATGCTATTTGGGTAATTGTTGATAGATTAACGAAGTCTGCTCACTTTCTGCCAATCAACATTACTTTTCCTGTGGCTCAGTTGGCGGAAATTTATGTTAGAGAGATAGTTAAGCTGCATGGTGTTCCTTCGAGCATCGTATCTGATAGAGATCCAAGATTTACTTCTAGATTTTGGAAGAGTTTGCAAGAGGCGTTAGGGTCTCAGTTGAGGTTGAGTTCGGCTTATCATCCGCAAACAGATGGTCAGTCGGAGAGGACGATTCAGTCGTTGGAGGACTTGTTGAGGGTTTGTGTACTTGAGCAGGGAGGGACTTGGGATAGTCATCTTCCATTGATAGAGTTCACGTACAACAACAGTTACCATTCAAGTATTGGAATGGCACCTTTTGAGGCTTTATATGGTCGGAGATGCAGGACTCCGTTGTGCTGGTTTGAGTCGGGTGAAAGAGTGGTCTTAGGACCAGAGATCGTTCAACAGACTACTGAGAAGGTGAGAATGATCCAAGAAAAGATGAAAGCGTCGCAGAGTCGACAAAAGAGTTATCATGATAAGCGTAGAAAGGACCTTGAGTTCCAAGAGGGGGATCATGTGTTCCTGAGAGTGACTCCTTTGACGGGTGTTGGACGTGCTTTGAAATCGAAGAAGTTGACTCCGAGGTTTATAGGACCGTATCAGATTTCAGAGAGGATTGGACCGGTGGCGTATCGTGTTGGATTACCACCGCACTTGTCGAATTTGCATGATGTTTTTCATGTATCTCAGTTGAGGAAGTATGTTCCGGATCCGTCTCATGTGATCCAAAGTGACGATGTTCAGGTTAGGGACAACCTTACGGTTGAGACCTTACCCGTGAGGATTGATGATCAAAAGACGAAGACGTTGAGAGGCAAGGAGATACCTCTAGTGAGAGTTGTTTGGGACGGAGCGACGGGTGAAAGCTTGACTTGGGAGCTAGAAAGTAAGATGCTGGAATCCTATCCAGAGTTGTTTGAGCGAGGTAAATTTTCGAGGACGAAAATCCTTTAAGAGGGGGAGAGTTGTAACGCCCTCTTTAATTATTTAATTATTTTATTAGATGTTATGATATATGTTTATATATTATATGGTTTTGATGATTATGTGACGTATTTGTGACGTATTTGTGACGTGTGAAGTATTATTATTTTATTGTTTAATAGAATAATATAAGTGATGTTTATATGAATATTTAGTTGGTAGATAAGTAGATGTGGTGGAAAAAGATAGAATTATAAGAGATGGGGTTATAATTATAATTAAGAAGAGTTGTGTGGGTTAAGAAGGAATTAGTTAAGTTGTGAGGGAGTATATAAGAGAAGTAGGTTAAGAAAGGAAGGTTTTGAGAACGCGTACAGACATTTTAGAAAAGAAGAGGAACGGTCAAGAGAGAAGAGAAAGCTAGGCTGCAAATTCTGCAATTTTTCCAAGTAAGGGTGAGCCTAACTCCAATAATCTTAATGTAAATCATCTGTTTTGATTAGCTTAGGATTTGGGAAGAATTGAGGGAAGTTTTGAGAATTAGGGTTATGGTGATTTTTGATGAATTTGATGTGAGAATGTGTTGTATTGCTGTATAGATGTGTTACAGAACCTAGATTATCCCCTAGGATTTTATTGCTGATGAATTAGAAGCTTAAGTGGAGAGAATTGGCAGGTTTTGGTGTGAATTGGACTGAACCCGTAGTGGTTCTGAGATCGCTCGCCTGAGGCGAGCAGATCACTCGCCGTGGCGAGTAACCCTTGGTTGCTCGCGAGGCGAGCAGTATAGCTCGCCGTGGCGAGCTTGACCCTTAAAATTAGGATTTTTGCCAAACTTTAGATGGTTTTGAGTGCCCTTATATTTATAGAGATGACCTGTGAAGTTGGTTTGGTCAAATTTAATTTAGAGAGCTTAAAAATGAAGATTTTGTTGAAAAATGTCAAAAAGGCCGAAGCACCCAGTATTTCTCGCCTCCAGCTCGCCCCCAACTCGCCTTTGGCGAGTGAGCTGCTGGGAGTACTCGCCTGTGGCGAGCAGATGTACTCGCCGTGGCGAGTTAGATGGTTCAGGACTGTTGTTGTTTTTGCGATCTGTTTCGCATAGGACTTTGAGAGGAGCCCTTTGGGAAGTGTTAGTGAGGTTCTATACCCTTTAATGTATGCTGTAAAGATGAATGATGATGGTTCTATTAGACCTTTGTTAAATGATGTGTTGTTGAATATAAGTGATGTATGAGTATGATGTTAATTGAATAAGATGATGCTATGTGTTGCAATGTGCATGTATAATGAGATGATGTCTGCCATGTACTATTATACCTGCATGTGTCAGTTGTGTATTATGAATGATGGTTTGAGACGGTGTATTGAGTTGTTAAATGACGAGTCCATGCATTTGCATAATTATGAGACGGTGGAGCTTTATGCTCAAAGCGACGGTGGAGCATTTGCTCAAAGCGACGGTGAAGCATATTAATGCTATAACTATATGGTACCACATGCATGATGTTGAGACGTTAGGTGTTGCATTTAGTCGAGTCAATTGTGACATATATGAGATGGTGTTTGAGACGTTGATGTGTGATGTAATGTTGTTTATGACGAGGTTTATGATGTTACTATGATAATGTTTATGATGACGCCATGGAATGCTATAATGTATATGTGATGAGTTGGATGTATGATTTGTTAATCTTGACTTATGATTATATATTAATATTATTGTTGTGAATCTCACCCCTTCTGCTGGAATTGCCGCCTTGTGGGCAAGTGCAGGTACCCAGTCTTAGATGCGTTGATGCGAGGATGTGTGAAGTTAGGGTTGCTCTGATATGTAACGGGATAGGGTCTTTTGTGGAGTCTATTTCTCTATGTATCGTGTTGAATAAATGATGTTGACTTTTGTGATGTAGAACCTTAATTATTTTGAGACGTTTTTGCTGGCTTTAAGCCAAGACATTTATGAGATGAAACCTTTTTGAATTCCGCTGCTTAAATTTATGAGACGTTTTGTAATTTGATAAATTATTATCTAAGCTATTTTTAAAGATGAAATGTGACACTCCTTTGTGATGAATACTCTGATGTATGATTTATTTAAAGAAATTTTTAAGACGGGAAATTGGGGTGTTGCAGAGGGAGTGTGTGACTTCACTTTCTAGTGTTTCTTTGCAGTATAATATTACAGTTACGTGGTTGTGGCAGCTTGACCCTATAGGGGGTTATTCAGTTCGTGGTGCCTATCAGTTCTTAACCTCTCAGGAACCTATTCATGTCAGAGCTGCGGCAGATTTAATTTGGCATAACTAAGTACCTCTGAAGGTTTTAGTGTTTGCTTGGAGACTTCTGCATGATAGGTTACAGCTGAAGCTAGTTTGTGTACAGTGGGTTGCGGGCATGTGGAATCAGCTCAACATTTGTTTCTTTCTTGTAGCACGTACGGTTCCCTGTGGCAGTCAGTGCGGTCTTGGCTTGGTATCTCAGGAGTGGATCCCTAGAGTATTACAAATCATTTCATTCAATTTATTCATTATGGTGGTGGGTTGAAAGCTTGACGCTCTTTTCTTCTGCTTGTTTGGCTACTTTGTGTTTGGATAATTATCCAATGTTGTATTCAACATAAATAAACTTTGAACCTGTTTCTTTCGCTAGGCATCGTTGTGGAGTATTGATGAATTAAGTCAAAAATTAGTTAAGATCAGTAAATCAAATTCTAATTGATTAAATGACAGAGTGTTATGACTTTTGTTGACCCTTTCGGTGTCAATAGCAACCATAAAACTTCCATTTTCAGCAATATACTATATAAATTATAACAATAAGACTACGCAACAAGATGAAATGGTCCCTCAAAAAAAAAAGAAGATGATATGGTTTTTTGAGAGATTACACGATTGTTTATATTGTAGATTAAGAAGTCTCTTGCAGTTGTGCTTGAGCATAGAAGTCTCTTGATTGTGTTCAGGAGTATAGGAAGTCTCTTGCAGTTGTGCTTGAGCATTTGAAGTCTCTTGCTAGTTTTAGCAGTGAGCATTTGTAATCAGATATTACATTTTAGTGAACTCTCCTTGGAAGTGCAAGGGGGACAGAACTACTTCTGGTTTGTGGAAGGAACCTGTATAATTGTTTTGTGTCTCTCTTCTCTCTCTTTGTTTTTATCCGCTGCATTTAGTATCTGAACATCACTTTAGAAGTTGTACTCTAACTGCTTCTGACAAGTGACTTTAGTAGGAGAAAAAGAAGAAAAAGCCAACACAATTCAACCCCCCCCCCCCTTCTTTTTCTCACCTTCATAAGAGTCTTCTAATTAATCTTCTATAAGCTGGAATATCTGAATAAGGATTAGTGTTATCGTGGTGTAATTTAATGTCGGGATCAGAAGGAGTGGTAATAGGTTCAAAGTTTAGATGACATGAGTCATCTATTAAATCTAGCCAATATTTTCTTTGACATAAGTAGATATCAGTTGTAGAATGAGCAACTTCAAGGCCTATAAAACATTTCAGGATGCCTAGATCCTTTATTTTGAAATTAGTATGAAGAGAGTGCTTGATAGACTGAAATTCCACTAATGAGTTGCCAACATCATTGATGTGCGGGTTATGCAAGTGTAGTCATGTGTGGATTATGCAAGTATAGTGATGTGTGGATAACATCATTGATGTGCGAATTATGCAAGTGTAGTGATGTGCGGATTAGGCAAATGCACTGAGTCGTTTACCAAGTAATAAATTGATAAGTAGAGTATCGTATCCACATGGATTTTCGTTTCGTCCTAACAATTCGTGTTACTTATTTTTAGTTGAAAAATAAATAAAAGAGTTAACTGATTAGAGATTTGCAATGTTTATCTGTTTGAAATAGAGCAAGTTACCTGTTTTGATTGCAGAAAAGTAAACAGCATTTAGGGCTCTTTGAATCCCTTGGATATTAAATAACAGTCATGTCGCGTTTATCTATTCTAGGTAGACTATACGAGTGATGAGGCCATTGGCACGTTACTAACCTAGTCGGTCGTCAAGCTGCACCTGATGATCACAGGGTGATCCTTACGCGTGGGGTATATACTCTCACAGTTAACTAGGTTTATCCCTCCAATGATTGGTTGCACCTGTTGGTCACGGTGATCATTACGTGTGGGGTCTTACCACCTCAAAGGTAATTAAGAACATAGACTTTATATTGGCTTTCCATGATTTCCCAAGGCAATGAAGGACAAGGTTCCTGTAGGTCTACCCAACAATGAATCTTAGGACACTCATAGCACACTATCTCTCTCTCTCTGTCTCTCTCTCTCACACAGAGTAATTCTACAAACGGACAGCCCTATCTGTGTCTACCTTACTAAGGGTTTGAGAGAATGGTTATTAGGCTACAACTTATTTCCTTCAAGAAGACACTTGTTTCCTTAATTATAACTAGTCACCTTCTAGGTTCAACAGATTTTACTCAATATTAGTAATGTCGCCTCCTAAGTACTTACTACTAGGGTCAACTCGCTTTCGTTATCTTTCGATAGCTATAACTAATTACTTCCGAGACAGATATATACTAATAGCAAGATATAAATATCAAGATATAAGCATCAGGATAGTAATATCAATATTAAGCCATATCACAACCTAAGTATCTAATCTAGGGTTGCACTACTACAGAAATAAACTAATATCCTACTTAAACTAAATAGTGAACAAAGAATAAATAAAATAAAAACAACATTAAATTAAATAAATATCCAACAAAAATAAATAGAGGTTCATCTTAGAACTCTAACAAAAAAAGATTTAGTTACACATGGTATCTAAAAATAAATTACTAAAGATAAAAACATACCCTAGAAAATCAAGGAGAAGATAGAAACTCCTCCGAAGCTCTAGAAATGCTCCAGTTCTGAACGAGAAATTCTGAATGAGGAAGACTGGTATTTATAGTGAGGTTTCTACCTCGGTTTAGGCTAAAAGTGCGGGCTTTACCCAAAATAGAGCAGAAAAAGACGCTTGTGCCCCGCACTTTTTAGGTGCACGGGGCGCATGGTTAGCATGCCTAGCAAATGGTTGTGTGTCAAATACCACACCCTAGCCGCATGGTTTGTGAAAACCATGCCCTAGGCACATGCTACATGTTCTAGGTGCATGGTATGGCTTCCTGGGGCCAGTTTCTTCGATTTTCCGTCGATTTATGTCTTCGTCTTCAAATAACTTTCCTCGGAACTTGGGAACATAATTCCTCCCTCTTGTAAGTATCCTGAGACTTGTCATCATGTACCAAATCGTTTACCAAGTAATGAAGTAATACATATAGTATCTTATTCACAAGGATTGTCGTTTCGCCCAAATCATTCGCGTTACTTATTTTTAGTTGACCATAAAATAAGAGTTAAAGAGCAGTTTACCTATTTTTGGTAGCAGAAAAGTAAGTAGAAGTTACGATTCTTCAAATCCCCCCTATTTATAAGTTGGATATTTAAATAACAGTAATGTCGCGTTTATTTATCTTAGGTAGACTATAAAATTGATGAGGCCATTGGGACGTTACTAACCTAATCGGTCATCAAGCTGCACCTACTGATCACATGTTGATCCTTACATGTGGGGTCTATACTATCTCAGTTGACTAGGTATATCCCTCCAATAGTTGGTCCCACATGTTGGTCACACAGTGATCCTTACGTGTGGAGTCTGACTACCTCAAAGGTAATTGAAAGCATAGACTTAAATTAGCTTTACAAGATTTCCAAAAGCAATGAAGGTCAATGTTCCTGTAGGTCTACCCATATATGAATCTTAGAACACTCATAGCTCAATCTTTCTCACTCTTAGTAGTTTTACAAACGGGAAGCCCTATCAGCGTCTACCTTACCAAGGGTTTAAGATAATGGTTCTACTAGGCTACAACTTATTTCCTTCAAGAAGACACTTGTTTCCTTAATTATTAACTAGTTACCTTCTAGGTTCAGCAGATTTTACTCAATATTAGTAATGTCACCTCCTAAGTACTTACTACTAGGGTCAACTCGCTTTCGATATCTTTCGCTAGCTATAACTAATTACTTCCTATACATATAGATACTAATAGCAAGATATAGATATCAAGATATAAGCATCAGAATAGTAATATCAATATTAGGCCATGTCACAACCTAAGTATCTAATCTAGATTTGTGCTACTACACAAATAAACTAAATTCTTAGTAAAACTTAAAAGCGGACAAAAAATAAATAAACTAAAAACGACATTAAAGTAAATAATATCCAACAAAAATAAATAGAGGCTCGTATTAGAACTCTAACCTAAAAAGATTTAGTTACACATGGTAACTATAAACAAATTACTAAAGATAAAAACATAACCTAGAAAATCAAGGAGAAGATCGAAACTCCTCCGAAGCTCTAAAAATGCCTTCCTCTTGAACTACTTCAGCTTTGAACGATAAATTCTGAATGAGGAAGGCTAGTATTTATAGTGAGAGTTTCTACCTGGGTTTGAGCTAAAAATGTAGGTTTTACCCACAAAAAACATGAAAAGACGCTTTCGCCCCGCACATTTTTTTATGGATGGGGCACACATCATATGCCCTTGGTGCATGTGAGTATGGTAGAAACCATGCCCTAGGCGCACGGATGTGGTTTCCAGGCCCAAATTCTTCGTTTTTTCCGTCGTTTTAGATGTTTTCCTCCAAATAACTTTCCTCGGGATCCAGGAACAAAATTTATCCCTCCTGTAAGTCTCATGAGGCATCTTGAATCTTCATTCTTGGTTTTTCCAAAGTCTTCACAAATCTTCGGATGTTCTTAATTTGCCAATTTGCATGATTTATTCGTGAATTACTTCAAAAAAAAACCCTTAAATTTATATGTTTCAGGTAAACTAGAATTACAGACTTAAATATAGAAAACATTACAAATATCCCAAAATCATAGGCAATCGTTCTAATACTCTCTTTTTTTGCTGCTAAAACCTACTGAGAATGACTGAAAAACATGCTAAGAATAACGTAAGATGATCTGTCATCAATCATCAACATACACCAGAAGTAATGTAAATAATGAAGATTTAATCTTAATGAACAAAGAATGATCAGAAGTAGTCTGTTTGTAACCATTGGTGAGTAAGATGAAGGTTAATTTCTCATACCATTTTTTGCTTTATTGCTTAAGGTCATGGAGAGATTTAGATAGTTTACATACTTGATTAGGATGAGACTGTGGAACACCAGACAGAATGAGCATATAGTAATCTTTCTGTAATTCTCCATGCAAAAAAGCATTATTTACATTAAGTTGGTGTAGATGTCAGTGATGCATAGAAGCTAAAGAAATAACAATCCTGATTGTAGTGAGCTTAGCCACTAGTGAATAAGTATCAAAGTAATCTAAACCCTCTATTTGATTATATGATTTGGCTACAAATTTGGTTTTGTAATGTTCTATATAGACATCAATTTGATTATTTTCATAGTACCAGTTTTAGCCAGAGCATTAAGTTCATATTGCATTGATTGCTTCCAACAATCATACTTGTTTTCCTAAGTAAAAGATTTGGGTTCAGGAGAGGGGCGGAGCTACATAGTAGTGAGGGGGTTCAACTGAACCCCCTGAACCTAATAAAATTACACATATACCCATATGTAATTTGTACTTTGAACCCCCTAGAATTAATTTTTTGCACCTTGACCCAAGACAGTCCCACACTCACACCTCAGACTCATTTTCATAAAATTTCCTCTCTCTAACCTTCTCTCTTAACTCTCTCATCTTGTTCGTTCCTTGGAATCTCAATCCACCGCCGGCAGCCACAACCTCCCCGGCGCCACCAACAGGCTACTAAGCAGAAACACCTTCCTCTGATAAGCGTAAGAGTGTAGAATTTGCATCTTTGAAAGGAATAAGTGATCTATCAAAAAAATTGGTTGCAACTAAAAGGCATATTACTTATTCGTTAGTCTACCGACTTTTGAAGTTAGCAATGATTTTGCTTGTTGCCACAACAACCGTTGAACGAGCCTTTTCTGCCATGAAGATTGTGAAGAGCAGATTGCGTAATCAAATGGGGGATGAATTTTTGAACGATTGTCTTGTAACTTACATTGAGAGTGATGTGTTCAAAAAGGTTGATAATGAGTTCATTATTCAACGATTTCAGAACATGAATCATCGTAGGGAGCAATTGTAGAGTATGCATATGAATTATTTTGAATACAATATACTTTGAATGCAATGTAATTTTTTGAATATATATTATTATAATTATTAGTAATTAAAGTTCACAAACCTGAACCCCCTGGTCCAGGTTCCTGGCAATGCCAGGATGATTATGAAGAGACTAAACAAAACGAGAGTGAGCATTAGATAAATTAACATAGGATAGAAAATTTGAAATATAATATTTATGGGATGGGGTGTTTGATAGTAGTTGGGTTGTGGTGTTAGTTTACTATGCGGTCTTCTATAAGATAAGTTATTGATGTATTGAATTTTGAAGCGGATAGATAAATTGTTTGAACTAGGGTTTAAGAAGTACAAGATTCTGAATTCGAACTTGGATAAAGTAGTAGATTATTACTTACTTCGTTATGATTAGTAAGTTTAGGGAGAATGTGTGATTAATTCTACAACTGAAGTACTTTGACCTTGATGTCTACTTAAGTAAAGTGGGTAAATTCTACCGTACTAAGTTGAATATATCACAAGATTCATAGATAAGAGGTTGAAAACATTGATGTTGGAATTAATCTTCTCAAGTAATATTGCACCAATATCTTTAGTATTCTTGATTCACTTTCGATCTTCTTGATTAAATTTCCATAACTCTTGTTTTTTTTTTGGTACAATTCCATAACTCTTGTTTAATTGAGCTTTTTTCTGTTATCTTACTCACACATCGATTTTGTGTATAATCTCTCCCTAATTATTGTACTTTAATTATAAGGCCATTTATATAAATATTTGTTTTTATATATTTGACCTTCTACAAATTTTTAGAAGTATTTTTTTTTAAATGGGTTTTTTAATCATGTGCAAATTTGCACATGTTAAGAAGTTTAAAATAGTAAGATTGTATCAGAAGTTGAGCATTTTAGATTAAATATATAACTTTTTAATAAATAATTCTTTTTTTAATGTAAAATTGCTACTTTTAGTTCCTTTAACATGTTCAATATTGCACATGTTAGACAAACCCTTTTCAAATATATTTCATTAATACTATCAATTTATCTTGGATCTTGAAATATGAAAAACTAACAATGAATGTATCTATCATAAAAGGTAATGTAATATTAATCACACACAATTGAATAAATTTATAACTCTAACAACTTTTCTTAATGCCAGTAATTTTTGTTATATATTCCCATAAAATAGTACATGTTCTTGATTAAAATTGCACAATGCCAAAAGGTTTACATTATATATTTGTTATATCGTAAAATGCCATTAATATTTAATGTAGTTTTGATTTCCATAAAACTAATAGTATAATGCTAAGTACCCCCACTGGAAAAACTTGACGCGGTATTTGTACCCAAAAAAAAAAAAATTGACCTGGTATTTACTATCGCGTGGGAACCCCTGCAATGACGGGTAATCATGGAGAAATTTTGACAAATTACGGGGCGACTTGCTCAGTTCCTAAACCACTATTTAAGCATTCTTTGATTTATTTATTTTTGTAATCTTATGAAACCAAAGGAGGGGAATTTTTAGGAACTTTAGAAGCTAGGGATTGCGGGTATTTCATAGATATTCAAGAAGGGCCACAAAAAATAATATCGTAGGGAACCAAAAGAGGAGATTTTTTAGAAAGGGTTGGGGCCTTGTGGGGAGGGATTTTAGTAGTGGGAAACACTTAGGAAGTATAAGAAACACCTTGGTAGAATGAAAATCATTGAGTGATTATAAGAGGGTAGAGGAGAACAATTTGGGGACCTTAATTTCTTGGTCAGTTTTGGAAATCTCTCGATCAACATAAAGGAGTGGGAAATGGGTAGAAATTAGGCTTTCTCTTGAATATCTTGGTGGAGCTAACTTTTTATTCTTCTTTGTATGTCTTTGTAATGACTCTTTGATAGTGGATTGGAGAGATTCTTTCTCCTCATGAGTAGATCATTCTTTTACCGAACTAGGTAAACAATATTGGTGTGTTGTTCCTTTATTCTTTTTATCTTGTTGTAATTTGGTTTGGATGTGGTTTATCCTTACACTTGGTTGCTAGATTAGATCTAGATCTATTGTTTTTTATGAGACTATTGTTGTAATTGGTTGTCATTGATACTTGCTCTACACATCTAAGTTTATTGACATGATTTAATTTCTAAATTCACAGCAGAAAGTTTTGGTCGATGATACTTTATTACAAACTCGCTCGAATGGCAGAACTTAATGTCTTGCGAGGTGTCCTCACTTTGTTAACTCTTGGGGAAGAAAATTCAACGTTGAGGATAGTTTTTCAGTGTCGAGTTTCTAATGTTAGATTTTCAAAGAGGATGCTCTCTATCGACTTGTGGAGTCTTTATGAGGTTATTTGTTGCGAGGAGCAAAATTGTTCGTTGTTTTATGGACATGACTTTGATTGGTCTGAGAAGATTGGTGTCGGACAAGTGTATGTTACTTTTTGTCGTTTAGCCAGTTTTACAAAGATGATGGGCACGTGGGTGGAGGTGTCGAGCATTTAATGGACTTGATTGTATTTTGTTAAGTTTTAAAATCAAGCATTTAATGCTCGACATGATCTCCATCACGAGGAGAAGATTGACGGAACATGTCACTTCATATCTAAGCACCACATGAGGGGGTAATCTTAAATGTACATGATGGTCTAGGCTTTTGAGTACCTTAATCATTAGTTTTAGAGGTGAAACTTGAATCATCGGATTGATTCCAACGTTTCATCTCCATCATGCACTTAAATGAACCATTTGATTGGGATTGAGATTTTCATTTATGTTTAAAATTTCTCTGGTTTGAGAAAAAAAATTCCAAACATACAAGTTATCTTCCTCTTACATACTTAGTTCAAGCCTTGATATTCACAAGTTGGTATCTTGTTTTATTTGTTTTTCTTTTTAGTTTTTTATTATTGTCGTTGTTCATGGCCCAAAATTCGAGTTTCACTGTAACGAAATAGGTTTTGCTGCCATGATTGTGTTCAACCACCGTTCTTTAGTGGTTGATTTTTTTGTTTTTTTTTTTTTAATATTGCTGTCAACTTTGACCTTTCTCTAATGTGGTAGTTTTTTGAGCAATATGTCATTGCTAAGTATGTCCATGGAGAACATTTTATTGGATTCTTCCTTGTCATTTTATGTGGTCAGCGGTGTAAACGTCGATTTGATCAAACTGTCGAGAAAGGTGCACCCTTCTCCATTTTTACAATGCAAAAGAGAACTAATAAACATGTTTTTATCACTATTGGCGAGTTGAGCATATATTGGGTTGATATGAACCTTTGTGCATGCCTACATTCTTCGTCGCGGATGCCCGTGAGCTCCTATTACAGTATAATCGCCTATAAGTCGAGGTTGTTTAACATGATAATTACTTTTACACGTAAACAAGAAGAAAGAAGAAGAAAAAAGTTTCGCGTGGAACTTAAGTTGAACTGAGTTGACTTTATAATCATGTGATTTGAGCTAATAAATTGAATTGAGCTATTCGTGAACTTGAATCAAGTCGAGTTCGAACTAAATAAATATCAATTAAACAAAGATATTTTTGTACGAAATGCTTTCTCTTTTTGAAAAGATAAATTTTTGAAAGGTTGTTTGTTCTTCCAAAATACGCGTTTTACAAAGTTAATAATTAATATTAATATAAAAAAGAATAAAAAGCTTGCAAAAATAAACAAATAAAATCCAGATATGTATAGGAGATAAAAGATAGGTTTGATAGTTGAGTGGAAGACATGAGAAAGAGAGTGATGAAGAGATTGAGAGCTTGATCGCCACTCTTAGTATACCGTTAAAAAAATATTAATTAATAATATTTTGTTTAAAAAACAAATTGTTACTACCTTTTCTATTAGATAAATTCAAATAATAAAAAATTCTAAGAAATAAAACTTTTTTTATGGAGAAAAAGAAGATAATTTTATTTAAAATGGTTACCTTTCAAAATAAAATACAGTAAATCTATATAGCGATAAAAAGATAATTTTTTTAAAAGATAACAAAAAATTAATTTTCCAAAAATATTCAAATTAAAAAAAAAAGATATTCATAAAAGTAATTTTAAAAAGATGAATTCAAAAAAAAGATACTATTCTATTTAAAAAACACTTTTTTCTTTCAGAATCAGTAAAGTTAAAATTCAAAAGAACAAATATCTATAAAACAAATCACAGGAAAAAAAACATTAAATAATCATTACTACCTTTTCAAAATACAAATTTAGTTACACTAGTACGGTGACTTGTGTCAAGTACAAGGAGACTCTACGTGGCTTAAATAAATTTTATTTTGTAAAAAAAATGTTTAAAACAAAATAAGATAATTTATTAGATTAAGATAATAAAATCCTACGTACTAATATTCAAAAATAATATTCAAATATTTAAGGTAAATTTAATAAATAAATGATATTACTGGGATATATTTTTTTTAAAAAAATTAAATATATAATTTTGATATTAATCTTGAGTAAAACATTTTTATTAATGGAAATTATAAATAAATTCAAATCAAGATCAATTAAAAAGTTAAATTAATTAAAAAATAAAAAATAATTAAATGAGTCAACATTCCTTTTGACCAAGCAAATATCAGTCAACATTTTGAATTCAAAGTAAATTATGTGAATTAAAACAACCAATTAATGTTCAAATAATTTTAAAATGTTTAAATAATATTTAAATGATAAGCATTGGAGACAACAAAAAGATAAAGTAACAAATAAAATCAAACAGCATATTAAAATTCAAAAAGTATAGTAGAAATTTTAAAATAATATTTAAATAATGAAATTTGGAGTTAGGTTTGTGGTTCAGAAAAAAGTACATGATGAAATGGAACATGAAAAATTGATACTTGTAAAACGGACCTCTAAATTAAATGTAAACGAACCTAAATAAAATTTATATATTATAATATTGTTGTACTATTCAAATCAACAATTTATTTTTCACAAAAGATAAATTACAAAAATGATAAATTAAAAAACAACAACTAAAAGTCGTCTCTTTATTCTACCAAAAAAAAAAATCGTCTCTTTAAAAAGATAAGAATAATAAAAACAATTAATAAAGGTAAAATAATAAATAAAGAAGGTCGATTATTATAATTCCATTTTATCTTCTTCAAAAGAAAAAAAAAATGATATATTTAAACATAGTTTAGCATCATAATATGTACTTTTGTGATCAAACTCTCTTAAGAAAAATAGTTAAATACTCGTATACCCTTCAATATTCAATTCTTTTGAGTACACTTGTTGTGCGATCTTTAAGTTGTGTGGCATAATTTATTATTTGTTTCTTATCCATCATAATCATTCTTTGATCAGTAAGTATCACATATTATGTCTCTACTCTTTTTCATAAAATTCATTTTATTCTTATGCCTTTTAAATTTGTTTACTTAAGTTAGGGGAAGCGGGAAACAACTTCTCTACAATCAGTCCTTCGGAAAAAAAAAAAAAAAAAAAACTTCTCTACAATCCCTGTCTGATTTTGCATAGTTGTCGTTGGTACGAACTGGATTTGAATCTTTGGTATGATGGTAGAATGAGTAAGTGATATAAAAGGTATGTTTCATTATCATATTAGATTTGGCATGGCCATTGTTACAATATTAGTTACAGGGCCGGCCCTAGGCATAGGCCGGGAGTGCGGCTGCCTAGGGCCCTTGCCTACAGGGGGCCCAATTTTTTTTATATGTGGGGGTGTATATAGCAAGAACTGAATTTTGAGGGATTTTTATAGTAAAATATATCAACAGGCCTGAAATATTGATATTAAAGACTGGGCTGAAGTCTGTTATTGTTTTGGCATTTTGATGCAATTTGTTATATATACCCCATATAAAACCAACCATTATATTTACACCCTCCCAAATAAAAAATTGGACCCTTTGTTCTTATTATGTGCCAAGAAATTTGTGATATTTTTTGGGGCCCTTTGTTCCTAATAATGCGTCTCACTAACTTTAAAAATATTTGTGATATTTATTATTAAAAAAAATTGGAGAATCTTTACGACAAAACAAATTATATTTTAGTTGAAAATGAGCCTGCTAGAAAAATTTCAATCTACTTCGCATGATCAATCGTTCTCTAATCTATGGTATTTTGTTTAGTATTGATTTCTATGGAGTATTTGATTTATTTGAAAATGTTGCCTAAAAAAACTTTTATCTTGTAGTGAAAAAGCGAGAAAAAAAAATGAAATAAAGCGCTAATAAAATCATAACAAGAAACTAAAGAAGTTTATGATGTACTCTGTAAGGGTCCCTTTTATCAAACTATGTCTAAGGCCCCTAAAATGCTAGGAACGGCCCTGATTAGTTAATGTGATTGTTTTATCTCTTTTCTATTACGTTTAATTGTATATATGAATTTTATGGCATGTCTTTGTTATATATGGTTAACATATACAAGGATGAGTGACCTCCTGAAAATTCCTTGCGTTGCATATCCTGGGAACTTGACGTCTTGTTGAAGCCCATGAATTGATAAAATATATATTAAAATGCAGAGGACTTACCCCACATTTGGGCAGTTGGTACCATTAATCTCAAACCGGGACTCCTTCATCTTTCTCAATGGACGAAGGATTTCAATCATTATTCGCATAAGCATGTTGAAGCAAAATCCTTTTTATGATTTTAAGAATTACAAACATATTTGTTTAAAACCATTTTGTTATCTACTAATAATTTTTGTGAGAAATGTTTCATGAGTATAATCTCAAGAATGATCTCAACACATGACAAAGATCATCAAAATAGCTTTCACGCATATGGACAAGAATGAACTTTATAATAATTAGTTTATGAATCATTAAAAGAGCAAGAAGTTATTATGGAATAATTGTCTAACCAAATAAAGGAAGAAAGGATCATATGACTTGATTTGGTAATATGTACATTTATGGGCTTTAAGAGACTTTTGGATCCATTAAGAAAATTGACCCATAAAGAATGTTTTATCATAAAGACATCCAAGAATGACATAAGCAATATGTTAGTACATGACATCATCAAAGCCTTATGAAATGAGCTGGCTTGCGCTAAAACAGCTAGCAAAAGGCTTGCAAGAAATAAAGAAAACGTGTGCTTTCTCTTGGTGAACTATGGACACTCTCAAGATCAATCTCCAAGTACAAATTCACATGTGCTTCCTTTGGCAACAATTGTTGGAGCGCAAAAGACATTTCAAAATTAAAGCAAGGCAGCTGGACTTCTTTAGGCAGCAAGTATCTCAAGTCTCTATAAATAGAGGAAAGCTTACAAGTCTAAAATCAAGAACTTACAATACAAAGCAATCATCTCTCAAGTGCAAACATCACTTACAAAGTTCTTCACCAACAAACAAGCTCTTGCTTTCTCATTATATTTTGGATCATAATCACTTTGAGTTTATCTTGTAATCAAAGTCTCAAACAAGTGTTGAGCAATAGAGTGATCCACAAAAAACCTTATCATACAAAAGAGTGGTGTTAACTCTCAAGTCTATTGGGTATAATAGTTTGGGAAATAAGTAGAAACCTGCTGAGGTTGAGAATACAGGGTGTAACGGACTGATCTGGCGTGATCAAGAATTTATAGTGCTAGTCAGAAGTTTCTGTTAGCAGGATACTATAGTGGACAATCTCACACGAAGTGTGGGGACTGGAAGTAGCCAGATTGGGTGAACCAGGATAACTCTCCTGTGTTATTCTCTCTTCCTTTATCTTGTCTTTTATCTTTACACTATATTAATCCAGAGTGCTCTGGTCCTAACACTAAATCATTAATATCTATTTTGTTATCACTCTCCAGAATAATCTGGTCCTTAATTAATTATATTAATCCAGAGTGCTCTGGTCCTAACACAATCTTTAAAATTATCTTGCAATTAATTTTAAGCATTCTCCAGAACGATCTGGTCCTAATTAATAATTAAATTAATCCGGAGTTCTCTGGTCCCCAATTAAATCAATAATATTATAATTACTCTACTTATTAATCTAATCATTCTCCAGAACGATCTGGTCCTTGTTTAACTTATTTAACTCATAAAGTTAATATAGATTCTTCATATCTATCAATTAATCATTTACTTTCAAATTGTTTATTTAACCTTTACCAAGAATATTACTCTTGAGTATATAAACTTATTTAAGTTTCAGGTTTAAAATTTAAAAAGGGTCACAATTCAAACCCCCCCTTTCTTGCGACATTTATTGCTACTTCAATTGGTATCAGAGCCCGGCTCTGAACAAAAACACCTAACACGTGTTAAGAGAAAAAAATTCAGGAAGAAGCAATGTCCAAAGAACAATACATTCCAGAAGGTTTATCGTGTACAAGACCACCGTACTTCAATGGAAAGAACTACTACTTCTGGAAAGGGAAAATGGAACTCTTTCTAAGGTCTCAAGATATCGACATGTGGACAGTCATCACTAATGGAAATCATGTACCTACAACAATTGATGCAGTCACTAAACTGGAAACAATTAAACCAAAAGCATCATGGTCAAAAGAAGATAAAGAAAAAATACTTCTAAATTCTAAAGCTCGACTGTATCTATCATGCGCTCTAAGCATGGAAGAAAGTGAAAGAGTTGATGAATGTGATACTACAAAAAAGGTTTGGGATACCTTAAAAATACATCATGAAGGAACAAGTCATGTAAAAGAAACAAGAATAGATATCGGTGTAAGAAAATTTGAAATCTTCGAAATGAATGAAGAAGAAACAATCGATGAAATGTACTCTAGATTCACATCTATAGTAAATGAATTACGATCACTTGGGAAGTCCTATACTACCCATGACAGAATAAGAAAGATTCTAAGATGTCTTCCAAACCAATGGAGACCTATGGTAACTGCAATCACTCAAGCTAAAGACTTAAACTCCTTGGCTCTTGAAGATCTCATTGGATCACTAAAAGCTCATGAGACATTACTTCAAGAAGACAAACCATCAAGGAAAGGGAAAATGATTGCTCTCAAAGCTTCTCAAAATGAGCAAGAAAATACTCCCACACCAAGTGACGAAATCAAAGAAACTGAAGAAGAAGAAAACATCCAAGGAGAAGCAGAAGATGAACTAGCACTCATATCAAAGAAAATTCAAAGAATGATGAGAAGAAGAGATCAAATAAAAAGATATTTTCCAAACAAAAAGGATAACTCTAAAGGAGAAACTGACAAAAGTAAAGTAACCTGCTACGGGTGCAACAAAATAGGACACTACAAAAATGAATGTCCACTCAACAAAAAGGGTCAAAGGAAATCTCCACACTCAAAATCCATGTTTACATGGGATGATCTTGATGAACCAAAAGATGAGGATGCTGAAGCCAACATGTGTCTAATGGCAAATTCAGACAATGAAGAGGTAATTCTATTTGACAATCCTTTAGTATATAAAGAGCTAGAAAACAAATTTGATAGTCTTCTATTTGACTCAAATTTTTTAACTAACAAATGTCACTCATTACAAAAAGAAATCTCTGAATTAAAGGAAGATAAAGAAAAACTTCAAACTTTAAATGATGATCAAAAGAAAATCATTCAAAGTTTGCAAGACTCCTATTTTCAAGCAACAGAAAAAATGAAAGAATTTAGTAAAACTAAACTTCATGAGAAGACTAAAACAAATGAGAATACTATGCTTGAAACCGAAGTCAACAAACTCAGAAATGACCTTACTTATTTTATAAAATCAACGGAAACATTTCAAAAAATCATTGGCTCACAAAAAGAAATATCTAACAAAACTGGTTTAGGGTTCAATACTTCTCAAAATCAGAAAATCTACGAAAACTATTTTTTACCTCCAAAAGAAAAAATGAAATGTTCATTTTGTAATAAAGATGGACATCTTGAATCATTTTGCTTTCATAAGAAAAGAGCACTCAAAAACAATCCTGAACGTGGATTCATAGTAAAAAGAAATATGTGTTCATATTGTAATAGAATGGGTCATCTGGAAATAAACTGCTTTCTCAAGATGAAACATCTTGAGATTAAAAACACTAACATCAAAGGACCCAAACAATCATGGGTACCTGAGGAACCACTAACTCAAAATGCAGGGATCTTTTCAAGATGCAAAGAAAAAGCCATGGTACTTGGACAGTGGTTGTTCAAGACACATGACAGGGGATAAACAATGCTTCATCTCCTTCATAAAGAAAGAAGGAGGACTAGTAACCTTTGGAAACAACGACAAAGGTCAAATAAAAGGTAAAGGTATTATAGGTAAGAAAGATTCTGCAAAAATTGAGGATGTTCAGTATGTTGAAGGTTTAAAACACAATCTACTTAGCATAAGTCAATTATGTGATAGTGGTTTTGAAGTTACTTTCAAACCGAACATATGTGAAGTAAAACAAACTTCCTCAGGAAAAATATTTTTTACCGGTTCTAGAAAGAAAAATTTATATGTTTTATACTTAGATGACATTCCAGCTGAATCATGTTTTATAACTATCGAAAAAGACAAATGGATTTGGCACAAACGAGCTGGACATGTAAGCATGAAAACTATTTCAAAAATTTCTCAACTTGACTTAGTTAGAGGACTTCCAAAAATAAATTTTGATAAAGATAAAATATGTGAAGCCTGTACAAAAGGAAAACAAGTCAAAAGTAGTTTTAAAAAATTAAATGTTGTTACCACTCAAAGACCTCTTGAACTTCTTCACATAGATTTATTTGGTCCTGTAAGAACCGCAAGTCTAAGTGGAAAACAATATGGTTTTGTTATAGTTGATGATTTTTCCAGATATACATGGGTATTATTTTTAAAACACAAAGATGAAGCTTTTGAAGCTTTCAAAACTTTTTGTATACTAGTTCAAAATGAAAAAGAATCAAAAATCATTTCAGTAAAAAGCGATCATGGAGGAGAATTTGAAAATGCATTCTTCAAAAAAAATTTTGATGAAAAAGGAATATCACACAACTTTTCATGTGCAAGAACCCCACAACAAAATGGGGTAGTTGAAAGAAAAAATAGAACACTACAAGAAATGGCAAGGACAATGATAAATGAATCTAATGTAGAAAAATACTTTTGGGCTGAAGCCATAAATACCTCCTGCTATATTATAAATCGTGTTTCAATTAGAAAAATATTAAACAAAACTCCATATGAACTCTGGAAAAATAAGAAACCTAACATCTCATATTTTCATATTTTTGGGTGTTATTGTTATATTCTAAATGATAAAGAAAATCTAGGAAAGTTTGATTCAAAATCAGACAAAGGAATATTTCTAGGATATGCAACAAATTCTAGAGGCTATAGAATTTTTAATCTAAAAAATCAAACTCTAGAAATCAGTATGCATGTTGTCTTTGATGAATTTAATGATCTAGTAAGTAACAAAGAAGATGAAGAAGAAACTCCTCAAGAGAATAATGAAAATAATCAAGAATCATCTTCACAAGCTCTTCCAAAAAGTTGGAAGACCATTGGTGACCATCCTCCTGAGCAAATTATCGGAGATACATCTGATGGAATAAGAACAAGACGATCTTTTATTAAACATGATGGCAACATGGCAATGATCTCACATATCGAGCCAAAAAATATAAAAGAAGCAATCAGTGAAGAATCTTGGATAATGGCCATGAAAGAAGAACTATCCCAATTTGATAGAAATGAAGTATGGACTCTTGTTCCTAAACCTCAAAACATATCTATTATTGGAACAAGATGGGTATTTAGAAATAAGTTAGATGAAGAAGGTAAAGTCATTAGAAATAAAGCTCGACTCGTGGCTCAAGGATATAATCAACAAGAAGGTATTGATTACGACGAAACTTTTGCCCCGGTAGCAAGGTTAGAAGCAATTCGAATTATTCTTGCATATGCATCTCATAAAAATATTAAACTATTTCAAATGGATGTCAAAAGTGCATTTTTAAACGGACTTTTGAATGAAGAAGTTTATGTTCATCAACCCCCTGGATTTGAAAATTCAAATAAACCAAATCATGTGTTTAAACTTACAAAAGCATTATATGGTCTAAAGCAAGCTCCTCGAGCTTGGTACGAAAGGTTAAGTACATTCTTAATCAAAAACAATTTTTCTAGAGGAAAAATAGATACAACACTTTTTAGAAAAGATGATAAATCAAATTTTCTCATTGTTCAAATATATGTTGATGATATTATCTTTGGTTCAACAAATGAAAAAATGTGTGAAGATTTTTCTAATCTCATGCAAAGTGAATTCGAAATGAGCATGATGGGAGAATTAAGATTTTTTCTTGGCTTACAAATCAAACAAGAAACAAATGGAATTTTTATTTGTCAAGAAAAATATATTAGAGATCTTCTCAAAAAATATAAAATGAATGAGGCCAAAATAATGTCAACTCCCATGCATCCATCTTCAAGTTTAGATATGGATGAAAATGGAAAAAATGTTTCTGAAAAGGAATATAGAGGCATGATTGGATCTCTGTTATACTTAACTGCTAGTAGACCAGATATTGTTTTTGCTGTCGGTTTATGTGCACGTTTTCAAATCTGTCCAAAAGAATCTCATTTAATCGCAGTAAAAAGAATTTTTAGATATTTGGTTGGTACTACTGATCTTGGCCTTTGGTATAGCAAAGGTTCTTGTTTTGATTTAATAGCATATTGTGACGCTGACTATGCGGGAGATAAAATTGAAAGAAAAAGTACAAGTGGAACATGTCAGTTCCTCGGAAATGCTCTTATTAGTTGGTCATGCAGAAAGCAAAATACTATTGCCTTATCAACTACTGAAGCTGAATACGTATCAGCTGCCAACTGTTGTTCCCAGGTATTATGGATAAAAAATCAACTTGAAGATTTCTCATTAAGGTACGAAAATATTCCTATATTTTGTGATAATACAAGTGCGATTAATTTATCAAAAAATCCCATTCAGCATTCAAGATCAAAACATATTGAGATTAAACATCATTTTATTAGAGATCATGTGAATAAAAAGGAAATAGAATTAATCTTTGTTGACACTGAAAACCAACTAGCTGATATTTTTACTAAACCTTTAGTTGAAGATCGTTTCAATTTTATTAAAAATAAATTACATATAATTAGAAAACCTTAATTGTTTGTTCTTTAGATCAATCTAAGAATATTTTGTCACATAATTGGTTCTCACGTGTAGTTATTTTCCACTCATTAAAATTAACTTCTTTTAAACTTTATACTCTTGATTTGCGCTTCCCCAAGAGCATCTTTGCAGCCAAAATTAATTGCAAATATCATCATTAGTCTGTAAAACCACTTTTCAAAACATAAACCACTATCAATCAAATCTCCTTCTCTCTCTCAAAAGTTTAACACAGACTTCTCATCTCCTCTATAAACACTCTAGCTTCTAAAGAACTAAACCATAAACCTTCAAACCAAACTAAAAATGGCAAGAACAAAAGGGAAAGGCTCTAAAGCTATTTTTCGGAGAGATTCATCACCATCCTCCTCTCCACCGCTGCGATCATCGTCACCACCATCACCACCACCGAAGCCTAACTCGCCATTCTCTTCTTCCTCCTCAACACGTTTAACCCCTCCTTCATCTTTTATTTATGAAAGTCCAGTTGTCTCACCAAAAGGTTTGCATGCAACTTCTCTAGAACAATCTTCAATATTCAAAGAGTCAAATGAAACCCTAGTTGAAACAAATCCTTTGGCTATGATCATTCATCCTATGTTCCCAATCGAAACTTTTCTTCCATCAAAAGATGGTGTCACTCTGTCTCATTTAGAACAAATTTCTGAAAACTCTTTTTTAAATGTTGTTGCTGCAAGAACTCATGAAGAAACTATCTCACATCCTAAAAAACCCTCAAAATCAGATCCTCTTAGGTCTAAACCAAAACCGAAATTTAAGTCAAACAAATCCAAATCATCTCCAGCTCTTAGAACTAGAAGGTCTCAGAGGTTGTTGTCTGGTTTTGGAACTAAGAAAACCCCAATCATAGACACCAATGTTTATGAAATTGTTGATTCTGATGAAGAAGAAGTTTTAAGAGAAAAAGCATCAAAAAAGACTCATGAGATCGCTGCTCAGTCCACTCCTCAAAAGGCTCCTAAAAAATCTCTTCCAAAGAAGGAAGTTTCCAAAACTACTTCTCCTAAAAATCCTCCAAAAATCGTGCCTTCTAAAGCTGATAAAGGAAAGGGAAAAGCCGATTCTGAAAAATCTGCTCCTAAAACAAGGAGACACACAACTCAGAATTTGTCTTTATCAAGAACAAAACGCATCCCTCTAATGGACTTAGATCTTCATCAAATATTCAAAGAAAAATGGTCCAGTCGACCAATTGTTCCAGGAAGATAAGAGAACGTCACTATCCAAAATTAGTTCGAGCATTCTTCTTTCAAGCAAAGGTATACCCTGACAAAGCCCTCATTGTTTCAAAAATCAAAGGTATTGAAATTTCACTCACTCCTGAATCTTTAGGAAAAATTCTATCTCTTCCAACTGATGGAAATTGTTTATCTGAAGACAATTGGAATGAGAAACTAGAACTTGATATGGAATTCGTGTATAATAACACTTTTGAACCAAACACTACTGATTTCACAGCTTCAAATCTCCAAAAAATTCCTAAAATGCTTAATAGCATTACTCAGTACAACATTTACCCTAGGAAAGGAAGTTTTGATACAGTTTCTAAAACTAATTTGATGATTCTTTATCATTTACTGTTTGGAGAAAGATTAAACTTACCCTTTGTGATTATTCATCACATGATTACCACTTCTCAAAACTCCAATAGACAGAGCTGTGTACCCTATGGGATGTTGCTAACCAAAGTTTTCCAAAAGTTTAAAATACCTTTAGAAGATGAAAACTCTCTACTGGTGGTCAAGAAATATCGTCCTAAAAACATTAGACACATGAAAAACAAAGATGCTGCTGATGATATATCTAAAAAGAGAAAGAGGGAAGATACTGGAAAATCAATTCTGAAAGAATTTCAACCTTGGGATCATTCTCAAGAACAAACACCAATTTTGGAAGAACATGGAGCCCTGCTCTCAAATTTCCAAACTCAAGCTTCCTCTATGGCCCAAGCCACTGATGTCCTTCAAAGTTTCGCAACAAAATCTGTCAAAGCCACCAAGGTATCAAAATTCTCCCATCTTTTTGTTTCTCCTCCAAAAACCGATCTCTCTGCATTGTTTAAACCTGATGACATCAGTAAATTCTTCAATCAAGCTGCCTTTGAAACTTCTGTACCTATGAGTTCTCTGCATACTATCCAGTCTACTTGTCCCTCAAATTTCTCCAATAAATCTAAATCTGATCCTAAAAGTGTGCACACTGATGAGAGACCCCCAAAAAGGTCAAAAATGGAGAAAAATACAAGCAAAACTAGGGACGATATACGTAGGTTGTTTGAGAATCAAGTTCACATCATGAATCATCTGAATTATTACACTCAACACAATCAGATTCATACCATTTGGCAAACAAGTGCATTAAGCTTCAGTCTCAACTTTCCTCCACCAACTGATATTCCCGTCCAGCCACCTTCTTTCAACTTACATGTTCCTGACATCTCCTCCTCTTCAGATGCATCCTCCCCAACTGCACCTACTGCCTCTCCTCCCAAGGAATAGCCTTCTGTCCGTTTCTCGTATGACTAAGGGGGAGATAGAAAAATATGTGTTTCACTTCACTACTCTCGGTTGCTTGCGAAATCCTTTTGATTATTTTTGGTTAATGCCTATGTGCTTTTGTCTATGATTATATTATTTATGTTACTACTACTAAATTGCTTATGTTTATGCGCTCAGTTAAGTTATGTTCATGACTATGTGCCAATGTGCACATCTGCTGTTGATATTACTAAAACTCTGTTGTAACTTACTGCTGATGTATGCGCACTTTTGCTATAAGCTGCTCTTTGTTGATATTATGTTTTCTATTATGGTTAAACATGAAGAAATATTATGATTTCTAAAAATAGTATATTCAAATATCTTGGTATTTACTCTCAATTAAACAAAATTGAATGCTGAAATTGAGGGGGAGTAATCGATATTTGTAATATCTCAATTAAAAAGGAAAAATTTTGTATGCTTTAATTGAGGGGGAGTAAGTATCAAAAATTTCTCTCAAAAATTAAAATTCAAAAAGCATATTTTCTAAATGTTTGTCATCCTCAAAATGGGGGAGAATGTTGAAGCAAAATCTTTTTTATGATTTTAAGAATTACAAACATATTTGTTTAAAACCATTTTGTTATCTACTAATAATTTTTGTGAGAAATGTTTCATGAGTATAATCTCAAGAATGATCTCAACACATGACAAAGATCATCAAAATAGCTTTCACGCATATGGACAAGAATGAACTTTATAATAATTAGTTTATGAATCATTAAAAGAGCAAGAAGTTATTATGGAATAATTGTCTAACCAAATAAAGGAAGAAAGGATCATATGACTTGATTTGGTAATATGTACATTTATGGGCTTTAAGAGACTTTTGGATCCATTAAGAAAATTGACCCATAAAGAATGTTTTATCATAAAGACATCCAAGAATGACATAAGCAATATGTTAGTACATGACATCATCAAAGCCTTATGAAATGAGCTGGCTTGCGCTAAAACAGCTAGCAAAAGGCTTGCAAGAAATAAAGAAAACGTGTGTTTTCTCTTGGTGAACTATGGACACTCTCAAGATCAATCTCCAAGTACAAATTCACATGTGCTTCCTTTGGCAACAATTGTTGGAGCGCAAAAGACATTTCAAAATTAAAGCAAGGCAGCTGGACTTCTTTAGGCAGCAAGTATCTCAAGTCTCTATAAATAGAGGAAAGCTTACAAGTCTAAAATCAAGAACTTACAATACAAAGCAATCATCTCTCAAGTGCAAACATCACTTACAAAGTTCTTCACCAACAAACAAGCTCTTGCTTTCTCATTATATTTTGGATCATAATCACTTTGAGTTTATCTTGTAATCAAAGTCTCAAACAAGTGTTGAGCAATAGAGTGATCCACAAAAAACCTTATCATACAAAAGAGTGGTGTTAACTCTCAAGTCTATTGGGTATAATAGTTTGGGAAATAAGTAGAAACCTGCTGAGGTTGAGAATACAGGGTGTAACGGACTGATCTGGCGTGATCAAGAATTTATAGTGCTAGTCAGAAGTTTCTGTTAGCAGGATACTATAGTGGACAATCTCACACGAAGTGTGGGGACTGGAAGTAGCCAGATTGGGTGAACCAGGATAACTCTCCTGTGTTATTCTCTCTTCCTTTATCTTGTCTTTTATCTTTACACTATATTAATCCAGAGTGCTCTGGTCCTAACACTAAATCATTAATATATATTTTGTTATCACTCTCCAGAATAATCTGGTCCTTAATTAATTATATTAATCCAGAGTGCTCTGGTCCTAACACAATCTTTAAAATTATCTTGCAATTAATTTTAAGCATTCTCCAGAACGATCTGGTCCTAATTAATAATTAAATTAATCCGGAGTTCTCTGGTCCCCAATTAAATCAATAATATTATAATTACTCTACTTATTAATCTAATCATTCTCCAGAACGATTTGGTCCTTGTTTAACTTATTTAACTCATAAAGTTAATATAGATTCTTCATATCTATCAATTAATCATTTACTTTCAAATTGTTTATTTAACCTTTACCAAGAATATTACTCTTGAGTATATAAACTTATTTAAGTTTCAGGTTTAAAATTTAAAAAGGGTCACAATTCAAACCCCCCCTTTCTTGCGACATTTATTGCTACTTCAAAGCAGACACACATATCTATTTGGATTCGTTTGGTTTAGTTACCTCGGGAATATTGGCGTGAACGGACAGTAAAGGAAATAACTAGTGCAGTTGGAACCCTGATTGAGGTGGATGCTCCGACCGTAACCGGGCCTATGGATATTATGCGAGGATTTTGGTGGATATTGACTTATCTAAACATGCTTATGATGAAGTTCTTGTGGAATGGGAGGGTTTCGCTTTTAAAGTCGAAGTGCAATATGAGTGTAGGCCACTCTTCTGCCATCACTGTAATGTCATTGGTCATAATGTCGCGAACTGTAAGTGGCTGCATCTGGAGACATCTAGAGAGAAAGACAAAAGAAAGAAGCTTATGGAGGCTAGGCAAGCCACTCGTACTATTCCAGCTCGGTAGAACTGTAGTTTTCAAGGTGCTTCTACCTCTACGCACAACGTTACAGGATCCTCCCTAAAGTATGTCGTAGTGACAGCCTCGTCGTCCACTGCAACTGTTGATGTTAACCAAGGGGAGATTGTATCGTCTGCTGCACCCACCACCAAAGATGTATCAACCAATTCTTTTAGATTTGTGTTGCAGAATGTATCAGATGCAATTCCTCAAGGTAGGTTACCTCAGCCTGATTTGCCCGTTTTGGAATTTTCCACTGATGTTGAGCACGATGACGTGCATTCACTAGGATTGAAGAAAACACACCCGGATAATACGGACTTGAATGTCTCTACTTATTCAGTTGTTGTTGTTCCGGTTTCAAATTTTGTAGAGCATGTTGACGAGCATGATGATTCAGCTTCTCCTAATGTCGTTTGTGCTAGAGTTGTGACTCCATCACTGGCCCACCACGATGTTTCCCTAGAGGAAGTGCGCACATACCACATTGTTTCCCAAGAGGTAGTTCATACATACATTGTTTCAGCCTCTCCCTCACCGGTGCTGGATCAGATTCCAGATGAGAATGTTTCAGCTAACATAGTACATATTGACTATGCATGCGCCCATGTGCCTAATAAGGATGAGGCGGGAAGAATTTGGAAGGCGTCACACCAGAAGGTGCTGCTTGCACGGACACACCCTTGGTAACTAAAAACAGCAGCACCTTAAGTCATACGGATGGTTCAAACAAGCATATTTATCCTAATATTCAACATGACAGGGACCTATGGCAACACGTACATGAGTATAATCAACGTATGGCGGAAATTCCTTTCACACCGATCCTTTCAAAGAAGAAGAAACAAAAATTGAAACAAGCCTAGGTTCTTTGGAAGTCGATGTATCTAATCTATTCTAGAGGAGACGCCTCACCACATGCCCAACGAATATCTTTTTTTTTTTGGAACTTGAATACTAGAGTTACTTTAAAGAATTTACTTATGTCTCATAAGCCTGTTTTAATTTTTCTTGTGGAACCTATGATTACATTTTCTCAAGTTCATCCTTGATTTTGGCAAAGTATTGGGGTGACAAAATATTGCATTAATGATGGAGGTCCGTTGATGTCGAATCTTTGGGTGTTTTGGGGGAGAGACATCAACCCCACTGTTATTTTTGTGTCTGCTCAATGTATTCCTATGGAATTCTCTTTTCAACAGTCCACCACTGTATATATAGTTGCAGTTTATGCTAGCACTTATTACATGAATCGTCGTAAGTTATGGGCTGATCTTACTCATCTTCAAGGTTGCTTTCAAGGCCCGTGGTTGTTCATTGGGGATTATAATGCAGTGTTGGGTGCTCATGAAAAGTGTGGCCGTCGTCCACCACCTTCTTTTTCATGTACAATTGTTTTGCAATGAACAAATGCTAATATGTTAATTCATTTACCATCTTTAGGGCCCTTTTACAATCAGGGAAAATCCCATCCTTAGTTATTTCAGAAAGAACTTTGGTGGCTTCGATTAATCAACCTAATTTGCAAAAGCCACATATAAGAATGTTATATGTTGTAGTGTTTGCTAAAAGCCCTTTAAGCATCTCATGGTCATCTCATGGTGAAGCTCTGCAGCTATAGGAATTAATACAAAGTATATACTTATACTATACTCGTACATAAGAAGGTACCCCACCCAGGTCGTTCCTAGAGTTTTACAGGCCTTAGGCATAATATAATTTTTTTCTGACAAAAATAAATGATATTCATTCATTCAAATTGATATAGTACATCGATACAATGAAAATTCGCTAAAAAAAAAGGATGAATATGTGAACAAACCTACAACATCCATGTTAATAGAATAAAACGGAAAAGTACTAAAGCCTACACATATGACTATATTTTAAGTCTCCGGAATACCCATGTGTCCGGATATACAACGTTGAGGACTCCAAAGTCATTGATTTGATCTTGCACTAAATCGAAGTTGATCTGACAATCTGAACCGAACAAATACTTGAACGAAACGAGAAAGACAAACAACGCCACACAAAGACGACGAACAAAACAACGTTGCACTAAGAGAACGAAATCAAGAAAGAAAAAAACAAAGTAGATGTGAAAATCACTTATTTCAATAAAAGGGAAATATAAAACGAGCTAAAGGGGAGATTTTGGGTCAAAAATTGACCATAAATCACCCCTCTTTGGTGGTGGATGAAGGAGAAGAAAACAAGGGTATTGGTGACGGCTTACAAGAGGGGAGAAGGGGAAGAGTGGCTAAGAACCCGTTAAACAGCCTTAGGCATAATATGATAAAATGGCCCCCTTACACAATACATCATAAAAAAAATTATTTCATTGTTATGTTTTTATTAGGTCTTTATTTTGTTTTTTTTTTTCTCGCTTTTCACTACTAAATTAATGTTTTTAGGCAACATATGAAAATAAATCAAATACTTCGTAGACATCACAACAAAATAAAATAAAATACCGGAGAAGTAGAGAACAATAAAACCTGCAAAATAGACTAAAATTTTAGCACCTAAGAATAATAACACCAAAAAAAATTGACATTACTAAATGCTTCTCATGATCCTAAATGTGTCTCACATCGGTTTCATGATCCAAATTTTTTCTAGCGCCTAAGAACAATAGGGCTACATGATCCTAAATGTGTCTCACATCGGTTTTATGATCATGAATATGTTTCGCATGATTTTGCATTATCAATTTCAATTTTGCAATCTTTTTAATCATTTCAAGAAAGTTGACATTACTATAATGATATAATTTAATTTTTTGGAACCTTTGAAAGATAAGATTAAAATTAATTTCCCTCGCAGACCCATTTTCAACTAAAATATAATTTGTTTTGTTATAAAATTATCCCAATTTCTTGGATAATAAATATCACAAATATTTTTATATTAGTGAGACACATTATTAGAAACAAAGGGCTCAAAAAAATATTACCAATTTATTCGATAATAAATTTTTTTGCAAATTTTTTTATAGGGAAGGTGTATATAGAAATATTTGTGATATATTGGGGTATATATAGTGAATCACGCTAAAAGGGCCAAAAACATTAACATGTTTCAGCCCTACCTTTCATCATGTCAATGTTTGGGGCCTTTCAATGAACTTTGTTATATACATCCCCAAAAAACCAAATATTTCTATATGCACCCCCAACCATTTTTTAGAGCCCCCTATAGGAATGAGCCCTAGGTCGTCGCACCCCCGGCCTATGCCTAGGGTCGGCCCTGACCCCACCCAACATAAGGACAGTGTGCAAAAAAAGTTAAAAGAGAACCAGCGTGAGTTAACTCACGCTGTTGTTCGGAACGTGACTTCAGTTACGCATGTATTAAATCTGACGTGATTTAAGTCACACAACGTGATTATACACTTGCGTGAGTTAATTCATACATGAGTATTTTCGGAAGTGCAGTTAGAAACTAGCAATTCTTGATGGGGGAAGAGCCATTTTTAACTTTTGAAACATTAATTGAATGTGAGTGAAAGTTGAAAGAGTAAACACATGTCTCATTAGATAGAAGTGTGTTGGTGTGAATTATAAAAATGTCTTATATAGAAAAGAACACATCCCCTGCTAGTACCGTAAAATGTCTTAAAAGAGCGACATCATCATAACATAAGTATATAAATATAATACACATTCAACTACCAAAAAGTATAGATTCTTTAAATAAAATAAAAAACTACCAAAAGTGTATATGTATAGTTGCACATATTTTGAAATGATTCATGGGTAAAAGTTTGTATTATTGAATTAGATTTAAAATACACTTTCAACAACTTTTATGTTACCAAATTATCCAAGCCATAAAAAAATTAATTAGCACAATTAGTTGCTAACTAATTTTTAATATCAATGGTCCTCATCCTAGATAATTTATTTTAAGAACCTGTAATGGTTCAGATTGATGAGTAGCCTTAAGAAAAGGTGTCACGGGAGGAACTTTGTTGGTAAACCGTGTCCAGAAATGAGTGGTTGGTGCCATTCACATATACTTTGAGGGCACTATTGACTCTATATTGGTTTTGGTTGCCAACTTTGTATCGTAGCAGTTCCAATAATTATTTTTCTCAGCTTTACAAAAACTTTTTCTTAGCTTTCAATTTGGTTTCTGAAATTTTGAAAGCTCTTCTTACCTCTTCCAGAAAAGCATTTTAGATTTTTCTTGTAATATACTACATCCGTTTTTAAATACTTCACATATGTCGCAATCAAACACTTAACATAAGTCAATATACAATTTTGATTATTAATATATTTACTTATTTATAGTAAAAAATTATAATATTTGAAAATATACATTGAGACAAATTGAACAATATTTTTCCTTCAAAAAAAAAATTGAACAATATTTTACATTTTGTATTTATATATTAGTTAAAAAATATGATCAAAATTAAGTAAGTTACGTGAATAAGGTAAAATATACAATTGCGATATGTATTTTAAAACGGAAAAAATATGTTTTTTTTATTTAACTCTTTAGATTTTAAGGAAATAATATGATAATACGGCATTCAATCGAGAGATGGGTGGTAAATAAAGTTTGAAGAATAATTTGTGAGTTATGATTTGAACTTAAATTTCCGTAAGAGAATAATTCTTAATTGAAATTAATCACTTAAACTCAATTATTTGTTCGATATAATGTGTTTTATGTAGGTTAAAGCATGTATCATCCAAACTTAAGGATAAAAAAGTTGATGATGCATTTAATCTAAACATCATTTGAAATATCTTATACCATTAAGAATTAGGCACACATCAAACGCCTCCATTTTAGTAGTAGGAATATAATCAGACTAGAAGTTCTTCGGGGGCAAGTACTTTAGTATCAATTTTCACCAAATCACCTGTCTTTTGTCAACCTTTTGGTATAACGGCATAAACCACTTCACCAACGAAAACATATTTTATTTATTAAGGGGAAAATTGTGGTCAACATTTTTGTTTAGTTAGTTTGATTTTAACTCTTCAAACAGTTAAAAAGGATTTTTTTTAACCATTCAGTTCTTAGGAAAAATAAGTTCTAGTATTATGTAGTTCGGCTGTGAAATAAAGACAGTTTAACAAAAACTATTTTATTCAGAAATCATACTTCAATTCTTTTAAATAATTCGTCCTTGGCTCATTTACCATTTAAGCTAAATTGTTTAGTTAAGACGGTCAAAAAGTTTTATTAAGGGAAAATTATGGTCAACATTTTTGTTTAGTTATGGTCAACATTCTTGTTTAATTCTGGTCATACGTTTTTTCATATTTTCTTCTACAGCGCCAAACCCGGTGAATTTTTTGAAGAGGGAAAGTGTGGCCAATTAGCATTAACTGCTAACACTAGTTTTACTTTCACACTTATTTTTCTCTTGAACTGTTTTTTTTTATTTGGATCCTTGAAGAATCAATCGTAATTTTTGCTATAGAGAGAGAGAAAAATGGTTTTGAGTGTCTTTAACAATTATTGGTGCATTCTTCTTTATAATTTGTCATTGCTATATCATAATTATAATTTGTCAAAAAATATCATAATTATTTTTCTTTTTTTTTGTTACATAATTATTTTTCATTCTTAATATTTGAAATGCTAATCTACATGATAAATAAATTAAATAAATAATTAATCTAATAGCTATGCCTATGCCATTCAAAAGTCGACCATGTTCCTCTTTCAAAAAAAAAGTGGACCATGTTCTACGTTGAAGGAAAGATTTCCTTAACTTTTTTTATTTTGAATGGAAAGATTTCCTTAACTTGAAATCGTGGAAATTGATGGGCAGGGGTTTGCCAAACACATTTAGACCAAAGAAAGAAAAAAAGAAAAAGAGAAGTTGAAAATATTTTGTAACATGAAAGTAAAGCTAACTAGACTTGGTCATTGTGGTCCGTTATATATTTCTATGTATATATATAAGAGCCATTAACTAGCCATTATGTAAATGTTTGAACGTTTTTAATATATAATAAGGTTCCAAACATAATATATTAACAAAGACAGAGAGGGAGAGAGAGAGAATAGAATCACACAAACAAATCATAGGAGAAAACAAAAAAATCTCACTTGGTCTTTTATTCTTTCATCTCCTATGGTTTTTTTATTTTTTCCATGAAGAAAATTAATACATTTATATTCTAAGGTTCGTCCATTCCTTTCAAAATTTCCTTTCTTGTTGAAATTCTTTTAATTATCATCGCATTTATATATGGTATGGCAGTTTAATAGCATTAAATTTTTTTTAATTATTTTCATCTTATATTTTAGCCTTGAATTATGTTTCTGATGAAATGCAGCTTCAAATTTTTACTTTTGTAGGTTAAGAGATGATGATGAAGATGAAGGTGTTGAGTAAGAAGAACAATAATGTTATCTTCTTTTGGTGGTTTGGAATGATTGTGAAGCTATGTTTCTTGCTATGTGTTTGTGCTGAGAAGACATCGTTGAGGTTCTTCTTCATCTTCCTCTTTATAGCATTAAAACTTTTTTATTTTGTGTTTTTCTTTTCATGCGTCAGAAAAAACATTAAGGAAAACAAAGGAAAAAGAAGCATGAATGCATTAAAAAGGATAACATTCTATGTTTGTTTTGTTGTTGTTTTTATTCTTTTCATGAAAAGTTTTTTTATTTAAATAAAAAGAGTTAAGAATGAGAAAGAAAGAGAGGGTTTAAGCAAAACAAAAAGAGTCACGGTTTGTTTGTCTTTTGTGATTCTCACATGAGTACTTTAGAATTCCATGTCTTTTATAATGTATTATCTTTATATGTTGGTGTTTTTGTTTGGTTCAATTTTGAAGTTAATTGTTTTTTTTTTGTTAAACTTGTTGGAATGAAAAGACATTTTGTAAGTTAACCATTGTTATGGTGAAAAGAATTTATTCTTGCATCCACACCTTCCCCTGCATTCTCTGACACTTACTAGTTTCACATGCCTTCCTCTTGAATCATGTTTACTTGCAACTAACATGCAGCCCATATTATCTTTGGTAGGAACTCTAGTGAAATAACAACATAATTATAGCCTTTTGTTGCATATGTTTGTTCTCACCATCGTTTTTACTAAATCACTATGTCACTGCAATTTTATTAAAGTTTTAAAATGTAGTTTTTGTTAAGTTGCGGTGTTAGTGATTCACCGTGAAATCAAACATTCACTCGCTATAAATAGTTATTCTCAACAAAATCAAGACTTCATCATAATAATTTTGTCAAAATTACCGTCAATTCAAAGATACATTAACCAGATTCAGTGCACCAGAAATCAATATTTTTAATAATGATTTACTAATATTAATTGTGAAATATCTCTTGTATCCTATGTACCTCAATTTATGTCATTTTCACGGTTCATAAGCTATGCTAATTGTAATTTCTTATGTAAAACTTGGGTATGGCTCATCTAATTTTTTTCTTGGGTATGTCGTTCATCTAAGTCTAAATTAAATACATAGTAAAATATATAAATTAAGAGTTGAAATTTTACACGACTGTGTGATTGTAATGCATATACATCAACCATTTATTTGATAATTTATCAATAGTTAATGTGATTCATTTTACTTTCTAAAGTGGGGAGGCTGATATATAAATAATTAAATGCTTACTTTTTATGTTCACAAAGAACTTTTTTAACTCATTTCTCAATTTAACCATGAACTATGCTTTTTCTCTTGCCTTATTTTACAAGACTCATGACCACACCCTACCTTTTATAGAAAATTTTATTCCCGTGTCTCTCCCATTATCTCTCCCTCTCATTTCGTTAAAATGACTTTTTTAGAGTGGGTGAGGAAAAAAATATGCAATCTATCGACATGGTTTGGTATAGTTATTTAGGATCCTTTTCCCGCTATGAGTATAAAAATGGTCCTTTTTTTTGACTCAAAATATGCTAGTATTGTTGAGAGAGTTATAACTCACATTGATGATGTATGTGACTGTAGAAAAGATTGATTTCTTTTGATTCACTTTCAACTAAAAATTAAATACGATCTTGACTGTGTTTTCTAATTTAATTATGGGATTTAGGCACTCTTTAACGAGTTTAAATAGTAATTTTTTTATAGAAAATGTTGTATTCAATGTATCGAAAATTGAAATATTAAACTTTTTTAATGAATAATTTTTTAATTGGAAAACCTTAAAGAGTGTTTTGAAGACACTTGTTAACAAAACTCTTTAATTAAATGTCTTGCTAACAAGTGTGTCGTGTACTCTTTAAGCCTTTTAAAATAAGTAATTATTCTAAAGAATAAAGAATACTATTTCGATTTTCATTTCTTTGATTACACATATTTACACAAATACTTACTACTTATGAAAATAAAGAATACTTACTACTTATTGTCTTTAAAGAGTGCCCCACACACTAGTTAACATTTCTCTTTTAAATTTACTCACTCCGTTTCACAATAGATGTCACTTTTGAAGAATAATTTTGTTTCACTTTAGTTGTCATTTTCAAGTTTCAATGCAACATTAATTATTGATTTATCAATAATACTCTTACCTATTTATTATAGAGATAGAAATAATAGAATGAAATAATAAATGAGCAAGAGTATTATACAAAAAACACAAAATTTTATCAAAAATAACAATTTATTTGATTCTTTGGTATGTGTAATTTCCTCAAAAATGACAAGTATTGTAAATCGGATGGAGTATTGAATTTCATTTATAATTTTATAATTTATTAATAATTATTGCATTTTTATTTATTTTGTAATATAATTATCTCACCATGCATTATATTCATCTACACAGAGGTGGATCAACATCTATAGTTAAGCTGAATACAGAAGACAATCAACAGGTGAAACTATGTTGCTTTTGGTTAAGTTTAATTTTTCACAATTGAATAAATTAAACAAAATCATTGGTTAATTAGATTTCTTTGTTTGGTGATCTGAAACAAGTGCTTGGTTTTGACCTTAACAAATATTCTTTGACTTGCATTTTTTTCAGTTGGTTATTGACAATGGCATTGTTTCTGTGACTTTGTCAAGACCCGAGGGGTACATCCTTGGAATATCGTATAATGGAATTGACAACATTCTTGATACTGAAAACGATGATGAAGACGATAGAGGGTATGTTCCTACTTCATATCAAACTAGTCAATTTGAAATTTGGGTTTATATTATGAAGTCAAGTTTTGAATAAAATAAGTTTTTTTTTACCAAATAAATTAAGAGTTTACTGTTTCACGGTATAGTGTATTATTTCACATTTGCAAACAAAAAAAAAATTGCATTGTTAACTTTATAAGAGTTTGATTTATACATATATTGTCATTGTTAACTTTATAAGAGTTTGATTTACACATGAATTATGTCACAACCCCTAAAAAAATGAATTATTTCACATTAATTATTGAGTTTAAAACATATAATTTGTCATTCTCATAGTTATGTGTAAAACTATTTTTTTACAATAACTATAGATAGAAATTAAATTCAAGTTGTTCAAGGGGTTGTTATCTCAATTTGACTTCTTTTTTTAAGGAATCTGAATTTGACTTTGTAATCTCAATGTGGATGATTCAAATGCCGCATGAGACAATTGTAAAATATTTCATTAATGTCAACGTCAAATAATAATTTCCGTCTTCCTAATATTTTTTTTAAAATTAAATCCAATATATAAATAAATATGAATAATTTTTTCGTAAATCAAATATATCTCCTTATATAAACTGTATGTGTTAACTTAGATCAAATGTGTCTTAACACGTCTTTTTTCATACACGTTTGTTAGAGATTAAATCTTTGATCAAGTAGTTAAGAGGTTCAACTGATCCTTGATCAAATAGACATAGTTAAGAGACTCAAGTGTCTATCACCTATTTCGTATTTATAAAATAATGTGAATAAGGTTGTGACTTAAATTGAAAGATTTAACGTGTTCTCTAATCACATTTTCAGGTACTTTGACGTTGTTTGGAATGAACCAGGACACCTTAGTACCTTCCAAAGGTATAACTTTTTACATTTATATATACTAACAGCTAATATAATTTGTCTTTTTACATATGCATCCGATCATATTTGTAGAAATATTTTAAGATCTAACATAAGTGTAAGTTTATTCAAAAAAATATTTAAAATGTGATGCCATAAAAATAAATCTCTAATGCATTTTGTCTTCTCAATCAAAACAAATTGTTGGTTGTTGGTTTCAATTATTTCTAAAGATATTGTGACAAAATCCTCCTAGTAAATTTATTTAACAAAATCATGATTCCAACACCCAAGTGTATATTGAATAAACTAATTTACAATTGTGACCATGCTGCAGAATCCATGGAACAAACTTTTCTGTTATAGCAGCTGATGAGAATATGGTGGAGATTTCATTTTTAAGATCATGGACATCTTCCATGAGTGGCAAAAATGTTCCCATAAACATAGACAAAAGGTGCATTATTCAATGTCTTATTGTTGCTGTTACATTTTGGAACAAATTATTTTGGACCGTTTAATTTTTTTGCTTAGGAACAATCTATATAAGCTAATTAATTTTATTTTCTTTTAACTTGTGCAGATACATTTTCAGAAGTGGTGATTCAGGATTTTATTCATATGCAATATTTGATCGCCCTGAAGGAATGCCAGCAGTTGAGGTTGATCAAATTAGATATGTTTTCAAACTCAATCAACACAGGTAACTAAAATGTTTTCATTCAAATTCAATTAGTTAAGGGGCTTTTTACAATGCAAGAAAATAAAATTTAATTCTTTTAAGGCCTGATTACTTTCTCTTTATATTATTTTCATAAAAATAAATAAAAACTTAAAAATATATTTGGCTAAAATATGAAAAAGAAACACAACACGTGAATGTGAACGTGTCAAATTTTAAAGAGTCAACAAATAATTGTTGCCTAGTACTAGTATAGGTGATTGAAAATATTGCATAAATAATCATTTTCGTCTTTGAATAGTTGTAATAATCTTTCAATATATTAAAATTTTAAGATTATCTCCGACTATACATTCATTAATTCAAACCACGTTAGAATAATTCTTCATTGATAGTAACTCTTTTTTTTATATAGAAATTGATGTGATAAGATGTAAATAGAGACTGATATGTCACCAAGTATAAAAATGAGCTGATATGATAGTATTAATATAATATTTTAACGACAAAAACTATTTTAACTATTGGTGTGCATGATCCAATCAAAAACTACTTTAAAATTTCGATATATTGATGAACTATTGCAACCATTCGTTATGCGTTCAACAACAAAATTTACTATTTGAACGCTGTATACATGGTTGTTGCAAACGTAAAAATGTTTTACTTTGGAAAAAGTTTTAAAAACATTTTCTAATGGAAAGTCAATGGAACAGGTTCAAGTACATGGCATTATCTGATACAAGGCAAAGAAACATGCCAACAATGAGAGATAGAGACACAGGTCAAGTACTTGCTTACAAAGAAGCAGTTCTATTAACAAAACCAATTAATCCACAATTTAGAGGAGAGGTAGGTGGTACCACTTCTTTTTCATTTGATTTTTTCTACTTTTTTTTGCTAAAAGATGCACGTGAATGAATATGAAATGATTTTGTTGGGTTCAGGTGGATGATAAATATCAATACTCATGTGAGAACACAGATAACACTGTTCATGGTTGGATTAATTTTGATTCTGATGATCCTGTGGGTTTTTGGATGATAACACCTAGTAATGAATTTCGTAATGGTGGACCCATTAAGCAAGATCTTACCTCTCATGTTGGACCCATCACTCTCTCGGTATGTCTAACTTTTGTTATTATTCTCTTAAGTAATAAGGTACAAATAAATTACAAATCCCAATTTTAAGCTGATATATGCATGGTGCAGTATGTGTATGTTTCTAATTTTGCAAGTTTGTTTGATAACTAGTTTTTAGTTATAAAACAAATTATTTATAATGGTTGAGATTAAGTGTAGATAATCTCGGTCTCACATGTCCACAAATGCTAATATATGCACCATTATAAGAGTCTTTTTGGATAAACAACTTATTTAGAGCTTATTGAACAACTGCTTATACATAAGTTTGTATAAATTATTTTTATAGCAAAAGATCAAATAACTTTAAATTATATTTATATATGCTATAAGTTGGTTTTTATATGTGTTGTTAAAGTGAAAGTCGTCGTAGACGTCGGCTCTTATATAGAGTGGTAATGTTAAGAGTCCCACATTAAGTAGATAAAAATGCTTAATAGGATATTTAAACCGTGAACCTCTCCCACCTAATTGACCAGTCTTTTAGGTTGGAGTTTTCGCATGTGCTTAAGTTCTCATGTGTATATATGTATGTAATTTTTTTTAAGAAATATAAGTAAAAATTATTGAAATGTGAAAGTGTTGAAATATAATATTTGATTGGCATTTTTATTATTTGCTTAGATGTTTGTGAGCACACATTATGCTGGAAAGGAAGTAACCATGGCATTTGAAGAAGGAGAGACTTATAAAAAGGTGTTTGGACCTGTATTTGTCTATCTTAACACTGATTCAAACAACAATGATAATGCAACTCTCTGGTCAGATGCTGTACAACAGGTACTATAGTCACACCAACCACATTGTTTAATTTCTTAAGTCAATGACAAATAATTTTAATTAGTTCTTTAAACATTTAATTATAGTTATCCAAGGAAGTCCAAAGTTGGCCTTATGATTTTCTTCAATCACAAGATTATATTCCACCTAATCAACGTGGAGCAGTATTTGGAAGATTACTAGTCCAAGATTGGTACATTTTAATACCTTGTTGCACTTCTATCTACATTTTATATATATATTCTTTAATTTCATAAGATCAAGTAATATAAACATCCATTTAATGTTCCAACTCCTTGCTTCTAAAGGTACTTCAAAGGAGGGAAATTTCAGGGTACTAATGCTTATGTGGGTCTAGCTTTGCCTGGAGATGCAGGATCATGGCAAAGAGAAAGCAAGGTATGTAGTAATTAAGCGATTTTTCATATAAGTTGTAAGCTATTTTCATTGAAAAAATTATTTCAATAAGTTGATGTATAAACTATTTTTATCACAGGGCTATCAATTTTGGACTCGATCTGACGCAAAGGGGTACTTTAAAATAAATAATATTGTGCCAGGTGACTATAATTTGTATGGTTGGGTCCCTGGATTCATTGGTGATTACAAATATAATGGTACAATCACCATTACCCCAGGTAAACTATTATTTTTTATAGTCTTGGAGATTTTGTTCAAATTTGGTTATAACTTGGATAATTAAATAATTACTTGTTTGAACTTGTAGGAGGAGTTATAAACTTAAATTATCTTGTATATAATCCTCCAAGAAATGGACCAACCATTTGGGAAATTGGGATTCCAAATCGCTTGGCTTCAGAATTTCACGTACCAGATCCTTACCCTACTCTCATGAACAAATTATACACCGAACAACGCAGAGACAAGTTAGTACAAAACTCATCTCTTTTTTAATTGAATGAAATTCAAATGGATCACGTTCAATTCAAGTGGGATAAACATGATTTAGTAGGACTTATTTGTGTTTTGATCAATTACCGTGTCTTTTGAGAATAGTGTGAATATTTTCCTTTAAATTTTATGTAGGACCGAACTTAAAAAGGTCTTGGATATAAAGACTAAAAATATATTTAACCGTTAACCAAATATTTTTACTTTTGGCAGGTTTAGGCAATATGGGTTGTGGGAACGTTACACTGATATGTATCCAAATGATGATCTTATTTACACTGTTGGTGTTAACAAGTATAGAGATTGGTTTTATGCTCATGTTACAAGGTAATAATATAAAGTTTATGTTTAGAATTGCTACTATATTGTTAAATTTCGATGGATTTTAACTTATATTGTAAGCAGAAGCAAAGGAAATAAGACATATGAACCAACAACATGGCAAATTATATTTGAACATGAAAATGACATAGTCAGTGGAAACTACACACTACAACTGGCCTTGGCTAGTGCTGCCGATGCTGACCTACAGGTACATCATTTTAAGGGAAATTAGGGTACATGTTAGCATGACCTATATTTTAAAAATATTATAGATATTCGACAACTATGAAGCACGGATACGGACACGGACACCAGACACTGACACGCCGACACAACAAATAATTTGAAAAAATCACATAATTCGGTGTATTTACAAGTGTCGGTGTCGGATACGACACGTGTCCGACACTACGACACGTCTAATTCAAAGAGTGTTCGTGCTTCATATTTCGACCACATTAATCCAATGAATAAATAAGTTTAATGTCTAAAATTGTCTTAGAAGGACTAACATTTTATATGGATGAAATTATCAGGTACGGTTCAATGATCCTAGCATATATCCACCCCACTTTGCCACAGGGCACATAGGAGGAGACAATGCCATAGCAAGACATGGAATTCATGGATTGTATTGGTTGTTCAGCATTGATGTGCCAAGTGATCTTCTTGTGAAAGGAAAGAACATCATCTATTTGAGACAATCAAAAGCTCTTGGTCCATTTCAAGGGGTTATGTATGATTATATCCGTTTAGAAGGACCACCTAAAACTTGATTGTGTTCAACTTCTTGTTGGCACTCTGTATAGACCATATGAATTATGATTTAGTTTTACTTTGTGCATCTCAATTGGTTATTTCATTTTACAAATATAGTACATCAGAATTATAGTTACCTTTTTTTCATTAGAAAGAATTGATTTATAGAATAAATTACTCATTTAAAAAATTTAATTTTCGTTATGTGTCAACATTTTTTGACCACTTAAGGTGTTAAGATTTTAAGTTGTGTCTTAAAATTGCATATGTTATTATGGTTTTCATTTTACTCTTTGAATACATTAATGGACTGAAAAGTTCACAAGAACAAAGATGTAATACCTCCTTGAGCCCTGAAAGACTTTCTTCTGCAATATGATACCCTACAACTTGAAGCATTTGAGCCCAGAAAGACTCCGTCCTCTTGAAGCATTTGATCCTTCACCACCATCATCTGTCTTCAACTTCTTGAACTTGGTTAACTCCTTTGTTCTCAAAGTCACTTCAAGCTCCTCCAAAGTAGTAGCATCTTTCTTTTCCTAAAGAATGTTATCCTTAAAATACTAATTAAAAACTTTGCTAAAGAACATAGCAAAAGATGGTATCCTCATGTATCTTCCATATTCATTTCAATGTTCGCTAAAGTCATCAAGTATCTTGTTAAATTCGGTTAGTTCCTCCGTGATAGTTTAGACTCCACTACCCTAAATGAATAGAGTTACTATTTCACAAATTGTCTATGAGCCAAAAGAAGTTTGTCATGTATAATGAATACAACTTTTCCAACATCGACATCACAGTATCTTCCCTCGCGATATCTCTTAAAACCTTATCCCTGAGACATAACACGTACATCCTCCGATTACTATTATAAACAAAACTTTTCATTTTTGATTCATTCATTAAATGATGTATATGGTCTATAATAAAGACCACATACATCATTAGTTGAATGAATCTAAAATACAAAGTTTTGTTTATAATAGTGACCGGATGGTGTATATAATAACACTTTTGGCCTTGTCCATCACCTTTTAAAGTTTATGCACACTTTTGTTGTGTCAAAACCACTAGCATCTTAACCTTCCACAACCCAAAATCATTGCTTCCTATAAACTTCTAGATGTCTGGCTTTGAACCCATGACACGTAATTGACCAATTTACCCCTTTTCCACATAATGAGCGCCAATTGTTATGATCTCAAACTTAAAAATCACATCAGTAAACTTGGATGTGTGAAGCAAAAGGAAGTAGTAATCAAAACAAAGTAGTTTCGAGTAACAACAACAGACATAAATCTAAGTGTGAAGCAAAACAACGAGTTGGGCCGTTACTATAAAATAAGAGGCTCGACTCTCAATTTAAAATAGGCTCCAATCAAACAAAAACACAATTTTTTTGTGTAGCTAAGTTTCATTAAAAAATCAGAATCAGAAAAACTTCTAAACATACATGAAACGAAATAAACAAAAAAAATTATGTGAAAGAAAGGTGAAATCTACCTAACGGTGTTGTTTGGATTTGTCACTCCTCCGCTGTGGAAAGAGAAAACAAATGGTTTATGTGAAAAAGAAATGATTGTTGTGATTCTTTCAATGAAATAACTTTTTAAATTGACTGATTAAATTGACTTTTTATCATTTGTGGTCTCATTGCCCAAGGAGTTTGTGAAGTGTTTCCCAACCGAAGAATCTCACCTGAATGCGCTCAACCCTTGTCCTCTAAATTCTCTCATTTGGTTTTTCAAGATTCTCTCTCTTCAAGGTTACCCAAAAAATGATGAATGAAGGTTTATATAGTGCCCAAACATAGAAAAAAATCACGTCTCAATTTTTCTGGTTCGCGTCGCGATCTTCAACTTATACGCAATATTGTTGTCGTACTTATCTACAATTGTGCCTCGATTGCTAAAAATAGCTTATGAAGAATCAAACCAATGTTCCAACACCCAAATCGCACTACGATTGCTACAAATTGCACCATGATCTTTTATGAACCTCCATCACCAAATTTTAATCTAATTTTCAATAGATATTATAAAAAAAAATGTATATTAATTATGTGGTTTTTTTTTTGAATGACAAATATATGTAATAAAATAACTGTACAAGATACATCAAAAGAGCCGTTAAGAGACGCTTCCAAAACCACCAAGGAACAACCCCCAAGGGCCACACCACAACAACCAGAAAAGGAAAATACATCAAAAAGAGAAAGACACCCCCATGGTTGTTGCATGGTCGTCTCAACATTGGATAATAACGTGCAATTGTTTTACGATTTGTTGGAATGAAATCTTAATTATGTGGTTGTTGCACATGAGAGTAATCCTTTGGCATTAGATAAATTTGTATTAATTAATCTGCCAATGGGAATAATCCACAGTTGGTAGTTTTTTTTTTAATATAATAAGGTTCATATTTAAGGGACCAAACATAATATATTAACAAAGACAGAAAGGAAGAGAGAATAGAATCACAAACAATTCATAGGAAGAAATAAAGAAGAAGAAAAATCTCTGGTCATTTGTTCTTTCATGTCCTATATTTTATTTTTTCGTGAAGGAAGTTAATACATTTGTGTTCTAAGGTTAGTCCATGCCTTTCAAAATTTCCTTTCTTGTTTTTTTTTTTTGACCAAAAATTTCCTTTCAAGTTAAAATTCCCTAAAATTATCAACCACATTTATATAGTATGGTAGTTTAACAGCACTTTTTTCTTTCCACATTTTAACTTTTAACAGCTACTTTTAACTTTGTTTGATTAATTTATGCTTCTTTATTAGCCTTGAATTTTGTTTATGAAATGAAGTTTCTCATTTTTACCCTATTTTGTTTAATTATCATCATTATATATGGTATGGTAGTTTAATAGCATTAAAAAACTTTTAATTATATTCTTATATTTTAGCCTTGAATTATGTTTATGATGAAATGCAGCTTCAAATTTTTACTTTTGTAGGTTAAGAGATGATGATGAAGATGAAGGTGTTGAGTAAGAAGAACAATAATGTTGTCTTCTTTTGGTGGTTTGGAATGATTGTGCAACTGTGTTTCTTGCTATGTGTTTGTGCTGAGAAGACATCATTGAGGTTCTTCTTCATCTTCTTCTTTGTTATTCTAACTTTGTTTATATAGCATTAAAACTTTTTTTATTTAAGTTTATCTATGTGAGTGTTGGAAAACATAAACAAAACCAAAGGAAAAAGGATAACATTTTATGTTTGTCAATGTGCTGTTGTTTATATTCTTTTCATGAAAAGTTTTTTATTTTTTTAATATAAAAAAAAAAAAAAAAAGAATGAGAGAGAGGGTTTAATTTAAGCAAAACAAAAAGAAGAGTCACGGGAATTGTTTGTTTTGTGTGCTTCTCACATGAGAACTTTAGAATAACATGTCTTTGATTGATGTATGTGACTCTAGCAAATATTAATTTTCAGTGAATACATTTTTAAGATTAAAACATATAAAGGTCTCGGATTCAATTATTTTTTGTATTAATTTTGATAGATGAGTCTATACGAAATTTTACTTTGGTTTTAAATAAGTCTTCGGTAAGTAGGTAGTGTGATTAGTTCCTTCAGAATAGTCGATTCTTAAACCAGATACAAAGTTTTTTTAAAAAAAAAAAAAAAACATAGCCTCCAAATTGAAATTGTTTAAGTAAGCCCTAAACACATTATAAAATCATGTTAGCCTACCATAATTTCCAATCCAACCATGCATTTAATTTCTTTTGGTGAACTCAAATTAGCTGAGATCATGTTCATTCTACTATAAATATTGCCCTGTTGCAAAAGCAGAGGAAAATATGCATTAAATAAACAAAGATAATTTATAAAGTTTTTCTTACTATGCATTAATTTCATCTACAGAGAAGGATCAAAGAAGATCAATAGCCTAAAATCAACATCAATAGTCAAGCTGAATACAGAAGACAAACACCAGGTGATACTAGCTGGCTTTTTGGCTTTTGGTCAAGATTAATTATTAGAAATTAAATAAAAATATTGGTTGGTCCAAATCAAGTGTGTTTGGTATTTGACCCTAACTATTATTCTTTGACTTTCATTTTTTTTTCCTTTCAGTTGGTTGTTGACAATGGCATTGTTTCTGTGACTATGGCAAGACCAGAGGGGTACATCCTTGCAATATCGTATAATGGAATTGACAATGTTCTTGAATCTGAAAACAAAGAACTAGATAGAGGGTATGTTCCTACTTCATATCAAACTAGTCAAACTGAAGTATGTGTTTAAATAATGAATTAAAGTTTAGTTGTTCAAAAAATGAATTAAAGTTTTGAATAAATAGAAGTTTAATATTTATGCACGATCCTGAAAAACTAAAATACTTTGTGAATTATATTTTTTTTATGTTAACCCTCTAGTTCATAAAAAAAAAGGTTCTAATAATTAGTCAAAGTTCTATTAAGCGATAAGTAAAGTTTGACAAAAAATAATTTCATTTAAAATCTAAATTCTGGTTCTCTTATATGACCAATTAAAAATCACTTATTTTGTGTAATGGTGTTACATTTCCCAATATAGTGCATTATTTAAAATAAAATAAAGGAAAAACAACACTTACTAAATTATGTGTCTAAGAGATCATTGGATTTTTTTCAAGCATCACAACATTGGATTATGTAGATGAAAAACTTTATGGGGTCATCCAAACTTGTTAAGGATTAAAAAAAAAGGAAATAATCGTAATTTTTCAAAGAAAAAAAGTTGTTTTTTAACATTTTCCAAACTTTTTCACAAATAAGTAAATGAATTTAACAAGTTATTCAATCATATTTATTTATAGGTACTTCGACATTGTTTGGAATGAACCTGGAGAGCAAAATCTTAGTAAGAGTAATTTCCAGAGGTATAACTTTTACATTTCACTTGTTTGTATGGTTAAAACAAATTTCACTTGTTTTTAAAGATATTGGGACAAAATTTTATCAAACAAAAGCACGATTCCAGCACCTAAGTTTATATTCAATAGAGTAATTTACAGTTGTAATCATACTGCAGAATCCATGGGACAAACTTTTCAGTTATTGCAGCTGATGACAATATGGTGGAAGTTTCATTTTCAAGATTATGGACATCTTCCATGAGTGGCAAAAATGTCCCCATAAACATTGATATAAGGTGGATTGTTTAATGTCTTTTGGTTATTATTACAATTTCACAACAAATTACTTTGGACAGTTTATTTATTTTTTTGTTTGGGTTAGGAACTATATATAACTTATAAGCTAACTAATGGAAACAAATTTATAAATATATGCAGATACATTTTCAGGAGTGGTGATTCTGGATTTTATTCATATGCAATATTCAATCGACATAAAGGAATGCCAGGAGTTGAGGTTGATCAAATTCGATTTGTTTACAAACTCGATAAAAACAGGTATCTAATTTATTTTTTTTCAAAGTCATTTTAATAAGGGGCATTTGCTTGTGTATTTCACAATGTAATGATATAACTTGTTAGTATGTACTAATTTGAATGCTACATAGTATAACATAATTGTAGTAAACATAAAAATTTGTACACTTACTTTACATATATACAAATTAAATCCTAAAATGGAACAGGTTCAAGTACATGGCAATATCTGATACAAGGCAAAGAAACATGCCAGCAATGAAAGATAGAGATACAGGTCAAGTCTTAGCTTACCCTGAAGCAGTTCTATTAACAAAACCAATTAACCCACAATTTAGAGGAGAGGTAGATATCTGCATTTTTATTTATTTTAATATGGAATTTATTTTTGGTTAAAAGATGCATGTGAAATGTGAATGAATATGAAATAATTTTGTTGGGTTCAGGTGGATGATAAATATCAGTACTCATGTGAGAACACAGATAACACAGTTCATGGATGGATTGGTTTTGATTCTGATCCACCGGTGGGTTTCTGGATGATAACACCAAGTAATGAGTTTCGCAATGGTGGACCTATCAAGCAAGATCTTACTTCTCATGTTGGACCGATCACTCTTTCGGTATGTTCCAACGTTTATTGTTTTGCAACTTTGCTTGATAATGAATGAGTATTTAGTTATAAAACTGTGCAAGGATAAGCTTGAACTCAATGGAAGAAGATAGAGAAAATTGTGAAGTATAACAATCTAAGAATCAAAATGGTTGTATTCACAAATCTAAGTATTACAATGTTATAATTCTATACTTACACGTGCTATGATCCTTCTCATCTTTAACTAAGCAACTACTAACTATAACTAACTTATAGAATTAGTTGATATTATTAACAAAAAGTTAGATAACTAACTAGTCTTAACTAACTTGTGCTGCAAGTAACAATTGTATCCTTTTTAACTTCACAAATAACACCCCTTCAAGCTGGAATAGATGTCAATCATTGCAAACTTGTTATGCAAGATATTGAATGGACCTGGATGGAGTGGCTTGGTCAGAACGTCTGCAACCTGCTCCTTTGATGACAATGAAAACCAATGTTGAACTATTGCTTGTATCTTGTCACGCACCACATGTTAATCGATTTCTACCTGCTTTGTTCTCTCATGGAAAACATGGTTTGCTGCTAAATGTAATGCAGATTTACTATCACAGTAAATAGTGACAGACGGGGAATGAGGAAATCATGTAGTATGTACAACAGTCGTTGACCCTAATAAATTGCGGCAATGCTATATACTCTGCCTTAGATCAAGACCTAGATACCACATATTGCTTCTTACAGGCATGGATCGTAATGATAAAAACCTTTGAAACTTAGACGTAATGATGAACTGTAGAATAGTCCTCTACTACAATTGTTTTTGAGGAATTTCAAGACATGTAACCACCAATAATATGTTCATCTGTAGAAGCATCTAGGAACCGACTTGGTTTGCTTACAACATAAGAAATCTCTAGTCTTGAATGAGTCAATTAAATCAATATCCAAATCGATCTTCTATAAGCTATTGGTTCAGATAATGGTTGACGAAATGATTTTTGTAACTGAAGTTGTAGTTGCATTGGAGTAGGACACGGTATGCTTCCAAATAATTGAGCATCTTGGAGCTTTGATAGAATGATATTCCATCTTGTGTTCTAGCTACTACAAAGACTAAGAAGTATTTGAAAGTTCTCTCAAGTCTTTGATGCTAAATTTCACATCTATGAGGGTCTTAACTTGCTTAATTCCATCAACGTCAATCCCCCCTAAGACCAGATAAGCCACATAGATCAAGAAAAAAATGAATCTTGTTCAAATTTTCTGTGTGAAAAGTGAATAATCTGTTTTGGATTGAGCATAGTCAGAATCAGTGAGTGTCGTAATTAACTGTGTTCTATTTTTTCCTGGTCTTCTTCAATCCATATAGGGACCTTTGCATGAAGTTTGAAAACCATATCTGTTGAAGACGATCATTTCTTCCTAATGATCGCCATGAAAGAAAGCAGTGTTCTCATCAAGCTGGAAAATAGAGGCCTATTTTGAGATGCTGCAATCACCATTAGAACTCTTACATTAGTCATTTTCATTACTGAACTAAATATGTTCATATAGTGAATGATGCCTTCAGTTTGAGTAAATCATTTTGCCACTAACATTGACTTGTTCCTTTGTATTGTACCATTTGCATGCAGTTTTAACTTGAATAGTCACTTACAACCAATACTATTTTGTTTGATAAAGAGCTTTTAGTTATAAAACAAAATATTTATAATATTTGATTTACATATTTTGTTTTTGTTTAGATGTTTGTGAGCACACACTATGCTGGAAAGGAAGTAACCATGGCATTTGAAGAAGGAGAGACTTATAAAAAGGTGTTTGGACCTGTATTTGTCTATCTTAACACTGATTCAAACAACAATGATAATGCAACTCTCTGGTCAGATGCTGTACAACAGGTACTATAGTCACACCAACCACATTATTTAATTTCTTAAGTCAATGACAAATAATTTGAATTAGTTCTTTAAACATTTAATTAGTTATCCAAGGAAGTTCAAAGTTGGCCTTATGATTTTCCTCAATCACAAGATTATTTTCCACCTAATCAAAGGGGAGCAGTATTTGGAAGATTACTAGTCCAAGATTGGTAAATGCTAATATTATTCTTTAGTTCCATAAGATCAAGCAACATAATACTGCATTTAATATGTTACTTCATTTCCTTGCAATTCAAGGTACTTTGAAGGAGGAAGATTTCAATATGCTAATAATGCTTATGTGGGTCTAGCTTTGCCTGGAAATGCAGGATCATGGCAGAGAGAAAGCAAGGTATTTTGTGTTTATATGAATAAATTTAATTAATCATTTATGGACAAACTATTTCAAAAATTAACTAATGAAGGAATGAATGTGGTAATTAATTAATCTATTTTTGTACTATTAATAGGGCTATCAATTTTGGACTCGAACTGATGCCAAGGGATACTTTAAAATAACTAATGTTGTGCCAGGTCACTATGATCTGTATGGTTGGGTCTCTGGATTCATTGGTGATTACAAATATAATAGTACAATCAGCATCACCCCAGGTAAATTCTTTTTTACTCTCTTGTAGAATTATCCCAAAAATTAGTTAATCCTAATTAAACAATTACTTGTTTGAACTTGTAGGAGGAGTCATAAAATTAAATTCACTTGTATATAATCCTCCCAGAAATGGACCAACCATTTGGGAAATTGGTATTCCAGATCGTTTGACTTCAGAATTTCATGTGCCAGAACCTTACCCTACTCTCATGAACAAATTATACTCTAAAGGAAGAGACAAGTTAGTTCAAAACTCATTGTTAACAATTGATATTCTTTTCAATTTGAATTAATTTTATAGTTAAGTATGTTTTGGTTTTTAAAAAATTTAGATTTTTCAAGTTTTGTCCCAACATAAATTTTATTCTATATTTTTATTGATTTTTATAAACAACGAGTGCTTTTAATCTCCACAAAATTTATTTAGGGACTAAACTTAACAAAATTGTTAAATTTTATAGGGATTAAAAATACATTTTAACCCTTAATTATATGTTTAATTTATTGTATATATCTTCATTTTTTACAGTTTTAGGCAATATGGGTTGTGGGAACGTTACACTGAAATGTATCCAAATGATGATCTTATTTACACTGTGGGTGTTAACAAGAATAAAGATTGGTTTTATGCTCATGTAACAAGGTAAATATAAAGTTTAGTAGAAACTATATTGTTAATTATTTTATTTTGTTTATGTATTTTGACTCTCAATTATAAAGTTTAATAGAGAACTATATTGTTAATTAATTTTTCTTTTTTTATGTATTTTGACTCTCAATTGTTTTGTAAGCAGAAACACAGAAAATAATACATATGAGCCAACAACATGGCAAATTATATTTGAACATCAGAATGACTTAATGAGTGGAAACTACACACTACAACTTGCCTTGGCCAGTGCTGCTGATGCTTACCTACAAGTACATCATTACCCTTTTTTTTAATCAATTTAGTTTTCGCAACGCATTAGTTATTAGGTTTTTATATTAAATCTAACTCATTGTTTTAAAACCTGCTTATAAGACGAAGATAGTCACTCTTTGTAAAATCTAATCGCCTCATCTTTTATCAGGTTCGGTTCAATGACCGGAGCGTATATCCACCCCACTTCACGACAGGGCATATAGGAAGAATCCGAGGAGACAATTGCATACAAAGACATGGAATTCATGGATTGTATAGGTTGTTCAGCATTGATGTGCCAAGTGATCTTCTTTTGAAAGGAAAGAACATCATCTATCTAACGCAGACCAATGCCGATACTCCTTTCCAAGGAGTTATGTATGATTATATCCGTTTAGAACGACCACCAGCAACTTGACTGTGCTGAACTTCTTATTGACACAATGTATAAACATATAATGTAATTATAATTAATAACTAATAAGGGTGGGTTCTAAGATTTTTGTTATCTTAGGTGAATCAATCAAATCGTAACCTTTTAATTATTCGAATGTCTTTTTTTTAATTAACTCATAATCAATGTTCTCTAAAAATATATATTCAATAGAATTAATCAAAGCAAGTTACAAATAAATAATCTATCTGGTATTTGTCAAAAAAATAATCTATACTATATATAAAGGAAACTACCCCTTTCAACACACTTTTGGGTTGAAATTTTCTTTTCAAAAATACCCTTAATTTTAAATACAAGTAACACATGTAACAAATGGATAAGAATAAATTTAAATATTAAAACAAATGTAACAAACACGATATGAATATATGAATATTTGTTTTTTTCCCCTTATCATTTAAAAAGTATAACAAACTAGATTAATATATTTATACTTACTTTTTCGTTATTCCGATTATAATCTTAAACAACTTTTTCAATAATAAAGATTGTTGTTTGTGTTATTTAAAAAAGCAACAAACATTTATAATTTTATTTTTAATCAAAACCAAAATTTCATAAAAAAAAAAAAATACCGTTCAAATTTTCAAACGTTAACGCAATAAGTAACAAAAAAACGTTAGTGCAATAAAAAGAGCGGAAAGACGGACACAGACTTTTCGCTAGTCTATATAATATTAACTATTATAGTATCAACAATAAGTTTCTCTTCTTCATGAGAAAATGCACCTTTCTTCAAATTAGGTCTTAAATGATTAGCCCATCTAAACCTACAACTCGTCCCACAACGATTAAAACATGCATTTCTTTGAACATTATTTCAATTCCCTTCACCATGTTTTGTCATATAATCGAGCAAATTGCATCCTCTATACTGTTGTCCAAGGACTTTTTTTTTTCAAATTTCCCTCATCACCGTCTCCACCACAACCACCAGCTCTACTGCCACCCTCTCTTCCACCGCCTCTTTCCATCATATCAAACAACACATTTTCATCATTCACTCCAACCACAATATTTGTCATGTATTGCATCTTAGAAAAAAGCGACATACTATAGTTTCAAATTCTCCAAAGTAATTACTATTCTCTTTTCTCTCCATAAACTTCTGATGCTCTTTCTTTTCAATATTGATGTAGTAAAAATAATAACTATATATTAATTAAATAAAAATGAAGTTACAGACGATCTTTCTTGTACAATGTTTTTCACTAAAGTAAAAAGAACTTTAGATTATAAACTTTTTTGAAAGAGAAAAATAAAGGAAGATAGAGTATGAGCTAGGAAGTTATTATGGTGGCAGCGGCGACTGTGGAGGGTGATGTAAAAAAAATCAAATTGATAAAGGGTGATGGTGATATGAGTCTGAGAGGTTGCAATAAAATTTAAAGTCATGTTATGAAAAAAACTGTATTATGTTGTAATGTGAAAAAGAAAAAAAAAAGAAAAAAAGTGGTAATAAGAAGCAATTTGGAGACATTACAAATATTATGCTTCCGTGTTGTACTTATAGCCAATGGTGGTAAATTATACACATGATTTTAGCCTTGTAGTAGTTGTATGTTATATTGCATACTCGTATCATTACAAATATTATACACTATTTTTTGCTAGTATATTGAGACTTATTTTGAAATGAAAAGAGAACACACAGTGCACAAGAATTGTCTTTTGAATAAGCTGAAAATAGTAAATTCATCACCTAGTAATGTTGAAGGTATATAGGATCTTTCTTGTGAATAAAATACGTTGCATGCATTTTGACTTCTTTGTTCACATTATAGTACTAGTTTTTTTTTTCTTCCTCTCTACGAGGTGGCATATAATTGGGTTGGAAATTTTAACTTAAGATTATTATATATCCCTATTTATAATTAAACATTAAATTGTTTTGATAGGCTATAGAAAATAGACATAATTGATGGCTTGTCACACAATTTCAAACATCAATAGATATTAATTGCACTTTAATTACTCTCAAACACCAAGCTTAATTAAAAAATATCAATACCTTCTAAAGTTATATTGTTACACAAATTTCAAACCATTATAATGCGAATACATCAACCCTAATTAACAGAGTTCAGATAAATTGTCCCAAGTGTAGCAATCATTCTTTTCATTCTTATTATCATTACTATTTGTTGCGTTTTCGAGAGGGAACAATGAAGCTACAGGCTTGATATCAAGTCCAAAACTTTCATCTCCGATCACACCACTATAAAATTGAACATTGGTTTCTTCTGATGTGCTGCTATTGTTATTATTATTCCAATCCTCAATTTGCATTGTGGAAGAAGGTACCACAATTAGCATTGTTGACATGTCGTCATTCATAAATTTACTTAGTTCTGATTCTTCTTCCTTTGATTTTTGTCCTGCATTTAAATCAATCAAATTCAACCAATGATACTAATTAAAAATCGATAATATATGTATTAATATCGTGCCGGTGTTGACTTTATATAACATTCACAATTACATAATAATAATAATAATAATAATAATAATAATAATAATAATAATAATAATAATAATAATAATAATACATAGTTTTATTGATTAATTTTGGTAAATTGAAAAGGTAAAAAGTAATCACAAGTCACATGGCATCCTTGAAATGTCGGTTCAAATTAAGTAAGTTTAATTTTTTATGCCAAACAAAAATGGTCAGATTTAATGTAATAATAAAATTAAGATGAAAATTCAATCACCGAACAAAATGCAACCAAAATAAAAAAAAATATCTATGAAGAAATCATTGTTATAAATTTTAGCATTATTAACCTGAATTAGATGACCAATAAGCAGATCTAAGGGAGAAATCATCCGAGCTTTGGCAACCATTAAACATATCATTTTCTTCATTTAAGCTCAAGTAATTTCTTTTCTTTGAATTTTGATTAGATGCTAGTGTTTGTGCTTCCATTAAAAGATCTCCCATTAAGCCATTATTGTTGGTATCAAAAGAATTAGGCTCATTGAACTCAATATTATTAACCTTAACATCTTGCTCTAGTGATAGTCTTGAATATTGGTTTGAAGGTAGCTCCAACATTGTGGAGAAAGGTGAAGACGATGAAGAAGAAGAAACCCCTCGATCGGATTCCAACAAAGGAGTATGAAAGAATTGAGAAAAACTCGAGTTGTATTGAATTGGGAACCTAAAACTATCATGATGAGAGATTAAAGAAGGATCATGGAGTGAAGAGGAGAAATTTTGTGTTATGGAAGGTTTTGGAAGACTAAAGTTGGTAGTGAAACGATAACGTTTGGAGCGAAAAGGTGTAGATAAGAGTGGTGCAGGTCTTTGAAAAGTGAATGAGAATGGTAAAGGTGAAGAAGATGACAATGGTGTGGGTGAAGTGTCTATGAATGTGTGAGGAGAATAAGAATGTTGTTGTTGTTGTCCATGTTGGAGTGGTGAAGATAGAGGAGAATGATGATGAGTTGGAGTTGGGGATAAAGGGTGAAGGTGATGATGTTGTTGTTGTTGTTGTTGTTGATTGAAAAACTCAAACTTTGTTGTAATGTTGTTAAGCTTTGTTCCTGTTGGTGTGACACATGGTGAAGGTGTTGTTGGTGTGTTTGGTATATTGAGATGATCGTGTTCGTCTGAATAGAGAGGAAGACCTTGTCTTTGACGACGTTTGATCTTTGTGTTCCAGTAGTTCTTTATTTCATTATCTGTTCTTCCGGGTAACTATACCACAATATGCAACAATTAATGTTTGATAGTTTAATAATCAAACTAATTCTATTAATAAAGATGGATTATTCTATATGAAAGATGTGACCAATATGCACATTTTTGTATTTTCTAGAACAATTTTTGATAAAATTGGATGGTTGAGATCAAATTATTGTATTTACAATGTGATTATAATAATCTTAGACAAATGGTCTTGATTTGTTCAATTGTGACTACAGACAATCTTGGTCCCTAAGTTTACTATGATCAATAATTCTTAAATGCAATCATTCTAAAGAATTTTTTAAATATTGACGCTAATTACATAATGACTTTGACAAAAAATTACAATCTCAAATGTTTGAACTTTAATTAAAGTTCAATAACTTATATGCATTATAAAAACATTTTAAATTAGGTTAGAAATGAAGAAGAAAAATTCATACATTTTAAAACTGAAGAAGAAAAATGCATACATACCAAAGAAGCCATTCGAGCCCATTTGTTACCAAATTGAGCATGAAGTTCAACAATGAGTTTCTCTTCTTTAGGAGAAAATGCACCTTTCTTCAAATTTGGTCTCAAGTGATTAGACCATCTAAGCCTACAACTCTTCCCACAACGATTCAAACCTGTATTTCTTTGAACAACATTCCAATTCCCTTGCCCATGTTTTGTCACATAATCTATCAAAATTGCATCTTCTGCTGTTGTCCACGGACCCTTTTTCAAATTTGATACATCACCACCTCCACCACAACCACCACCACTTCTGCCACCCTCTTTGCCACCGCCAATTTCCTTCATACTAAACAACATATTTTATTATTCTCTCTCTTGTTTGTATTACATACATGAAGTTTCCATTCTTCTATGTATTTTATTATTCTCCTTTTTCTCAATAACCCTCCAATGTTTCTTTCTTTTAATGGTGATAGAGTAAAATTAATTTACGATCTTCCTTGTATAAGAAATTTTTACTAAAAATCAAAGAAGTTTATATTATAAACTTATTCTAAAGGGAAAACAAGGGAGAAGGAATTTGAAAGTTATGATGGTGACGGCGCTGACGGTGGTTAAAAAATTGAAATTGACAAATGGTGGTGGTGGTATGGGTTTGCGAGGTGGCAATAGAATCTAAAGATGTGTTATGAAAATAAACTGAATTATGTTGCAATGCGAAAAAAAAGTGGTATAGAGAACCAATTTAGAGACGTTGCAAAGATTACGCTTACGAGTAGTATTCATAGCAAATGGTGGTAAATTGTACACATGTTTTTGACCTTGTCATATCTGCCTGCTTTATTGCATACTCATAACAACTCAATTTTTGTGTTCTCTATTTTTTGCTACTACATGAGACTTAATTTGGAATGATAAGAGAACAGAGTGTACAAAATTTGTCTTGTGGGTAAGCTAAAAATAGAATATTCATCAACCAATAGTGCACCTATATTGCAGTGTATCTTATTTTATGCATGTAAATGTGAATAAAATGTGTGGCATGCATTTCAACTTTCATAACAATTTCCTATAGGAGTATGAGTCTCTGACACAAGATATGGCAATCGTGCATGAATTATAAGATACATTAAACACCATTCAGAAGGCTTGCATGTTTATGACTCCATTGATGAAGGAGATGCTTTCATGTTTGCCTTAGCGGCATTCCAAGATTTGGACAATGGAGACAAGTCCTATTGGAGATTTCTAGGTAGAATAGCTTTGGATTACGTAAATGCGGACGCTGCCCATCGATGATTTCTACATCGAATCACATAGTTGAAAAGACAACATCTCATCATCCTCATGGTGACGCATGTCTTATCTCATACCTTTAAATTTGAAGAAGCTTTAATGAGTGTTGTTATACTAACGTTTGTCATCATGGTCTCGATGACCCTGGTGACTCACTCGCACATGGAAAAGGATCATTCTTTTTGTCATTCTTCCATTGTTCTTTGAGTTCTTTTTTCATTCTTCTTTCTTTTTCACTATTATTTCCTTTCCTTGTTTTCACTTCTTATTCTCACAAATACATACAATTCCTACTCGGAAGTATGTGTTAACTTATCATTAATTTATTATCTACACTATCATATCTAGCTCTCTTCGTCTTCATTCACCAAGTGTTTCCCTAACACTAGAGAAACATCATTGTTGGTGATTTTTTGGTTTTCGGTCGGGTTCCAGTTCGATCGATTTCTAAGATGATATCGGTGGTTATTTAGACATATTTGGGTGGTTTATGGGGTTATTTCTCTTCAGAACACTTCCTTGGTTTTATCTTTTATAAGTTTTTTTTCTTCATGTAAATAAATAAATACTCTCTTAGTTTTTTTTTTGTTTCATTATTTTATGTCTTCCTTTGCATGTTTAGGTTATGTGAGTATTTGATGGTGAGACTCGGTATGGATATTATTGTTTTCTAGGGTAAGGAAAAGGGAGGACTTTGTTTTTGTGGGAGAAATCGGTTTCCTAATTACAATTACTAAGTTTCAACTCTTTCTTTATTTTCAAAGTCCATTAAAAAAAATCATTTGATTATTTATATATATATATAAAAAAAAAACAGTTATTTGATAGATAATAGATACATAATACATAAGCATAGGATGAGTTAAAATGAGTTGAGATCCTCTCTATTTCAATTCTTTTAATAATATAATTAACAACGAGCACCATTATTTTAGTTGACCTAAACCACCAAAAATCTCAAGACCGACCATGTTCATATCAAGATGGAATAGTTGTCAGTTTTGAGATGCTGCAATGACCATTAGTGACTTCACTACCAGACTAAAGGTGTTCATATAATGCTTTCTATTTCTTTTTTGGTCGAAAATATAATGCTTGCTATTTAAGTAAATCATTTTGCCACTAACATTGTCTTTTACCTTTCAATAGTGTCATGTGCATGCAGTTTTAACTTGAACATTAACTTGCAACCAATAGCTAATGAAAATGCTTGTTGGTACAAGGGCCAACAAGCACGACAAGCGACAAATGCCTGAACACTGTTGGATGAATTTCTCCCATTGACTAATTTCTTTCACTATCCCACTCTTTGAACTTTGTGATTTGTGCATTGTTAGCTTTTGTCTCGTGCTATTTAGCACGACTCATATTTATATAGGTTGAGAGATTAACTATTGACAATCTTTGTCTCGCCTATGGAGAAAAATCCTGATTATAATTTTGCAACTTGTTGGATAATGAGTTTTTGGTTATAAAAGAAAATATTTATAAAGGTTAAGAGATTAACTATAGACAATCTTGGTCTCACATATGAAGAAAAATCCCTGGAGACGCTTATTGGGAGATCGAACCTTGGTCAAATTAAAGCTCTTCGCCCCTCATGAAAAATATGTTTTGTGTGAGTTGAGATCATCTCCAATTATGAAAATAAACGAAGATTGTCGTTATAAAAGAGATAGACAAAAAAAAAAAGATGGTGTATCTTAATATTTAATGAGTTTCACCATCATTAATTATTTTCACGATCCTAACTCGTTTTGTGGGATCCAACTTGGATCCTCCCCATAAGCTCAATGTTGCTTAACACATTTCTAGGCACGGGCACTATTAACACATTTCTAAGATACTCCATGTTGAACTAGTTATGCTACAATGGCAACAAAACATGCAATATCATCACGATTTCTAAGCAACGAACGCATAAAATCACTGTTATCATCATGCAAAACCATGCAACAAGCTCATCAAATCCACGCTCACATCATCGTAACCGGTCGCCACAACAATCTCCATCTCTCAACAACCCTCTTCACCTTCTACGCTTCTTCTTCTTCCTCACAATCCTTGCACCATTCTCACACTCTCTTCACCCAAATCACCAACCCCGATATCTTTCTATGGAATGCCATCATCAAAGCATACTCACAAATCCATTCACCACCTCAACATCCTTTTTCTCTCTTCAAATTGATGTTAAATTCGTCTATTTTGCCTGATTCATTCACTTTTCCTTTTTTACTAAAAGCATGTGCTAATGTGTTGATTAGTGTTCCACAGTTTGGTTTTCAGGTTCATTGTCATGTTTTGAGAAATGGGTTTGGTTCTGATGTTTTTGTTAATAATGCTCTTTTGAATTTTTATTGTGTTTTTGGGGATGTTGGTAATGCTTATATGGTGTTTGAGGAAAGTTTTGTTAGAGATTGTGTTTCGTTTAATACAATGATTAATGGGTTTGTGCGGAAGGGTGATGTGGGTTGTTGTTTTCGGGTTTTTAGGGAGATGAGGGGGGTTTGTGTTCGGCCGGATGAGTATACTTTTGTTGCTTTGTTGTCGGGTTGTTCGGTTTTGGAGGATTTTAGGATTGGTAGGCAAGTGCATGGTTTGGTTTATAGGGAGTTGGGTTGTTTTCAGGGTAATGTTTTGTTGGTGAATAAGCTTGTTGATATGTATGCGAAATGTGGGAGGTTGGTTATGGCTGAGAGGGTTTTGGGTGGGGTGAAAGCTGCTGGGAAAGGTGTGGTTGCGGCTTGGACTTCTTTGGTGAGTGCGTATGCTTTGCGAGGAGAAGTTAAGGTTGCTAGAAGGTTGTTTGATCAAATGGGTGATAGAGATGTGGTTTCTTGGACTGCCATGATAAGTGGTTACTCTCATGCTGGATGTTATCAAGAAGCATTGGAATTGTTTGTTAAGTTGGAAGGTTTGGGGATGAAACCGGATGAGGTTGCTGTGGTTGCTGCACTTTCTGCGTGTGCCCGGCTAGGCGCCCTTGAGTTGGGAAGAAGGATTCACCGTCAATATGCTGGTGAGAATTGGACTTGTGGTCCAAATAGAGGATTCACTTCTGCTGTTGTTGATATGTATGCCAAATGCGGAAGCATTGACACTGCTTTGGATGTGTTCCGTAAAACAAGTGATGATATGAAAACAACATTTTTGTATAATTCCATCATCTCTGGTCTTGCTCATCATGGCCGTGGAGTATATGCTATAAATTTATTTGAAGAAATGGGGTTATTAGGATTGAAACCGGACAATATCACATTTGTAGCAGTTTTAAGTGCTTGTGGACATTGTGGTTCTGTTGATGTTGGCAAGAAACTATTTGAATCCATGTTTACTGTCTATCATGTTAGCCCTGAAATGGAACATTATGGCTGTATGGTTGACCTTCTTGGAAGGGCCGGTCATCTAGACGAAGCGCATCGTTTAATTCTAAAGATGCCATTTAAGGCCAATGCTGTCATTTGGAGAGCACTGTTAAGTGCATGTAAAGCACATGGAGATGTTGCATTGGCTAGACTTGCCAGCTACGAGCTTGTTGAGTTGCAGCATGACCATGGTGCCGGTTATGTGATGCTATCTAACTTGCTATCAGACACGGATCAGCATGATGAAGCTGCAAGTTTGAGAAAAGCTATAGACAATGTTGGCATACAGAAGCCACCCGGTTGGAGCTATGTGGAAATGAATTGAAGTCTTCACAAGTTTGTGGCAGGTGATAAGGCTTACCCAGAAGCTAAAACCACAGAGCTGATGCTTAGGGACATTAACATAGGACTGAAATATATGGGCCATGTTAGTGCATCAAATCTGGTGTTTGATATAGATTAATTCAGGAGAGTTTGGTTGGAAGCCTCTTGCTTTGAAGAAATTGGTCTATCATTGGTATATTGGATAAAATCGAATAAACTCTGACTTAATAAAAAGAAGATTGTGGCATGGGATTTCCTCTGATCTTCCTATGTGACCATCGATCCAATATAAAGACATTCTCGATTTTTCTGAAAAACTCGGGATCTTCAACTTTGATAGACAAAGTTCCATGCCAATTGAAATTTTTGGTGAATCATCATTTGAGACGGCATGGTCTGGAAATTCAGATCGTCTTGAAGCTTTTTTGGAAAAAATGGTTTCCAATATAACCTTTCCATTGGCTGTTCCTTCGATGGAAAACCATTACAACACTTTATTTAATGATCCCATTTCAACACTTTATTTAATGATCCTGATTTTGACACATCAGACAGAGTTTATTCATTTGGAACCACCAATAGTTTTTTCCATCAAGTGAAAGGACTGGTATCATTGCTATCATATAGATTTCAACACTTTATTTAATGATCCTATCATATTTGTCATTTGCTAGTTCTATCCTCCATTTTACTCGGTCACTTTAGTATGAATAATCATTGTATTTTTCATTGTATTTCAAAATCAAATTGGTGAATTTCCCCATTTTGAGTTTGAGGGTGACTATTACAGTATGAATAATCAACTATAGTTAGTTGATAGGTAAACTAGAGTCAGTAGGTTGGTTAATTAGTTAGGGAGTTAGTTACTCCTAGTTACTCTATAAATACCTCACTCTATTGTACTCATTCACTATCTTTTATCAATCTATTCATTTCTACAATGAGTTTCTATGAGTATCTCCCACATGAGTACTCCTATGCTTGCTATCTTGCTTACATCTATGATCTTTCTCCCTATGATTCCATGATTCATAACAAGTTTTTTCCATCAAGCGAAAGGACTGGGCTGCGTTAGAAACCGTGTTCTTGTTTTCATATTTGCCAGTCCCATATTTGTTTGCTACTGTGCTTGCCGCATTTCTCTTTCAGTAAACTTTGTAATGCTATGCAGGTGACTAAAGAAATAAATATCTATAAACCTTGATTCGCTTTAATGCCAGATTACATTGTCTAGATTTTAACAATTTAAAAGAATCATTGGCAACGATTGCCCAAGCTTTAGTCAAAGCCATTGTAATGGACCGATTGAGTAAGAAAGTTAAAGAATATTTCTCCCGTCAGTGTACATCTTATGGACATTTTCCTTCTGTTAACTTTGGACAATGCATAAGTCTAGTTGGTTGTTTCTTGAAACACATCTCTTGCATTTCAAATAGAGATGATTCTTAGGAGAACAAAGTGTATATTGAATCAGAACCTATTGTTGATATGCCATTAGGTGGTCATCCACCTAAAGAGAATAATAACATGGCATATATTGGAAACTCACTGACATCCAATCAAATTGTTCCATTTGGAAAATTGGATCAGCCTTTTTCGGCAAGTGTTTTGATATGCTGATGCTATTTACTAACTACTATTGTTGGCGGTTTGTTCATGTTTGAATCTGAATTGAGATCCCCTTTTTTACCTGTACTTCAAAATATATATAGGGATGATTACATTCCACATGAGGATCTAATAAATCATTTGACAGAGATTTGGATGCTGAGGTCATTCTTCTCCTAAATATCCATAAATTCTATCTTGACCGATTGCCTCTTGAGACCTAAGTTGTTTCTATTTTACTTGATCTCAATATGCAGGCTCCAAATGTAGAAAATCAAAGTGAGATACATCATATGAAGTTCATGCAGGTGGTGTTATACAATTTTCAACGGATTCAGAAATTAAGTGTACCTGTCAAGCCAAATATGCATCGGAAATCTAAAAACATTATACAACTTTTGTGTGTGTGTGTGTGTAGTGTTAACAAGATCTTAGCTTCCTAAAAGCAGCTGAATTATTTGTGAACCTTATTAGTACAATAATGTAAAAAAATAAATAAAGGCTTCTTACAGATCTATTACTTAGCTACATGTTTTTGCTTTCAGGATGCTTTGTTTTTCTTGCAAACCAAGGGGAGGAAGAAATTAGCAAGGCCAGAAAACCTATATCTGAAAAAGATGCAGAAGAAAGGCTTTCAGGACTCAACAAGGTATTGCATCTTTGCTTTTGTGGACTTTTAGTGGTTAGCATTTTTTGAATTATAAAGTAGTTTTGGACCCAAGTGACCTAAACTTTTGATTATAAATAAATACACAAAGTCTTAGAGAAAGAAATGACATTAAAGTTCTCTATTTCTTTTAAAATGATTGAAATATAACCTCACTTTATTGAATGAAATGACAATAAAAATCTTTATTATAAAAGCAGTAAAATAACAAGAATTTACAAGCAAGACCAAACCACGTTGTCCCTTGCAATGGCTTAAGCCCATGTTGAGTTTTTAACTTCCAAGACCATTGTAAATTGAAAAAATACATTCAATTGAAACACACAAAGTATAATTACATTATATGTCTATACATATTGTCAATAAGAAGTTGAACACAATGAAGTTGTTGGTGGTCGTTCTAAACGAATATAATCGTACATAACTCCTTGGAAAGGAGTATTGGCTTTGGACTGCCTCAGGTAGATGATGTTCTTTCCTTTCACAAGGAGGTTACTTGGCACATCAATGCTGAACAACCGATACAAACCATGAATTCCATGCCTTGCTATGGCATTGTCTCTTCCTATACGCCCCGTGGCAAAATGGGGTGGATCTATGCTACGGTCATTGAAACGAACCTAATAATGTCATCGAATTAAAATGTTAGTCAAAAAAACAACTTCAATTATATAGTTATTTTATCTTTCTGTCAAAAAAAGTATAGGAAATGATGTACCTGTAGGTTAGCATCAGCAGCACTAGCCAAGGCCAGTTGCAGTGTGTAGTTTCCACGGATTATGTCATTTTTATGTTCAAATATAATCTGCCATGTTGTTGGTTCATATGTCTTATTTCCTGTGCTTCTGCTTACAATACAATTTAAAGTTAAAATCCATCAAAATATAACAATATAGTAGTAACTCTCTACACAAACTTTATTATTACCTTGTAACATGAGCAAAAAACCAATCCTTATAATTGTTAACACCCACAGTGTAAACAAGATCATCATTTGGATATATATCACTGTAACGTTTCCACAATCCATATTGCCTAAACCTATAAAAAGTAACAATTTGGAATTAATTAAATATAAAGTTAATTGAGATTAAATAGAATAGCTTTTGTTAACAATAAGTATTGGACTAACTTGTCACTGTGTTGTTTGGTGTATAATTTGTTCATGAGAGTAGGGTAAGGGTCTGGTACATGAAACTCTGAAGCCAAACGATCTGGGATCCCAATTTCCCAAATGGTTGGTCCATTTCTAGGAGGATTATATACAAGTGAATTTAATTTTATGACTCCTCCTACAAGGTCAAACAAATAATTATTTAATTATCCAAGTTATAAACTAAGTTTTGGGATAAATCTACAACAGAGGAAAAACAAATTTACCTGGGGTGATTGAGATTGTAGCATTATATTTGTAATCACCAATGAATCCAGGGACCCAAGCATACAAATTATAGTCACCTGGTACTATATTATTTATTTTAAAGTTTCCCTTGGCGTTAGCTCGAGTCCAAAATTGATAGCCCTGTGATAAAAATAGTTTATACATCAACTTATTGGAATAAATTTTTCAATGAAAATAGCTTAAAACTTATATGAAAAACAATTTAATTACTGTATACCTTGCTTTCTCTTTGCCATGATCCTGCATCTCCAGGCAAAGCTAGACCTACATAAGCATTATTAGTATACTGAAATCTCCCTCCTTTGAAGTACCTGGAATTGCAAGGAAATAAAGGAACATATTAGATTTATTATTATACTGCTTGATCTTATGAAATTAAATAATCATATATAAGTACAAGTACAACAAGATATTAACATGTACCAATCTTGGACTAGTAATCTTCCAAATACTGCCCCCCTTTGACTAGGTGGAAAATAATCTTGTGATCGAGGAAAATCATAGGGCCAACTTTGGACTTCCTTGGATAACTAATAAATGTTTAAAGAACTAATTCAAATTATTTGTCTTAGACATTGACAATCTAAGAATATGTGGTTGGTCATATCAGGGGATAAAAAGAGTACCTGTTGCACAGCATCTGACCAGAGAGATAGTTTCTCATTCTCACTTGAAGCAGTGTTAAGGTAGACGAATACAGGCCCAAAAACCTTCTTATAAGTCTCCCCTTCTTGAAATTCCATGGTTACATCCTTTCCCGCATAGTGGGGACTCACAAACATCTAGCAAAAACCAAATATAGAAATTAGAAGCAAAATTACAAACTCACTTTGTGAAAGAAGACCCAAAAATCAAATCCTTCAGTTTCGTCTTTATGACATGTCACAGACGTCGCTGCATATGTGGAATGTCGCACACTTAACATGTCAGCACGTATAGTGTGACAGAACTACTAAATTGATTGATGTCTTACAAATTTATGAATGTTTGTGCCTATATGTTGATTTGAATTCAGTAGTTGAATTAATGAACTCTAATGTTCATAATGAGTTATCTCTATGCATAGTTACTGTTGTAGTAAGCTGACACCTCCGCGCGCGCGCGTGTGTGTATATATATATATATATAACAGAGAGAATAAAAGTTGGGACATACTGAGAGGGTAATTGGTCCAACATGAGAAGTAAGATCTTGCTTAATGGGTCCACCATTGCGAAACTCATTACTAGGTGTTATCATCCAGAAACCCACAGTTGGATCAGAATCAAGACTAATCCATCCATGAACAGTGTTATTTATGTTCTCACATGAGTATTGATATTTATCATCCACCTGAGTACAACAAAAATCATTTCATATTTATTCTCGTGCATTTTTTAACCAAAAATCAATTCCATACAAGATAAAGAGTATGAAATCAAATTAAAAAAAGTGGTACAACCTACCTCTCCTCTAAATTGTGGGTTATGTGGTTTGGTTAATAGAACTGCTTCAGGGTAAGCTAGTTCTTGACCTGTTTTAACATCTCTCATTGTTGGCATGCTTCTTTGCCTTGTATCTGATAAAGCCATGTAGTTGAACCTGTGCCATTGATTTTTCATTAGGAAATGATTATGAAACGTTTTCCAAAATAGTCTACTGGCTAGAATTTCAACCGCAAGGTGAATACGTGACAAATCTTAAGTTGAAACCCCTGGCTCCTGCATATTGTAATGTCCTACTAACTGAACTATGTTCACGAGGACTAACTAGCTAGCTTGGTCTTTAACATTAAGAGAAGGAGTTCAAAACTCCTAAGTTAATTGAGTTTGAAAACAATTTTTGAATTACCTGTCTTTATTGAGTCTGAAAACAAATCTAATTTGATCAACCTTAACTGCTAGCATTCCTTCATGGCGATCAAATATTGCGTATGAATAAAATCCTGAATCACCACTTCTGAAAATGTATCTGCATATGTAAATGTGTTTCAAGCATCATTATTTAGCTTAGATAATGACATAGTCCCTAACCATAAAACAAGTTGTCCAAATTTGTTCTAAAATTGTAACATTAAATAATATTTCACCTGATGTCGATGTTTATGGGAACATTTGTGCCACTCATGGAAGATGTCCATGATCTTAAAAATGAAACCTCCACCATATTCTCATTAGCTATTATAACTGAAAATTTTGTCCCATGGATTCTGCAGCATGGTTTCAATTGTAAATTAGTCTATTCAATATACTTGGTCTTTGACCAGGGTGATTGCTGATTCGATTTAATCGATTTTGAGAGGAAAAAACATTTGATTTTGGTATTAAGTAATTCACTCGGTTTGATTTAAAAATAAAATCCAATCCAACTCAACTTTTTATTTGTTTCGATTGAATTGGTTTTCAGTTTTTATACCGTTCATTTGTGTTAATGGGTTTGATAGTTTGATGTGAAGGGCTTAACTTCGCGAACTAGATGCTTCGTTGCGTTTTAGGTATATTTGTAGTCATTGTTGCCTAAGTTATGCTATTTTCACACACAAGTTTGATATCAAATTTTAACTTTTACTTGGTTAATACAGTTAAAAAATTTAAGTTAAAAAACTTTTTTCTCTCTTCTGAGCCGTCACCAAAACCCTAACTTCTTCTTCATTCATCAAAGAGGGGTGATTTAGGGTCAATTTTTGACCTAAAATCACCCCTCTAACTTGTTTTTCTCTTTACCTTTTATTGAAATAAGTGATTTTCACATCTATTTCGTTTTTTATTTTGTGGTTTTGTCGTCTTAGTGCGACGTTGGTTTGTTCGTCGTCTTTGTGCGACGTTGTTTGTCTTTCTTGTTTTTCTCAAGTATTTGATCGTTTCATATTGCCAGATCAGCTTCGATCTAGTGCAAATCAAATCAATGACTTTGGCGTCATCCACGTTGCAGATCCGGAGACATGGTTATTCCGGAGATTTAAATATAAATATAGTCATATGTGTAGGCATTTGTATTTTACTGTTTTATGCTATTAACATAGATGTTGTGAGCCTGTTCACAGATTCATCTTTTTTGTTTTTAGCGAATTTGCATTATATTGATGTACTTTATCAATTTGAATGAATGAATATCATTTATATTTATTTTGTAAAAAAAAAAAAAAAGTTATTAACATTCAGTAAATGTTGATGGATTCTATATGAAGTTGTCACAACTAATTTATTATCTTATGAACACAATTAACTTTGGTTTTCATAATCATTACCTTAATTTTAATGTATATTTGAATACAAATCATATTTAATGAATAGACCAATTCTATATGGACAAGTGAGATCAGTCTTGTACCATACACATGCTTGTTTCCATCATTGGTTAAATAAAATGATATATGATATGACTTGTTGATTTAATGGTAGAAAATAAAATTATGCATAATGCAAGATTATTTAATAGTAGTCTTGTTTGATATATGACATACCTTTGGACTCTACCATGCTTTCCCAGTTCATTCCAAACAACATCGAAGTACCTGCAAATATGATTAGCACGTTAAATTCAATCGGTTAAACCATCATTTAAACTAAACAAAAAGAAAAGCATTACTTTTTTTGAAAAGGCCAAAAAGAAAAGAATATAATAAAAACAAACAATCAAAGCACAAAGAGTGCTAAGATAAAAAATAAAAAATAAAAAATACATAAAACAACACCATAAACATCAGTGTCTCCAAACCAAACAATGAAATCTAAAAATCAAAATGCAGATAAAATCACTCATAGACATCTTAGAGGTCGATTGCTCCATTGATAGAAGTCGTATAAGAAATCTTTAACTTTGGACTTTATCCACCACCAAACTAATATCTTCACCACGTCCAAAGGTGTACGAGATGCTTACTAAACACCACATAGTTAGGAGGCTTCCAAATTAACCAAATACATGCTTACTAGATATCATGAACATATTTGTTGGAGTTAATGAGGAATCCCCTACATCTTCAAAATTAGATATCAACTAATAATTTTCTTTAACTGAATATATACAACCGGAGTTAAGATCTTAAATTTAAGTATCTTCTATGTTATTCTGCAAAGAAATGTTAGACAAGAAATCTTACACTCCTGAACCAACTCAACCTTTCAAGTAAATAAATTCTTCTCCAAACACCTCTCTCAAAACCAATACCTAACGGTGTATCCTTACCATAATTTTTTTTCTCCATTGTTAAATTAAACAACCTACTAAAACGCTCCTTTACCATCTCCCCACTGCACTTAGTCACGTCTCATACCAAAATAATGTCTTGCTTCCATAAGAAAAAGAAAGAAAAAAATATGAAATAATACACTATATGATATCCCAATGAGTACTAGTTTCATATAAAGTAGAGACATACCCTCTAGCATGTTCTTCGTATTCAGATTCAAGAATATTGTCAATTCCATTATATGATATCCCAATGAGGTATCCCTCCGGCTTTGACAAGGTGACAGAAACAATGCCATTGTTAACAACCAACTGAAAAAATGAAAGTCAAAGAATAATTGTTAAAGTCAAAGATTAATTTCTATTTTTATATTTAAAAGTTGTGTCAATTTTACTTATTAATGATGAGATAAAAAGACTTAAAATGAACAATTGTGTATATTTGTAGAAACAATGTAAATGTTAAAAGGATTGTTTTTGTTATTTTCTACAAATGCATCATCCTTAATTATTATTTTATCTTCTTTCCATCATAATAATTCACTTCAAGAGTCTCTAATCTTCCTATTAAATAGTTAAAAAAAACATATATTATAAATCAATTTTTTTTGTTTACAAAATTAATGGAGTTACGTATTTTAAAACAACTAAATTTTTCCAAAAGCAGCTATAGTATCTATCACCTGTTGTTTGTTTTCTGTATTCAGCTTGACTACAACTGTGGATCCCAGGCTATTGATCTTCTTCGAACCTCCTCTGTGGTTGAAAGGAATAAGAAAAAAGATTATAAAACAAATAGTGCAATCATTATTCACTATAAGAAAATAGGTGTTTTCTTCAACCTTAAAAAATAGTTATTTTCTACATACTTTGACCGTCGATTTTATCTTATTTCTCGATTTAGACAAAATATTGGCTTGGTCATCCTATAAGGTGCATCAAAGTTCAAACACACATGATTCAGTCTCAGGAAGATACACATGTCCTTAATGTTGGGAGCTCTCTAACGAACTGGGGTGTTCAAATTTGGTTGTCTAATTAGAGATACTAGAGGATATTTTAAAAATATTGGTTTCTCAAACATCTTGCATGCTGATATTGGAGCCTTGTGTAATATCTGTTGGAAATATCAATAGGAAATAAAATAGATTTTGGATAGTAAGGAAAGATAGAAGAGTTGTTTTGTTGTGCCGTGGCCAAAACCACTGCCTTGAAAGCAAATTTTCGGTGGACTTCCAGTGCAACCCAATATCCGGCTTTGCTTAACCCTCTATCTCTCTCAGTAGTGATAGTATAGGGATGAATTTGAAGATCTATTCTAAATTAGATAACTTTGCATGAAAAGAATAAAAACAGCATGAAGAAACATAGAATGCATACCTAAGGTGGTCTTGCACCATGCAGAATTTTCTTTTTCATTATTAGATCAATAAGTCTCATCGTATTTTAATTTAATAATAAAATTTATAAATTTAAATACATTAAAAAAATTATAAATTTAATGATAAAAATGACATTTTCCATGATGCAAGACTTGAATATCTTCTATACCATAGACTTGGCCTCCTTTTTAACGCTTTCATGCTTCTTTTTTCTTCGGTTTCCTTAATGTTTTATTATTTTGGGCATACCCATAGATAAACACAAATGAAAGTTTTAATACTATATATAGCCAAAATTAGAATCAATAAAAGAGGACGAAAAAGAACCTTAATGATGTCTTCTCAGAGCAAGCACATAACAAGAAGCAGAATTTCACAATCATTCCAAACCACCAAAAGAATATCATATGTTTTCTCTTCTTACTCAACACCTTCATCTTCATTTCCTCTTAAAATACAAAAATAAATAAATAAATAAAAGTTTCATGTGATAATTAAACGAATTTTTACAAGAAAGGAATTTTTGAAATGTATGGACGAACCTTAGAATACAAATTTATTTCGTCCAGATAAAATAAAAGCATAGAAGATGCATGAAAGAACAATAGATCAATGGAGATTGTAATTTTTCCCTCAAATATTGCACCTTATATATAAATAAGTGCTCAAAAAAAGTGCTAACATTTTCATAATGACTGGTTAATGTATATATAACGGAAACTCAGTGACCAATTCTAACTAACTTCCCTTTCATGTTAATTACAACAACAGCAAAAAAAAAAATCAACTTCTCTTATTATTTTTCTGTCTAATTAAATGTGTTTAGCAAACTCTTAAGGAAGTCTTCCCTTAAACATAGGGAATGGTTTACTTTTGAAGGCATGCATGGCGTGTTACATTAAATAATTTAGTTTAATTAATCAGTTATATGTTTTCTTTTGAGGAAATTAATCAGCTTTATGACTTGACATATATTAGATGATAATTTGTATCGAAAGAGTTAACGTGAGCATAATTTAGTTGGTAGGAACACTGTGATACGCAAAAGTCAAAGTTGAAACTCTGGATTTCTCACTTAATAACCTTACATGATGAATTTTTAGCCACTTAACTATTCGACAAAAACATAATACTAAAGCATTTTCCATAAATAAACTAGTACTTTTTTAATCAAGTAATCTAGTTTATAAATTCACACAATTGAAAAACTAGGAATGCTAAAATAACTCAATTATAACTAGAAGTTCAAAATCGTACAATTGATAAACTACGAAGCAAAAGTGCTATTAAGCTAAAAACTATATTTTTTTTGCTCAAAAAAAAAACTACAAACTAGTAATAGAACTAGGAATTCAACCCTTGCGTTGCACGGGTTTGTTAAAATACAGTTAAATAATAAAAAAAATTAATTAATTGACTAAAAAATGGTAATCTTGATACAATGCATTTATAATTTTTTTCATTTAAGTACACACTCAATTTTGGTTTAAAATGTTTTGTTTATATATATAATTATATATATTTAAAACAATAGTTTTAAAAAACAAAAGTGGGAACCGAAAAAATAAAATAATGATGAATTATTAGAGGTAATAGAGAACACCATTTTTCATTGATGCAAATATAATGATTAAAGACATATACTTACATGAGCCATCATTTTTCATAGGTTTTCGGACAGTAAGAACACAATAGAAGCAACAATAAGAGTGTATTTAGTCTTTTTATCCTAATTCACATGAAAAAATAGTTATATCCATATTAAGCAATAGAAAATATAAGAAAGCAAGTTAGAAAAGTAGACTAACTAATGTTATGTCGATTCTCAAGTCAATGATAAAAATGTAAAGCAAAAATATTTGACCTATCTATATCTATAATAGATTAACTTAGTCTCTATGTTACGACACAAATCAATGAATAGCAAAGATATATGTGCGTAGTAAGAAAGATGATCAAAAATCACATCACGATACAAAATTGAAAATTACCGTCGGGAGTTGTTTGGAGAAAGTGTTGATTAATGGAAACCAAAATTTATACTACAAACACTTAGTAGATCGATGCACAAAGAATATATAGTGATCATGAATATGACAATATATAATACTTATTAAAAACTATAACCGAAAATTAAAATATAAAAGACTGTCATTAAATCCATGAGAGAGTGATAGTTAAGGAATAGAAAAGAAAGATTGTTTAAAGGTTGGTGTGATAAATCATAGTGACTGTTATTAGATTAATATTAATTTTAATTGTTTGTATTTATTTATAAAAATAATAGCATCGTAATCCCTGTTATAATTTTAATAATGGCTTAATTGCAGTTTTAACCCCCTAACTTTCACAAAGTTGCGATTTTGCCTCTTAAGAAAAAAACTACAAAACGGCCCCCTAAGTTTTGCATCTGTGGCAGTTTTGGCCCCCAATGCCAATTTTGACTCGCTCTACGCTGACATGGCACCCTAAGTGAGGTGCCGCGTGTTATTTATTTATTGTTTTGCCTTGGGGAGCCAAAACTGCTACAGATGCAAAACTTAGGGGGCCGTTTTGTAGTTTTTTTCTTAGGGGACCAAAATCGTAACTTTGTGAAAGTTAGGAGGTTAAAACTGCAATTAAGCCTTTAATAATTTATTTGATAATTTGCTTGATGTTCATGTGGGGGAAATATGAAATTTATTGGTTTTTACTTGACGTAGGAGTATGTATATAACATTTTTTTTAACTTATATTTAACACCTAATCTATTTAAGCAAACAATCTATTTTAATTTATTTAACTTATAAGTGCAATGGTTTTTTACTCAAAAAAAAACAATGGGTTGAAGCATTTCAAACATTTTAATTTGTTTAACTTATAAATCTTTGAAAAAAACATTGTTTAACTTATAAAAACAGATTTATTTATTTTTTAACAAAAAAAGAGGCAGATTTTTTTTTTTCCTTTATGCAAGAAGACAATGGGTCTAAAAATAGGCAAACTAATTTGTATTAATATATATATTTACATTTTTAATTTAATGCATTACTCTTTTGTTGTAGGAGTTATATTATTATTATTATAATATAATTAGACATTAAATTGGTATAGTGGAGGGTTGAAAGGTTTAAAGAGAGTGACAGAACTCTTTGTATAATGCTTTTTAGATAGTGTGATAAAACTTTTTAGAAGTGTCACATAGACATAATATTTGCATATGATTAAATCAAGTTTCCTTTACAAAGATATATAGATAGATAGATAGATAGATGGGGTTCTCAGTAAAAAATAAATAAATGGAGTTCTTGATATATTTTTACAATTCGTCAAATTGATCCTTAACATATTTTGAATCATAAATTTATTAATTCACAATTTTTAGATCTTACGGCAAGTTCGATTTTTATATCTTACTTTTAATATTTAATTATGACATGTTTTTTGTCGAGTAGTCTATTGATTGAAGCTCATACATTTTAAATGCGAAAAAATAAAGTATTTAGAGTTCAAACCCCGACTTCTATATATATTATCCACTGTTCCAACATATATAATTATGAATTTGCATCTTCCAACGGTGAGATTCAACTTCCATAAACAAAAGAAAAGGGTGAGATTCAACTATTTAGCTCGTGTGTGGCGGAGATCTATAGCATGTGATCAAAGATTGAAAGTTTATTTGATGATTGTGAAATTTAATATAAAGGAAGACAGATAATTATCTTATGAAATATTGACGTGATAATTATCAATCTCTGTGAGCATATCTCAGTTATTAGAGACATGCATAATTATATATAGGAGTTGGGTTTCGAATTCTGGACACCTCATTTATTCATCTTGAAAAAGATGACTTCTAGCCACTAGACTACTTGACAAAAATAATAATTGATAATCATGTCTATTGTAACTTGTATTACAAGTTTGATATTAAGCTGTGTCGGACAAAATCACATCGACTCACAATTATTTTAACAAATTTATAGTGATACCAATAAATAAATATTTAGAAGGTGCACCACCGAACATGATAATATTAAGACCCTTTATTATTTAATCAATAAATTTTAAAATAAAATTATAAAAATAATTGTTGACCAAATTGTTTCCCTTAATTAATAAAACATGTTTTTCTTAAGCAAGTTCTTTATGCCATTGTACTAAAAGGTTGACAATTTTTTTTTTAACAAGTCAAAATGAGATAGAATATAAAACAAAGGCGATTCACCCTGCACAAGACGTGTCAAAAGTGAACCCCTCAAAAGTTACTGTAACACCCCGTTTTCCCAGCATAAAAATTTCTCAAAATAATAATCAGAGTTTCACAACTTAAACGGAATGCTACATTTCTTAAAAATCACAATGGAATAAATAATAATTTATCCTTCAAAATATTTCAATCAAATCTTAAATCACTTCGCAGCGGAATCTATTTCAAAAATCTTAAAAACAACTTTGGCACGAAGGCCTCAACGTAAAATCTCATCAAATTCTTTAATATCATGTTCATAAAATCTCATAGTTTAATACGTAAAGAATAGAAAACATAAGCAAAGTTCCCCATCCCGTTACGTATCAGAGCACCTAGACACGTGAGGAGTCCACTCACATCAACAGCTAGTCCTGGAAATCTGCACTTGCCCACAAGGCGGCAATTCCAACAGAAGGGGTGAGATTTCACAAACATTAAACTTAAGCATATAATTCATCAATTTACAACTAACAACTTAAAACATCAATTAATCACATAATCTTCAACAAGTACAATCATAAAGCAACTCATCATAGTTCATCATATTCATCAACAGATATAATCTCAAACAACTCATCATAATCATGTATAGAAACATCATCAAAATTCATCATATAGAAAACATCATCAAAATTCATCATATAGAAAACATCATCAAAATTCATCATATAGGAAACATCATCGCATCATCAAGTTCATCATGTTAAACAACAAATGCATTAATAATTATTTCATCAAGACTCTTCTTCAACAACTCAACATCTTAGAGAACTCAACACGACTATGCAACTTCTTAACATCTTGACATCTTAACAACTTATATGCATCTGGTACCATCCGGGGCATAAGCCCCCATCGCTAAAGGTCAAATATGACCTGTCAGGCATTAAGCCCCCATCGCTAAAGGTCAAATAGGACCTGTCAGGCATTAAGCCCCCATCGCTAAAGGTCAAATAGGACCTGTCAGGCATCAAGCCCCCATCGCTAAGGTCGTAAAAGGACCTGTCAGGCATCAAGCCCCCATCGCTAAGGTCGTAAAAGGACCTGTCAGGCATCAAGCCCCCATCGCTGACTATGCTATGCAACAACACGACTCAATGCAACGACACGACTCAAATACAACGACACCATCTCAATACCACAACAACAACTTCATAATTCAATATTAAATCAACCATAAAAGATTCATTAATCATAAACAACTTCATCATATAACTCATGCACAATCAATTAAAGAAAGAATTGCATATCAAATTACAAGTACTGAAATGATAGTTCAATTACCAGCAAATCACATATTCATATCAAAACTCAAATCATAATCAAAACAATTCAAAACAGCACAAGTAAACAACTTAGAAAATCTGGAACAGCCTAATCTCATGGTTCTAACCTTAAAACTAATTTCGATTATCATCTTATGAATTATCTAAGGTATGTGCATCAATTTTGCATCACTTAAACCATTAAACATCATTAAACCATTAAATTCTCTCATAACCCTAATTCTCAAAAACTCTCAAAACTAATCCCTAACATGTTAGATGTAATTTCAGAGATCATACACTTAATTTTAATGAGAGTTAGTCTCACCCTTACCTTAATTCAGATGAACAAAAGCTTACGAAAGAGAACAAAAGTGATGAAAACACCCAAATATACTGCTTCAGTGCGCGACAGTTTTCTCTTAACTCCGACCTTTTTTCGACGATCCGAACGGTGAAAAGGTAGACCCAGGTGTTGTGAACCTTGTGTCCAAAATTCGTCCCGATCCAACGGTTAACGAGTGAGAAATCGCTGTTTTACTGAGGCCAATTTCAGAAAAACGGGAATTGCTTTCTCTCTTCTCTTTGGTGGCTACTTTTCTCACAAAAAATTGTTTTTACGTTCCAACTATTCTAACCTAGCTTCTCCTATTTATATATCTCTTCTCCTCTATCTTATTTATTTCTAAATTAAATATATCTCTCCCCCACTTAATAATAATAATACACCAAATAATAAAATATATTTATATACTAGATAACATATATATATCCACACAAAATAACAAATATATTTTCAAACTAAATAACAAATATATTTCTATAACAAATATATCTCTACATAACAAACATATTTCTATAACAAATATATCTCTACATAACAAACATATTTCTATAACAAATATATCTTTACACCACATAACAAATATATTTCTATAACAAATAACATAATATTTCTACACAAAATAACATATATATTTCTACACCAAATAACACATATATTTTTACACAAAATAACATATATATTATAATATAATATGCTACTAAAACACCAACACATAACACAAAAATAACACACATCACCATAAATCAAATAAATTATTTAAAAAGACTCTAAACTCAATCAAATAATTAAATAAATAAAATAGTTCAAAACGGGCGTTACAGTTACAATGTCAATGTGAGCGAGTAGGGGTGTTCAAATCCAAACCGATCCAAAATAAAACCGCAAACCGATCCAAAAAAACCGAAAACCGCAAAAAACCGAATATTTTTGGATGCGTTTGGACGTTGTTTTGTAAAAAGCGCTAGGATCGGATCAGTTTTCGGATCACTTTTTCAAAACCGAACCAAATCAAACCGAACCGCAAAAGTAAATATTAATACTTATTTATTTTTTTAATAGTATTATATGCTACATTATTATGTTGCCTGTTGGTTTTTAATCTTATATATTTCACTAATTTAATCTATATTATTATTATTTCATGTGTTAAAAAATGATCGATGATTTTCATATTATAATTTAATTTTTTTAATATAGTTTGAATCAAACATTTATTTTACCGTGTTTGGATAATACTAGTATTAATAAAAAAAATAAAAATGCAAATAATTTTATTTTTTTTACATTTTGGATATCCAAAAACCGATCCAAATCAAACCGCATATATTTGAATCGGATCGGTTCGGATTTTTTTAAAATAATCATCCAAACCGAACCGAACCGCATGTATTTTTATTTTGGATCGGATGATATTTTGCCTCAAAACCGATCCAAACCCGACCGCGAACACCCCTATGAGCGGGTGCCTACAACTGATGACACCGGCATCACGAAGAACAAAAATTACACAGTAACACCCATACAATGAAGTGGGTGGCGCCACCATTCGTCGTAGCTAAAAACAAACAAAGCATTCTTAGATTTCAACCAAAGAAACAAATTCAGCTTGACTTTCTCAACGAGAGTAGCAGGATCGGAAGCCACATTGTTGAAAAGACGGTCATTCCTCTCCTTCCAAATTACCCACACACAAGCAAGCCAAATTAATTTGGACAATGGATGTGAAGATCTAGGCTTACCTGCCAAATGAGTAAATTGAGTAAAATGATCACCAACGTCACCGGCAGCCACATATGAAATGTCGAGCCAATGCCATAACTGATTCCAAACGATACCAAAAACCTCGCAAGCTAGAAAAAGATGATTCATTGTCTCAGATAAACCGCATCCACCAACGCACAAAATGTCGTCAAGTTGTAACACTTGCCTTCTTGCCAAGTTGGCCTTTGTAGGCAAACGATCACGAAATAGTCGCCACGCAAAAACAGAAACCTTGGAGGAAATGTTCTTGTGCCACACTTGATCACTGCTTGCGGCCCCTATCCAAAGACTCATTAGCTGTCGTAAGGAAATAGTAAGATCACTCTCTAAGTATCCTTGAATAGGGTCAAGTAGACACTTCCCTTATGATCCTGCAAAACAATGTCATTTAACATAACAGAACACTCCCTCACACTCTCCTCCTCCAAGGTTGACAACAATTTAATTGGCGTTCTTTAAATTTTGTTGGATAAGCATCATTGGGGATTATCATAATAAGTATGAAGCTGTTTGTGTCAAATGTTCAATGCATATGTCCAATATAGTGATACTTGTGCTATGATGTTATTATAAATTAAAGATATAGTAAAAAAAATTGACAAAAAGAAAATGATATTCATTCATTCAAATTGATATGGTACACCAGATACAAACGTCAGTAAAAACATAAAGAGTGAATCTGCGAACAAACTCACAACACCTAAGCTAATAGCATATAACAACAAAATGCCTACAAATAATATGATAAAATCTTAGTCACTGAAATACTTGTGTTTCTGGATCTGCAACGTTGACGTCAAAACCATTGATTGAATTTGTAATTGACTGATGTCGATCTTTCAATAGGTACTAAACGAACCACGACAAGGCGCAAAATCAAACGCCGCACAAGACGAAGAACAACACAATGCCGCACTTAGACGACGAAATCATCAAAGAAAAAACTTGGTATATGTGAAAACCACTTATTTAGATTGAAAGAAAAAGGGAGAAAAAAGATGTAGATGAGTGATTTTAGGTCAAAAAAATGACTTTAAACCACTCCTCCTCGATGAATGAAGGAGAAAGAAAGTTTAAAAAAAAGTTTGACTTTTTCTCACTAGAAAACTAGAATCGATTTCTAAAATTGATAATAGGCTTAACTAGTGGTTATGTTTTACAATAAAATATTTTTTATTCCTAAATAGAATAAAATATTTTTGTAATACAAATAGATATGTTTTATTTCTTAAGAACAAAAAAAAATTGATATGATTCATTAACTAAAAAGATTATTTGTCAAAAAAGAAACCAAAAAGGTTTGCCAAAAGGTCACGTGATTTGTTGTCTTTAGTTTTTTTAGGTTAAAGTGCACTTTTTCCTCTTTAACTTTTAAAAACTTGTATTTTTTATCCCCTAAGTACAAAAACTACAATTTTGTCCCCCTAAGATTTAGCCCCCATTGCAAATTTGATCATTTTGGTCAATTTTGACCTAGTCAATGCATGTGTGTAAATAATGTATTAAAAAAATAAAAAATGTCTCATAATCATTTTATTAATTAAAAAAATTGGCCAAATTTTTTTTAATATCTTTTTGACCAAATTTTAATTTATAAAATGATTATGAGACATTTTTTATTTTTTTTAATTCATCATTTACACACGTGTCATGCCACACATGCGTTGACTTGGTCAAAATTGACCAAAAGGACCAAAGATGCAAAGAGGCTAAATCTTAGGGGGCCAAAATTGTAGTTTTTGTACATAGGGGACCAAAATTGCAAGTTTTTAAAATTTAGGAGGGGAAAAATGCAATTTAGCCTTTTAATTACAAGCATTAACGATGATTATTTTTATATGCATGGAGTTCTTTATGTAAGATAATTAATTAATTTTGTTTTTGAAAGATGTAATTGTAAATTAATTAATTAATTGAATTGCTTGCGTTATGATGTTGTTATTTTTTTTTTTATAAGCAAGGAGAATGGACAAACATCAAGAGGTATCATCGATATCCCAACTATCATCGACATTCCATTATGATGTTGTTATATAATATACTTAGAATAAAGTATTTTGGAATACAAAACACGTGTTTAATATATTATACATCCATGTACCTTAAAAAAAAACAGCAAAATTACATCACAAATCTTTTATCTTATTCATGTACAATATTTAGGCCCTTTATCCTTCTTTTTTTTTTTTTTCCTCTCGTTTAGATCTTTTATCTTATAAAAGGTTAACAAGTTAGTCCTTTTTTTATTTTTTATTAGAAAAATGCTGAGTTGGCTTACCACATCATATTATTATTAATAATTTTTTTTAACAAATTTTGCAATGAAAAAAAAATCAAACCCAAAAAAATAAACCATCTACATCACCATTCATCATCATTTTTATCTTCAATCTCCATCATCATCCTCTTCTTAAAACCCATAAAATACAAATCAAAACCCTAAATCTTCAAATTATAATAACTTAAATTAAGACCTAATAAAATTCAATGCTACAAATCTTCATCTTCTTCCTTCTTAATATTCATCTTCAACCTAAAAAATTGTTGCAGAAGGTATCTTAAGGTGGGAACAAGGATAGGAGGAAATTTGAACAATACGGAGGGTTTGAGCCGTTTCCATACTAAAATATGGTCTTTTAGTCTAATATGGTTGCTTAATAAACTTCATCAATTTCACTTTTGATGGGATTGTATCCGATTATTTTTTGCGTCAAAGCCAATTAAGTCGTAACTCTGAATGGTTTTTTTCTCTTCAGAAAAGTGAGAAATTTGTGGGGTCTATTTATTGTCTAATGGACCGGGCTAAGAGGCCCAACTCTAATGAAAGCCAGTATATAATGAAAATTGCTTTTTCTCACCTGTTTTTTCCTAAAACACATGGAAAATACGTTTTTTTTATCCCCAGCGGTAGTTAACTACCGCTTGATTCAGCTGCAGTTAACTACTGCTGGCTTCAGTTGTAGTTAACTACCGCTGGCTCAGCTGCACTTAAGTTCGGTTCATGGCAGAGAATCAATTGTAATTTTACGAGTTTCGGTCAAAAATCAAAACTAATCGAGGGTTATTCAGAATGCTACGAAACTTTACAGATTCTCTATGTATTTTTTTAGAGGTGTCTGCAAAAAAATCTGCTCAAAATTCGTTTTCTTGGTCGATGTTTTGATGTTTTGGTTTCTTGAGTTTTTGGCGCATTAAAAATTCATATTTGATATGTCCGTTGTCGGAAAATTCTAATTTTTTGTGGGAAATGTTTTTTTTATATATATATCTTTAACATGTGTGCAAAAAATAATGAAAAAATTCAACATCTATGTAACTTTTCCGGAGGCGCAGTTGGGAAAAAATTGCGATTTTACGCGTTTCGGTAAATAAATCAAAATAAATTGAGGCTTAGTCGAAATACTACTGAAATTTTCAGATTCTCTATATGTATTTTTATAGAAGTGTCTGCAAAAAAGAAGCTCATAATCAATTTCTAGGTTGATATTTTGGTGTCTTGAGTTTTAGTTGCGTTATAAATTTATATTTAATCCGTCCCTCTACGAAAAATTCAAATTTTTTGTGCGAGATGTTGTTTCTTTATCCTAAACATACATGCAAAAAATCATGAAAAAATTCAACCTATAGGTCACTTTTCTGGACTCGCACTTGAAAAAAAATTACGATTTTGCATGGTTCGGACGAAAAATCAAAATAAATCGAGTCTTAGGCGGAATGCTACGAAACTTTATAGACACCTTTATAAAAATACATATAGAGGATTTGTAAAGTTCCGAAGCATTCCGAATAAGTCTCGTTTTTATTTATTTTATTTTATCGAATGAAACGTGCAAAATCATAATTGATGTTCTTTCAGAAACCGAATTTAAGTGCAGTTGAACCAACAGTAGTTATCTGCAGTAAAGACTGAACGATAGTTAACTTCCGCTAAAAGCAAAAACGTATTTTCCATATTTTTAAGAAAAAACACATGTTAGAAAAGCGATTCTGATATATGATTAGGTGTCATGAAGCTTACGGAAACATCTATATGTCATATAGTATATCTGAACATAAGACAATTTTACACAGAGAATTAATTCGATTTTGCTTTGATATGCCGTTTTCACATACGGAAGCCAAAAGTAATTGCTCCAGAAGATCCAATCCACAAATTAATCACATGCCAAAATCACATTGGCCTTAATGGAATAAAATGATTTTTTTAAAATAATCTCTATTTAAACGTTACAAACCATATTACCTTAATCTTCTAGAAATAGCATACATGTCCTTTCACATGCCGTTTTCACATTCTGAAAGTAATTGCTCGAGAAGATTCGATCCACAAAATAATCATATGGCCAAAATTACATTGTCCTTATTGAAATAAAATAATTTTTTTTAAATAATTTCTATTTAAACGTTACAAACCATATCACCTTAATCTACTATAAATAGCATACATGTAACCCTGTCTGCCACATACAATACACTCATAAAAATTGTTCACATTTGGTTCGCAAGTGAAGTAGAATATTTTCCAATGGCAATTTCACCTGAGTTGGAGCATCCCAGAAAGGCTTTTGGGTTGGCAGCTAGGGACTCATCTGGAGTTCTCTCTCCTTTCAACTTCTCAAGAAGGTAACCATTTCTCCATTTTTTATTTTAGCTAGGGGTTATTTTGGGTGACAAAACAACGTAAAAAAAAAAAATTATGTTGTACCTGCAGTTCCTTCAAATTTTAGAGAAGAGTAAATTACACGCTCCTCCCCTCAAAGATGCTTGAATTACACCCCCTCCCCTCTTATGTTTAAATATACACTCTCCTCCCTTGAAAAGAAAAATGTATACTCCCCTTCCCTATAAGATGCTTGAATTACAATCCTCTCCCTTAATAATTAAATATGCACTACGTTTTAATCTATTATAACTTTAATAAATATTTTTATGATATATAGTAATTTTGAACCACCATTTAAGAAAAATAAATTCATTTCTTTATAATTTAAATATTAATGATAATTAAATTTAAATATTTTGCTATTAATTTCATATTTTATAGTATAAAACTAACTTTTAAATAACCATGCTTTATTGTATTTAGTAATTTTTCATATATTTTTATTTTATTTTGGGTTGTTTCATATTTTGTATTAGAGTTTAAAACTATATGATAATGAAATTGTGAATAAAAAATAAAGAAAAATATGTATTCAAATTTTGATTATATTAAAATAGACCAGCAATACTATTTTTTTTTTTCCAAAGTGTGTTAGATTATTATTTTTTTGATAGATTATTAGAAATAAAAAAAATATTGAGGGATTAAAGTGTATATTTTAACATAAGAGGGGAGGGGAATATAATTCAAGCTTCTCTTAGGGGAGAGGAGTGAAATATTTTCTAATATATTTTAAATAAGAGGGGGGGAAGTGTATATTTTAATATAAGAGGGGAGGGGAGTGTAATTTAAGTATCTTTGAGGGGTGGGGAGTGTAATTTACTCTTTAGAGAACCATGTCATCTCTAACTATGAGACTTTTTTTGATCAAGATCTCTAACTATGAGACTAAAACCAAGAAAACTAAAAAGTTAATAATAATTATTATATTTTATTAACAATTAATAATAATTTTTTTTGTTGGAATTTTTATGAAACTTATTAAATTTAATTTAATAAAATGTAATTTAATAAATAAATAGATTAGCGATATGTCATAAACAAATAATTAATTGAAAATTTGAAGATCTTTTGGAAGAAGGGATTTTTTTTTTCTTTCAAATGAGTCTATAAATATATGGAGGTATTGTACATGATAACTTTTGTTAGGAGTCATGATATATAATTTTGATATTAATTTAATTGTCCTTATATTTGTTAAATTGAATCATGTATGTGCAGGGAAACTGGAGAGAAAGATGTAAGATTCAAAGTGCTATTTTGTGGTATATGTCACTCAGATCTTCACATGTTGAAGAATGAATGGGGAAATTCTGTTTACCCCGTAGTGCCTGGGTATGTTATGTTTTCTGGATCCATTTTGAATTTGAAATCAATTACCACTAATTATCTACTGTTTTTTCATAGAGCTAATGACCATTGATATTGGGTTATTTTCAAATACTCTAATGTGCTTAAATTTGATAACTGAAATCATGTCTTAAAAATGTGTGAGGTAAAACTAAAAATAAAAAGAATGATTTATTTGTCGCTTTCAAAAACTTATAACTAAGAATGTTTGAAAAAATATTAAGTGTATTTTTGAATGAGCATTCAGATTGGTAAAACCACGATCGTACCATAATTTTGTTGAATATGCAAAGTATAGCTTCTCCCAAAGTCATGGTAGTTCACACTGATTCTATCATTCTCATTGTAACTCCCAACATACTACACTAACCAAAACAATAATATGCCATGAAACAGAGACACCTTTAAAATTAAGCGTGTCATGGTGTACGACATGCGTCAATGTCCTGCACTTTTATGACATTCGCACAACATTTATTAGACAACTCAAATAATTGTCTTAAATAAATTGTTTTTATTTATTTTGACAAACCTTAACCGGTGTTCAACACCTATATAACCCTTATACGAGACTTGTCAAACAACTCAGACAATGTCTAGATTCTTTTTTTTTCTCTCTCTAATTTCTCACACCACATATTCAAGAGTTAAAAATGTGATGAGAAATGTTGATGAATGGGGGGTTATAGACATTAAAGTCGATTGGAACGTTTTTAGCTTTTTTGTTAATAGATGGATAAATAAAGGTCAAATACTATTGTATATTGTTTTAAAGATTTTTTAGTGAATATATATATATATATATATATATATATATATATATATATATATATATATATATATATATATATACAAGTGTCAGTGTTCTATGCTATTTACATTAACGGAGTCGACGTGTCCGTGTCAGCGACAGATCCAAAAAAATTCGATTTGTGGTGGCAAGATCATCTACGAGTATATTTATGTAGTGTACGTGACAACTTATTGAAGAAATAATACATTTTCTATTTTTTGTTAATACTTTTAAAAATTGACAACGAAAAATATCAATTGAAACTCATACACATAACTATAATGCCTTAAATGAAGATATTCAGCCTAACAATATCGATATTGTCAGTTGAGTTAAGTCGTACGAACAAAAAAAAACTAATTTTGTGGGTACAATATTTAATTTTTAGTAGGAAAATACATCTTCTATTAGATAACTGCCAATGCGAAAGTTAGGTAAGTGGGCGCACATGCCCCCAATGTCTTAAATAGATTCGTCCATGGTTCATGTTAGTGGTATGTCAGGTGTCCGTGTCGGAGTTTATGCTTCTTTAATAATAAATGATTGTTGTTCAGTTTGATTGTCCTGTTTTTCATAGGCTCGTCTAGTGCAAGTTATTCTTTTGTTCATTTAACAAAAAACTTTTGTTAGTGTTTGAGAGCAAAATATGTCTGAGCAAAATAGTAACAAGAATACACTGAATTCTAATTTGAGCAAAAAATGTAGGCATGAAATTGTAGGTGAAGTAACAGAGGTGGGAAACAAGGTACAAAAATTCAAAGTTGGAGACAAGGTAGGTGTTGGGTGCATGGTTCAATCCTGCCACTCATGCCAAAGTTGCAACGACAATCTCGAAAATTACTGTCCAAAAGTGATTCTCACATATGGTTCCAAGAATCTCGATGGGACCATCACATACGGAGGCTACTCCGACACAATGGTCGCCGACGAAAGCTTTGTGATCAGCATTCCAAATAGCTTACCTCTTGATGCTGCAGCTCCTCTCCTCTGCGCCGGGATCACCGTGTATAGCCCTTTGAAATATTTTGGGCTTGATAAACCTAACTTGCAATTAGGTGTGGTTGGTCTTGGTGGACTTGGTCATATGGCTGTGAAATTTGCCAAAGCTTTTGGTGCAAAGGTAGCAGTTATTAGCACTTCTCCTAACAAAAAGAAGGAAGCTATTGAACTTCTTGGAGCTGACTCATTTATTGTTAGCACTGAACAAGATCAAATGCAGGTATGTATCTATTGTTAAGTGGTATCATTGTCTTTTTATGAGTGTTTGTCAATTTTTTGTAGTAATAACAGAATTTGAAATAGAGTAATTATGATCAATTGTGGTAGTATTTATCCGATTCTCATGAAAAAGGACCCTGATAATTGACCAAAATTTGAACTCATGTTCAATAAAGGTAGAATTAATTCCAATAACTCGAGTTCAGTTGGCACAAGATTAATAATCATTGCAATTATTCTAAATTTTGCTTAATTTTTAGACGAACTAATGATTACTAGGTCCTCTAGAAACTGAAAAATTGAAAGGAAAAAAAAAACAAATTTTACTTAAGGTGACCATAGTACATTTATTTTCATTACCTTAAAACAAAACACATTATAACATCTCTTTCTTTCTATTTAGGCTGCAACGGGCACCTTGGATGGTATCATTGACACAGTTTCTGCCGTCCATCCTCTGTTACCTTTGATTGGTCTTTTGAAATCTCATGGTAAACTTGTTATGGTTGGTGCACCTGAGAAGCCTCTAGAGCTACCCGTGTTTCCTTTACTTATGGGTAAGCACATTCAAAATGATACCATATGTTTTATAAAATTACACTTGTCATTGATCCTATGTTTGGTGTAGTGGGGATATGTCACAATAACGTTAACTCACCATGATTTTTTAAAAACTACACTTTATAGTAGTGGGTCGTCGTGATTCTGGCATACTAGTTTGATGCCAAAGATATATTGGTTGACTTATATTATACAACAATTTTTATTGACAATGTGAATTATCACAAATATGATGTTTTGTTTGTAGGGAGAAAGATAATAGGAGGGAGTATGATTGGAGGAATTAAGGAGACACAAGAAATGATAGATTTTGCTGCTAAACACGACGTGAAACCTGAGATTGAAGTTGTTTCAGCTGATTATGTGAACACTGCATTGGAGCGTCTGCTTAAAGCAGATGTCAAATATCGATTTGTTATTGATATTGGGAACACATTGAAGAGCTCTTAATTTTGCATGGTTTATTTTTGTGAGGAATTTTGCTTATGGGATTATTGGCTTTGAGTTTGTTCCTCATATTATAAGAAATTTTAGCAAAATATGGTCCCGTTTTATGTTATTTAACATATCAATGAAGTATTTTTTTTTTTGTTTTACTATTGCTATATCTTTAATCAATATTAATATTTTATTTTCAGTTCTTGTGATTAGTTTGGATAATAAATGGTAGTTTAGTAAAATATAATGTGTTCTTTTTTTATGAAATTAATTAAATATCTAACTTATGTGTTAAAACTTCAAACAACTTATAATTTGAAATGACAAACATGGTTGTTAAATAATGTATATCTAAAATAAGATCATCCACATTGTCATGCACATTGATGACTGTTTCACAACTTTAACACTATGTAAAATAGACATAGCAAATAAATTGGGTGTTTGTAAAGAAAGGTGGATATCAAATTGCTCTCTCTCTACATTTTTTCGGAACACTCTAAATAAATAATATTAAAATAAATGATTTTTTTTATTGAAATTTAATAATTTAAAGTTATTAATGTGATTAATTTAATCTTTTTTGTTAGGTTCCAGGTTGTAGAGATTAAAAAAAATATATTAAATTGGTGAAGTGTACATAAAAGACTCACTTAAACACACAAATATTGTGATTCATTGTGAATGTTCTTATATGTATTTAATTTGATCGGATGATTTAGACCTTATCCTGATAAAAGGGGCAACAACAAATTAGTGTTTTTTCCACAGGTAAATATAAACAATGTTAGCAGTTATATTAATTTTAGAGGATGAAACTCGGGACCTCCTCCTTCAAACTTTTTTTTGAGAGATCCTCCTCGTTCAAACTTCTACAACATATTAGTGTATTGACCGTTAAAAAATACATATTAGTATATTGAATGAAAAATGGTAAAAGGAATTATTGTTGTGGACATTCTTACTACTCTTATGTTGTTTCAAAGCTTTTTAAATTATCTTCAAAAGTGAGTTCATTTATCTTCAAATTAAATTAGACTAAAAGTGTACTTTGTTTTTTGAATGAAAAATGTTAGTTGTTGGTATGTTAGTATTTTCTCTCTTGTTAGAATTTGAACTATCAACTTTTAACTTTTTAACTCCTTTTAATCGCTTGGCTCAATCAAGTGAGTTATATCCATTCCTCCATATTTTTTATTTATTTATAACGAGTAACAGTTAATACTGAAACTCTTAGAAAAGATTAAAACTACAAGTCTAGTTAATGATGTTAAATTGTTAAAAGAAATATTGACTTAATTGCAGTTTTAACCCCCTAACTTTTACAAAGTTGCGATTTTGGTCCCCTAAGAAAAAAAAACTACAAAACGGTCCCCTATGTTTTGCATCTTTGGCAGTTTTGGCCCCCAATGTCAATTTTGACTCGGTCTACGCTGACGTGGCACTCTAAGTGAGGTGCCACGTGTTATTTTTTTTATTTATTTTTTTGACCTTGGGGGGCCAAAAGTGCTACAGATGTAAAACTTAGGGGGCTGTTTTTTAGTTTTTATTCTTAAGGGGCCAAAATCGCAACTTTATAAAAGTTAGGGGGTTAAAACTGCAATTAAGCCAAAAATATTTAAAATGTTAATTTTTTGTGGCTAAATAATTTTTTTTTATGTTGTCCTTTCGATTCAATCTTATCCAAAAATATATTTCGTTTTATCTTAAATACATTTCGCAATCAACACGTCAATATACAACTTTGTAAAAGAGATAAATATATACAACGATGTAAATTAATGAAAAGATATATTATACAATGATGTAAATTAATGAAAAGAAATACAAATGACTATATCACTAAAACGTTAGTTACCTCAATTGATGTTGGTATATCAATTACAAAGTGATAGCTTTTTTTTAGGGGAACTATCAAGTGGTTATAGAAGTCTCACATTGAATGAATAAGCAACATGATAATATATTATGAATGTTGGATGAACTAGATGATGGAATAGGAAGGAATTTGAACAATACGGAGGGTTTAAGTCGTTTTCGTAATAAATATGGTCTATATTAGTCTAATATGGTTTCCTCGATAGACCCCGCCAATTTCGCTTTTGATTGAACTATAATAGACAATTTATGTGTAAAATTCGATCAGGTCATAACTCTGAATCAATTTTCTTCCGTAAAGTGAGAAATTTGTGGGGCCTATTTTGGTTTAATGGACAGGGTTAAGAGAGTTAAAATCTTCTCCATTTGTTTAAAATAAATGGACAATGTCATTTGGTGAAAGATAGATACAAAAAAAAGTATGTGGTGGGTCCCCCACTATTAATTATTTTCAAACTTTTTTATATTTTTATCTCTCCAAATGAACGAAATGAAGTGACTAATAAATAAAGAGGATCTTAACCAGGGCCGAGTATTAGGGGTGTAAACAGCTCTATTGAGCTGGGCCTCCAAAGTTTGGGGGGCGAAATTTTTTTTATTTATATACTGTCTGTAAATGATAATATATACTAACTGCGTGATGCAAATATCATAAATTGCCAAAGTTGCTTAGTGTTAAAAATTCTTGCTACCATTGACATATGTTTTTCTTTAGTTAATTTTCGTTTCCCTTTTTCTTCTTTAAGTAACTAATTAACTTTTCTTTTCCTTTTTTTTCCTTGGACTCATGTTTTTCTTCAATTAATGTTTTTCCCTTTTTCTTCTTTAATTATATTTTTTAGTATGAGAGAGCTTTTTGATTTTTTTTTTCTCATGTTTTTCTTTAATTAATTTTTTCCCCTTTTCTTCTTTAATTACTTTTTTTTAGTATGAGAGAGTTTTTAGATTTTTTTTTGTGGTGGCCGGGGTTTGAACCTCATATTTTTTTCCCCTTTTCTTCTTTAATTAATATTTTTTTAGTATGAGAGAGTCTTTAAAATTTTTTTTTTGTGGTGGCCGGGGTTTGAACCTCAGACCTTACATATATTATATTATGCATTATCCATACCAACCGAGCTAAACTCGCGAGAACAAAGCTTTTTTATTTGAAATAATTTAGAATGGATTTGAGGCTCATCAATTCTCTCTCTAATTCAATCAAATTCTTCTTAACATATTGGATTATATATTTACAAATAAAAACACAATATAATTTTTTTTCTTCATATTTTTGTTAGAGCACTTCTTGTAATTTTCTGCTCATACTTATCGTATAAAATAGTAAAGCACTAACAACAAATATTATAATTTTTTTTATTTGAAAGAACAAACATTATAAGTACTCTCTAAAAAAAAATATTATAAACCTTTTATTTTTGCCTTTGTACAATTTACAAAAAATAACAACCTAGAAGATTAATAAAGATATTTGTTTGAAGTTATATTTTTATATTATTGATTAGAATATTAATCTTTTCTGTATTAGTTACAATAATGACTTTTTTTCTGTCTTTACGGGACTTATTTTCAATTTAAATCGATAATTGCTCTTTTTAAAAAATTGTTTTTATTTTATGGGTTTTTCTATCATGTGCAAATTTGCACATGTTAAAAAGTTTAAAATAGAAATTTTGTATTGAAACTTGTACATTTTATATTAAATATAAAACTTTTTTTTTGTCATTGTAAGCTTAACTCAGTTGGTAGGGACAATGCACATAAGAAGTTTAACATTGCACATGTTAGACAAACCCTTATTTTATTAGGGCCTATTTTTACATGAGAATCAAACCTCCAATTACATAGAAACGACCCAGATCTTAACTCAGGCTAAGATACCCAACATAGTAAAACCCAATATATGATTAAGTGTTGGTCTTGAAGCTTATGGAAACTTCTATCAATGTCATATAGTATATATGAACACAAGGCAAACATAAAAAAGTTCCTAAAAACACATGAAAGTTACGAAATTACTCCTGACGGTAGTTAACTATCGCTGGCTCTAGCTGCAATTAACTACAACTCGCTTTGCGCACTTAAGTGCAGCTTCTGAAAGAGAATCAATTGTGAATTTATACGTTTCGGTAGAAAAAATCAAAATAAATTAAAAGTTATTCGGAATTCTACGAAACTTTACAGACTCTCTATATGTATCTATACTATATATAAAGGAAACTACCCCTTTTAGCACATTTTTGGGTTGGAATTTTCTTTTCAAAAATATCCTTAATTTTAAATTCAAGTAACACATGTAACAAATATATAAGAATAAATTTAAATATTAAAACAAATGTAACAAACACAATATGAATATACGTATATATGTATTTTTTTCCTTTATCATTTAAAAAATATAACAAACTAGATGAGTATATTTATACTTACTTTTTCATTATCGCAATTATAACCTTAAACAACTTTTTCTATAATAAAGATTGTTGTTCGTGTCTTTAAAAAAAACAAAAATGAATATTATTACTTTTGATCAAAACTAAAATTTCATAAAGAAATAATACCGTTCATAATTTTCAAACGTTAGCGCAATAACAAGAGCGAGCTAGTTTTTATAGAGCTGTCTGCAAAAAAAACTAGCTCAAAATTAATTTCTAGCTCGATGTTTTGATGTTTTGGTTTCTTGAGTTTTTGGCGCATTAAAAATTCATATTTAATTCATCCGTTGTCGGAAAATACTAATTTTTTGTGGGAAATGTTTTTTTTTATTTCCTTAACATGCGTGCAAAACATAATGAAAAAATTCAACCTCTATTTACTTTTTCGGACGCGCAGTTGGAAAAATAATGCGATTTTACGCGTTTCGGTAAAAAATTCAACACAAATTGAGGCTTAGTCCAAATACTACGTAAATTTGAAGATCCTCTATATGTATTTTTATAGAGGTGTCTGCAAAAAAACAACTCAAAATTCAATTTCTAGGTTGATGTTTTGATGTTTTGGTGTCTTGCGTTTTAGGTGCGTTAAAAATTCATATTTAATCCGTCCCTTGTCGAAAAGTTCAAAATTTTGGTGGGATTTGTTATTTTTTTGTCCTAAACATGATTGCAAAAAATTGTGAAAAAATTCAACCTCTAGGTCTCTTTTCCGGACTCAGTTGGATAAAAATTACGATTTTGCACGGTTTGGTCGAAAAATCAAAATAATTCGAGACTTAGTCGGAATGCTACGAAACTTTACAATCTATAAAAATACATATAGAGGATGTGCAAAGTTTTGTAGCATTCCGAATAAGTCTCAATTTTTTTCTTTTGACCAAAATGCGCGAAATCACAATTGATGCTCTGCCATAAACCGAACTTATGTGCAGATGAGTCAGCAGTAGTTAACTGCATCTGGGAGCTAGCCATCGGTAGTTAACTGCAACTGAGAGCTAGCAGTAGTTAACTGTAGACGGAAAGATTGAAAGGTAGTTAACTACCGCTTGAGACAATTGTGGAATTTCCATGTGTTTTTAGGAACTTATTAAAGTCAAAAATGCAATTGGCCTTAATGGAAAAAAAATCAATTGTTCCCTTTCTTATTTATCACAAAATGTTTCTATTCAAACCCTTTTACATAAAAAAAATCATATTTCCTTTGATATGCTGTTTTCACATTCTGAAAGTAATTTTTTTTCCTAAAAAAAATCATATTTCCTAAAAATGATTCGATCCACAAAATAATTATATGGCTAAAATTACATTGTCCTTAATGGAAAAAATAATTATTTTTCTTCTTTCCATTTAAAACATCACAAACCTTCCTTAATCTACTATAAATAGTGTACATGTAACCCTGTCTGTCACATACAATAGACTCAAAAATTGTTCACATTTGGTTCGCAAGTGAAGTAGAATATTTTCCTATGGCAATTTCACCTGAGTTGGAGCATCCCAGAAAGGCTTTTGGATTGGCAGCTAGGGACTCATCTGGAGTTCTCTCTCCTTTCAACTTCTCAAGAAGGTAACCATTTCTCTATTTTTTATTTTAGCTAGGTGTTATGTTGGGTGACAAAACAAATTAAAAAAATTATGTTGTACTTGTAGTAGTTCCATGCTCTTTTCTTTAACCGTAAGTTGTTAACGGCGAAACTTACACACACTAAGTAGGAAAGTGTCCTTAAAAAAAATTAGGAAAGTGAAAGTTGATAATTGTAAATTCGAGTTTACACTGAAGCATGTCAAATTTCATTAAAGTTGTATGGAACCATGTCATCTTTTACTATGGGACTAAACCACGAAAACTAAAAATTAATAATAATTATAATAAATTTATTAATAATTAATAATATTTTTTTTAAAACATTCAAATTTAATTTAATAAAATGTAATTTGATAAATAAATAAATAAATTAGTGATATGTCATAAGCAAATAATTAATTGAAAATTGGAAGATCTTTTTGAAAAAGGGATTTTTTTTTTCTTCTTTCAAATGAGTCTATTAAGATTTGGAGGTATTGTACATGATAACTTGTTAGGAGTGATGATATGTAATATTGATATTAATTTAATTGTCATTATATTTGTTAAACTGAATCATGTACATGCAGGGAAACTGGAGAGAAAGATGTAAGATTCAAAGTGCTATTTTGTGGTATATGTCACTCAGATCTGCACATCTTGAAGAATGAATGGGGCAATTCTGTTTACCCCGTAGTGCCTGGGTATGTTATGTTTCTTCTTTCTCTAATAATAATAACATATTCTATTATCTAATTTTTTTGAACGAAACTAATTATGTACTGTTAATTTTGTGCAACTTTTAAAATATAAATCATTGTCCATTTTTTTATGGAAATCATGGTCCATTGTTATTGGGTGATTTTCAAATAATCTAATGTGCTTAAATTTGATAATGAAATCATGTGTTAAAAAATATGTGAGATATATTACAAATAAAAAGAATAATTTATTTGTTGATTTCTAAAAACCTAAAACTAAGAATGATTGAAAAAAGATTAAGTGTATTTTTGGTTGAGCATTGAGCTTGGTAAAATCACTATGTCACTGTAATTTTGTTGAAACTACATAGTGTAGATTCTGTCAAAGTCATGGTGGTTGACACTGATTCCATCATTCTTATAGTAAATCCAAATATGCACTAAATAAATGAATAATATGTAATTGTTTTTGTTCAATTTGATTGTCCTGTTTTTTATAGGCTGATTTAGTGGAAGTTATGATTTTGTTTATTTTACAATAAAACGTTTGTAAGTGTCTAAGCAAAGATTAATAACAATACACTGAATTCTAACTTGAGCAACAAAAAAAATATAGGCATGAGATCGTAGGTGAAGTAACAGAGGTTGGAAACAATGTACAAAAATTCAAAGTTGGAGACAAGGTAGGTGTTGGGTGCATGGTTCAATCCTGCCACTCATGCCAAAGTTGTAACGAAAATCTCGAAAATTACTGTCCAAAAGTGATTCTCACATATGGTTCCAAGAATCTCGATGGCACCATCACATATGGAGGCTTCTCCGACACAATGGTTGCCGACGAAAGCTTTGTGATCAGCATTCCAAATAGCTTACCTCTTGATGTTGCAGCTCCTCTCCTCTGCGCCGGGATCACGGTGTATAGTCCTCTGAAATATTTTGGGCTTGATAAGCCTAACTTGCAATTAGGTGTGGTTGGTCTTGGTGGACTTGGTCATATGGCTGTGAAATTTGCCAAAGCTTTTGGTGCTTATGTAACAGTGATTAGCACTTCTCCTAACAAAAAGAAGGAAGCTATTGAACTTCTTGGAGCTGACTCATTTGTGGTTAGCACTGAACAAGATCAAATGCAGGTATGTATCTCTTGTTAAGTGCTATCATTGTCTTCTTGTGAGTGTTTGTCAATTTTTTTAGTAATTACTGAATTTGAAAATGAGTAATTATGATCAATTTTTCTTTTTGGTCTTGATTATTCTATTCTCATAGAACCTTGATAATCAACCAAAATTTGAACTCATGTTCAAGGTAGAATTAATTGCAATCACTCGAGTTTGGTTGTTACAAGATTAATAATCATTGAGAGATTTCTAGATTTTGCTTTTTTTTTTTTTGCGAACTCACGATTATGAGTCCCTTTAGAAATTAAAGAATTAAAACCTAAAAAACAAATTTTACAAGAAGGTGACCATGCATTTATTTATTCATTTGTTTTTATTACCTTGAAACAAAACACGTTATAATGTCTCGTCCTTTCTATTTAGGCTGCAACGGGCACCTTGGATGGTATCATTGACACAGTTTCTGCCGTCCATCCTCTGTTACCTTTGATTGGTCTTTTGAAATCTCATGGTAAACTTGTTATGGTTGGTGCACCTCAGAAGCCTCTAGAGCTACCCGTGTTTCCTTTACTTATGGGTAAGCACATTCAAAATGATACCACATGTTTTGTTTTAAAAAAAAAGTACATTTGTCATTGAGCCTATGTTTGATGTCAGGGTGGATATGTCAGAATCATTGCTACCCACCTTAATTTTCCAAAAACTACACTTTGTAGCTTCTATCAAATTACGGCCGATTATCGTAATTCTGACATACGAGTGTGATACCAAACATATATTCTACAACAATTTTTGATTGACAACGTGAATTACAAATATGATGTTTTGTTTGTAGGGAGAAAGATAATAGGAGGGAGTTTGATTGGAGGAATTAAGGAGACACAGGAAATGATTGATTTTGCTGCTAAACACAACGTGAAACCTGAAATTGAAGTTGTTTCAGCTGATTATGTGAACACTGCATTGAAGCGTCTGCTTAAAGCAGATGTCAAATATCGATTTGTTATTGATATTGGGAACACATTGAAGAGCTCTTAATTTTGCATGGTTTAATTTTAGTGAGGAATTTTGCATGGTTCATGTTTTCACAAATAAATGTAGGGAAAAACTATATGGATTATTGGCTTTGAGTTTGCTCCTCATATTATAAGAAATTTTAGCAAAATATGTTCCCGTTCTATGTTATTTAACATATCAATAAAGTATTATTTTGTTTTCCTATTGCTATATCTTTAATCAATATTAATATTTTATTTTCAGTTCTTGTGATTAGTTTGGAGAGTAAATTGTAGTTTAGTAAAATATAATGTTTTCTTTTTTATGAAATTAATTAAATAACTAAGTTATATGTTAAAACTTCAAACAAATTATAATTTGAGATGACAAACATGATTGTTAGATAGTGCATATCTAAAAGCGGCAACAACAAATTAATTTGATCGGATGATTTAGGCCTTGTCCTCATAAGGCAACAACAAATTAATGTTTTTTCTATAGTTAAATATAAACAATGTTTGTAGTTATTATATTAATTTTAGGGGATGAAACTAGGGACCTCCTCCTTCAAACTTTTTTGTTTGAGAGATCCTCCTCCTTCAAACTTCTACATCATATTAGTGTATTGATTGTTAAAAAAAATATTAGTATATTGAATGAAAAATGGTAAAAGGAATTATTGTTTTGGACATTCTTATTACTCTTATGTTGTTTCAAAGCTTTTTAAAGTATCTTCAAAAGTGAGTTATATTATCTTCAAATTAAATTAGACTGAAAGTATACTTTGTTTTTTAATGACAAATGTTAGTTGTTAGTATTTTTCTTTCATGTTAGAATTTGAAGTATGAAGTTTTAACTTCTTACCTCCTTCTAATCTTTTGACTCAATCGAGTGAGTTATATCCATTCCTCCACATTTTTTATTTATTTATAATGAGTAATAGTTATTACTAAAACTTACACAAAAGATTAAAACTACACTTCTAGTTAATAATGCTAAATTGTAAAAAAATATTTAAAATGTTAATTTTTTTCGCTAAATAAAAAGTTTTTTTATGTTGACCTTTCGATTCAATCTTATCCAAAAATATATTTTATTTTATCTTAAATACATGTTGCAGTCAACCGCGCGTCAATATACAACTTTGTAAAAAGAGAAAAATACAACGATATAAATTAATGAAAATATACAAATGACTATGTCACTAAAACGTTAGCTACCTTTGATGTTTCCCATCATTTTAGTACCCTCACTTGAGTGATAGGTTTGCGTTGCTAAACCCGATAAAACGTTAGCTACCTCAATTGATGTTGGTATATCACCTAAGGTGGTGTTTTTTTAGGGGAACTATCAAGTGGTTATAGAAGTCCCACGTTGAATGAATGATCGACATACATGTGATAAAAAATGAAAACAACAAGAGAGAGATTCATTTACGATATACACCAATTTTTTGTTCAAAGTTCAAACACACTTAAATATATTATTTTTAACTCAAATCTATTATATATTTTTTATTTAACTACTAATTTTATCGTAGTTGTTGGTAGATAGTAAATTCTAATACCACATACATTTTTTTTCATTATAATGTGGTAGTGAATCAAAATTCTAATATATATTTTTTTTAGGAAAAAATTCTAATATATTTTTTTTGAAGAAGTCAAAATGATATTAGATTAAACACCAAGAGTAATTCATCTCGCACAAGGTGTATAAAGAGAGTCACTCCTCAAAAAATACAAGAGCAGTTTCTATTACTACACAAAACAAAATGAAAAAGAGACAAAAAGACTACTCCCTAACACCCATACAATCTAAAGAGTGTCGTCACCAGTCATTATAACTGAAAGCTGAACTGAGCCTATTCGCCCTTAACCAAGAAAAAGATAAAAATTCTAATATATTATGAATGTTAGATGAACTACATGATGGAATTTGTAAATGGAAGCTCGTGAAATGCAACGTTAGTTACAGAAACATTGTTGTATGTTTAGTTTGGTTTCGGTTTCACTTCACGGGAGTATGCCCTCTCTCTCTCTCTCTGGTCCTGGCTGTTGCTTCCTACGACGCTGCACGTTTCTTCACAACCATAAAATACAAGTACGTTGGTCTAGCTAGCTAGGTCGTTTTGCATTTCACGTTTATCAACAATAAAACCTAAGAGTTTATAAAACACCTCAACAATAGTTTGAGTTTAATTTGGTTATTTGTACTTCTCGTCAACTAGTTAATGATTGGAGATCAAAGAAACAATGGTCAATATTGCTGAAGTCATAGCCACTGCAACTAAATCACACACCACAATTGCGATGTGATTTTTAATCACGTGTACGATCGTATAGAGCTGCATTAGAGGATTTTGGCCATGTTCGTTCACATTCTATCACCAAAATTTGAAATGTCTGAAGTCTGAATACCTCATTCCAATTTTCGCTATGTTCGTTCACATTGTATCTCAAATGTGTATTTCAAACACTCCCCAATAAGTATTTACTTAACAAACTAAAATTCTACTATGATGTATAAATAGTATATCAGAATGGTGGTTTTACGCCGCAACAACCACAATTGCGATGTAGTAGCAAACTGATATAAAATTATTTCACCACACAGCAACCACAATGTGCGTCATAGCAGCGCGAAGACCACACTCATTATGACCAACAATGCAACCGCTTCCGCGACCGCAACGATTTAATACCAAGAAAGACACATTAAACATGTATGAAAACAAAGGAATAAATATTTGATTTGAGTTCTGAAATTGTATGTGTTTAGATATTTGAAACAATATATAGAAAGACAGAGGGAAAGAGGAGAAGAAGCCATTAGAGACCTAGGGAAGCTTTTTTGTGTTTGGATTAATGTAAACTAGGTATTTAACCCGTGCGTTGCACGGGTTGAATTATAAGTTGTATTTGAGAAAATAAAAATTGTAATAAATATAATCACATATATTTTATTGATTTATAATATGTCAATTTATAGTAAAATAGGAGTACTCCTTAAAACATATGAGAATTTGTATTGATTTATATCGTATATTTGTGTAAATATTTTAAGGACAATTTGTATTTATTTATATTGTTAATATGTGTAAATATTTTAAGGACAAATAATATAGTTGTTGGTGGATCCTATAATATTTAATAAGTTGAAAGGCATATATCATAGCTTATCTTAATAATGCAATTATATTAGAGTCATTCATGCTTGATGTCAATATTACTCATAAGAAATGTTGCAATAAGTTTAAGTTAGGATATGATTAATCTTTGGTGGTTTTGTCTTTTTCATCATTTGACCACGTTCTTTGATCTTTCCTATCAAACTTTCATTTCTAATATTTTATTCTGACATTTATTGGTCCAAATTATTTTAGTCAGCAGTTTGGTTTACCTTCTTGTCACTTTACTTAATTCATATTTTCGTTTGTTTATTTTTTATTTAATCATATATAGACATTATGGAATAATAAATTGTGATATTTTTCTGTAACCTACGCTTAAGAGTGGAATTTTTTTCTAAAAGTTGCACATCATCACGGTTCTAGCTTAAGAAAACATCCAAGCTTCCAAAATTCCAAAGACACATTTCAATATTAATATACTTTAAAGATCATAGATACATGTTCAACCTAAGACACTAACTTAAATGAATGCTTTTTAGTAACATTTCAATAAAAAATAATAGCAAAGAATGAAATTAATATATGAATGTTTTTTAGTAACTTTCTATAAAAAATAACAGCAAAGAATCAAATTAACATATATTGTTTCATTTTAGTTTATAATATTTACTCCAATAATAAATAATTATTTATTACCATATCATGAATTTGGCTTTATTCCCAACAAATTATTGAAATATTCACAATTTTTTTTCTATAAAAAAAATATTGAATCATTAACATTATGATGAAAAATTAGGAGAAAATTGACCAATTATTTTTTAATTGAATTGACTGAGCATGACAATTTCAAAGATCAAATTAATAATTTACTCCTAACAAACAATTGCTCAAATTCCATAACCCTCGTAGTATATAGTATAAGTACAATGCAACTTTTACACATAAATAAACATAGCTTTTGAGATTCAAGAAATCTTCAATTTATCTAAGTTTGACTTAAAAAAATGGTAAGCTTTGCTAAACTAAGTTTCTCAAAACATAAATCAACATAACTTGTGATATTCAAGAAAACTTCAATTTATCTTAGCTTGAGATGAAATTTCATGCAATATACAACCTTCTCCAATATCACGTAATCAAACAAAAAAAAATATTTATAAATTTTAATCATAATTCTAAAAAAAATATCATCATGAGTTAGATAACAAACAAACCTAACTAAAATATGTTTTATGAAATGTAAGATGACCAAATATTCAAATCAATGTATAAAAGTATTTCAAAAGAAACTAAATACAAAACTAAATTTGAGAGAATAACTTTCATGAAAAGATCATGAACAAACTAATTCCAAAAATATATCACACTTACAAAAAATATAGTCAACTATTTTTAAAGGATTTTCAATAATAAATCAAGAGGAAAAAAATACTTTACTCAACTATCAAAAAGGTCATTAACAAATAGTTTTGAAAAGGAAGAAATCTACTAAAATAAATTAATAGATATAAAAGTACATCTTAGTAATTACACCTCTCTCTATTGTTATGGATAAAACCTTAAAATAAGACTGCATTAGTTTAAGAAAATAATGTGCTCTCCATATATAATCTTATATGCTATATGTGTGGCATATATGAACTTCTTTTTGAGAAGACATATTAACCAACTTATGGACCGAAAATGAAAACCCAAACACAAAAAATAAAGGAAAGGAGAGGAAAAGAAAAGGAGAACCACGTCACCTTAACAAAGCATAAAAGCATAAATGATCATGGTAGTAGAGTTGGGCAATCATGCATATATAAGATAAGATGGGGCGAGATTTTATTGAAAAATTAATACGTTCATTTTTAGAGTTTCTCATCTAATGAATGAAATTTATCTTGATAGCATAATTCTTTTGACGTTCTTATAATGTTAGGACTTACTTTCCATTAATTTTGACAGTTTTTATTAGTGTGTACGTTTTTTTATGTGGACATATAGATTTAATTATTTAATGGTAGCATACATCATATTTTTCATTAAGGTTTTATAGTAACTTTCAATCAACTCTTTGTTTTTCCTTTCATTCTTCCGTTTTTTTCAATAGTGGAGGAAACTAATTCAATTTAATATTTAATTACTTCTTTAATTCTTCAAAGATAATAGGAAAGTCAAGTTATTAATAGTGTGAGATTCTTTTTTAGATGTGCCACATAGGCATAATCCTAACTTTATATATATATATATATATATATATATATATATATATATATATATATAATTTATGTGAGGAAATTTACACATAAATCAAACTTTTCAATTGATAGTTCTTAACTTTAGTGGATGAACCAAGATTAAGAATAACCAAGAGGAAAAATGATATTTAATAGGTAAGAATTGATGGAGTTAGAATGGAAGAGTCAAAGTACTTTATAGAAATGAAATAACAACACAAAATATATTGAAGTTGCATGGGATATATGCATATAGTGATTGAAATTTAAATAAATTACCGATCAAAATCTATCATATTATTCCAAATCAAAATAATATATTATAGTGTATTTTTAATGCTAATTGAAGTTACAAAAGGGAATTATCACAAAAAAATAAAATAATCTAAAAGTGAATCTTTTTAGAAAACTTTTCATATACCATAGAACATGTTATAGCTTTGTCACAAAAAATAATTATAGTCATTAATGATAAATGTAACAAACCACCAAATTATAAAATAAGTAAAAATAATAGAAGAAAAATCAATATTAATGTAAAGATGACTATCTTTTCATATAAGAAGTGATATTTTAACAAAATTCATATATTTCTATGGCTTGCAATAAAACTAATAAAAGAAGATATATTAGAAGGAATGAAAATGAAAACCACCAAAAAAATGAAATAAGACAAAATGTAAAGATGACTACCTTTTCAGTGACATTTCAACAAAATTCACCTATTTTTATGGCTTGCAATGAAGCTAATAAAAGAAGGAATATTACAAGGAATGAAATGAAAACCACAAAAAAAAAATGTAAAGATGAGAGTAACTTTTCATATAAGAAGTGATATTTCAATAAAATCCACCTATTTCTAAAACCTACAATGAAACTAATAAAAGAAGAAACATTAGAATGAATGAAAATGAAAACTACCAAAAAAAAAATGAAATTAAAGAAAATGTAAAGATGACTACCTTTTCATATAAAAGTGACATTTCAACAAAATTCACTTGTTTCTAAAACCTGCAATGAAAATAATAAAAGAAGAAATATTAGAAGGAATGAAAATGAAAACTATCAAAAAATGAAATGAAAGAAAAATGGAAGGAGGATAATAAGTAACATGAGTTGTTACTGATGAGTTGTTCCTGATTGAGGAAAAATAAAAGGTTAGTGGTGGCTAAGAATTAAACAAAAAATGATTGTTAAAGTTTTTTTTTACAAATGATTGTTAAAGTTCCACTTCTGAAACCGTAACAAACCAATGATATAGTGGGGTTTGTGGTTTTAATTGGTTATGCCAAAATTTCTTAAGCAGTTACATAATTTATTGGATTGGACTATGAAGGGATGTTCAATGAAGCACTACTAAAGCATGGCATTATTGGGATGAGAAGCTTTTAAAAAAATTAGAGATAAGAAACATCTCTAAGCATGCCACATCAACAAAATGGAAGTCTAAATATAGTTTAAGTTTCTAATTCAAAGATATATATAGATATAGATAGTTAGGAATCTATGAAGGACTCTTTGTTGTATTTTTTGGAGTATTTATTATATTTCAAAAGTAGTATTGTCATTCTAATCATGTGCTACTATGTTGTCATTTCTTAAATAATTCATTTAAGCAATTATCTGCTGAGTCATTACAAATAACTATTATTAAAGCACAATTAAATTTCTTACTAAGTCAAGGCTGTTACCATTCTGTACAACATTAACTTTGGTAGCTATTATTAAGCCTTTATTCTAGCATGACTAAGCACTTACTTGCTGGTATATAAAATTGAGTAAATAGTCACTTTAGTCCCTGACTTTACACCTCGTTGTCACATAGATCACTGACTCAGGATTAAATACAAACAAGTCCCTGACTCTAAACTTCCGTTATCACTTTAGTCTCTGCCGTTAAAAAATTCTGTTAACTGATGATGTGGCACGCTGACAATGAGTATGACGTGTCACAGGGACTAAAGTGAAAATAAAAAATGGTCATTTTGGTCCCTGAATCGAAAATCAATATCCTCAATTTACTGTTAGATCCCTAACTGTGTATACTTATTGTCAGTTAGGTCCCTGAATCGAAAATCAATATCATCAACTTACTGTTAAGTCCCTAACTGTGTATACTTACTGTCAGTTAGGTCCCTGACAGTAAAAACGAATTTCACTAAGATCCTTAGCAAGTTTCTCAACACAATAATTTGGGCATATTGAGTTTGATCAATATGGCATGCTAGATTAGGACATGTTAACTCTTCTTATGTTAATAAATTGCAAAGTTTTGGCATGATTACTTTAAATGATAAGCAATCTGGTAAATGTGATATTTGCTTAGAATCAAAATCGACTAAAAAGAAATGTATGTATATGCAACATGAATCTGATCTTCTTAGTTTAATTCATACTGATTTAGGAGATTTAAAGCAAACTATGTCTAAAGAAGGTAATAAATATTATATAACTTTTATAGATGATTTTTCTCGATACACCAAACTTTATTTATTGAAACATAAAGATGAAGTGTTTGATAAGTTTCTTTTATACAAAGCTGAGGTAGAAAATCAATTGAGTAGAAAAATCAAAAGGGTTAAATCTGATAGAGGCGGAGAGTATATTTCTTTTAATGATTTTTGTGAAAAAGAAGGTATAATTCATGAAGTAACTCCCCCTTATTCTCCTGAATCAAATGGAGTGGCAGAAAGAAAAAAAAAAAGACTTTAAAAGAAATGATGAATGATATGCTTGTTAGTTCTTCTGCACCAAACAACCTTTGGGGTGAAGCTTTGTTAACTGCATGTTTTATACAAAATAGAATTCACATAGATTTACTGGAAAAACACCCTATGAATTGTGGAAAGGTTATAAGTCGAGTCTTAAATATTTAAAAGTGTGGGGGTGTTTAGCTAAAGTTATGTTACCTGGTCCAAAGAAAAGGAAAATAGGTTATAAAACCTCTGATTGTTTATTTATTGGATATGCTGAAAATAGTGCTGCATATAAATTTCTTATTCTTAGAAGTGATGTACTTTCTTGTAACACTATTGTTGAAACTAAAAATGTGGAATTTTTGGAAAATGTTTTTCCTTTGAAAGTTGCAAGTGTTAGTGATAAACCTTTTTTGAATAAAGAAGATGTAAACTCATATGATGATTTAAGAAGAAGTAAAAGACAAAGAAAAGAGACATCCTTCAGGAATGATTTTTATACATATCTTGTGGAAAATTAACCTCAAACTTTTTATGAAGCAATTTCTTCCTCTGATGCAAAATTTTGGAAAGAAGCTATTAAAATTGAAATGGATTCAATTTCTAAAAATCATAAATGGATTTTGGTTGACTTACCTAAATGAGCAAAACAATTGGGTGCAAATGAATTTTTAAGAAAAAAATATATTTTCCAGATGGTTCTATTGAAAAATACAAAGCTAGATTAGTAGCAAAAAGATTTTCTCAAAAACAAAATATTGATTATTTTGATATGTTTGCTCCTGTGACTAGAATTTCATCAATTCGTGTTTTAATAGCTCTTGCTTCTATTTATAAACTTGTTATTCATCAAATGGATGTAAAAACATCATTTTTGAATGGTGATTTAGAGGAAGAAATTTATATGTTACAACCCGAAGGATGTGTAGTTTCTAGTCAAGAAAATAAAGTTTGTAAACTTCTTAAATCATTATATCGTTTGAAACAAGCACCAAAACAATGGCATGACAAGTTTAATCAAGTTTTGATTAGTGACGGATTTTCATCAATTGAAGTTGATAAATGTGTTTACACTAAATGTGTGAACAATAAATGTGTAATTATAAATTTATATGTTGATGACATGCTCATTTTTGGTATTTGTATTGATATTGTAATTAGAACCAAGTCTTTTCTTGCTTCTAAATTTGATATGAAAGACATGGGTGAAGCAAGTATAATTTTGGGAGTTAAAATCATAAGGAAGGATGACAATATAATACTATCTCAAGAACATTGTGTTGAGAAACTTCTAAGAAAGTTTGGTCATTATGACTATAAGTCAGTGAGTACCCCTTATGATGCTAACTCTCAATTAAAGAAAAATAAAGGTGATCTTGTTGATCAAACTCAATATGTTCCATGTTCTGATATTTTCCCTTTGTGTGGGAATGCAAGTGAGGATGACTGACATGCTTTTGTGGGATGTAACATTGTGCGGGAATGCTGGTTTTGGGCAGGGTTGTCCTTTGTATTGCTGAAGTGACTGGTCATTTTTTATAACATTACAATTTTTTATCTTTGATATTTGCCAAAATGAATCTCTTGATATGGTTGGGTATGTTGCTTCTCTGTCTTGGTAGACTTGGGCGGCTCGAAATGATTGTGTGTGGACTGATGAGAGACAAACATCGAACGGTATTGGGTAGATTGCGTTAAGCAATTGGCAGCAATGACATAAAGCAAATCAGCAACAGCAACATCGTTGATCTGGACCAATAGCTGCAACTGTTGTCAATTCCAAGTGGGAAAGACCGCCAATTGACTGGTTGAAATGTAACATGGATGTTTCATTTCATGAAGCCGATAGAAGAGTGTTAATGGGGTGTTATGTGCGCGATTCAAATGGTCGATTTATTACCGCGCAAATAAGGTGGAAAAGAATGAAATTTTTCGTCTTGGAAGGAAAGGCAATGACCCTGGTGGAGGCAATCAGGTTTGTTAGCAACAAAGGATGGAACAATGTCATTTTTGAGTTGGATTCAAGCACTCTTGTGAATTCTCTATTATCTCAACGTAGCGGAGTTTCTGAATTTTATATTCTACTTTCGGTTATTAAGAACCAACTATCTTTACATTTCAACTTCGATGTGAAGTTTATTCGACAACAAGCGAACATGGTTGCTCACTCTTTAGCTAGTGCGGCCGGTTCATGGGCTAGTCACCATGTTTTTTAGATTTCTCCTTTTTGTATTGAACCTTTCCTTATTAATGATATGAGTTAATTTTGTTTTTGTCAAAAAAAAAATACATAATTTAATCTCTTACTTATAAATATTAACCCGTCTTGCAAAATTTGACCTAATTTTAACCTAATTTTTCCGTCCACACTCTGATCACAATTTAGTTGCTATTTTTGTGGAAAGGTATCTCTAACTTATCTCTTACTTATAAAGCTTAACCCGTCTCGCAAAATTTGACCTAATTTTAACCTAATTTTTCCCTCCACACTCTTATGGCAATTTAGTTGCTATTTTTTTGGAAAGGAGTATCTCTTACTTATATCTTACTTATCTTACTTATAAATCTTAACCCGTCTCGCAAAATTTTACCTAATTTTTCCCTCCACACTCTTATGGCAATTTAGTTGCTATTTTTTTGGAAATGAGTATCTCTTACTTATAAATCTTATCCCGTCTCGCAAAATTGACCTAATTTTAACCTAATTTTTCCGTCCACACTCTGATGGCAATTTAGTTGCTATTTTTTCGAAAAGGAGTATCTCTTATAAATCTCTTGCTTATAAAGCTTAATCGCAAAATTTGACCTAATTTTTCCCTCCACACTCTTATGGAAATTTAGTTGTTTTGTTTTTGGAAAGGAGTATCTCTTACTTATCTCTTCCTTATAAATCTTAACCCGCCTCGCAAAATTTGACCTAATTTTAACCTAATTTTTCCCTCCACACTCTGATGGCAATTTAGTTGCTATTTTTTGTAAAGGATTATCTCTTACTTATAAATATTAACCCATCTCGCAAAAATTGATCTAATTTTAACCTAATTTTTCCCTCCACGCTCTTATGGAAATTTAGTTGCATTTTTTTTTGGAAAGGAGTATCTCTTACTTATAAAGCTCAACTCGTTTTGCAAAATTTGACCTAATTTCAACCTAATTTTTCACCAAAGCATATATCTTCAATGGTGTCAAGTGATAGCAAACCCCTATGTTAACTGATATTTTCATCTAGAGTGTAATTTTCGCAAAGTTTTTGCTATACATCAAGCGGTCAGATTGTTTATTTATATGTTCAAACAACCACGTTTAAATGTCTTTTGATTAAATTGTGTGTGTATCATTTTGAATGAGTTTGCAAAATACTATGCAAGCTTTTGGTTTGGATATATATGGTAGGAAACTGACATTACAGTATTAATATTGTGCAATTAACATGGTGATTTCGTTGAAGCATAAAAAAAGAGGCAGATTAAGAATCATGTAAATATATTCGTTGTTGTCATTAAAGTACATTGCTCAATATATCATATTTTACCTTGATATGCATGTAATCACATAATTAATGTTTAACATACCTATTACTGCCAAATATTACCTTCGATATGACCCGTGCGTTAGCACGGGTCGATGGTCTAGTAAAATAATAATAATAAAAAGCAGGGCTAAATATGTTTTCGGTCCATATAAATATGACAAATTTTTGTTTTAGTCCCTCTAATTTATTTATTTTCAATTTTTAGTCCTCCAAAAGTTTTCATCTTCACTTTTGGTATTGGGTCATGAGGGAAGCTCGGAGGGGATTGTCCACCTCGAGCCCAGAATAACCACACTAGCGAGAGAGACGCCACACTCTTACCAAAAACCTTAACGATATGGGGTTATGGGTCCTCTTACTTATAAAGTGTCCAACCTTTACTTTTCTATCCGATGTGGAACATATAACTCACACTTGTACACAACACTCCCCCTCAAGTGTGAGTCCATCTATTCATCATGCTCCCCCTTCAAGCGGAAGCTATTACTTGTTTGTATCGTCGTTGCTGCTTTCTCCGCAACGGACCAACACAAAGAGCTTGTACCACTATTGTTAGTTTCTCCGCAACAGACTGGCTGCCTCGGTCGTAACCTTCGTCGAATCGGGACTCTGATACCACTGTTGGGTCATGAGGGGAGCTCGGGGGACCGTCCACATCGAGGCCAGAACAACCACACTAGCGAGAGAGACACCACATGTGAACTCATATGTAGAATTCATATTTTTGAATAAAATTTTGAAGAAAAATATGTAATACTATAAGAATATCTCCCAAACAAAATTAGAATTTTTGAACAAAACATAAATTAAATATAAATTTTTATATTTTTTACGGTTAAAAATTCATATTTAGTTTATATTTTGTTAAAAAGTTCTAATATTTTTTGGAAGAGATTTTTACAATATTCTACATATTTATGCACAATTTCATTAAAAATACAAAAACTTACTTAAAAATAGGGATTAAAACTAGTAATTGAAAATTTTATATGTACTAAAAGTTGAAGGAAAATGTTAGAGGGACTAAAACGAAAACTTAGTATATTTATAGGGACCAAAAATATATTTAACCCTTAAAATTATTATTCATATTTATTTAAGTAGACTGGCTTGATAGGCCTGCTTTTCTTGTGGCCTATAGTCCGACTTTTTTAGCTAAATAAATATGCTTATGAAAAAGCCTTAACCTTCATTGTTTAAAAAAAAAAAACTGTATGACCTGATTTGACATAAAGTAGACTATAAGTCGATCTAATCTATTCCCACCCTTGCTGGGTATTTAAGGGAGAAAAAAAAAAGGAGGGAACAAGAATAGGAAGGAATTTGAACAAGAGGGTTTAAGTCGTTTTCATACTAAATATGGTCTATATTAGTCTAATATGGTTTTCTAAATAGACCCAGCCAATTTCGCTTTTGATTGGATGGTAATCGACTATTTATATGTGTAAAATTCGATCAGGTCATAACTCTGAATCGATTTTCTTCCGCAAAGTGAGAAATTTGTGGGTCTTATTTTGGAGTCCAGGTATGCTCCATTTACCACTAGCTCCATTTAGTCCATTTAAGGCTTGGATGCAAGACATGTGGCAAAAAAAATCAAGGGCTGAGATTTAAAATTAAAAGATAAATATTTGTTTAATAAAAATAAAATAAAAATGCAATTTGTTTTCCCTCATTCATCCACTTTTCCCTGTTACTGCTATCTCAATCATCTTTTCTCCTCTTCTCACGTTGCTAACATATAAATCGCAGGGGAAGAAATTAAAAAAACAGATCTTCAAGAAATTAAGAACGTTTGTAGCTTCATTATTCACTTAACAATTACAGGAGAGAGGGAAGGGCTTCAAGAAATTAAGAACTTTTGTAAATCCATTGTTCTTTGATTGACCAGCGATGGACGATGGTGGGGCAATGACGAGGGGGATGAGAAGAGAGAGGGGAGAAGATTGAGATTGCAGCCACGGAAGAGAAATTACATTTTTCTTATTTTTATTAAACAAATATTTATTTTTTTAATTTTAAATCTCAGTCATTGATTGTTTTTTTGCCACATGTCTTGCATCCAAACCTTAAATGGACTAAATGGAGCAAGTGGTAAATGGAGCATACCTGGACTCCTTATTTTGGTCTAATGGACGGGGGTAAGAGAACTAAAATCATCTTCATTTGCTTAAAATAAATGGACAATGTCATTTAGTAAGAGATAAATACAAAAAAGTATGTGGTGGGTCCACCCACTTAGTGAGTCCCACCACTATTAATTATTTTCAAACTTTTTATATTTTTATCTCTCCAAATGAAAAAACCGGAGAGACTAATAAATGAAGATGATCTTAATCGGGGTCGGGCCTTAGGGGATGTAAACAGCTTTACTGAGCTGGGCCTCCAAAATTTAGGGACCCAAATTTTTTTCTTTTTATTTATATACTCCATGTAAGTGATAATATATATTAACGGCGTGATGCAAATATTAGAAATTGTTGAAGCTACCCAGTGGAAACAACGTGTGCTAGCTTTAACAAGGTCATGGGTTCGTTACACGAACTCTTCAATCAAATTCTCCTTAACATATTTGGATTATATATTTACAAATAAAAACACAATATAATTTTTTTCTTTTAATTTTTGTTAGAGCACTTCTTGTAATTTTGAGTTCATACTTATCGTATAAAATAGTAAAGCACTAACAACAAATATTATAATATTTTTTTATTGAAAAGAACAAACATTATAAGTATTCTCTAAAAAAAAATTATAAACCTTTTATTTTTGCCTTTGTACAAATTAAAGAAAATAACAATATAGAAGATTGATAAAAGATATTCGTTTGAAGTTGTATTTTTATATTATTGGTTGAACACAAGGCAATTTTACCAAAGAGAATTGATTTGATTTGGTTTTTTTTTTTTTTTTTTTTTTTTACATTTTGATTTGATTTTGCTTTGATATGCCGTTTTCACATACGGAAGCCAAAAGTAGTTTCGTCCGATCCACAAATTAATCACATTGGCCTTAATGGAAAATAAAATCAATTGTTCGCTTTTTTTCTTTGAGAGAGAGAATTGTTCCCTTTTGTCTAGTAGTGTTCGTACATAAACACACATAAGTGACATATATTTTCTAAACTTTTGTCCAAAAAAAAAAAAATTTCTAAACTTTCACACATAAATGCAACATGTCGGTCCGATTAGCTCTTGCTCTCTCTCCAACAAGTCGGCCCTAATTTTTTCTCTCTAGGTTTTCTCTTTCAGTTTCTTCATTGAGGGGTGTTTTGGGTCAATTCTTGACCTGAAACTACCCTTCTTCATCTTTTTCTCTCTGTTTCAATCTAAATAAGTGATTTTCACATAAATCTAAGTTTTTTCTGTTTGATTTCATCATCTAAGTGTGGTGGTTTGTTGTTCGTCGTCTTGTGCGGCGATGTTTGATTTCCCGTTTCTTGCAGTGTTTATTTGATTCATATTGAAGATCAATTATTCAATCAAAGATTTGGGCGTCAACGTTGCAGATTAGAGGCATGGATATTCCGGTCACTTTAATTTTATCATATATTTTTGTAGGCATTATGCCGTTATATGTTATTAACTTAGATGTTGTGAGTTTGTTCACAAATTCATCCTTTACGTTTTTAGGTGTTGAATGATGTAATCTCTCAATTTGAATGAATGAATATCATTTTGTTTTTTGTCAAACAAAAAAATGTTGCAATGTTGGTCCAAAATAACTACATATCATTTGTTACACATTACCGAAATACCCTCTCACATAGGGTGTGTATAAAGTGATATGGAAATATGGTATCTATCTATATTTTCCCCTTTTTTTATTACAAAATGTTTCTATTCAAACTTAACAAAATCATATTTCTTTTTTCCTAAAAAAAAATCATATTTCCTTTGATATGCCGTTTTCACATTCTGAAAGTAGTTGGTCGATAAGATTCGATCCATTTTCCTTAATGGAAAAAATCCATCTTTTTTTCTTTCTATTTAAAACATTACAAACCATATTTCCTCAATCTACTATAAATAGTGTACATGTAACCCTGTCTGTCACATACAATAGACTCATAAAAATTGTTCACATTTGGTTTGCAAGTGAAGTAGAATATTTTCCAATGGCAATTTCACCTGAGTTGGAACATCCCATAAAGGCTTTTGGATTGGCAGCTAGGGACTCATCTGGAGTTCTCTCTCCTTTCAACTTCTCAAGAAGGTAACCATTTCTCTATCTTTTATTTTAGCTGGGGGTTATTTTGGGTGACAAAACAACGTAAAAAAATTACGTAGTAGTTCCATGCTCTTTATTTTACCTTAAGCTCTAACGGACGAAACTACACACACCAAGTAGGAAAATGAAAGTGGAGAATTGTAAATTTGAGTCTACGCTTCAGCGTATCAAATGTCCTTGAAGTTATATAGAACCTTATTATCTCTAATAATAACTATATGAGTAAACCAAGAAAACTAAATGTTAATAATTATTATTATTATAAATTTATTAACAATTAATATTATTTTTTATTAAACTTTTTTTTTTAAGAAGCCAAAATAGAATTTATTAAAATTACAATGAATCCTAACCAGCACAAGGAATGTAACTAGGAATCGTAAAGTAGCAACATACAAAGGAAAATAAAAGTTTTACCAAAACCCTCACCCAACATACATAGACTAGGAATCGTAAAGTAGCAACATATACAAAGGAAAACAAAATGTTGTACCAAAACTCTCACCCAACATACATAAAAAAAAAAACCTCAACCAACGTCACAAACTGCCACAAAAACAACTTCCACCACCTACATTCTGCTCGCACACAACCCCAAACAGCAACGTTAAGAACCAACACAACAATCAACAACCTTTGAAAAACAACCGGAAACTATAACGATTGAAACAACAACCACCTTCGCCACAACAACAATCGATGACACCTTAACAAATCCACCTTTGCAACAACAACAACAACTAGCGCAACAACAAAATCCAACTTCACAGCAGCAACACCATCACCATCGATCCACATCAACAAACCACCAGATAAACAGAGTAGTCGAACCGGATGAGAAGGTTCTGATCGAACCCACACGTTGAAGACCCACCGGCACCTCCTCACACCACCAAAAACGTGGCCTACATCACCACCTCATACCACCATCACCTCCTTCTAAAAAAAACCACCACAAAAAAAACACCAGACAACCTGTGTTTTTCTAACAGCCGCAAACTCAACACCCACAAGGAAGAAAATCACAAAACTCCCAACGCAACCCACAAGCTCCTCATCATCATCACCGCCACACCCTCAAACTCACCGCCACTCAAGAAAGAGAGTGAACATTTCGCCTCCCAACTCAACATCAAACAACCACTAAAATCACCATCAACTCAATAAACCATGACCTTAGATCTAAAGATCACCACACGCATACTACATCACCACCACTTGGACATCACCCAAGACAGCAACACCACTCCTTGCATTACCTCCATTCGAAACTTCACCAAAAACAATAGCACAATAACAACACCACCACTACGACACCACCAACTGAAACGTCTCCCTTAATCGTCAATTCAAAAAACAACGCAGATCCAGATCCGGATATGGTTACCGATTCAGATCCGTATTCACATCCACCACCACAAACCATCATTAACACCTCCACAAAGACCACCACCACCACCCACAAAAACCTCCCCGAAAGCCACCACGAATAGCAAACCATCTCCCCAAAAAATCAGCCACCAGGAACAAACTATGAAAACCCACCGCGATTTGTGTTGCTAAAATCTCCCAAAGTCACCGGCGACGACGCCGCCACCCACCACAACAAGCTTGAACCAGAATAGTGCTTGATATGAGACGACGAATTACCGGATAAGATGAAGGACGCCAAAGGTAAGGTGATGCGGCGGCCGCGTCGCACCACAACCAATTGGATCTACATTGTGATGAATTGTGGTTGGGTTTGAGGGAAAGGGGAAACGGCATTGTGATTTTCAAAATTGTATATGAATAAAATTAGAACTTGGAACGATATAGAGCTACTATTAACTTGTTCTTTTCAATGGCTTTTATTAAACTTATTTAATTTAATAAAATGTAATTTGATAAATAAATATATTAGTGATATGTCATAAACAAATGATTAATTGAAAATTTGAAGATCTTTTGGAAGAAGGGATATTTTTTTCTTTCAAATGAGTCTATTAATATTTGGAGGTATTGTACATGATAACTTTTGTTAGGAGTCATGATATATAATTTTGATATTAATTTAATTGTCATTATATTTGTTAAACTGAATCATGTACATGCAGGGAAACTGGAGAGAAAGATGTAAGATTCAAAGTGCTATACTGTGGTATATGCCACTCAGATCTTCACATGTTGAAGAATGAATGGGGAAGTTCTGTTTACCCCGTAGTGCCTGGGTATGTTATTGATATGTTTCTTCTTTCTGTAATAATAACATATTCTACTACTGTTTTTTGTTTTTATTTTTATCCTTTATATGATCTGGATCAATTTTAATGTGAAATCAATTATTACTAAACCCTAAACCCTACTAAAAAATTAATTATCTACTTTTTTATACGAAACTAATTATGTACTATTAAACAGTGAATTTTGTACCCTACCAAAAAAAACTGTTAATTTTTATTTTTGTGCAACTTTTAATATATAAACCATTGTCCATCGTTATTGGGTGATTTTCGAATCATCTAATGTGCTTAAATTTGATAATGAAATTATTTAATCATGTGTTAAAAATATGTGAGAAAAAATTAAAAATAAAAAGAATAATTTATTTGTAGGTTAATAGTGTTTTACCCCCTTGTAATATTGGCTATTTTCGATTTTCAGACCTGTAAAATTTTTAGTTTGGATTTCTTCCTTATAAAAGTTTTTTTTTTTCAGGATAACCCCTGACCCATATGACTCAGCAAATTCGCTGAGTTTGCGCTGACATGGATTTTATTTTCATTTTTCATTTCTTTTTTCATTTGTCACATGTGTAATTCATTTACACATCATATTTAATAAAAAAAAAAGTAAAAATGAATTTAAAAAATCTGAAAATTCATTTTTAAAAATATAAAAATCAGATATTATTTCTAAAAAAATCTAAAATTTAATTTTCAAAATAAATCAATAATAGAACATATATTTCGAAAATTAGAAAAACAAAGGTTTTTATTTTTCTTAAAAATCAATTTTTTTTATTTTTCTAAAAAATTAAAATAATCAGGAAAATAAAAAATATTTTTTCTAAAAAAATAAAAATTCTGAAAAATAAAATGTTTTAAAAAAAGGAAAAAAACTTTTAAAATAAATATCGAAAAATAAAGTTGCAGAATTTAAAAATGTTCAGATTTTTTAAATTTTTTTTTAATTTCAGATTGTTTTCAATTTTTAATTCTAGTTATTTTTATTTCTAAAAAATAAAAAAAATATAAAATTTAATTTTCAAAATAAATAAAAAATTGATTTCGAAAGTTAGAAAAACAAAAGTTTTTATTTTTCTAAAATACCATTTTTTTTATTTTTGTAAAAAAAGAAAAATTCTGGAAAATAAAAAAAAGGTCAGATTTTTTAATTTTTCTTTTTTAATTTCAGATTTTTTCCGATTTTAAATTGCAGATTTTTTTTTAAAAAAAATTCTAGAAATTTTTCGAATTAAAAACTTACTTTATTTTCCAGAATTTTTCTTTTTTTTAGAAAATTTAAAACTTATCTTATTTTTTAGAATTTTAGTTTTGTAGAAAAATTAGAATCTGAAAAAAAAACCTTTTGTTTTATAATTTTTGTTGTTTTTTATATTGAAAATTAAATTCAAGAATTTTTTATGTTTTAGAAATAAAATCTGATTTTTTTTATTATTTCTTTATTAAATATGGTGTGTAAATGAATTACACATGTGGCAAATCAAAAAAATGAAAAAAAAAGTTAGCCACGTCAGCAAATCTGTTGAGTCATTTGAGTCTGGGGGTTGTTTTGGAAAAAAAATATTTACAAGGATGGAATCGAAACTAAAAGTTTTACAGGAGGAAAACCGCAAATGACCTATATTACAGGGGATTTATTTTGGAAAACCGCAAATACCCTTTATTTGTTGCTTTTTCTAAAAATTTAAAATTAAGAATCTTTGAAAAAAGAGTAAGTGTATTTTTGGATGACCATTGAGATTGGTAAAATCACGATGTCACCGTAATTTTGTTAAGTTGTAAAGTGTAGCTTCTCCTAAAGTCATGGTGGTTCAAACTGATTCTATCATTCTCACCGTAATTTCAAACATGCTCTAAATAAATGAATAATATATAATTGTTCTTGTCTCTATGAGCATAGCTCAGTTGGCAGAGACATGCATTATTATATGTAGGGGCTGGGGTTCGAACCCCAGACACCTCACTTGTTCACCTTACCTTAAAAAATGTGAATTCTAGCCACTAGACTGCCTGACAAAAAAAATGTAATTGTTCTTGTTCAATTTGATCGTCCTTTTTTTTATAGGCTGATCTAGTGCAAGTTATGCTTTTGTTCATTTAACAATAAAACTTTTTGTAAGTGTCTGAGCAAAATAGTAACAAGAATACACTGAATTCTAATTTGACCAAAAAAAACGTAGGCATGAGATCGTAGGTGAAGTAACAGAGGTGGGAAACAAGGTACAAAATTTTAAAGTTGGAGACAAGGTAGGTGTTGGGTTCATGGTTCAATCCTGCCACTCATGCCAAAGTTGCAACGAAAATCTCGAAAATTACTGTCCAAAAATGATTCTCACATTTGGTTCCAAGAATCTTGATGGCACCATCACATATGGAGGCTACTCCGACACAATGGTCGCCGACGAAAGCTTTGTGATCAGCATTCCAAATGGCCTACCTCTTGATGCTGCAGCTCCCCTCCTCTGCGCCGGGATCACGGTGTATAGCGCCTTGAAATATTATGGACTTGATAAACCTAACTTGCAATTAGGTGTGGTTGGTCTTGGTGGACTTGGTCATATGGCTGTGAAATTTGCTAAAGCTTTTGGTGCTAAGGTAACAGTGATTGACATTTCTCCTAACAAAAAAAAGGGTGCTATTGAACTTCTTGGAGCTGACTCATTTGTGGTTAGCACTGAACAAGATCAAATGCAGGTATGTTTCTATTGTTAAGTAGTATCATTGTCTTATTGTGAGTATTTGTCAATTTTTTAGTAATAACAGAATTTGAAATAGAGTAATTATGATCAATTTTTGTTTTCTTTTTGGTCTTAATTATCCTATTCTATTAGAAACTGACCTTGATAATCGGACCGAAATTTAAACTCATGTTCAATTAAGGTAGAATTAATTCCAATCACTCGGTTCGGTTGTTTTAAGATTAATAATCATTACGAGTATTCTAGATTTTGCTAAATTTTTAGGTGAACTTAGGATTACTTGGTCCCCTAGAAACTAAAGAATTTAAAAAAAAAAACAAATTTTACATGAAGGCAACCATGAATTTATTAATTCATTTATTTTTATTATCTTGAAACAAAACACATTATAATGTCTCCTCTTTCTATTTAGGCTGCAATAGGCACCTTGGATGGCATTATTGACACAGTTTCTGCCGTCCATCCTCTGTTACCTTTGATTGGTCTTTTGAAATCTCATGGAAAACTTGTTATAGTTGGTGGACCGGCGAAGCCTCTAGAGCTACCAGTATTTCCTTTACTTATGGGTAAGCACGTGCAAAATAATATCACATGTCGTATAAAAGTACACTTTGCCATTGTGCCTATGTTTACCGTTACTGTGGATATATCAAAATTATGACGATTTCGATGATTTTCTAAAAGCTACACTTTATAGATTCTTCCAAGTCACATTATGTTGTCGTGATTCTGACGTACCATATGATACAAAAGGTGCCTTATATTCTACAACAATTTTTGCTTGACAATGTGAATCACAAATATGATGTTTTGTTTGTAGGGAGAAAGATAATAGGAGGGAGTATGATTGGAGGAATCAAGGAGACACAAGAAATGATAGATTTTGCTGCTAAATATGACGTGAAACCTGAAATTGAAGTTGTTTCAGTTGATTATGTGAGCACTGCATTCGAGCGTATGCTTAAAGCTGATGTCCAATATCGATTTGTTATTGATATTGGGAACACATTGAAGAGCTCTTAATTTTGCTTGGTTCATATTTTCAGAGGAATTTTGCATGGTTCATTTTTTCACAAATAAATGTAGGGGAAAACTATATAGCTTATTGGCCTTGGGTTTGCTCATGGCAAATGTGTTTCCATTTTATGTCATTTAGTGTAACACCTTAAACCCTTTAAGCGATAAATTATGCAAATAATACAAATCATGCAAAAGATTTAGATGCTACTTCTTCTATAAGTTCAACATGCATAAAGAATTTGCTCAAAACATCGCAGCGGAATAATAATATCATCACATCAACAACTAAATAAAACACCTTCAAGTAGCCATGTCATATAATCATACTACATCACCAAAATATAAAATCGCAAATCAACATACTGAGTGAATAAAATCTCCACAAGTCATAATGAAAATAAACAGACAGACACCCCTAAAATCAGAGCCGACACTCTAGGACTCCAAAAAAAAAAAAACAAGGTAGCTCCAAGGCTGACCTCCAGCAACTCACCAAGCTAAAGCAAACTACTCTTGCACGCTGTAACAACCCGATTTTCGCTATATTTATTTTATTAATTATTTATATGTGTTTATATGTGCTTGTTTGCGATTATTTGTCTTTGGGAATATTTTATTCGGGATTGGTAGAATTTGGTGTTAGAAGGGTATTTTAGTCATTTCAGACTCAAGGGTATTTTGGTCATTTATTAAGGAAGAAATTTCAGTAAACTTAGAATTGGCATTGTTTAAGTATTTTGAGGTGAATAGTTTTTTTTACTGTACTAGAGGTAACAAGTAGTAATTATTCTTGAGAGGGTAATAATTAGACTTTTACTAAGTTAAGTGAGTAGTTACATTTCTAATTAGATGTGAGTGTCTTAGGCCCATTATGAGGGGATTTAACCTAACCCATGTTAGTGGTGGCTATATAAGCTTAACTTAGATAGAAACTAGGTTAACATTTCATTTATTCTCATGAGATATTAAGGAGGCTAGAGATAGATAAAGGGTTAGAGAGACGTTTCAAGAGGATTCAAGCTAGGAGCAAGGGATAGTGAAGAATTCGCTTAACTTTGTGAAGAAAAGAGGTAAGGGGGCTAGTATTCTGTCATAATCTCTAAGCATAATCTTTTTCTACTTGAATTCATAAGTGCTTAATTGTGAAAAGTGATTATTGTGAATTTAATTGGTGAAATTTGTGCTCTTATTTTGATGTTATGTTTGGGTATGTAAATTTTATGATAATTAAGTTGTTGATGTTGAATTTACATGCTTAAGATTTATAGATATGGATACTTTGTGTTTTGCTCAAAATTGGTGAAGTATGATATTGTTGTTGTTGGATCGTTGATGAATTCATGTTTAATTGATGTTGTTGTTGTTATGAGATGTTGATGATTGATACCATGGGTATTCATAATTATGGAGTTGTGGTGTGAATTGAGTTGTTGTTGAGAGTTTTTGTGAAAAATGGGTGAATTGATGATTTGTGTTGGAACGGTGTTTGATTTCAAGTTTGATATGTTTTTGGTTACCTTTTTGTGTACATAAATGTATAGACAAACTTTGGGGACGAATTTGGGGTCAAGGGGATTAAAATTGGGGTTTTGGGGTTGAAAATAGTGGATTCCCAAGAGGGAAAACAGCAAGAACTTGGTTGTTGTTCTGGTGTAACTCGCCCGGGCGAGATTGTCGTGCCCGACGAGATGCCTAGTAATAGCACACCCGTTTTGGTTTTTTCGGGTATTTGGGGGCCCGATCCGAGCTTTCTTAAATGCTTCTTTCAACATGTTTAATTGCTATTTCTACTCTTTAACCTACTGGAACAACTTATGAATTGAATTGAGCTTGATTTTATGAAATTTAACTAAACTTTTGAAAATGTCCAAGAACGTCGATTTTTTCGAAACTTGTTTTTCTCAAGGAAAAGAGGTGGGGTTAAGGTTGTTTATTGAATACATATCTCCAAAAATGGTTGTGAATGGTTTCAATGATTTTTAACTTGTTTTGCTTTGAAAATGAAATTCTCTTTGAAAAACGATAAAGAGAGACGCACTTTGTGATTTTTATGATTTTGTCGTATTTGGTCGGTGAAACACACATGTATACTCAACTGCACTTATATGTGATCTAAGTGTATACATAGTTGAGACATTAGAGTTTGTTTGCTTAGTTTTGATTCAATTGCCACAAATGTTTTAAAGTTGTGAAACGATAGACAAACTTTGTCGAAAATGATCTTTAAGACCGAATACCTTGCAAATATTTTGTGAATAGTTTGATATGATTATATGAAGATGTGTGAATGACTAATAGGTGTTGAACACGATGTTTTCATAGTATGATGTATTTTCTCCTTTACTTGGATTGTGAGAAATTGTATGGAGTTGTTGAGTTGTAATGATGTAGTTGATGTTGATTAATGCATATATGTTAAATGATGGTGATATTGTTGGTGAATACATATATGTTAAATGATGGTGATATTGATGGTGAATGCATGTATGCAAAATGAAGGTGTGATTTAGGATATTATATATCCAATGGAGGTGAAAATGATTTTGAGTTTATTGTTGAACATGTGCATAGTGAGTTGTATGTTCATGCATCATAAGTCTTAGGATGTTTACATCCAGTGGAGGTGATTTAGGATATTTATATCCAGCGGTGTGATTTGAATAATTTTGTATTCAATGGTGATATGATGTTTTTGTTGCATCATGAGGTGATGTCATTTGTTGGTGATGGTACCACATGCATGTAGGAGTCGTGACTAGGCGCATTGCATGATTTGTCATGAGTCATAATTGCTTATGTGTTTGATGGATGTTGTGAATGGTGAATTATGTGATTTAGTTGAATATGTGCATAAATGTTTATGTGCATTGGTGAACTTGGTGAATTGTGTACTTGATGATGTTTTGTGATACTTGTACACTTGGTGATTTCAAATGTTGATGTTTATTTTGGTGAAATGATGAAGTGTGAATTATATGTATGTGAATGGGTGATCTTTTGGTGACGATAATTTCCTTGTTGTAACTTTGAATTGTTGACTTGTATTTGTTGAGTTAATTATGCTAAATGAGGAATAAGGTTAGTAATTCCTATATTGATCGATGACTTGAGATATGAATATGTTTGCTATGCTATATTAGAATTGTGATAGCATGATGCGAATGGGATGGAGGATAATATTCATGTGATGTTAGTATTCTAGGAGGGATGGGTATGCATATATGTCATGCATGAAATTCTTGAATGCTTACGCTTGATTACTCATGTTTGATTATGATTGATGTGAAGCTAACCCCTAGTGATTGTTTGGTTGACCGCCTACCTATTTGTATGAACGGGTAGAATGCGTGCATGATTGATCTTTTAGCCTGCTTGGTGAGTTACTTGAGGATAACGGGAGCTTCCTCTGTTTATCTGTTTAGAGTCGTAGTATAGGCTTTGATGTATGTTGTTAGTCTGTACGTTTAATTTTGGATTGATCATATTATTGAGACTTTATCCATATGTAGATATTTGAAGTTTATTCGATGTTGTATTTTGATACTCATGTTATGGCTACTTGATGATGTATGCTATTTATCCGCTGCGAAGTTTTTGAGAAATTTTAATATGCATGTTTTGAGATCTTTTGGAGAACATAATGTCTATTTCTTGAATAATTGCATTATTCGCGTGTTTTATCGCTTCAATAGAAGTAGGACGTTACACACGTCGTCTACCCATCCATACAAATAAGGTAGGTGGTCAACCAAACAACCATTGGAGTTAGTTCACAATTCATAATATAATCAAGTGAAAATAAACAACATAAGCAAGTAATCATCAATATTAGTAATCATCAAGCATACAAGTACAATAATTCTACAAGTACACTTTCACGTCAACACATATTCACCAATTTTCACCAAGTATGCTCTTCACCAATGGAATTATTCACCAAGCACATAAGCAAGTATGTCACCTGTGAAGTTATGCAATGCGCCTAGACACGACTCTATATGCATGTGGTACATGTCATCACCAAGGTCATCACCTCAAGATACATTTGTATCATTTTCATCTCCAATATAAATACAAAGTATTCGGGTCATCGCCAATATGGATATAAATATCCGGTCATCACCAATATGAATATAAATATCCGGTCATCGCCAATATGGATATAAATATGTTACTTATGAATGCATGAACATATAACTCGACAATGCATACGTTCGCACACAAATCATCAACATCAACATTTTTCAATACATGCATACACCATCAAAGTCGTCGCCAATTGCATGTAAGAATTCATCAACATAATTCATCGTCATAGACAATCAACTTAGAGAACATAAAGTTCAAAATCACATATTTCATAAAATACGGACAACTAACCACATCACGACATTCATCAAATTAGACATCAAGCTATCATTGATTCCTTCTTATTTTATCATATCATCATGAGTATAAAGACAATTGCAAGTTATCCGGTCAAGAAACCACACTTTAACAAAGTTCGTCTATTTCCACAACTTTCTACATTTTCTAAGAAATTCGACAAAAGAAGGAAAACATGATCAAACACCTCAACCAAGCATATACATTACCCACATATGATCACAGTAGCATATGCATATAGGCATCATATGCCAAATCTAATTAATTCCAGAATTCCACAAAGTTTGCCTCATTTTATCATTTTTCGAAAGAATTTCATTTTCATAGCAAAACCAAGTTAAAGTTCACACACACCCTTCAAAACATTTTAAAAAAAACATGGTCATAGTAAACAACCTTAATCCTATTGTAACGCCCTAGTTTTATTTTAATTATCGTTGGTTGATTTTAAAATCTTTTATATGATTTTTTAATGATTTATGTGAATATGTGGGGTGTTACTATTTTATTATATAGTATTTATGTGATTATGTGAATATATGATTATTTTGATTGTTTAATAAAAATAAGTAAGATTATTATTTACTTGAAATTATGGGGTTTAATGAGAATTAATAGAAATTAAGGAGGGAGTTAAGTGAAATAAGTGGGAGGTTAAGGAAAAATAGAAAGAGAAAGGAGAGGTTTTAGTTTACAGAAAAACAAAAGTCTGTTTCATTTTTCACGTACAAAACTTTAGAAAAGAGAGTTTTTGGAGAGAAAGAAGAGAACCCTAGAAGAGGCTAAGAGAAGAGGGAATCAATTGCTGTAGAGTTTTTGCTTGCTGAATTAAGGTAAGGGTGGGATTCCTTCAATAATATGTATATATAATTTTGATTGTTGATGAAATTGTGTTCTAGGTTTAGAGTTTAGAAAGTTTATGATAATTGATATGATGTGATGAATTGTGTTGTTTAGTGCATGTTTCTGTGTTGTTTTGATTGTTATGTTGTATGTAGAACCTGTAAACATTGTTCTCTATCAAATTTGGGATTTGGGTAGATGAAATTTGGTTTTTTGAGTGAAAAATAGAGTTTTCCCGAGAGCTACCTTTGACAGCATACCCTGTTTCATGTTGTTGCGTCTTTTGCATCAGTTTCTGTTTCGAACTAGCTTTTGGTGTAAACACGAAAGTTGTAGGTATGAATGTTATCTTTCTAATGCCGTTGGTCTGACGTCAAAATGATTTATAGAACTTGAGTTATGGTCAAATTACTGAACGTAGGTCACAATGAACTTTTATGAATTTCAGCACAACTTTGTCCGAATTTGAAATGAAAACTGGTATTGATTGGTACATAATTGGCTTTAGGTGTAAACATGAAAGTTGTAGATAATTAAGTTAGATTTCTAATGGCACTGGTTTGACTCGAAGAGGATTTGTAGATTTTGAATTATGATGAAAATAGTCCAAGTAGGTCTTCAGAAATTTTTTAGAAAACTTAGCTTAACTAATCCCAAGTTAGTCCAAAACTTATGGTTGGTTTCCCAACTTCAAACTTAAGTATTAGGGATTTAGTCGGAGTGTTTTATGAGTATTTGGCTTATGTTTTATTGATCAAACTTGATTTGCTTGTTGAAGGATGTGTTGGACTTTGATATGAATGTAGTTGATTAATGTATATGTGCTTTCCGGAGATGTGTGATTTAAATATGTGTTATATCAAGATGTGTTGTTTGTAGATGTGTGACTTAAATATGTGCTATATAAAGATGTCATATTTAAATATGTGATATTTGACGATGATGCTATTTAAAGATGTGTATTTGTCGAGTCATCTAAAGATGTGCATTGTTGAGTCTTTACTCGTGTCGTTGCATTTGAGTCGTGTCGTTGCATAGCATAGTCAGCGATGGGGGCTTAATGCCTGACAGGTTCTTTTATGACCTTTAGCGATGGGGGCTCAATGCCTGACAGGTCCTATTTGACCTTTAGCGATGAGGGCTTATGCCCTGATGGTACCACATGCATGATGTCTAAGACGTAGAGTTGCATTTGTTGAGTCGTGTCTTATGAGATGTCGTGACGATGATTTGTGATGATGATGTGATGTTTGAGATGGTTGTTAAGACGATGATTTATGATGGTTTGTGATGCATTTGTGATGATGATTGTTCTTTGATGTTCTTGATGGTATCTTCGTGATGAAGTTCCTTGAAGCTCTTGATGATATTTCGTGATGATATTCTTGATTGACGTTTAACGTGTTTCGTGAATGGTGTGCTTGATGATGTATAAGGTGATTTAGGACGATAATTATGATGTTAGATGATGCCTATTTTGCAATGACTATATGATGTTTTGTTGATTGATGATTCTGTTGTTGGTGTATTTATATATATATATATATATATATATATATATGTATATATATGTGAACCTGATGATGCTTGTCATTGAATTGTTGTTGTTTTCATTAACTTGATTGATTATATATTATTATTATTGAATGTGTATCTCACCCCTTCTGTTGGAATTGTCGCCTTGTGGACAAGTGCAGATTTCCAAGGCTAGTAGGATGTTGGCTCAAGTGTCATAGGGCTCTGATACGTAACGGGATGGGGAAAATGTTGTTTTGTTTCTTTCATTCCTTTATGTATCGAATTTTGAACATGTTGTTGGATTTTAAGTTGAAGAATAATATTTTGTTGTTGAGGCCTTTGTGCCAAGAATTCTGTTGAAGTTGAATGATGATGATTTTAAAAGAAATATTTCCGCTGCAGATTTTTATAAGAATGAGATTTTGTTGGTATTTTAAATAGTTCTATTTTCTATTTAAATAATTTTGAAAAGTAGTGTGACATGCCCGTTATTGTTGAACTCTGATTATATATTCTTTATTAAACGTTGTTTTGGGAAACGGGGTGTTACACCTATCATTTTCCTTTGAGAAAATGAGTTTTCGAAAAATCTTATATTCTTGAACATATTTCAAAAAATGTTGATTTGATTCACAAAACCAATCTCAATCCAATTCATTTGATATTTTCAAAGGTTTAGATAGCTTGAATATAGTTAATTACATCAAAAGAATCAGTTTGGACGGTCTGGATTGACCCCAGAGTACCCGAAACGTCAAAATCATGAGTTGTTGCCCAGAGCAACTCGCTATATCATGTAGTTACTCGCTACAACGAGTTTGACATTATAGGGGAACCCAGATTTTGGATTCCTCTCGGGAACTCACTTAATGTTCACCCAAAATTTCCTATTTTGATCCCCTTGACCCCAAATTTGACCCCAAAACTTGTACATTAGTTCATAAACATCAAAAGGCATTCAAAACCACAACAAACTTGGAATCATAACACCAATTCACCTCAAATTCATCACCTAGTTCAATTTCCACCAAAACCCATAATTTTCTCATTTTTCATTCAAACCTCATAAACAACCACACCAATTCAAACTCCATCAGCATACAAACATAAACAAACATTTATGAAGTAGATTCAAACATGTTTCAACAATAATCACTCACAAACTCATGGTTCTCACACAATTAATCAAAACAACTTATCAACAACAACAACTATGGAGTTTAAGCTTTTAACACAACAATTTCATGAAGTTTATCATACCCACAAACTCACTTGAATTACGAGCACATATTTCATCATTCAAAAATCACAAAAGTCACAATTAACACAAAAGCAATTAAACTCATAATTGAAAATAAGAGATTATGACTTAATTAGTGAAAAGAAATAATCCCCCTTACCTCTAATCTTCAAGAATCCTAACCCTTTCTTAACTATAGCTCCTAGCCTTCAATCCCAAGATTTCTCTCTCTAGCTCCTCTTTTTTCCTCTTGATTCACTTTCTCTCTCTAACTCTTATGTTTTTCTTTGTGAAATGAATGATAAGATTTAACATAATTCTCACAAGAGTTATACTTATATACCACCTTTTAATTGAGCTAGTTCTCTAATTTTCATAATGGGCGCAATATTGACCAACTAATTCATCAAAGTTACTATTCACTTAAACTGTTAAAATACCTAACCATTAGTTCAATACTGTCTCCAATATAGTTACTTCATTCACTAAGAACTTAGTAAAAATAATTATTCCCACTTAAAACACCAAAGTAACCTTCCTAATAAAATGACTATTTTACCATTACTCGCCAAATGACCAAAATACCCCTGAGTCTAAAATGACCAAAATACCCTTCTTAAACCAAAATCCGTTAATCCCGAATAAAATACACACAGAAGCAAATAATCACATACGAGCATATAGAAACACATATAATAAATAAATAAAAATAATTTTAGCGAAAAACGGGCAGTTATATTTAGCATATCAATGACATTATTTTGTTTTTTTGTTGTTATATCTTTAAGTAATATTACTCCCTAAATTTTTAAGAATAGTTTATGAAAACTACATGTTCTAAAAAAAGTTGTTGGCTTAATAAATTTGTCTAAAACCTGTGTGACTATTAGTAAATTATCTTTTGTATATAACTGCATTTAATGTTTTTTTATTCCAAGATAAATTGATAGTAATAATAAGTGGTGTATTTGAAAAAAGAATAATAAATAAATCTAAACATTTATAACGGGTCTTATAGTTAGGGACAAACATTTTTTTTAGGGTCTTGCTAACAAGTGCCCTAAGGGTAATGGTTAAGGAATTCAGAAGTAGAAGTTTTATCTTGAAAATGTAAGAGGTTACATTTGATCAAGTAATGATTATACTATATTTTATTAAAAACTTACTTGTTTTAATTTCTTAATCAATGCCCTTAAGGTACTGGTTAGCATTCTCCTTTTTTTAGAATGATCTTATAACTAGGGATGTATGAAGTGATATTTTAATTTGAATAAATGATCAATTTGATCCATGACTTTACACATGTTGTTGTTTTGTTTTACATACCAAAACAACTTCTTCCATCCTATAGGTTTGCTATTGTTGCTTTGGTAGTTCTAATTGTAGCCTATAAATTGTTTTTTTTTGGTTTGTTATATAGACGAAATTTATAAACATCGTTTAAAATTCATACAAATAAATCATACTTCGGGTTTGAATCATACAAAGATATCCATCGTAATAATGTAAACCATATTAGTTAAATAGATCTTATAGTAACCAATACATTTTATTGATATAGTAAATGTTAAAAGAGAAATGGTATAGAGATTGTCTAACACTCTCTTTTGCACTCATTTTTTATTAGATAAAATCTATATGGGTCTCAGACTTTGAAAATGGATCTCAAATAAAATCGTGAGACACGTGTGGATTTCAACCAATAAAAAAGTGTATTTGTCGAGTCATCTAAAGATGTGCATTGTTGAGTCTTTACTCGTGTCGTTGCATTTGAGTCGTGTCGTTGCATAGCATAGTCAGCGATGGGGGCTTAATGCCTGACAGGTTCTTTTATGACCTTTAGCGATGGGGGCTCAATGCCTGACAGGTCCTATTTGACCTTTAGCGATGAGGGCTTATGCCCTGATGGTACCACATGCATGATGTCTAAGACGTAGAGTTGCATTTGTTGAGTCGTGTCTTATGAGATGTCGTGACGATGATTTGTGATGATGATGTGATGTTTGAGATGGTTGTTAAGACGATGATTTATGATGGTTTGTGATGCATTTGTGATGATGATTGTTCTTTGATGTTCTTGATGGTATCTTCGTGATGAAGTTCCTTGAAGCTCTTGATGATATTTCGTGATGATATTCTTGATTGACGTTTAACGTGTTTCGTGAATGGTGTGCTTGATGATGTATAAGGTGATTTAGGACGATAATTATGATGTTAGATGATGCCTATTTTGCAATGACTATATGATGTTTTGTTGATTGATGATTCTGTTGTTGGTGTATTTATATATATATATATATATATATATATGTATATATATGTGAACCTGATGATGCTTGTCATTGAATTGTTGTTGTTTTCATTAACTTGATTGATTATATATTATTATTATTGAATGTGTATCTCACCCCTTCTGTTGGAATTGTCGCCTTGTGGACAAGTGCAGATTTCCAAGGCTAGTAGGATGTTGGCTCAAGTGTCATAGGGCTCTGATACGTAACGGGATGGGGAAAATGTTGTTTTGTTTCTTTCATTCCTTTATGTATCGAATTTTGAACATGTTGTTGGATTTTAAGTTGAAGAATAATATTTTGTTGTTGAGGCCTTTGTGCCAAGAATTCTGTTGAAGTTGAATGATGATGATTTTAAAAGAAATATTTCCGCTGCAGATTTTTATAAGAATGAGATTTTGTTGGTATTTTAAATAGTTCTATTTTCTATTTAAATAATTTTGAAAAGTAGTGTGACATGCCCGTTATTGTTGAACTCTGATTATATATTCTTTATTAAACGTTGTTTTGGGAAACGGGGTGTTACACCTATCATTTTCCTTTGAGAAAATGAGTTTTCGAAAAATCTTATATTCTTGAACATATTTCAAAAAATGTTGATTTGATTCACAAAACCAATCTCAATCCAATTCATTTGATATTTTCAAAGGTTTAGATAGCTTGAATATAGTTAATTACATCAAAAGAATCAGTTTGGACGGTCTGGATTGACCCCAGAGTACCCGAAACGTCAAAATCATGAGTTGTTGCCCAGAGCAACTCGCTATATCATGTAGTTACTCGCTACAACGAGTTTGACATTATAGGGGAACCCAGATTTTGGATTCCTCTCGGGAACTCACTTAATGTTCACCCAAAATTTCCTATTTTGATCCCCTTGACCCCAAATTTGACCCCAAAACTTGTACATTAGTTCATAAACATCAAAAGGCATTCAAAACCACAACAAACTTGGAATCATAACACCAATTCACCTCAAATTCATCACCTAGTTCAATTTCCACCAAAACCCATAATTTTCTCATTTTTCATTCAAACCTCATAAACAACCACACCAATTCAAACTCCATCAGCATACAAACATAAACAAACATTTATGAAGTAGATTCAAACATGTTTCAACAATAATCACTCACAAACTCATGGTTCTCACACAATTAATCAAAACAACTTATCAACAACAACAACTATGGAGTTTAAGCTTTTAACACAACAATTTCATGAAGTTTATCATACCCACAAACTCACTTGAATTACGAGCACATATTTCATCATTCAAAAATCACAAAAGTCACAATTAACACAAAAGCAATTAAACTCATAATTGAAAATAAGAGATTATGACTTAATTAGTGAAAAGAAATAATCCCCCTTACCTCTAATCTTCAAGAATCCTAACCCTTTCTTAACTATAGCTCCTAGCCTTCAATCCCAAGATTTCTCTCTCTAGCTCCTCTTTTTTCCTCTTGATTCACTTTCTCTCTCTAACTCTTATGTTTTTCTTTGTGAAATGAATGATAAGATTTAACATAATTCTCACAAGAGTTATACTTATATACCACCTTTTAATTGAGCTAGTTCTCTAATTTTCATAATGGGCGCAATATTGACCAACTAATTCATCAAAGTTACTATTCACTTAAACTGTTAAAATACCTAACCATTAGTTCAATACTGTCTCCAATATAGTTACTTCATTCACTAAGAACTTAGTAAAAATAATTATTCCCACTTAAAACACCAAAGTAACCTTCCTAATAAAATGACTATTTTACCATTACTCGCCAAATGACCAAAATACCCCTGAGTCTAAAATGACCAAAATACCCTTCTTAAACCAAAATCCGTTAATCCCGAATAAAATACACACAGAAGCAAATAATCACATACGAGCATATAGAAACACATATAATAAATAAATAAAAATAATTTTAGCGAAAAACGGGCAGTTATATTTAGCATATCAATGACATTATTTTGTTTTTTTGTTGTTATATCTTTAAGTAATATTACTCCCTAAATTTTTAAGAATAGTTTATGAAAACTACATGTTCTAAAAAAAGTTGTTGGCTTAATAAATTTGTCTAAAACCTGTGTGACTATTAGTAAATTATCTTTTGTATATAACTGCATTTAATGTTTTTTTATTCCAAGATAAATTGATAGTAATAATAAGTGGTGTATTTGAAAAAAGAATAATAAATAAATCTAAACATTTATAACGGGTCTTATAGTTAGGGACAAACATTTTTTTTAGGGTCTTGCTAACAAGTGCCCTAAGGGTAATGGTTAAGGAATTCAGAAGTAGAAGTTTTATCTTGAAAATGTAAGAGGTTACATTTGATCAAGTAATGATTATACTATATTTTATTAAAAACTTACTTGTTTTAATTTCTTAATCAATGCCCTTAAGGTACTGGTTAGCATTCTCCTTTTTTTAGAATGATCTTATAACTAGGGATGTATGAAGTGATATTTTAATTTGAATAAATGATCAATTTGATCCATGACTTTACACATGTTGTTGTTTTGTTTTACATACCAAAACAACTTCTTCCATCCTATAGGTTTGCTATTGTTGCTTTGGTAGTTCTAATTGTAGCCTATAAATTGTTTCTTTTTGGTTTGTTATATAGACGAAATTGATAAACATCGTTTAAAATTCATACAAATAAATCATACTTCGGGTTTGAATCATACAAAGATATCCATCGTAATAATGTAAACCATATTAGTTAAATAGATCTTATAGTAACCAATACATTTTATTGATATAGTAAATGTTAAAAGAGAAATGGTATAGAGATTGTCTAACACTCTCTTTTGCACTCATTTTTTATTAGATAAAATCTATATGGGTCTCAGACTTTGAAAATGGATCTCAAATAAAATCGTGAGACACGTGTGGATTTCAACCAATAAAAAAGTGGATTATATAGAGAGTATTAGAAAAAATTGTTCCAACATTTCTCATGTTGTTAAAAACATCGTAGCTTAGGTGCTTTATTTATTTTTTTAATGAAGTTTGCATCAAATACCTTTCTGATCCACGACGAATGACCGTTTCTAAAAAGAAAATTATTTCAAAATAAATAAAATTTTAACTTCTCAATACAACATTAACATTACTTGCATCATATTTTAGTCAATATATAACAAAAAATACTTTAGTTAATATATTTCACTTCATGTGCACAATAATAATAATACACCAATATTTTATTATGATAATTTATCCTATTTCATTTACACAATTTTTTTTTAATTTGTATGAAATGGAAATGATTCATTCATTGTAGAATGGGTGAATTATTTAATCTAGCTAAACATATTTATAAAAAGGATATAATATTTTGTGTATGTCTTGACGCTAGTAACTTAATATGAAGTATAATTTTGAATTCTGCTCTTCCCCCTACACTTTTCGCTCGCACCCAGTTGAATGGACACTAATGTCCTTGCATTAGTTAAGTCACGCGGCGCGACTTTACTAATGCACGTTGTATTTTATGCGTCACTTAAGTAGCGCTGCGTGAGTTAACTCACGCAGTGTGACTTAAGTTATTTAACAGCAAAACAGAGACACAATTCCCTCATTTCTTCAACTTCTCCAAACACGAAATTTTCCCCTCCAAGTGTGGTTTTCACCATTCTTGCGCCATTGAAAGCCAATTTCTCCCACAATATCAAGTAAGTGATGATTATCCTACTTCATTGCATTTTGTTGGCTTAAATTTTCAAATTTTTGAAGAAATTTAACATTTTTAAGTTTTTACAAATATGGCTTGCACGTTAGTTTTTAGGATTGTTAGTGATGAATTAAGTTAGGAATAGTATTTTAGATGTTGTTTAGAGTGAAATGTGGTAGTTTAGGGTTTGGAAATTGTTAGATTACTTAGTAGTTTGAAAATTGCACTCTATGTGATTGGTAAAATGTCTCAATGATAAAAATTTTGTTTTTTTTGGATTGTGAATGATCAAATTAGTTAGAATATGGTTTGTTAATGTTGATTATAATATGTTTGACTGCAATGTGGTAGTTTACGGATTGAAACGACATTGTCGAAATATAAGTGTTGTTGTTGAATTGTTAGAAATGATACAATGTCCGTGTGTTGTTGTGCAGATATGTCTAGGAGGAGTACGTCTCAGAGACCTCCTGAGCCGCCTCAGGATAGGAGTGACAGATTGAGGGTAGGGAAGCCTGCCCTTACTAGTAGTTTCCAGAGGGAGAAAGAAGCATTGCGCCCTCCAATGACTGGTCGAGGGAGAGGTGGGGGAACGAGACTTGGTGGAGTTGATGATGCGGGGGGATCATCGTCCCAGACGGGTCTATCCCATAAGTTGGATCTGACGCAATATTAGCAAGATTACCAGATGTATCAGCAGCCGCACGATCAGGTGTATCATTTTGAGGTGCCTCAGCCTCACTAGTATCAGTTTGATGCGTATCAGCAGCATCAGTACGAGGTTCATCATCAACAACTTGTTATTGAGCAGGAGCAGCATGATATTTGTAACGCCCTAGTTTTTATTTGATTAATTTGGTTGATTTTTAATATGTTTTATGTATTTTATATGCTTTAAAAATAATTTATGTGACTTATGAGGTGTGTTGCATTAATTATAAATATTTTGAATTATTTAATAGGAATAAGTAAGAAATAATATTGTTGAAAATATTGGGGGTTAATGAGAATTAATAGGTTTTAGTAGGAGTTAAGAAATAAGTGGGGGTTACACTTTGGGGAGAATAGGAAAAGAGTTAGGCAGAAAACTTTTGTACGTACAGTAAGAAAAGAAAACTAAGCTTTTTGGGAGAAAAGGGAGAAGAGCCAAGAACAAGGGGAATTGCCTAGAGGAGAGATTAAATTGTTGTAGTTGTTCTTCTTAATCCAGGTAAGGGTGAGGCTAACCTTCAACTAATATTATGTATATGAATTCTGAATTTGGATTGAATTGATGTATTCTTGACCTAGGGTTAGAAAGTATGAGAAATTGCAAGAATGTTGTGAATTGTGTTGTTGATGTATGTGTGCTGAGTTGTTTTGAGTATTATGTTGTACATAAAACTGTAAACAATTGTAGTGATTCATTTTGGGTGATTGGGGATCAAAATGGGGTTTTTGGATGAAAAAGAGTTTAGAAAATCGTAGGTTTTGGTCTGTGCAGATGATGCTTCGCTTAAGCGAAGCTACCCGTCGCTTAAGCGAGATGCCTTGTAGTTGCCCAGAACTGGAAATTGACCGTTCGCTCAAGCGAGAGCCAAGCGAGCGCTAAGCGAACAAGAACCCAACTTTCGTCATTTGGTTCGCTCAAGCGAAGTTCCCGTCGCTTAAGCGAGGAAACCCAAATTCTGTCCAGAACCTGTAGCATGTGAGCGTCACTCAAGCGAACTCCAAGCGAGCCTCAAGCGAGGAACATCCTAACTTACGTGAATTGGTTCGCTTAAGCGAGATATGCTTCGCTTAAGCGAGGTTGGTCCTGAACGACCATTTTGTGAACTTTGTTAGGTGCCTTAAGACTTAAATCTGAGCTTCTTAAATTGTTTGATGGATTTATTTAATACTGTTTATGAAGATAAATGTTGTGGTTGAATGTGGAATCATATGAAGGGATGAATTTACATGTATGAATATTATGTTGAACGTGGAATATTGTCGTGTCTCTTTAGACAAAGTTGGGGAGTGTGTCATAAATAAATTAGGCACAGTTGGTGTTGTTGAGTTGTCGTGGTGTAAGTCATACATAAACGTATGCATTGTTGGTTGGTGGTCGTTGTCGGTGTTGTCGTGTTGTATGTTGATATACACAATTGGAGTCTGTTGCATAGTCTAAAAGCGGTGAGGACTTCGGTCCTGGAATGCTCGTCATTCAAAAGCGGTGAGGACCTCGGTCCAGGAATGCATTGTCATTCAAAGCGGTGAGAGCTTATGCTCTGGAACGCCTTGTCGTTCAAAGCGGGAGGACTCATGTCCTGGAACACTTTGTTGTTCAAAGCGGTGAGGGCTCTGCCCTGTATTTTGGAACCACATGCATGTGCATTGTTACATCGTAGTAGTTGTTGTGTTGGGTGAGTTGTCGATGTTGTTGATGTGTCGTTGGTGTTAAGTTGTTGTCGGTGTGTTGTCATCAAGAATGAAGTTGGTTTCAAATTAAATATAATTGAAGTAGTGTTGATAATCAAGTATGATGCTATATTTATATGTATATTTCTTATTGATGCTGTTGTTGTGAATTTGCTGTGGTTTCTATGCATTTGATGAATTATATATATATATATATTATTGTTGTTCGTGAATCTCACCCCTTCTGCTTGAAAATGTTGCCCTTCGTATGGGTAACTTGCAGGTGATCCTGAGTAGTAGGTGGTGGCTCAACGTCTAGGACTTTGTTACGTATGGGATGGGATTTCTATATTACTTTCACTCCTATGTATTGAATTTTGAGACATGATGATGTAGTTTTGTTGAAACATTTTGGATGAGGCTTTTATTCCGGAATTATTTAGATATGGTTGAATAATTATTTGTTGGTTGAGGCCTTCGTGCCCAGATTTTACTTGAGGATTAATTATGATTGAAATGAATATTCCGCTGCAAATTTTTATAAGTTGGTTGTTGAATTTTAATAGTTTATTTCTATTAAAGAATTTTATATAAGCAGTGTAATGCTCCGTTTGTGGTTTAACTCTGATTTGCTTTATTTAAATTACGTATTTTTGGGAACGGGGTGTTACAATATTGAGCAGGAGCAGCCTGATATTGAGGAGGCTCAGCAGCAGGATGATACTGAGCAGCCTCATCAGCATGATGGTGGGGTTCGTTTTTAGGGGGTGCCGAGGGTGGTGTACGAGGCCGGACCAGACGGCTATGCAGGGGGGCCTTCTAACCTCACGCTTTTACCTCACTTTGGTGAACATATGGCATGCAGAATATGGGTCGATGCCGATGTAAGTATATTTTAATGTTTATTTGATATCTTTTACTATTTATACAACTTATTCTAATTATTATTTTACTTATTTAATGTTAGAATTAAAATTTATGTTACAATATATTTCATGTTTATTTTACTTATTATTTATTTAACGGTGTTGTTTGTTGTTTTTTGTTTTTGTATTTCAGTTTCGAAAAAAACATAGGGTGAAAGGTATCTCGCACGGGAAGAAGTTGAGCCTTAAAAACCTGATGATCCTTCAACCGGGAGAACAAAACCAATAGTTTTGGTCATAAGTGAATATGTCCGGTCTTACTCCCCTCCTGACTAGTGGGTACGAGAACATCTCTCACGGGTTCGTTTGTGCGATGACAGAGAGATGGCATGAGGAGACCAGCAACTTCCATCTACTTGTTAGGGAGATGACCATCACACTAGATGATGTGGCGTGTCTCCTTGGCATCCCCATCATTAGGAGGCTCCTTCCTTATAGAGAGTTAACCTGTGAGGAGAGGCTAGAGATTATGCAGTCGGACCTACTTTTTATAACGAAGGCTGCCACTAAGGAGATGACAAGACAGGGTGTTGCTCACATCAGCTTTGGTGTACTGAAAAGGCGCTACGAGGAGCTCTTGAATAGGTGTAATCAGTTGGTTGAGATTTACACACAGGAGGAGGAAGACGAGCGAGCTGAAGTTAGGCGCGCCTGCATTAAGGCATTTTTGTTTCTTTTGCTTGGCTGGACCATTTTTTCCGGCAAGATCAACAAAAACATTAATCTACTTTGGTTTCTTGCACTGCAAGATATGGACGAGTTGGACAGCTGGTCATGGGGTGGGATGGGACTTGCTTTCTTATACGAGCAGCTATCTTTTACCTCCGACTCATCCATGGCCTCCTATGGTGGTTAATGACCTTGCTTGTGGTAATATTTGTTTTTCTTCTTTTTTACTTATTGGATCGTAAATGTATAGTTGTTTGTATAATATTTGTGCTGATATAAATTTGTTTCTTTGTGTTTTCAGGGATGAACTTTGGCGCACTTCACGAACATCATTCTGAGGATTGATGATGAGGACTACGACCCTACTGTTTCCCCGCTTGTGAGTCAATGGAGACCTCCCAGGGGTTTTTCTAATCTTGGACACTACCGAGCTGCCATTGATTCCTTGGACCATTCTCATGTTACCTGGAGGTCGTACGATAGACGACGACACATCACGCCCTTTCGGAACATATGCTGGTACTCCGGATGGATTGTAACGCCCATTTTTGATTATTTAGTTATTTAATTATTTGAATTATTTGAGGAGTCTAGATATATTTATTAATATATTATGAGATGTTGAATTAAGATTTTATGTGATTTTATGCGACGTGGTGACTTATTTTATTGTTTAATAAAATAAGATTTGAAAATAAAATAAAATATTTAGTTGAGGGTTAGTTTTGGATTTTAGAGAGTTATGTGGGAGAAAGAGTAAATAAGATAAGATTTGTTGGGAGTATAAATAAGGAAATTAGGTTAAGGGAGAAACTCAGTACGCGTTATCAGAATTTGGAAAAAAAAGGGAGAAAAGGCACGTGAAGAGAGAAGAGCAAGAGGGCTGCGATTTCTGCATTTTAAGGTAAGGGTGAGCCTAGCAATTCAATTATATTAACCTGTAAATCGTTCAATCATCATTAACAAGAGTAATTGGTGAGTTTTGTGGAATTGGGAATTAGGTTAAAAGAGAAGAATTAGTGAATTGATGATGTAGAATTAGTGAATTTGATGTAGGAATGAGTTACAGAACTTAGAATATGTCTAATGCTGTTATTCCAGTCGTAATTGGGGCTTAACATGATGAAAAATAGGATTTTGGGCGAAAAAGTTCGTAATCCCGTAGTCTGTTCTGGGTCGTTTCTCCAGGCGGAGTCGTAGCTCGCCATGGCAAACATACCTTCATCGCCCGCCAGGCGAGATTAGCTCACCATGGCGACGAACTTGAACTTTCCGCCAGGCGAGATTTAGCTCGCCATGGCGACGTACCTGTAACTTTTCGCCAGGCAAGAAAACCTTCCGCCATGGCGAGAGAGACCTGTAATCTCTCGCCAGGCGAGCAATTGAGCTCGCCATGGCGACCTGTGCTGTGACAGAATGTCACGTTTCCTATGTTGTTGTGATCTGTTTCGCACGAGACTTTGAGAGATGAACCTAGGGTGGTACAATAGGCTATTTTTAATGTGAGCGACGCTTGTGATAACCTTACGTTGTTGTTAATGATTTATGAATCATATGAGATAAATATATATGAAATATATGTGTTGTTGAGGTGATATTTGTAATGTTGATGTTATAACCTGTGATATACTTGCTGCCATGTTGCTGTTTACCTATGTATAGTTGCTGCATGTGTCAGTCCATGAAGTTGTGATGTTTTGCGACGTTTAAGATGTTAACTTGTTTAAGTTAAAATGTGTCGAGTCTCATGCATACTCATTCAAAGATGAGGGCTTATGCCCTGGAGTTTTTACTCACCAGCGACGAGGGCTTATGCCTTGGAGCTTTTGCTCACTAGCGACGAGGGCTTATGCCCTGGGAGTATATTTATGCTCAAAGCGACGAGGGCTCATGCCCTGGATTGGTACCACATGCATTAAGATGTTAGGGTTGCATAGTCAAGTGAAGTTGTCAAGTCGAGTCATTTAAGATGTCTATGACGATGATTTTGTGATGATGTTATGATGCTAAGTGACGTGTTTTTACATAAAGATGCTTAGTTGCTAAATGCCATTTAATTGTGACGTGTTGAGATTATATCTTTGTTGTTTAATGTGATTGTTGAATTACATGTTTAATATAATTATTTGTGAATCTCACCCCTTCTGCTGGAATTGCCGCCTTGTGGGCAAGTGCAGGTAACCAGGATTAGCTGCAGTCGTGTGAGGCATTCTACGGTTGTGTCTAGGTGCTCTGATACGTAAGGATGGGGGAACCTTACTTACATTTTCTCTGTTCCTTGCGTATTATATTATTTATTTATGATTATGTTATTTGAGGATATTTTTCTAAGACGTTGATGAGGCCTGCGTGCCATACACTCTTGAGATGATTTTTATGATTTCCGCTGCAATAATAGAGTATTAATTATGACTATTTTTCTGAAGGATTAAATGATTATTTATCCATTACTTGAGATGATTTAAGAACGTGATGCCCTGTTTGTGTGTTTACTCTGATATATGATTATCTTTTAAAGAAATTTTTATGCTGGGAAAACGGGGTGTTACATGGATCATGGCCAGCAGCAACTGGATGGTCCGTCACTTGCCAGAGCGGGTTCTTAGGCAGTACGGGTATGTCTAGACTATTCCAGGCCTCCTACAGACATTGAGCTTCTTGCGGCAGATGACGTGGACCAGGCCTTCACGGAGTTTGCTCTACATGTCCTTAGCCATCAACAGAGCGGTCATCCGGTTCCGGATAACCAGTTGTGGAGTCATACTAGGGGGTACATGAAATGGTACGTTAGAGTATCACATCCTATTGTGAACCCCCCTTCGGCCATTCCGGGCTACGCAGCTGATGCCCCTCCACGTCCTGTCCCTCCTTACGAGGAGGTTCTTGTTGAGCAGCAGTGAGCCAGACATCCTCCCGACCCATACCAGATCATCAACAACATCAGAGCCAGAGTGGACAGTGCAATGGCGAATCTTGTTGTGTTTCATAATCCAGAGGAGGTTATGCGCTTGATGCAGGGCATACAGTCTGAGTGGAGCATGCTAGAGCAGATGTCGGCTTCGCGGAGGAGGAGTAGGAGTCCACGGGAGTAGGGTTTTATTATATTTTCTAGGTTTTTTATGTCATTTTGAAGGATTTGGTTGTAATCATATTACATTTGCGCTTTTTGGCGCTTTTATGACATTTTTCGTTATTTTATTCCAGTGTTTTTTGTTATTTTATTTCGTTATTTTTCGTAATTTAATTATGACTTGCTTGAATGAATGATGACAAATGCATGCAAATGAATGAATGAATGAAAGAAGGACTGAAAATTAGGGAAAATATAGGTTTCTGCCTCTTCTGGTCTTCTGCACAGACTGACGTGAGTTAACTCACGCATGTGTTAACATTGTGTGTGGGTTAACTCACGCAGTGTTTTACCCATGCGAGACTTAAGTGTCGCAGCGTTAGTTAACTAACACACAGTTTTACACTTGCGTTAGTTAACTAACGCAAGGGTATTTTCGGCAAGGCTATAGGGCACGAGTGTTTTGTGCAGGGGGGGAGCAGAATTCTATAATTTTTCAATTTTCATGTTTCTTGTTAGGCACTGTTTTCGACTACTCAAAAGATTATGCTTGGGGCAGTCCACGGCCCAATACATAGACTCAATCATCATTGGACTATTTATTTAGATCACACCCCTTCTCTAGGAGAGAGGGTGCTCGCAGTAGTACATAGTGATGGTTCAAATCATGAAGCCATAATTGTCTCCCACCATTGCAGCTGTAACACTCAGTGGTTATGAATCCTGAATTCATAATTGTCAAACAATAGCCAAGAACGTCGTAACTACTCTCTTCTACATATATAAGGGGACTTTATACGATCCCCAAAGGTACGATTTATTTTATCCCTAAACACCTCCCTCTCCACTTCTATCTAAAATTAATGACTTGAACGTCGGAGTGCCTGCATATACACAACCCCTTTTGTCCAAGAACTCAAAGAACAATCAGTTCACCGCATCAGACGTCGTTCTGATGATCAGGTATGATGCCAATCTTAGCCTTAAATAGCTAAAGTAGAGGGATTTAGTATCTCCATTTCAACTAGTGGTATATGTTATCACTATTTTCAGTAAACTAATGGATTTGTGTGTGTCTATATATATATAGACACACACTAATATTGTTTTGCTTGGAAAGCAAGTTTGGCATGTCATGCATGCAATGTTCTACTCCTAATAAGGTGTGGGTTAAACCACTGTCTACTAAGTATCTTTTTTCTAAGAAGCTTAACCAACACACCTAAATTAACATCGAAGAATCAATTCTAAAACCTTAAGAATAAACATATTGTAATGTCTTAAGCCAACATTATTGGTCCAACTCAAGTGGATTGTCTACTAAGTATCTTTAGAGCAATTTCGTTCATGATTGTCTTGTTGTACTAGCATATTGGTGCATATTGAATTCCTTTATTAAATTTATATGGTTTCCTTTGAGCATGATATTTGTAGTCTAAGTTTACTTTTTAATCAATTTTATGTGAACGTATCAAAACATAAATTATTATTTTAAACTTAATTCTAACCGAAATCAATAGCACAAAATCAACTTTTATTACGATAGAATCAAACACAAACTAATAGCTTTTTTGCAAATTCTGGTTCCTTGAATTTAACAAAAATTTAACATAAAATTTTGTTTCCACGGAAAAAATGATAATTTCAAAGTGTAAAGTTAGAGCATGATATTTTGGTCCACTTAAAGTGCTTGTGATTTAAGAATTTGCCAAATAAATACAAACAAAAGTGTCAAAATCCACGTATGTATATGTAACTTAAATTAAAAGAGAAAGAAAGGGCTTGCGTACTGTTTGGAGAAGTTTGTTAGACCATGTCCCGGACTGTGAAGAGAAAGCTACGTTACTAGTCACGCAAAATAGTAATTTTAACCTAGGATTTGCACTATTATGTATTATAATTGTTTGGCTCATCAAATCAATTTCCAATATATCTCTTTTATTCTTTTAAGAATAATGTTAATAAAACATCTAATACATATTTTTCAACGCATTTTTTCTCAATATTATCCAACATTTTATATTTTAGTGTTAAAAAACATCTAATACACATCTCTGATTGCAACTTTAAAGACTAATCTAATGTTATGTTTGAGATCTATTTAAAAGATTGAAGCTATAAATATATTTTTTTTAAAGGTTAAACGACCTCTATAATTTGATCAAATTTAAGATTTACTCTAATCAATAAAGTACAAATACTTTTCAGGTTAGGTGTCTCGATGTCGGATACATGTCGTGTTCGACACCAAGTACATGTGTCGTGTCCGACACACACACACACACACACACACACACATATATATATATATATATATATATATATATAAACACACACACACATACAATTACATTGAATTATGTGATTTTCTCAAATTATTAATTTCTTAGCATGTCAGTGTCCATGTCATATCCGATGTCCGTATGGTGGTTCACTCTAATTCTAAAATGATCAGCTCTCAGCCTAGCTAATCTCACTGTTACATTGCACATCATATGAAACTCCTTTAGCAGTTATATATCCCTCATTCATTTTTCTCGTTTAGGTTGTATCTGTCTCACTCTCTCTCCCCTTCTGTCACTTTTTGTCTCCATGCCTCTCATCCATATATATAAATTTGGCTTTCTTTTATGCATTAAGATCATATGAAAAAGACCTCTAAACCCACCTCATCACATCCTTTTAATAACAATCACAAGCACACTACAGTACCTATCAAGATTCATCTCAACAACACCCTTCTCTTCTTCCTCTCCACCACCACCATGCATCAAATCATATCATCATTCAACTACTTTTATCTTCCCTTTCCATAAAGAAAAATCAAAATTCCTTCCACCACCATCTTTTTCTCTTTTTCTCTCTCTCTCAAAATTCATTCAATGGTGGCACCAAATCACAAAAACACACAAGATCATGAAAACCAACAAGGTTCTTCTTCAGAAACCAAGATACCAGATCAACAAAAAGCTGTAATAAAATGCCCTAGATGTGATTCTCCAAACACCAAATTCTGTTACTACAACAACTACAGTCTCACTCAACCAAGACATTTCTGCAAAACATGCAGAAGATATTGGACAAATGGTGGATCCTTGCGTAATGTTCCAATAGGTGGTGGTTGCAGAAAGAAGCAAAAACTCAAACACTCATCTTCACCATCTCAAGCCATTAATAAGTACTCTACTTCACCTTCTCTTGATTTTCATCTTGGTTCTTTACCATTACCTTTATCCTTACCTTTCTCTTCAAAACCATTTTACTATAACCAATTCTCTTCCATTGGTGGAGTTTCAAGTTCAAACACTTGTGTTTCTACTACAAGTGCTTCAAGTTTTCACCTTGATCCAAATGGTCTAAATTTATATCCATTTTCTTCTTCAAATGGAGGTGGATTTATTAATGGTGGAAATGAAAATGCAATTCAAGGAATGAACTTTATGAATGTGAGTACTAGTGCTAATAATGCTAATTGCACTAGTCTTGCTTCTAGTATTGAATCATTGAGTTGTAGGAACCAGGATCTTCATTTGAAGCTTCAGCAGCAGAGATTAGCAACCTTGTTTGAAGATAATAACAGGAAAGAGAGTGGAACTGTTTTGCTTTCTCGGGTTAGCATTGAAAAACCTCAACCTATTTTGTTTCAGAATCTTGAGATTTCAAAGGCAGAGATGTTTCAAGTTGGTGGAGATTCAAGAAAAGAAGGTGCAAGTGAATGGTTCTTTGGTATGAATTCTTATTCATCTGTGATGGCTCCTGCAACAACTACTGATCTTAGTGTTTGCATTAATGGTGATCATGATCAGAATGTAAACAACAACTGGATTAATAATGGTGTTCATGCTTGGGGTGATGTGCAGCAGCAGCAACCATATACTGCTTTGCCCTAAAATGAGGATTGGTTAAGTCTATGTTCAGATGAGCGATGAGTCTGACAAAATTACGGAGATACCCTGATTTTGTTGAAGCTTTAAAGTGTAGCATTTATCAAATCAGAATGGCTCACCGTGATTATGACAATCCGAGGAAGAAGTTTGTTTAATCTTGGGAGAAGTGAAGAATGAAGGAATTAATTGCAAGGCAATAGTACTATATAATTGTCCAAATATAAATTAAAACATCTTTTTATGAGTCTGTCTTGTTTATTTATTGTGTTCAAAATCAACATATGTATGTAATAGAAGGGTCATTTTATTGTACCAAAAAAAAAAGGGTAATTTTATATTATTGCATTTTGTTGAAAAATTCAGCATGTGTAATATAATTGTCAAAATTCTCATTTGTATTGGTAAAAATATAAAAAATTATTTTGTATTGATGAATTTAAGATTGATGCTAGTCAATATAATTGTCACAATTCTTTTTATAAATATATCTGATAGTTTCATATGTTTATGCCCTCAATTATTTTTTATATGATATAATGAGTATCAATCTAACATGGACATTGGGAAAGTAACGGGTGCCATGATTTAGCTACGTAGCACTGACATTTCATATTGGTGTCATGTCGTGTCCGACTCTAACACATGTCGATACGTTTAAATATTTCAAATTCTTTTGCTCATTATATATATATGATATTCTTCTAAAGAAGAAAAATGTGGTTACTTGAAAAACTGAATTAGAATCAGTTGATTAAATTCAGGTATTGATGATGATCTGATGAACTGGAGTTTTGTCTTGACATGGCAATCTTAAGCTTCACAACTCAAAAAGGGGTCGGTGATAAGTTACTTATTCTCTTTTTGGGATCTGTAATGGAATTTTTGGACTGTTGTTAATTGAAACTGCTAGACTTCAATGTTACACCTTTGATAATTTTGTTTATATGTGCAATTTAATTTTCCAATTTATAAACAGAAGAATCAGAAGACATAGCGTGTTCCTCTTTATCATCAGAGAACTGAGTGATCTTCAGCTATGATTGATCAATGTAATGAACAAAACACAGCACAGTGTACCAATGTAGCAGTGACTGATCAAAGCCTGTAACATTGCTATTTCTCTCTCAATCTTCCTATTTTCCCTCTATGCCTTTCTATCTTTGCAGTGTGGTGCGATTTGGTTTCTGAAAAGGTGGTAGTTTTGCAAGTAAAGTTTAATGAATCACTGCCAACTTTTGAATAAGTTAAGAGAGAGAGAAAAAAAATACTTTCAGATTTTAATGTTACATTAATAGTAAATTAAGGAAAAAACTTTACACTTTTAAAATTGAGAAAATCAAATTGGACTAAACTTCTCTATGATTATATACACATTTATTTGCATGTTTTAAAGCAAAGCGGGGTAACATATTAGTGAAAGTCAAAAAATAATTATGAGTAAATTACACTTCTTTTCTCTCAAAGATGCTTGAATTACATACATCTTCCCTCTTATGTTAAAATATACACTCTCCTCTTTTGAAAAAAAAAAATATACACTCCCCTATCATATAAGATGTTTGAATTACAATCTTCTCCCTTAATAATTAAATATGCACTACACTTTAATTTATTTTAACTTAAATAAATATGTTTATGATATAAATTAATTTTGAACCACCATTTAAAGTAAATAAACTCATTTCCTTATAATTTAAATGTCAATGATAATTAAATTTAAATGTTTTGCTATTAATTTTTTATTTTAGAGTATAAAATTAAATTTTAAATAACCATACTTTATTGTCTTAAGTAATTTTTCACATATTTTAATTTTATTTTGGGTTGTTTCATAGTTCATATTAGGGTTTAAAACTATATGTTAATGAAATTGTCAATAAAAACTAGATAAAAATATGTATTCAAATTTTGATTATATTAAAATAGACCCGCAATGTTTTTTTTTTCTTTTTCCAAAGTAGGTTAGATTATTATATTTTTTCTAGATTATTAGAAATAAAAAAATATTGAGGGATTAAAGTGTAGATATTAACTTAAGAGGGAAAGGAATGTAATTCATGCTTCTCTTAGGGGAGGGAAGTGAAATGTTTTCTAATATATTTTGAATAAGAGAGGAGGGGAGTGTATATTTTAACATAAGAGAGGAGGAGAGTGTAATTCAAACATCTTTGAGGGGAGGGGAGTGTAATTTACTCAATAATTATTGATTTAGTAAAAAAAAAAATACAATGGTCAAGATTTAATACACTTGTATTAAGTATCTCAATATTAGTAGTAGTATGTTTCTTGATATCCTTAAAAAAAAAATATTAAATCTTGATACACTTTTATTAAGTATCTCAACATTTCTCATCATAATGTGTCTCAATACATTAATGTGTCTTTGCTCTTCAATATTTAATGCCTGCAACTATATAGCCTGCCATATTATTAATTCCAACATTCCCTTGCCTCATGATTTTGTAGTAAATTTCTATTGGTTGTAAATATTTTATGCCTCCATCTCAATAAATGAATTTTGGGTACATTTTATTTTATTTTTTTATAAATAATTTTGGGTACATTTATAACCCTTTTTTTGAGAGCAAACATTTATAACCCTATTCTTAGTTATGTACTAAGGAATTAACAAGTTAATTATGTTCCCACTTTTTTTATTTACCTACTTGGAGTCATTAGTCCAAGTAAACCAATGAAATAATATTCTCCATCCCACGCTAATTTTTTGTTGATGAACATAAAAACTAATTTATTTTTTAGATAAACAAAGTATATTCAACTAAAAGAGTATAAGATAAGAAAGAAAAAAAAAGAAAAAAAGAAAAAAAGAGTACAAGATATATTCTAACTCAAATACAAGAAATGAGTTCATCTCATTTTAAGATAAACTTCTCAAATACACAACCAAATTAACATACTAATCAGAAAAAGATCCTTAAATTCTGATAGTCTTTTTGTATAACCGTATGTTTGTTTGTGGATTTAATGGCTTATGGGTCACGGTGAGATGTATTTTGGGGAAAAAGATGAGAAATGAAAAATATGACACAAGGATGCGTGATTACCGTGATAGAATACTCACTTTTTGTTGAAATATACATATGAAGTGTCATTTCATATACATACAAAGTGCAAGAAGCTCATGACATATGCATTAACTCTATTCTCCCATGATTCTTACCCCAAACTTCTGTCCCCATCTTCCTTTTGTCACATTGATTGATGAATAGATACCCACCACTAACCAAAGCCAAGCAATCATATGTATGACAAGAATCACCACAAATTTTATATAGTAAAAAGATAGGTGTGAAGATGTTTGAAACACGGAGTTGATAGATAATGTTGAATGTTTATCTAATAAACATGAAATGAAGAAGTGTGGGGTTCAAGGTTAATAGGCAATGTTGAGTCTTAATTTAGTGAATGAAGTGAGAATGTTAACGAATTTTGGTTGCAATAACGTGTTTCTTTAAAATTTTCACGCATTGTTATAGTTTGGAATACATGAATTAAGTTATGGATCTTGGTAACAAATACTCTAAGACATTGTTTAAGGAAATACATGAATTTACAGGTAATAATGTTGTTATAGTGGCTTGATATTTTGTAGTGTTATTGTATTTTCAATCAAATTAAAAGTCATTTGTCTTCAGTTAGCAGGGACAATGCATAATATATGCAAGGTGTGGGGTTCAAACCTCGGTTACCATAAAAAAAAAAAAATTAGAGTCATTTATGCTAATAAACAATTTATTGTGAAATTTAAAATTAGTCCCAGTATTTAATTTTCTCACTTATAGGCAAATAAGTCTATGTATAGTTTAACAATTTTGGACAAAATGGTCATGGCAATGACGTGGCATCCATGTGTGGATGCATTTAACGTGTGCGCATCTCATACTCTCTACCGGAAAATTTTACAAAGGGACTCGTAATCTTTTTTAGAAAATTTAGAGACTAAAATGATCGATATCGACAATTTTCAAGATCAATTTGATCATATACTTTTTTTTAGGGAAATTTGATCATATACTATTTTCTTGTTGAACAATATTTCGGTAGTCTACACGTCAAATAAAGAAGCTAAACATATATGTATATGCAAAGTATCATGGTGTGCCATTCATGTGTGTGTACTTGTTAAGGGCAAAGAGAAGAGCTGAAGAAGTATCAATGAACACTTGAGTCTGGCTGGACATAGATGCATGCCAGAATCATGCATCATAACGCTTCTTCTTCAGTTAGACAAAGACTCCTTTATTTTGTCATCTTAAAACGAGATCAATATTTTCACCTCTCTGTCACTAAATTTGTCTTCTTCTACTTTTTTGGTTCCTAGATTTAGATTGTGAAGTAAGGGACTTCAAAACTCGACAAGAAAACGGACCCCACCATCATCTATATCCACTTCTTGGCCTCTTTTCCACGTGCTTCTTTGTGTTTCCATTACTTTGTAATTCATGGCCTATAAACGACATAATTAACTGGACTAGCTAGCAATAGATTAACTAATTGTTGATGCACTTACTCCTATTAGACATGTAATTTTTTTGTAAAGAGTTTATCGGCTAAAATCATGCACATTTTTTTAAAAGCAAGGTGAATTTTATCGATTAACTTTAATAAGAATTAAAATAATAAATTATAATATCAACTCTTAATTTTCATTATAATATTACATTGAATAAAAGGATATTTATTTCGTAAAAAATATATTTATTAATGAGCTATAATTATAAACAGGTTATGATGGGTTGGACTGTTTCTTATAGTAAATTTGTTGAGAGGTCACTCTCTATATTGATGTTTATATACAGTTAAAACTCTATAAATTAATAATGTCAGGACCGGAGAAATTTATTAATTTAGAGAGTTATTAATTTATCGTTAAATTAATAATTATTAATTTAAAGTGTTTTTCAGTAATTATATTGTACATACCAAACAAAAAGGCAAATTAGTCTATGCCTCTTAGAATTACGTTGCAGCGAACCTTGGAACTCAACGTAAATTAGTAACTACTGTGTTCATATGCATTGGAAATCAATAATGACTTTTAAAGTACAGACAACTATTGAATCATATTTCAATAGAGTGTAATATATTTTTTTCAGTTTCTATGAATTATTAATTTATGATTTTCTTAGGACCGAAAATTATAAAGGGATCTCCCGAAAAATTATTATCTTATTATTTTATTGAGTTTTTCAATTTTTTACATTGGCCCAAGTCAGGACCGGCCAAATTTATTATTTTAGAGGGTTTATTAATTTACCGAGAATTAATTTAAAGAGTTTCTACTGTATACTAACTATTTCATTAGGTCAGATAATTCATTCAACACACTTTTATTCTAAAGGCATCGGGAAGGAAGAGAAAACTCTTCTCAACCCTACTCTGCTCAAGGCTTCTCTCACAATATCACTCGATTGTCATCCATGATGAAGGTACACGTTTACCATATTTTATAATATGTCATAATTTTGTACCTATGATTTTGGGCTTTCTCTATTGAATTTCCTTTTGTTTGTCCCTATGTGCTTAACTCATTTGGTAGTACAATACATAATATATGTAAAGGTCAGGGGTTCGAATCGTGGACACCTCACTTATTCACCTTAAAGATGAATTCAAACTACTAAGCTAATTGGCAAAAAAAAAAGAACCTAAGAGAGTCTATAAATGATTAACATGAGAAAAACACAAGAATGAAGTTGAATTGTGTTGGCTTTTACTGCTTTTCTTTTTCTGAGTGTTACGAGTTGTTCGAATCTGATGAGCACAAATTCTGATACAGAGTTTGAGTTCAGCAGGATACATAACACAAAGATTATATATATATATATATATATATATATATATATATATATATATATAGAGAGAGAGAGAGAGAGAGCAGACACAAAAAATTTATATTGGTTACTCCAACAACGCAAGAGTAGTCCAGTCCCCTTGCACTTCCAAATAATATTACTATAATCTCACTAGATTACAATTGCTCGAGGACTCTTCCAAGAGACTTCTCAATGCTCAAGCACCCTTGCAAGAGACTTCTTTGCTCAAGGTCACTACCAAGAGACTTTCATTACTCAAGGACAACTCCCAGATGCTTCTATTGCTCAAGGACGCAGGCAAGTTACTTCCAATGCTCAAAGAGCAACCCTGGGAGATTTCTAGTGCTCAATCAGGCCTGAATGAGACTTCTGATGCTCAAGGTTTCACTAATAGACTTATGGTGCTCCAGCTTCACAAGCAAGAGACTTATTTTTGTTTACAATAAATATAAACAAACTTGTTCTTACACCGGATATACAAATTGATTGGTGTAAACTGAACAATATGAACATACTCTTTTAGACTTCTAGTATTTCTAAGATACAAAATTTTAAACGAAAATCCTAAGTGCTTTTGTGCTATTTGATTGGCAGGGTAATCACAGTTAAAATAGCACAGTCTTCAGCTCCTTATATAGGTAGGGATTTGAGAGACGTTGGAGAAGAGTGCCAGCGCATTAAGAGTCGTTGAAAAGCTTCAAATCAAGCATGTTGAGCCATTAGCGGATATGGATAATTACGTTAGATAGTCATTCGAAAATCCTTTGTTGAAACATAAAGTACCGTTCATTCCTATTGCCTATAAAGTTCTTTGTTTGTTTTTAAACGGGGACAGAAGAAAACAAAATTGTGCTCAGATCCTCTGATGTGGACAACTACAGAAGATGACAAATCTGACGTGGAGTCTGGGTCCCTCAGGTGCTTCTGAAGCTAGAATGTCTTCCAAGTCTGATGGGGTCTTTTGTGTCTGGCTAGGTCTTATGAGTCTGATTGATCTCCCAAAGTTTAATGATCTCTTCAGCTTCTGAGAGTCGCCCTTTTCTTCTGATTCAATGTGTTAACTTCTGGTTGACCTTTATTCAGATCTTCTACCATAGTTTTTGAGCTTCTATTGTGCTTCTATTGCTTTAATACATGTTCAATACTTTGATGGATATTTTCTATAATCCTGAACACTTGAACAAATATTAGTATATAAAATTGTTCTTCAATACTTTGTTATCATCAAAACCTTAGAGAAATTATACAAGACCCTTTTGTTCCAACAGATGACACCAATATTTTAAAGATATAAAAAACACACACACACAGATACCATAAGGGGATTATCGGTTAGGATATACTATTATGATTATAAAAAACAAATCCACACATTACATTGTGCCAAGTAAAGATGGTAGCAAAAAGACCTAGGTTAGGTAGCTTGTCTGTCGAGCAATTGCCTCTCTATAAATATGAGAGATGTTAAAGGTCATGTCCCTCAGAAGAACCATGAGTTGTTTCATCTATTTTTTAGTTGTTAATGCACCATTTGTTGCATTACAAGATGTTGTTGTGTTAACAATGATTGAAACCATTGGCAATCTCAAATTTGGTTTCATATTATTAAATTGAGATTGATCCGTGTGTACCAAATGGTATTAAAAATGTTGATTAGAGCAGTTGTAGTGAACAATTTACATTGATTACCTCAGTCTCTCTTAAAGATATTCCAAATGACATTGGTGTTTGAAAAACTAAAAAGAATGTTGATTAAGTTTCTAAAGTAGATCCAAAGAGTAACTAAAAAAGAACATTGAAAGAACAAATGAGTGGTGGTTAAGAAATATTATGTAATTTGTGATGAGTAATTGATCCACCACATATGAAAAAAAAAATAAGGGTTGGTAGCTTGGCTATAAGTTGTTGCATATCTATCAAATAACCACATAAGAACTTTAATGTTGAAAAAAATTTCTTCGCAGTATATCATAATACTAAATGTATATAGAGAGTAAAAGAAGGAAGTTATACGTTTCTAGTACCCTTGATCAACTCCTGCTACCTTTGTGAGGCCTCTTCTAAAGACATCATCAATGTAGAAAAGTAAAGGGGACAAGGGGTCCCCTTGTATCACATTTCTTTTACAGGAGAACTAGCTCTGGTGCTTGCCATTGATATAAACATATAACTTAGTAGAATCGAGAAAAGTTTCTATACAGTCACAAAAGACTGTAAATCCAAATGTTTTGAAAACTTTCAACAAAAGTCTCCAATAAAGGGTGTCAAAGGCTTTGGACATGTCCATCTTCAGAGCCAACTTACCCCAAAAGTCATATTATCCAACATATTGACTACTTCTAATGTCAAACAATTATAGTCTATGATAAGCCTTTTCATGGATAAAACCTCTTTGCTCACATAAAATATTTAAAAAGGGATTCAGTTCAAGAAATAATACATGTAAGAACCTTGAAAAAGGAAAGAAAATCAATCAAAAATGAAGAAGAGACATATTTGATGAGAACAAGGCAAGCACTTATGGACAAATTTTTACTCTTTCAACCAGATAGGCTTTTGCGGATACTAGCAATCAAGAGATGCCAAAACAATAAATGTGTGAGGATTCACACCAATTTGAAGCCCAAATAAATACATGGAAGTTTAAAAATCTTACAATTCAAAACTGAAACCACTTTTACCAACCAAAAACTCACCACGTTGATATCAACTAACATTTTCTTGTGGAAATTAACTTTCAAACAGATATTACTTCAATTAGCATCAGATTGGCCTTCAAAGATCTTTTATTACCTTAACTATTCTCATCCAATATTGTAGATTTGAAATACGGAAGGAAGAATCCACACCAACATCATAACTCGAGAAGAGACCTGCATCCACAAAAGAATTTAACATCACATTCAAACCTTCAACAACAATACGGAAAGAAAAAAAATAATGAAAAAGGATCACCTTGACGGAAACCTTATCTTAACTCAAATTCATTAGTTGGGCTTCCATGAACTAAAATAGACGTTTTTGTTGTTTTGACACATTCCATGATCCACCAACACAATCTATAAAGAAATCCCATTTTTATCATATCAACTTCCAAGTTCTCATACTTAATGGAATCAAACATATTTAAGTCGACTTTGAACAACAATAGCTCCTTTTTTTTCCTCTTTTTTGCACCACCCACGACCTCATTTGTACTTGCAATACCATCAAAAATCTAACGTCCTTCAACAAAAGTTGATAGAGATTAATAAATCACACTTTGGATGACTATCTTCAATATGTTAGTTAGGACTTTAGCCATAAACTTGTACATACATGCAATTAGAGAGGTTGGTTTAAATTTGTACATACATGCAGTTAGAGTCTTTCACCAACATGCTATTAGAATATAATTCATAAATGAACCTCATAATTTCCTCTCTGAGGTCAACAAAAGGCGGTGGAGCTATGGTCGTCATGGGTGGCCTGTTTTTGCCTTCAATTGTTGATATGTTATTTAAAATATTAAACAATTTTTTAATGGATATATATACATACACACATGAAAGGTTGCAAGGCACCGAAAATTTATACACACGTGATTTCATATACAATGAACTGAAAGACCCTGACGCACCAAATAACTACAAAAAAAAAAAAAAAACTAAGCACCAAGAATATGTACACACTTGATTTTAGATAGAAAGACCAACACACCAAATAAGTACATGGAAAATACTAAGAATATGTACACACACATGATTTCAGATACAAAAACATAAAAGACCAATACAACAAATAACTACGAGGAAAACATAAACAAAACCCCAAGGGCTCAATCAAAGCTCGGGAAAACCACCAAAAAAACAAAAATAACTACTACTACAATAGAGGTAGTAGAGCTAGAAGGACATCACCAAACAAAAATACATATGAAAATTGGGCCCTACCTAAACCCCTAAAACACATATCATATCCCTCTCTGCCCCAATAGAAAATATTATTGATGTCAACCCAAAAATGGTTTCACCTTCCACTTGTAAAAAGAACAACAATACATATGGTGTTTATCAAAGAACCACTTCGAGAACTCAAATTGGCTTAAAAAATACCTATTTTTGTCATCATGTACCACAATAATAGTCAAACAAACAAATTCACAATTCATTTTAAGCTCAGTATTTAACCATTTCATTTTCTCAAGCTTACAGAGCTGCATCACCACCTCTTATTTTCTATTTCAAGGCATTGATCGCTGCACCATTTTTCAATTTGAGCATTCTTGGTGTTTGACGATTCCCGTTAATACGTTTGTCTTCAAGCAAAAAGGTGACATTCCATATTCTAAGTCAAATTGTTGACAGTATTTCATGAATGGTACCTTCAAGCATATGTCCGGGTTCACTTTGAAGAATACCTTACTCCCATCTTGAGCCCTAATTTAAAAGTTGATACAAATAGTATCATCACCAAAAACTTGATCTATTTCTGAGGCCTTTTCTCTTTCCATTGCAAGCCATATTGCTAAACTTGATCTGAGCCCTAATTGAAAAGTTGATACAAACAGTATCATCACCAGAAACTTCATCTATTTTTGAGGTCTTTCTCTTACCATTGAAAGCCATATTGCTAAACTTGATCAAAGTCTCTTATGATGTGGTGTCTTCAGAGAGTGAAGGCATAGTTATAATAAGATTTTTTTAAAGTAAAACATGTTATGACTTGTTAAGCAGTGAAAAGTTGTTTCACCAATGGGTCAACCTTTTTCAATTGTAATGTAATATTAATATGGTAATTAAAATAATAGTGGTATGTGTAAACATGATTGTACTACCATGATGTAAGTACTCAAGAAGTTCAATGCTTAAAAGTAGTGGCTTGTATCTATGCCAATGTGATAGTGACACATTTGTTGTCTTTTTACTATAATAATAATCAAATACTTATATCCATTTGTTGTCTTTTAACCATAAACGTTTTAATTTTGGTTACTACCATGTTATTTCGTTTCCATGAATGACCCTAATACTTTTATTTTAATTATTGTTTATGAAAATTATTTAAAATAATGCATAAACATTTTTAAAAAATAATAAATAGAATTCGAGTATAGCTATCAAAATATTGTCTTTTTTTTTTTCATTAAGTAACAAAATAACATAATTTGAGCAATGCACTATAGTTTGGCTCCTTAATTGGCTTATAGGTGGAGATTTCATTTATGCATCATTGTTGTGGCTTATAGGTGGAGAAAATAACATGTGCATTATGTTGAGTTGTGATATATTGACAACTTAATAAAAAATAAAAAAATCTTCCACTTACGTAAATATGTCCATTGATACATAATTATGTTATTGATGCATGCACTGTGATAGAATAAATGAAGAAAATCATGACTTTTAGGTGGTAAAATCAAATATCACTATAGTATAATTTATATGGTCATATGTGTGTACATGTTATTATTTTTTTACAAAAGTGTGTGTAAGGTTGGGAAAGGGGCGAATACATCGTTCTGGAAGGATAGGTGGTTAGGGGATATTCCTTTGTGTCAGCGTTTTAGTCGTCTATTTGATTTATCATCATATAAGTCAAGTACGGTGGCTGAGATGTTCTCTCTAGGTTGGGAGGAAGGGGGTCTGGCGTGGGGATGTCGGAGATGATTGTGGGATTGGGAGGAGGAGATGATAAGAGAGTGTTGTCGATTACTTGATAACTTTGTTTTGCAGACTGATGTTCATGACAGGTGGCAGTGGCTTCATGATGTCGCGGGTGGTTATACCGTGCGAGGAGCATATTATATTCTGACAAGCCGGACACAGCATATACGTGATGACAGAGGAGAACTAGTTTGGCATAAACATGTACCCTTGAATGTGTCTATTCTAGCTTGGAGGTTGCTGAGGGACAGGTTACTGACAAGAAACAGTCTTCTTCGGCGTGGCATTGTACAACATACGGCTACTCAGTGTGTTACGGGATGTGGAGATGAAGAAACAGCTACTCATGTGTTCTTTCATTGTAATATTTTTGGTACCTTATGGCAGCATATGCGGCATTGGCTTGGTGTTTCAGGTGCTGATCCGTATAATGTTCATGATCACTTCTTACAGTTTACAAATGCGATAGGATCGACAAGGACTCGTACTTCTTTTATGCGGCTGCTTTGGTTACTGGGAGTGTGGGTTATATGGAATGAGCGTAATCATAGGTTATTCAATAATGATCAAAATTCCATGTTAGATTTGATGGAGAAGGTCAAGTGTAACTCCTTGTTGTGGCTTAAAGCTAATAATGTTACTTTCCCTTTAGGTTCCCAAAGGTGGTGGTCGGACCCGTTGATGTGTCTGGGTTTCGACTGACTTCTGTTTGTATTTTGTACATGGGCGACTTGTAAACTTGGGGCAACCCCTTGAGTACATCTTGTGCTAAAGGGGATTGGCTGTCGATATTTATATAATTCATTTTTATCTCTTCAAAAAAAAATTGATTTATCGATTATCTATAAGTAATAACGTCATATTGTTGTTTGCAAACAAATAGGAATTGGTTAATCATTATTTCCTTTTTACTTTAAACTAAATTAATACTTCTATATATTATCAACACCTACTATTTTAGCATTGTTATAACAAGGACTTTTATGACTTTTTAAATAACAAGGTCTCCCGCATGTTGGGTTCCACTTGTGTAACATAGGCAATTTTATGTTATATAACATTGCCCAATCAGAGTGTGCCACGTGGCACACCTTTTTTAAAAAAAAATTAAATTAAATGAGAATAGAGAAAACACGTGAGTGAGAGAGAGACTGAGAGAAAACGCGTTCCTCTTCTCTTCTCCACTAGGACATCAAAATTCAGAACCCACCACCCACCATCAACTCTTCTCGCACCGCCGACACCTCCCTCTGCCGTCGTCCTCCTCTCCACCATCGACCACAGTTCCTCTTCTCTTTCCCTCCTGCGACAATCTCTTTTTCAAATGTGATGGATTTGATTTGGAATGAATTTTGAGATTCATTAAGGGATTCATTGGAGTTGTTGTTATAGAGATCAATAGACTAATAACAACAACAAATATCCTTTCAATTGTCTATTGAGAGGTGGGTTGATTTAAGATTTTTTGAATTGTGACAAAAATAGTGAAAAGAGGGTTACACTGATGTTGCAGAGAATTGCAATTGTTAGTATGCTATGGTGAAATTGAAAATCTATGAAACTGAACATCTGATATGAAAATGCATAAGCCAAAAAATGCACTACGCTGCTATTAGTGTGAAACTGTGAACATCTGTTATGAAAACACATAAGCGGAAAAAACACAACATGTCTGCTAAATCTGTGAAACTGAGCATCTGTTATGAAACTGCTATAAAAATTGATGTCAAGAGTTGTAAAAAAAGCGCAATATGCTGCTATGGAAATTGTTGTCAAGAGCTATCAATTGGTACCCAAAAAGCGCAATATGCTGCTATAGAAAGAGCTGCAACTGAATTGTTGATATGATATATTTCAATTTCAATTAAGGTCATAGACACATAAGTTGTTGAAAATTGAATTGATGTGCAATTGAAACAAGTTAATAAGTTGTTGTCAAGAAACGCATAAGCGAAAAAAACGCATAAATAGAAACAAACAAATGACAAAAACTCAATAAGACCACACCACCTGCAGCCAACAAAATGCCAAAACCTGCAGAATTCTACAGGTCGAACAGCTCCTGCCAGGCAAAAACAGAACCAGCAACATGCTTAAGGCCTTTTAGTGCTTCAATTTAAGTGCTTCAATAATAATATAACTAATACTATAACTAGCAGTAGCAATTTAAGTACTTCAGTAAAGTGCGTAAATATAAACAAGTAGTAGAAACTTAGCATAATAATACTATAACTAATATTAGTGCTTCAATTTAAGTAATCTCTATAGAAATTGCTGTCAAAATTGTTAACAGAAATGCTAAAACAACTCAATAAGCGAAAAAACGCATAAGCTAAAAAGCAACTGAAACAACTTAAAGTAAAGCTAAAAAGCAATTGAAACAACTCAAAGTAAGAAAATATGCATTCATTCTATTACAAAATAATTACAAAGATGCCACATATAGGCTTAACATCCACCCGAACAACCAAAACCAAATTCTACAAAAACAACTTAAAAACTAGAAGAAGAAAAAAACAGCAAAAACAGTTGCTGCACTGTCATGACAGCAGCAGCGCCAGTGCCCCCCTATGCATTCATTCCATTCAAATAGGTTGGCGGCCCCCCTATTGCCTACATTAATAACAACTTAAAAATAAGCATCACGATACTTGTTAAATGTATGAATAGTTCCTTTTGAATTTGTTTTTGAAATTACCATTAGCATGGCTGTGTAATTGAAATTACCATTAAAACAAGTACTCTACATACCAACTCATATACCTGTGAACTTTTTTCTTTAGGTGGAGCGCGGCTAGATGTAGCGCGACTATGCTGTTTTTCCAGACAACTTTTGTGTCGCTTAATTCGCTTCGAACCGGGTCGTACCCTGAACCCCTTTGCTTGCATAACATCTGAACTCATAATTACTGGACGAGCACCATTATCACCGTTATTTTCCATTGCTTTTGCGCGAAGTTCCACTACTTTCTTGAACATGTCATCTACACCATTATCAAGAAACTTGAGCCATTCTTCCTTGGGTGATGCTTCAGTTGCCGCTTTAATGAACTTAGAGACAACTTGTCTGAACATTCGATTTCTAGACAAGTTAGGATCTCCTTCAACCACCTTTCCCCTAAAATCTTGCACAACGCCATAACGGGCTTCTCTTGTCCACCTTTTTAAAAATATAGTTCTCAGGAATTACCTTATCATCATTTAATTCAAACACTTTTAATGCATGTGAACAAAGTATGCCAAAAGTATCAAACTTCTTACAACTACAAGTGATGGAATTTGAAACACGGTTAAATGAAACTCTCCAAGATCCTTCATGTTTTTCCTTAGTGATGACATATTCACAAAGAGAGTCAGATTCATGTCTAGTTGGTACATATAAAGTTAAGAATAACTTAAACTCATCTTGAAACAATTCAAATACAGTGTGTGTGTGTGTGTGTGTGTGTGTGTGTGTGTGTGTGTGTGTGTGTGTGTGTTTTTCCCATTTGGATTAGTATTGGTGCAGTTTCATATGCTAACCTTGCAAGCTTATGTGAGGATTCATACACACAACTCAATTCTTTTTCTCTCTTCTCCTCAACAACTATTTCAAAATGGTTGAAGAATTCTAGGATATTCACATTCGGTTTCATAAAAGACTTGAAGTGAGCATTCAAACTTTCACTAACTTGTGTACTTCGCATGCCAAGTGTTAACACTCCCTTCATATAACATGCAACTCTTTTTTTTTTAAGATCATAAGTTGACTTGATCCAAGATTTGTCATGAATATTAAATTCGTGGATCATGTCAAACCAAAGTTTCTCAAAATCTGCTTCAATGTCAATATCATACATGCATTTTTTGATATCACTAAGCAAAGAAGATCCTCCCTTCATCAAGTTCCCAAGATGTTTAACTCCATTTTGTAACAAATGCTATGTGCATAAACCATGATGAGTCTCGGGCATCACATCTGCAACTGCCCTTTCCATTGATTGATCTTGGTCAGTGAAGACCGTCTTTGGTTTTTTGTTGTTGTGTGCTTGGAAGAATGTATCAAACAACCATCTAAATGACTCTTTTGTCTCATCATACATTAGTGCCGCCCCAAATATGACTGAACCTCTATAATGGTTGAAACCAGAAGAAAAAAAAAACAAGTGGTCTATTGGCATGGTTGTGTGCTCAAAAGTTGAAATGTTGACTTCTGCCTTAATCCAGAGTCATTAGCTAAATCAATCTCATATGCTTGCACTTCAGTTATCTTTCTATGTGACCAAAGCATGTGCGTTGTCTCTGAATTTTGTAGATCATGGTTATGTTCTTCTTCAAAGTCATTGATTACCAACTTTCCATTCTTACGAGAAAGTGTAATTCTTACAGGGCAATTTGTTCTAATATCGCCTCTCGTATATTTTCCTTCATATGCATATCTTTTCTCCTTCCTCTTTAGCCATTCCTTACAACAAACTAATCGACATGACGATACACTACCGTCTTTTTTTTTGTTTGTGAAACGTACTCTAACTCCGAAGCCCACACGGAAACTATAAGCAAACCAAAATTTACTAGCCTCTTCCATAGAATCAAATCCCATTCCAATCTTTGGTTTCCAATCAACATCTGAAGATGCCATGTTTGATCAAACTATCCAAGGAACCTAAAAAGTAAATAAAGAACATAAGGCATAAAAAACTATTCATACAAAACATTAAGAAAGAAAATATTGAAACAGAATGAATGATAAGAACAAAAAAATTCAAGGATCAATCAATCCCCTTTGCCTATTTCAAAACAACAACAACATGAGTCAAGCTTTTAAAAAAAAAGAAACAGAGTTTATGTAGACATTACAATGGGTTCTATACATCCTTAAATAAAACCCTAAATTTCCTAAAGTCAAATCCTAATAAATTGAAACTAGTTCAAAAACGATTGTTTTATCTTCTTGATCAAATGTTGTTATTCTCTATTTTCATAGAAATTTTGATTTTTATTATGGGTTAATCTCATTTCCATGAACATTTCAATCATTCTAAAGAAAAAGATAAAAGAAAAAAAACCTTATGATGACACATTCATGGCAAGTTGACGGCGGCGGCGGCGACTGACGGTGGTCGGAAAACTGATGATGATGATGATGATGATGATGATGATGAAGGTGCGTGAGTTTGTTTTGAAGTGGAAAGTGGAAGGAGGAAGCAAAAGGTTGGTGCGCGTTTTCTTTTTATTGGTTCTCTCAGTTACTTGTTTTCTTATTCTACTTTAATTGAATTTTTTTTTTAAAAAAAAAAGGTGTGCCATGTGGCACACCCTAATTGGGCAATGTTATATAACATAAAACTGCCTATGTTACACAAGTGGAACCCCCCGCATGTTTCCACTTCAATTTGGAGAGAACCACTAATATGGGACCCACTTGTGGAACCATCCCTTTCTTGCGTGATAACAAGGAAACTTTTCCCTTTTTCTGTTTCAAAGCATTAAATGTTGCTAAAAAGTGGTAGATTGATAGTTGGGTTTGAGTGTTGGGCTTATCCTTCATGGGCCTCATTTCAAACTGAAATTTTAATTTTCTTATCAATACACCCGAAAATGATGTTTCTTTGAGGGAAATCCAAACTTTTAAATTTGTAGTCTCTGAATTGAATTTCATTGGTTTTTTTTAATTGTCAAAATATGAGAATTCTTATGGTTTAGTGGTCCCTATTACTAAATGTGATGATAAAATGTACTCTTAAAATGTGATGATTTGGCAATGATGGTTTAAAAATTTGAAACATAGGATTTGAGACTCCAAATTGGGGCAATGCTTGTATATTATCTATACTATATATAAAGGAAACTACCCCTTTCAGCACGTTTTTGGGTTGAACTTTTCTCTTCAAAAATACCCTTAAATTTTAAATACAAGTAACATATGTAACAAATAAATAATAAATTTAAATATTATAACAAATGTAACAAACACAATATGAATACATGTATATCTGTTTTTTTTTTGTCTCTAAAAAAAATGTATATATGTTTTTTTTCTTCCCTTTATTCATTATCCAAATTATACCCTTAAACAACTTTTTTTATAATAATAAAGACTGTTGTTCGTGTCATTAGAAAAAACAACAAACATTTATATTTTAATTTTAAGCAAAACCAAAATTTCATGAAAAAAAACAAATATCGTTTATAATTTTCAAACGTTAGCGCAATAAAAAGAGCGGAATGATAGGCACGGAGTGCGCGTCTTTTCGCTAGTTAAGATAAGATTAAGATACAATTCTTAACCATATTTGACAAATTATAAAACCTCCTAACCAAATATCTTTTTTTTCCCATATTTAGCAATAACCTTTAATATGGATAACAAACAATCTTTTTTTACAATACTTAGTAATAACGATTTGAATATTCAAATCTAAATGATGGTACTAACAATATTTAAATAATGGTACTAATACCAAACATCACAACTTTTGAATTTTAAAAAACATTTTTCGTAAATTTTGTAAAAATAATGAATTTTATGATTGGTCTTAATACCGAAGAACACGACTCTTGGTGGTATCAGTTTATGAAAATGTTTTCAAAAAGAAATATATTTTAAATTTTGAATCAACATGTCGCTTCATTTTCATTAGGTTGCAACCATCAAAGCCATTTACTAAAAAGTTATAAAAATGTAACATAATTTCATTGCAAATGACTATCAATTCTCCCATATACATATATATATATATATATATATATATATATATATATATATATATATAACAATTAGCGACTAAGTAAGCCAAGGGGATAATTTCTCCTTCTCCGAGAATTCTTTCAATTCTATCAATCATGACACCAATGGTTAATGAAGCACTTCTCCAACTTAATCATTCTCAACAAGAATTTGATGTTTTCGAGAACACAATGTCGCAAATTGAAGCAAACATGAAACAAAGACTAACATATCAAATCTTAAGTGTAAATTGGTTAAGGCAAAAGAGAGGTATCAAGGCATGGACAAGTTTGTAATGTCTGAAATCATTCATTCACATGTATTTTTTTTTAATATTAGCGTAATTTCAATTATATCATGGTTAAATCCTAATACTAATGTGTAAAAATGTAAGGATTGTCATTATTAATATTTGTTTTGTAATTTAATATATATATATATATATATATATATATATATATATATATATATATTGATTGATTGATTGATTGATTGATTTGTAACAATTACATTCATGTTTGGGTAATACAAAGAATGTCCTAGGTGGTTTAATTTAACTATTTTAATTATGCAATCACAACAAACATACAATGTAAAATAGTAGTCTACATTCATACATGACAAACAAAATACATCAAAACCAAATTTATCTAAATCATTCAAGACCTAATGACTGATACGAATAATTTATGTGGAGGATTATCAATAGTGAAGAACAAGGAATCTCTATCTTTGAGTTCTTTTGCCCTAACAAAATCAAATCATCCACTTCCAACGTATTCCTCCATCCAGTTTCCTTGCTCACTTCGCATTCATATTCTTCTCCAGTTTCATCATCAACAAATCAAATTTTAGATTGATTCACAAATATACTTTAAATTGCAATCTTCTCAGGAATATGCTAAACATTCAAAAACAAATTAACTTTTATCCTCATTCTAAATTAAACTAGAAAGCCAAAAATTACTATAAAAACTACAAAAAAATAAACCAGAACATTCCTTCCAGGATTCTTGGAGGTTGAGGTAAGGGGGATAATATTCAACCATAATCCTTTTAATTTTTCATCTCTTTTCTACCCATGTTCAAAAGTGCTTATTTGATAAGTGATTATTTGAGTTTTAATTGTAGAAATTCGTGCTTAGGTTTTGATGATATGTTCATGTATGTGAATTGAATGGTAATTGTGTTGTTGATGTTGAATTTGCATGCCTAAATGTGTGTGTGTGTGTGTGTGTGTGTGTGTGTGTGTGTGTATATATATATATATATATATATATATGGGTATGTTTTGTTTTTGTGTGATATTGATGAAGAATGAAGTTGTAGTTGTTGAATTGTGAATGGTTTCATGATTGTTTGTTGTTGTTGTTTTGGGATGTGTTGTTGATGAATTAATGCTTTGGGTATCCTTATTTGTGGATTGGTGATGAGAATTGTTGTTGTTGTTGAAAGTTTGGTGAAACTTTGTGAGATTGTTGAATTATGATGAATCGAGGTGTTAATTTTCAAGTTTTGTGAATCTTTGTGTGTCTTTTCATGTATATGTCCTATAAACATCTTTGGGACGAGTTTTGGGCATTTGAAAGATCAAAATTTGGGATTTTGGGTGAAAAGGGTTTGAAACCCGAAACTTTTTGACAGAACTGATGAGCGTTCGCTTGAGCGAGCGCCAAGCGAACAAGCCCAGTAGGTTCTGGACACAGATCGCTTGAGCGAGCTTCAAGCGAGCGAGCCCAGAAGCTACTGGAAGCTGGTCGCTTAAGCGAGCAACCCTTGGCTTAAGCGAGCAGCACCCTATTCAGCAATTATTCGTTTTTTGTTTCGTACACTTGGGGACCAATCCGGGCTTTCTAAAATGTTTCTTTTGACTTGTTTAATCACTGTTTATACATCTAATCCTATTGGAACATCATTTGAAATCAAATTGGACATAATTTTATGAAATGACCTTAACTTTTGGAAAATGTCCAAGAACGCCGATTTTTCTGAAACTTGTTTTTCTCAAGTGAATGATGTAGGGATAAGTATGTATGCTGTTTATGTGATTACTAAAAATGGTCTTGAATTATTTCATTGAGAGTTAAATTGTTTTGCTTTGAAAATGGATTCTATTTGGAAAAGTGGCATTATGAGACGAACTTTGTGATTTGTGAGATTTCATAGTAATTGGCCGATGAAACGCTCATGTACGTACACCTACATTCATATGTGATTAGTGTGCATACATGCTTGAGGCAATTGAGTTATTTTTCTTAGTTTTGGTTCAATAGCCTTAATTGTTTAAAGTTGTGAAATATATTATACGAACTTGGTTGAAAATATTCATTAGACCTGATTACCTTGAAAATCCTTTATGAATAGTTTGTTATGAATAAATAAATATGTATGAATGATTGATGGGTGTTGAATATGATGTTTATCGTAATGTGGTGTATTTTCTCCTTTACTTGAATTGTGAGAATTCTATGAAGTTGTTGAACTACTATGGTGATGTTGTTGGTGTTTGTATATGTTATGTGCATATATGTTGTTGGTGAATTTTCTTACATGCTATTGGTGTTGAATTTTTAGTGAAAGCATGTACTCTTATAGCCGTTGAAATTGTGGTGAATATATGCATAGTTGATAGAGTCATATGTTCATGCATCACATGTGGAGTCGGATGTTTCATCCATATTGTCGTTGACCGGATACTTGTATCCATATAGCCGTTGAAATTATAGCCGTTGACAATGATGTTCAGTTGGCATCAAGGGTGACGACCTCGAAGGTGATTTGGTACCACACGTGTCTAAAGTCGGTCTAGGCACATTGCATGTTTAGGATGAGTCATAATTGTTTATGTGCTCGATGTGAATTATGTGTTGGTGTTGTTGTGTGCTTGGTGATTAGTTGCAATTGATGAATCTTATACTTGTGCAAATATTGTTGATGATAATTTATGACGATGCTCATTTATGAACGAAGAAATATTATGTTTATTTAATCATGTTTATCTTTTCGATTATGATTGATGTGAAGCTAACCCTCAGTGGTCTGTGGTGGACCGCCTACCTATTTGTATGAATGGGCAGACGACGTGCAGGATTAGTTGATTTGCATTTCTTGGTGAGTTGCTTGAGGATAGCGAGAGCTTCCTCCGTTTATTTCACTTTCGTGTCTTAGATAGGCTCTGATCTAGGACAACGTTTCCTTTTATGTTGCTTGGATTATCTTTATGTTGTTGAGATTTGCCCTCATGTTGGGATTTGATTATTATACTATTTGGATGTATTTATGAGATAATGACATGGCTACTTGAGGTGTATTATATATATTTCCGCTGTGATGTTTTTATTCCTGTTGAAATTTTATGCATGTCTATTGTGGATCATTCGAAGACGTGACGTCTATTTCTTAATTATTTATTATAATTGCATGATTTATCGCTTTAATAGAAATAAGGAGTTACACCTACTAGAAGTAGACATTTCTAATTCAAACCTATGACTTTTTCTTCTGAGTCGTCGAGCAATGACAAGATTCAAAACAAGCCTTAAAATAACCCTAGTATTTCTAATTGGGTTGTGACCCATAATTACGAATTGTGTTCTTCTCCCTACTAAAAACACTCGTTCCCAACTGAAATTTCACTAATGTCCTGCGTGAGTTAACTCACGCACCCTCGCCTGCAGCGTGAGTTAACTCACGCACCTTTGGACGGTGGCGTGACTTAACTCACGCACCTTTGGTCAGTGGTCTAAGCACAAAGAACACATTTATTGGATGGTGGTCAGTTATTCAAACTTGATTTTACACGTTTTTTGACTGCATTTAGTGTAGTTAAAACCTATGTTAGCCATTCCCCCTATAAATATCCTTCCAACCTTCACCATTTCTCATACCATTATCTCACATTCTCTCCTCCTTACTCTCTCCTCCTCTTCCTTTTACAACAAAAATGTTTTTCCATCCTTGGTCTTTCATAGAAAGAGGCTTTTTTGAAAATTTCAGGGATTGTATGAACGGTAAATGGAAATGGCAACACACTGCAAAGAAGGTTGACATTAAAGGTATTTTTCTTATTAAACAAGAAACATACCTTACACAAGACGGTTTCTTTTTACCCCAACAAGGTTGATTTCTTTTCACCCCAAGAGGGGTAAAAACTTCTTGGGGGTAAAAAGAAGCAGATTTAGTATTACCCCAATAGGGTTTCTTATAATAGAAATATTTGCTTTACCCCTTCACCCTTATATTCTTCCGAAGCAGAGTAAGTATTACCACAATCCCCCTTCGCTAAACAAGAAACATACATAATTGTTAATGTATCAATTATATTAATAAAATGAGATTTTATGTGCTATTTTTTTGTTCCTTTATTTTTGTTTATATTTGCATTAATTTTATGATTTTGGCATCTAAATAAAAGTTACGTATTGAATAAATAAATTCAAATAAAATGAATTCGAATAAAAGTTGCGTATTGAATAAATAAATTTGAATAATTTGGTAGAAGTACACAAAATCAATTAAAAAAATACACAATTTTATTTAGTTTTAATTTCATCTACATTACATTACATTCTCCCTAAATGTATGTGGTATCATCATCAGGGCCGTTCCTAGAGTATTACAGGCCTTAGGCATAATATGAGAAAGGGGCCCCTTATATAATACGTCGTTAAATTTTTTAACTCATTGTTTTGATTTTATTAGCTCTTCGTTTTTTTTGTCTGCTTTTCACTACCAAATAATTTTTTTAAGGCAACATCTGAAAATAAATCAAATACTTTATAGACACCAAAACAAACTAAAATACCGTAGAAGAGAACAATAGCACGTGAAAATGATCATGAATACGTCTCACATCTGTTTCATGATCATGAATGCGTCTCGCATGATCTTGCAATATTAAATTCAATTTTGCAGTCCTTTCAATAAATTCAAGAAATTTGACATTACAATATTGATATAATTTATTTTTTTGGAACCTTAGAAAGACAAGATTAAGATTAGTTTCATAGGCTCATTTTCAACTAAAATATAATTTGTTTTGTTATGAAAATAATCCCAGTTTCTTGGATAATAAATACCACCAATGTTTTCAATATTAGTGAGGCACATTATTAAAGTAAAAATATCGTCAATTTCTTCGATAATAATTTTTTTGGCACATTATTAAGAAAAATCAAATTTTATAGGGAGGGTGTATATAGAAATTTTGTGTTATATGAGGGTATATATAGCAAATCTAATGAAAAGGGCCTAAAATATTAGCAGACGTGAGCCCATCCATTCACCATGCCAATATTTCGGGCGTTTTAGTCAAATTTACTATATAAACCCTCCAAAAATCAATTATTTCTATATACACCCCCTTTGATAACAAATTTTTTTAGGGCCCTCTAACGGCATGGGCCCTAGGCCGCCGCACCCCTGGCCTATGCCTAGGGCCGGCCCTGATCATCATGATGTTGGATTTAAATTTAACTCTTGAAAGTTTGCCAAAAATGTTGGCATTGAAGTGTCATATACTTCGGGTAGAGATTTGCAACTTTCTTTGAAAATTCAAAAGAATGAAGAGAACAAAGCACACGTATTCTAGCAAATCAATTTTATGGGTTCTCACATCGAATTCCTTTGTATAAGATGAGTCATTACACAAAGGAATGCATTCCTAGAGGTTGCTTTGAACTTAATCTCACTGTCCTGCCAACTGACAAGTTTCAATTGACAGAGGAGCATGATCAAGCTCAAAGGAACCTCTTATAGGTGCATTCCTGTCATCACATAAAAGAATGCATTCCAAGAGGTTGCTTTGAGTTTAATCTTACTACCCTACCAACTGACAAGTTTCAATTGATAAAGGAGCATGATCAAACTCAAAGAAACCTAGAGGTGCATTCTCTTCCATGACACTCATCTTATACGAAGGAATTCGATGTGAAAACCTATAAAGTTGATTTGCTAGAATACATGTTGTGTTCTCTTCATTCTTTTGACTTTTCAAAGAATCTGCATATATCTATCCTAAGTATAAGGCACTTTAATACCAACATCTTCAACAAACTAACAAGAATTAAACTTAAATTCCAACAAAATAAAGACAGTACATAATAATGATGCTACCTAATCATAATTTTCTGTTGAGAATATCTTCAGGCGATCTCAGCAACGTGACAAACATATCGATCCACGGAAACATGTTGTGCTGCCAAAAAATCGAGAACATACACCTCACGTCGTCGTCGTTTGTTAATTCTAGCCGACTAAACGTTATTCTCCCCTCGTCCAACGTTGGACGTTCATACCAAATGTATTCCATCCTCCTTGTGTCTCTGGGGTTGACTCCTTGGTTGATTTCATCCAGTTTGTCCTTGAGACCTTTTAACGTGATATTAATGTACCAAACCTTGAACATTTGAGGATTTCCACCGTTGAAGCGTATGCAAAAATTTAACAAATCGGCCATTGTTTCAAATATACACCATAAAAAATTAAACAATCAATGAAAAACTCATTCAAACATTTCATCAAACACTTAGAGTGCAAATTATACATAAACCCTAAAACTCATAACTACAACATAAACATGCAAACATCTAAACAATTAGAAAATTGTTGTATACACACATGTTAATGCTGAAAAACACTAGTAAATGACTTAAATGCCCCGGCGGCAGTTAACTATTGAGGACGTAAAGAACCGACGACAAATAACTACCGAGGAAAACTTCGACAGTTAACTGCCGAAATCCAATTTAATCTATCGGCACTTAATTGTCGTGGAAATCATTTGATCAATTACGTGAATTTAATGATTTGTGCACTGAGATACTATATGACTTTTTTGTATCATGATAAGAATGAATTATTAATGAATAATGAATGTAATTAAATGCATTCTTAAATTTAATTTGACGTTGATTTCCTTTATTGAATTTGGTCGTTGCTTTGTAATCATTCTTTTTTTTTTCTTCTGAAGTTAACGATCATTTAAATTTGTACGTTGAGATTATGTAGTTGACCATTGTGTCTAAATTTAAATGTCGGTTATCACACAAATTCATTGTTTTGGCACCTGTTGATTCATTTCAAGTTCCTTCAAAATTCAAAAAGTGTTTGTGTGACTTTTAAACGAAAAAAACATCATTTATTTCACTTAATTAATCATTCATTCTTATCATGATACAAAAAAGTCATATAACACAAATCATTTAATTTACATTTTGTCAAAAAAATCATGACTTTTTTTAATTACACCTCATATATTCATGGTTACATCCCAAAATGACAAAATTACCCTTTCATAAAATTTGATTTTCAAAAAGCCTCTTCCTTCTCTCTTGGTTACACCCAAAAACCCATTTTTGTTAAACTCAGTTTAAGTAGGTCATGTAAATTTAGTTTAAGTAGGTCATGTAAACTTAGTTTAAGTAAGTCATGTAAATTGAGTTTAAGTGTACATACTTAAACTTAGTTTAAGTATGTCATGTAAACTGGGTTTAAGTGTACATATCAACCTTGTTCAATGATTCTACGTAAATCTTATTTTAAATATGTACATGTAAACTCAATTTAAGCAGGTCATGTAAACTGAGTTTAAGTAGGTCATGTAAACTGAGTTTAAGTAGGTTCATGTAAACTGAGTTTAAGTAGGTCATGTCAGTTAAGCAGGTTCTTGTAAACTTAGTGTAAGTAGGTCATGTAAACTGAGTTTAAGTAGGTCATGTAAACACGGTTTAAGTAGGTTCATGTAAACTTAGTTTACATGAATCTACTTAAACTGAATTTAAGTTAACCTCAACAATGTAAATTGAAACCGTCGTACATTACAGTTGAAAAAGAAGAAAAAATTGAAACTGACATTATTGAAAAAGAAGAAGAAATTCATTTACTTATATGCAATCGAGTATGGATGAAAGATATTTGGATTCACTCTTCTTCCATAAAAATTGATTGAACATCAGATTGTTTGATTGTTTGTGGGTGAAAGAGGGTGAAACTTAGTGACAATGAATAAAATCAAGATTTTAAAATTTTTTATATAAAAGGGCAATTTTGGTATTATAAAAAACTTTTAAGAAAATTTGGGTGAAACCAGAAATATATGGGGTGTGAATAGAAAAACTCAAAAATCATTAAATTCACTTAATTGATCAAATGATTTCCACGACAATTAAGTGTCGATGGATTAAATTGGACTTCGGTAGTTAACTGCCGCCAGTTCTTTACGTCCTCGACAATTAACTACCGTCGGGGCATTTAAGTCATTTACTGGTGTTTTTCAGCCTAAACATGTGTGTATACAACAATTTTCAAACAATTAAGCAATATAAGTCATTTACATGTAACATTGTATCATTTTTTGCAAAAAATTAAAAATTTAACAAACCCTAAAACTAAAAATTCTAATTTAAGAGGAAAAATCTAACATATAAACATAAAAAAGTTAATGGTGTTTGATTATGAAAACTTACTTGTTATTGAAGTGTTGTTTGATTTGAACTTGAAGAGATTTTGAAGATTTTAGATGGGAAATGAGGTTCTGTCCACCTTTAAAACAACACACAACGTGAGTTAAGTTACGCAAAATTAACATAAGTGTGAGTTAACTCACACAGGGGTAATTTTAAAAATTTGGTTGGGAATGAGCAAAACGTGTTGGGAGAAGAGCATAATTCCAAAATTATTTACCCAGTCCACAAGTAAAAAGCCCAATATTATTGCCTTCAAAACGGTTTGGAAATCTCGATAGAAAGACCTGATCTTTTTAAGCTATCGACGATGGCAGATCTGCATCCGTCACCCATTAACTATGTCACCATATCATCATCGTTCATCATTCTCATTCATTATTCTATCAGTACTACACAGAAAATTATACTTAATTGATAAATGAACATAATAAATAAAAATTATAAATTTATAAACACTCAAGAAATTGATTGAAGAAATAATTAAGGGGAATAAATAAATTCTTCGTTTTTAATTTGTCAATAAATTATTTTGTTTAATTTTTTAAGCAATTATATTTAATTGTTTACTTTTAGTGAAGTTAAAATTTATTTACTCATTTAAAAAATTACATTATTTTGAAAAGATATTTGTGCAATTTTAAAAAATATGCGCAATATCTAGAATTGAAATACCACGTGTGCGATCAAAAAGCAGTAAAGAAGAAGAACGGAAGAAGAAACAGAAATGCAATGCTACACCAACACTCACTGTACTATCCCTTTCTATCCTCAAACACACAGAACACGCTGTTTTCAACAACAAGAGCAACGAATTTCTCACGATGTTGACGAAAAATCGAAACTAATAACAAGTGCTTCAAACCCATTTGTTAAACACTGTCTTAAACTTCGTAATAACTCTTCTTATCGTCGTTCTCATGCTTCTGTTCTTGTTGTTGGCACTACACCTATCAGGTTCTAATCTTCATTCACCCTTTTGTTTTTGTTTTTGATTCTAGTCTAATCTTATGAATTGGAAAATGGATTTTGAAATTGGGGTGAAAAAAAAATTTGATTTTCAATGATTGGTTCATACGCTAAGTTGAATGTAATGTGATTTTGTCAGGAGAAATTTATGTAAAAGTTAATTGAACATTAGGGCTTTGTTTGGTAGAAAGTAGCGGATAACTGATAAGCTAGCTTACAGCGGATGAACTCGTAGCGGGTGACTTATAAGCTAGCTGATAACGATAAGATAGTTGTTTGAATATGTTGCTAATTAATATTTTATTTTATTTTTCAATTAAGATTGCAGGAGTAAGATGGAGATAAAAAATGATAAGATATAAGCTACTTGAATTAGCTTATCAAAACCCACTGCAAGCTCATGAAAATAAGCTATAAGCTCGTGTAAAACATGAGAGTTACCAAACAGGTCTTTTTTAATCATACGAGCTTATAAGCTATAAGTCATAAGCTCACTTTTATGTCTTGCCATACACACACTAAATTTGAGGCTAAAATCAACTGTAGAGACAAAATTTCCAAACTTTAGCGTCATGTTAGAATCAATTATTGTTATCTAGAAAATTAAAATATGTCAAAATCAATTCTATACCTGTAGAATCAATTTTGTCTCTTCCAAAAGCGGAACCAAACATACACTCAAGATGATCCATCTGTTAACTTCTACTATGACATGACACGTTAAATAAACCTGTGGTCTTCCATGTGGATCCTATGTTAATGCCACACTGTTTTGACCGACTAGGAGACCATTTTGGCTAATGATCTGAATTTTGATAAAAATTGTGGTACGGACATTATTGGTTGTTTGTTTAATGACCTTGAAGTTAGTGCAGCAAACTTAAAACGTCATTTTATATTTAGATCAGGCAAGATCTTACCTAGCATGTCATACTAATTGTAAAAGTGGAATTGTGATAGATGATCAAGAAAGGTTGTCTGTCTTTCTTTTGACAAGCTTCATGCATAACTGTGTGAAAGTTTGTTTCCAGCTATGTTCTTTGAAAGAATGAGCTGCAATTTTTTTCTCTCTATATCCCATTGAAAGAATATTTGTCTCGTGTTACTTTCCTCCTCGTCGTTTTATTCTTGTAGTTTACTAGTTGTTTAGAACAATTATGAGAGGTTTGGAATTGTAACTAAGAACTGCTACTAAGCTTCAAAGCTAGGTGTCTTAAAGTGACATATACAGATCCAATCATACTCTAAAACTAAAAGCATTTTTTACTGCATTTTAGGATCCCATTTTACATCAACATGCACAAAATTACAGTATTCAATGGCATATCACCTAACTCATCTCTCTTCTAGTTGGTTAGCAATAAGCATAGACTTATTCTTTTTTTATACCACTTTCTTTTTCTACGGATTTAAGTAGAAATGGTATGTGTGGTTAAAACTATTGAATGAAACTACATTGATGATTGACGTAAGTTTGTTATTTACAGAGAAATCTACAGGTTTCAAGAGTCATCACAAGATAAAAATGTTACAATGGATTGTTTAATTCTTCCTGATAAGGCTGAAATTCCCAATGGGTTGGACGAATCCACTGATTCTATTGTGCGTGTGAGCTCCATAGTGATGAGAAAGATTTCAGGTCTGCAGTCGACTGATTCAATTGATGCAATTGCCCTTATGAAAATTCCTGCCAGTTTTTCAAACTTAGATGATGATCAAATGCACTGCCAGAAGTGGTTTCCATCTGCACATCGGATTTTAGTCCTTGATGGAATTCAGGTAACTCTTAATGTCGCTTTTAGATTTAACCAGTTTTGTCTTTAGAAATTTTGCAATCTGATATGATGTTGTATATGTAAATTTCTCAATAGAAAGGAGGCACTCTTATTCCTTCTTTGGCTTTTGTTTTGTAAATTTTGCACTCTCATTCCTTATTTGGCTTTTGTTTTGTAAATTTTGTTGCTTATTCAATGATGTCATCTAGTGAGGTTCTTTGGAATGCATAGCTCGATTTACTTTCTTGAGTAATTATAACCGTAAACCTTATATGGTTAATGTTTAATTGCTTTTCTTGAGTTATGTCAGGTTGTGAAACCTTGAATCAAACACTTAACAGAAATTTCAGTTTTACTCTATAATCTATATTCTCATCCGACATATGTCATATGGAAAAAAATGTCGATGAGGCAGAATATATGATGGGCTTTTGTTGGAAAACTAATTATTTAGCCAAATGAATTTCTACTTTTGTTGCAAAAAACCAACACCATAAATATGTTGCACTTTTCAGAAAATTCATGTGCCTTTGCTGATTTATTTAAAATTGTTCAGGATCCTGGTAACCTTGGTACATTGCTCAGATCAGCTGTGGCCTTTAGATGGGTAAGCTATATTCTGATCCTGTTATGTATACCATTTTTTCCTATGTTGAAGTTGTACCAGCTTCACTATATTGGAACATATCTTCTCATCTAAGTTTAGTTGAAGTTGAATCTATAATTGCTCCCTAATCGTTCTTCTTTATTGAATATTGACTGGCTTTAACTGGTTGTTGATGTTTTCTTTATAGTTTACCTTTTCAAACTGACACGTAGAAGGTTAATCTTATTCACCATCCTTTTAAATAGGTGTGTATATGATAATCGGTTGGCATTAACAGTCCAAGGGAACAAATTCACAACCTCATTTTATTCCTCAAGGAAAACTTCTATTAAAGTTGAATAGTTTAATACATTATGTATTGCCTAGTTCCCTTGGTCTGCAATAACATACCTTGTTGCTGTAAATTGGCGCTGTTGCGCATGGGAGCCTCTAGAATCTATATGGTACTGATGCGCATGGAGAACAGAACAGAATGGAAACAGCGGAGCAGAGCATGTTAGGAAGTGAGAAACCAAGAGAAAGTGTAGGAAGATGAGAGAAACGGATAGTTTAGAGAGAAGGTCTCAGAAAATTTAGTAGAAAATGTCTGTGTTTATTAAATCTGATTCTGAATAGGGCAATTCCGCAATTGTGTTAGTTATACAATGAGCCTCCAGCAGTGTTGAAACTAGCTAAACAAATAAGGGGAGTTGGACGTTACTGGAAACATTTTAGAAGAGTTCTGTACGCCGAGAGCTAAGAGAGAAATACTAGAGACACATAATACAATAGCAGATCCCACCACACACTATCCCGCTATCCCAACTTCGGGGTCGGTCACTCCGTGCCGCTATCCGGAAATGACAACTACAGTATGTTTATATATATTGTCGATGATAAAATATTTAGTTCCTTTCAGTGACAAAACATGAAATTTTTATAAAATATAAAAGTCACTCCTTAAATATCATTTATGAACTTAAAAATAATCTGTACTGAGATGCAATAATGATATTGAAACGTTTTGTATATCCTTGTAATTTATATTTTAATTGTTATTAAGCATAAAGGAATTATTACGACTATTATCAATAGGATGGAGTTTTTCTTCTTCCTGGATGCTGTGATCCATTCAATGAGAAAGCACTCCGAGCTAGCCGAGGCGCGTCCTTTCAACTCCCTATTATTTCTGGAAGTTGGAATCATTTGGAATCTCTCAAAGAAGGATTCCAAATGAAGTTGCTTGCTGGGCATCCACAGCATGAAGGGTTGATCAAGCCGGTTTGTTCCCTTTCTCCAAGCTTCTGTGATTCCATATTAGATACACCATTGTGCTTGGTTTTAGGCAGTGAAGGAAGTGGCCTTTCAGAAAAATCCCTGCAAGCATGTGAGCTTGTGAGCATTCCAATGACAGGAGAATATGAGTCACTCAATGTTTCAGTTGCAGGTGGAATTTTCTTGTATATGCTACAGCCAAAGAACAAATAATATTTTCTGATTTTATAATTTTTTTTATCTCCTTAATCTTGGGGAAATTTGATTCCAAGTTTCTTATTCTTTTTAGTGATAGTTAAATGACTATAGTTGTACCTTTTTTTTTTACTAAAGAGTAGAGACTATAGTTCAAAAGTTTCTGTTCTGGTTTTGACAAGAAATGGAAAATTTAAGGAGCTCTAGTAAGTGTACGCTATGGTCTCAACACGAATGAGTGTCTAAGTCTAAGCTTCACGTACCAAAGGAGCACAGTTGGTTGCTTTTGATTTTTATTCTGATTCATGGACAAAGTAAAAACACTAAATTTTGGTTAACCCAGCAGCTATTCTTTAAGATACTAACATAGTGTAAGAACAACAAGATTTTTTATTTAATTTCTGCTTCAGAGGTAAGTTTTTCCTGGGTTGTTTTCATGGTTGAGAGGTAGAAGATAAAGTGAAAACAAATTTAATATTGAAAGACTATGATAGGATCAATGTTCCGCTTCGATTTAATGGTCAAAACTTACTTTTCTATGGCCGGAAAGTATTATACTGTCCGATACTAAATGTCACCTTGCAATTATGTTTATTTTGGACACAGATACGACATTATGTGTTCATTGTATTTATACGATGATCGGTATATTTTTACCTGTTTTTTTTAGGAAAACTTTTTTAATATAGAAGATGATTTTTGCAACACAAAATTTGAGTTGTTATTAGCCAATTTCACTGCTGAATTAGCCAAAACAATGTACGATTTTAAAAGTGTTGGTATTGTTTTTTTTAAGGAAAAAGTGTTGTATTGTTGTGAACTTGGTGTGTTTCAATAGTAAAAATGAAAAGAAAATATGAAAATGTTAATGGGTGTTCTGAGACATTGGTTTTTTATGAAAAAATTTGTAATCAATATTTTAGAAATTGAAATATCTATATGATTGGTTTTTTTAAAGAACATATATGATTGTTTTTTGAGGAAAGAACATATATGATTGTTTGTGAAGTGTTGACCCTGTAAAAATTTTATACTAGCATGCGTGAAAATTAAACTCCATAAATTGAATATTAAATACTTTTTTTTTTACAAAAATTGAATACTAAATACTTGATTAATTCATGATGATACTACTATGCAATGATGATAAAAAATGATGTTTTGAAAAAATGATTTTTATGAATTAGTCCATAGACCCAAACTCATAGACCAGAATAAAAAAGTTCTCGTGAAAGAATTAAAGTATCCTTTTTGGCTGCTAGAAGGTTATATGACATAATGTTTCTAGAACTGTTATTATTATTATTAAGAGATTCAACTATATTTATTATAAGGAGGAAAAAAAATTCAACTATAGCACTTTACAGTTTAATATCATCGTGCCAAGTTAATTCACGAGTTATGATCTATTTATAAAAATAAATGGAGATTGTGATTTAAAATGGAGATGATTTTGATTATGACTGCGGTATAAGCTCTTCATGCATGAGAGGACATTATTTTTTAATGATTTTCGAGTGTGTGACATCATGATAAACACTATGCTAAAAACCACCAGACTTTCAAAAGTAAGAATTTTATCTTAAAGTAACCAATATTTTCGATCAAATATCAAGACTTTTTTTTAGCACGTTCGAGACCAAAGTAACATCAATAAATCACCACGATTTTCTTATATCAATGAGCACAACATGATGAGAACAAATCACGAGATCGACAGCAACAAAATAACGATGAAATGAAAAGAGATTTTGACTTCTTATGTAAAAGACTTCTTGAACTTTTCTCCACTAAAGAAAATCAAAAGAAATAGAAACATAAAAAAAAAATTATCATTGAATGAAAAAGAAGAAAATAAAATGGAAGTGAAGAAGAAAGAAAATGGAATGAGGAGTATGTCTCTTCAAGGGGATGCAACAAAACGTTCATGGTTGATGCCGTGGTTCTTGAATCTTGAGAATCATGGTTGAACCCAACTAATAGGAAATAAATTGAGAGAAAGTAAAATTATTTAAAAATATCATAATGAATAATATGATTCAATTAGGGTATGATGATACACATTTAGATAGTGAATCCAATTTCTATGTATACTCAACAAACTTTTAAGTCAATCCATACAAAATTTTGTTTTGACTTTAATTTAACATCCGTTAATAAACAGTAAAATTGATTCTTATATTAAAGGTCCATAGCCGATACAAGGTTTAAAAGAAAAAAAAAACGAACACGACAAACTTCCACTAAATAATACCTAACTTCTATTCGTCTTAAATCAATTCTAAGTACAAAAAATAAAAATAAAAAGATTGTTACATATGCACGGCCAAATTGACTTTACAATTTTTAAATAAAAAAACCAAAATATAATAGAGTCAGGGGCGGATCTGGCCTAGGCACAGTGTGGCAAGTGCGACACCAGCCTAGACCCAATTCTTAAAAAAAATAAAATTGATATAGAAGCAGAACACACCGCTTTGCTCTCACACCTACACTTATTCTATTGCCACCTTGTCCTTTCTTTTCATGCTACTGTAACTCCTATTTTCTTTACAATTTCATGGGATTTTTTATTTAAAGGAAGTGGCAAAATCATATGAAACTAATGCATACTTGCGAGGTCTGGATTTGAATCACGATGAATGTGTTTAATCTAATAATATCGGTATTGTTAATTGAGCTAGTTTTATAGGGACAAATTGAATGAATTTTTTTAGACACAATTTTTGTGGTTTTTGGGATGCACGTAGAACAATCTTTACTACAATTATTTTTAATATAACTTATTATATTTAGTATTATTTATTTATTTGATAAATAATTGTGCCTCAGTGATATCGAGAGTCCAGGTCCGCCCCTGAATAGAGTCAAACCTCAATCAAGGAATTCATTGTTTTTCGTGGGCAATGCATTCTTACAATTTTTTTTTTTCATTCCTTACCTTACAGTAGGATTTATTTCGTATTAAGAAAACTAGGGTTAATTAAAAAAAAAAAAAGGGTTTATGTCAAACAAAATTTTTTTTGACAAAAGGGTTTATGTCAAAATTGTTATGCTTCATATGTAAGTGTGCGTCACTTATAAAGCTCTTTAGAATGGACCAAACCAGACCGGCATAATTGACTGTCCCAATTACCATTTAAAGAAAAAATTTCAATCACTCTAACAACAAAGTCCAGAAGAGTTGCCACCGTATTAAATAAACGAATCAAAGTATGCATATATTGATTTCAATGGAGTTTGAAACTAAAATTTGTAGCATGTAATTACATTGAACCATTAGCTAAGGTTAAATTTTTATAGTCAAAGTCAGAGACATGATGCCCCAAAATTCATCTTGTTTGGTTGACAATAACAACTCAAAAATATACAACGAAATTTAAGAGTGTAAGGGAGGATTAATAAGAATATTTTTAACGTTCTTTTAAGTTTTGACACATGAATTAAGAAAGGTAAATAATATCGTAAATTTTATAGAAAAAGATAGAGTGCAAGTTGATAGAAAATACGTGATTATGTTTCTTTTTTGACAAAAACAACACATGCTGTTTTTTTTTTACTCAATACATAAGCCTTGCGATATTAATTATTGGAAAAAAAAAACCATTAATGTGCGGGGGAGATTTTTTTTTTTTTTATAGTGACCGGAGTTCGAATCTCGAACCTTATATATATTATTCTGCATTGTTTAAACTAAGATATGCTCACGAGGGCAGATATTTAATATATTTGAAACATGCCCTCAAAATATCTTTTAAAATTTTGAAGAGTATGTATACCAAGATGACTTAATAATAGGGACTAAAATTATTCGTGAAAAATATCATTGAGAGTAAAATTTATAGGGATTATCTTTTCTTCTTCAAATTTACAAGGAATAAACACATATTAAACCTTTAGTTTTTATTTGAGACAAGTGGGAATATATTAAAGCTGAACAAAGTCATCTATACTCACAAGAATTGCTAGTTTGTAACAAAAGCTTCTAATGATCTCAAAAAATAAAAAACAAAAAGAACAAAAGAATGTACACTTCGCCTTTTATAATTGGAAAGGGACCCCTAACTTCATTTTTTATTAATGGACTTATTGTTTTGTTCAAAGGCAAAAACAAGAATACTTCACCTTCCATTGGATTTATATGACAAAATAATATTACTAATATTAGTAAACTCTAGGAAGAAAAAGATGTGACTATAATGGAGTATATTCCGTATATGATGACAACATCATAAAGTTGCAAATTAAATAAGGACGGCAATAGTTGGAGGCTTTGGATAAAATCACTTATGGAAAAGATTGGTACACACATTTTTTAATTGATTTTGTTTGAAAAGACAAAAAGATGAAAGAACATTATTTGTAGAATCTAAGCTTAAGCGCCGGCTTATTGATGCTCCTTTTAGGAGACAAACTTGAAGTTATCGTCACGTTTGCATGCATGTCGATATCATTTATATCATCTCTCTACCTTGCATATATAATTTAGGTCAAATATATCATAGAGTATTTTAGATTTAGTGTTTGTCCTAGATTAATTTTTTTAGTTTTAAATTGGTCTTTTATGTCAATAAAAATTAATAAGTTGGTCATTTAATTATTTATTTTTTGGGTTAATAGTGTTTTACCCCCCGTAATATAGGTCATTTCCGGTTTGCCCCCCTTTAAAATAGTTTTTTGAATTTCATCCTTGTAATTTGAAGATTTTTTTGTTTTCGACCTTCATGGAAAATTTCACCCCTGTAATTTGAGCAAATTTAGGTTTACCCCCTTGTAATTTAAACAAATTTCGGTTTACCCCCTGTTAATTTGAGCAAATTTCGGTTTACCCTCTGCCATATCTTTGATTTTGTACAGTCAAAATTCATGAAGGTCCAAAACCAAAAATCTTCAAATTACAAGGACGAAATCCAGAAAAAATATTTTACAGAGAGTAAAACCGAAAATGACCTATATTACAGTGGGTAAAACTCTATTAACCCTTATTTTTTTTCAATAAATTGATATGTTTTTTCATACAACTTTGTTAAAAAGAAAGTGTTTATATGATTATATTTAACCTTGCGGTGGAAGATTTAAAAAGTGTTTATGACACTAAACATAATTACTTATACAGTTTCTTTTTATCGTATGCTAATTCAATCTTGATTTTAGAGATAAATATTTCATTAACAACATTATAAATCAAGTATAATTGAAGGATTATTTTTATCTAAGACTAAATAATACACCTTCGAACCCTAGTTTTGAGAGAGGTGAATTTAGACTTACTGAAATTCTGGCACGTAGTAAAGGATGTTGAACATGATGTCAAGACAAGTGTGATGTCAAGAACAATGTCAAGACTTTGTGATAACACAATTAACAAACAATAGAAATAGACAAGAAATAAAATGACACAAGTTGTTTGTTAACCCAGTTCGGTGCAACCTCATCTACGTCTGGGGGCTACCAAGCCATGAAAGAAATTCACTAAAGTAGTATTAATTGAAAGCATACATAAAAACCCTCGGACTACTAGCTTCTCACTTAATTACTATCCGTGCAATTTCTACCTATGACTCTCCTAGTCCTATATATGAGAACCTCCGCTTACTTCGTCTTAATCACAGTCCCAGTGATCGTCCTTGGAATATTATCACAAATGGAGACACTCTCCCAATTCTAAGAATCAAGTCGTCCTTACAAGCTTTGAGTGATTTCTAAGAATTACAACTCAACTACAGAGTCCAACTCCAATATCCAGAGATACGAGAGTGGCTTACAAATAACAAAGAACAGACTAAAACCCTAATAGAAACTTTTGTAAATGATGGCTTGCGTAGTCAATTAGGTCTTGAGTCTTCCTTTATATAGCTTGTTTGTAGAATGGGCTTGATGCACAAATTCGGCTAAACATTAGCTGAATCACGAGATTCCAACACAAATATTTTGAAGCAGATCAGATGTTTTCTTAAATGTTGTTACAACATTCTTAAGGACTAAGCTAAGTATAAACCGCCTTTCTCTGCTTCTAGAAACACACTTCTTGGTCAACTCTTCACGCGAAATAAATCATCAAGGAATATTTAGGAATCTTCGCGTTTTAATTTGATCTCCAAGAAAGCGGAACAAGGCACGCTATGATGTCGTACCAACATGTTAAGATATATTGTCTGACATCTTGTTAGAATTATTGTTTTAACAAAATGTAGTCAACACATGTCTACAAACCTAACACTTACCAACTTAACAATAAACATCAACATAAGCACTTCTTAACCGAGTTTGATGGAAAGAGGGAAATTATGCAATATTTTATGACTTGATAAACTAGGTGCATGCACGTTTTTACTAACATAAATGATCAATTTAAAATAAAAAATACTAAACAACTAATCTAGTATAAACAATAAACTTAAAAGATTCCATGATACATTTGACATATAATTTGAAATATATGTTAAATTTTTGTCATTGCATTTAATAAGTAATATAATTTCAGTTTCTCATCAATCCCTTATAGAACTAATTTGACTCAATTTTTGTACCTTCCAAGGATTAAAAATGTATAAAATTTTCAAGGATTAAAAATGTATAAAATATTTAAAGATCTTATTTTTAAAAAACAAATATCTGATAGTAAGACAAAACCAATTAACAAAAAATGTAGAATTGAAATAAATTGCTAAAATCTAACAAGATTAGGGAAGATAGAAAAAAATAGAGTAAATTACACTCCCCTCCCCTCAAAGATGCTTGAATTACACTCCTCTCCCCTCTTATGTTTAAATATACACTCTCCTCCCTTGAAAAGAAAAATGTACACTCCCTTCCCCTATAAGATGCTTGAATTACAATTCTCTCCCTTAATAATTAAATATGCACTACACTTTAATCTATTATAACTTAAATAAATATTTTTATGATATATAGTAATTTTGAACCACCATTTAAAAAAAATAAATTCATTTCTTTATAATTTAAATATCAATGATAATTAAATTTAAATATTTTGCTATTAATTTCATATTTTATAGTATAAAACTAACTTTTAAATAACCATGCTTTATTGTATTTAGTAATTTTTCATATATTTTTATTTTATTTTGGGTTGTTTTATATTTTGTATTAGGGTTTAAACCTATATGATAATGAAATTGTTAATAAAAAATAAAGAAAAATATGTATTCAAATTTTGATTATATTAAAATAGACCCGCAATACTATTTTTTTCCAAAGTGTGTTAGATTATTATTTTTTTGCTAGATTATTAGAAATAAAAAAAATATCGAGGGATTAAAGTGTAGATTTTAACATAAGAGGGGAGGGGAATGTAATTCAAGCTTCTCTTAGGGGAGGGGAGTGAAATATTTTCTAATATATTTTGAATAAGAGGGGAGGGGAGTGTATATTTTAACATAAGAGGGGAGGGGAGTGTAATTCAAGTATCTTTGAGGGGAGGGAAGTGTAATTTACTCAAAAAAATATTGTTGTTTATAGTGGTTCACCCACACCGTCCTTACTTGTGGGCTACTTCCACTCCTATTGCAATATGCCATTGAGTTTTATCATTATGTATCAAGCTATATTCATAGTTTTTGCTAATGCTTCAATTTCTGGTAATTACCCCAAATGTAAAATGTCTTCCTCAATTTTGGAGTTTAAAATAATAAATTTTTATCTGTAAAGGGTCATCCTTGCAATGTTTAAAAGTATTATTTCAAATTCATTGACTCTCCCATTCTACATCTTGATCTATATGTAATATTAATGGTGCAATTGATGGCTCTTTGGAACCTACAAATTGTGGTGGTAATTTTATAGGTAGTCTTACTTCTTTTGTAGATTGCTTTTTTGTGAACCTTTGTATCTCTTCTTTCTTTCATGACAATAACAGCAATGTATGCAATTGAATAGGTGGTTTAACCTATTGTTTGAATGTGATTCAATTGTGATGGTCATGACTTTTAAACCTATTGATATATTTTTTTTTTTTTTGTGTTTATTGAATAGATGAAAAAAATTGTGTTATGCTTACCCAACAAATGGACTTTCGAATATATATTTAAGAGAAAGATATATTTGTGCTGATAAGCTAGTTAATTTAAATTTTTTACTCATAATTTTACTTGGTGGGACGCTCTACCTTTTATTATGGACAACTTTTTTCACAACAGATTAGGTTATGTTTAAGTCTTTTCTAGCTTTCCTTAAAAAAAAAAAAAGTCTTTTCTAGCTTAATTGCAATGCACTTTTTTGTTCTTTCATTGTGACTTATGCCATTTTGATTTTGATTTTTCTAAAAATATTTTTAGCGAAGCAATTGCTATAAGATTTTTTTTCTTGAGTTTTAATCTAATCCCCAAACTCTTATTTATTTATATATTTATTTAATAATATTTACTAGGGTGCTTCAAATGATAAGTTGTGATTTTAAGGTGTCAACATGATTGAGATGTTATAATATTTATGTGATATTTTTACACTCTAATACTTTCTTAAAAAATTGATTCTATATTTTAATGGTTTTTGTTTAAAATTTAACAATAATTTTCATTGAATCAAAGTGGGTTTTAGAATAATGCCTATAAGATTTTGATGATAACAATGTTTGAAAGAACTACTCGATACTCTAATGTGTATTTAAGTGTGTAAGACCATGAAATTAAATTCTTACTTCAAAGTCAACTTGTTGGCTCTGAAACACCAAACTTTGAACACGAAGGATGCATTTGGTACTTAGAGAAACTCTGAAGACTAAGACCATGATATGAAGAAATGTCAACAAATTGTCAAAGCTTTGATCAGAAGTTCCATGAAGCCTAGCAGATTATGAAGGAAATGATGGAAGCACATTTTGATGGACACATCAGTGGTCAACATTCTGATTGATATGTCATAGTCACCTCTGATCAGTTTTGTCTTCTCCTGAAGAGATATCACTTTCAAGTTCTAAAGTATTGTTTGTCTTCTCTAGACCACGTGCAGAAACAAATAAACTTTTCAAAGGCAGATAGAATAAACATATCATTCTAAAAGAAGTAAAGAAAACATCTAGTACAATTCAACGAAATTATCCATTAAAGGCAAAGCTTTCAAACTTGATCAAAGCTTATAAAGGAAGAATTGATGCACTGCCACTTCTTCAAACAACAACTCTATTCTCTTCTCCTATTTAAAGACCTTGAGCGTTTGAAGAAAACAGTAGACTTCGGGAAATTTAAATGTGCCAAAACGCTGTTGAATTTTATAGCGCACAAGCACTTAGAAAAATTCTTACAAACTTTTAATCTTAGAATAACTAAATTGTCAGAAGTCCATTGACCTTTAAGTTAGTTTACCACTCTCCGAGTATCAAAGTCTAAACACAATCAAATTTATTTGTAAGCTTTGATTGTAGAAGTCCTCAAGGTGATGCAAGGAGATCTTAGACTTGTGTGTCTAAATAATTGTAATTTTGTGTGGTTATAGTGAAAAATCCATTAGAAGTGTAAGAGAATTGGACCGACATCGCATCAGATTGTGGGATGACCAAGGATAATTGTTTGTGCTGCTCTTTTCTCTCTACGTTGTTTATCTTTGCTTGTTTTGTTTTATTTTAAAACTTAGGGGAAAAAAATCAGAAAAAGTCAACATAATTCAACCTTCCTTATTTTGTTTTTTCTTTCACCTTCAATTTCTTAAGGTAAATTTAAAAACATCAAAGTAAAATATTTATGAAATAAATATTTCACATTATAATATTGAGGTCAATTAAGGATATGGAATTCTAAAATAGTAAAGAAATATGAAATTAAATAGACGAGAGGAAAGGAAGGGGTACGGTGTTCAGACAGGTGGATGCGGATGTTTTTAACAAATTCATTGATGATGGGTCTTTCGTTGACTTGCCTATATGTGGGAGGTTGTTTACTTGGTACCGTGGAGATGGTGTGTCGATGAGTAGATTAGATAGATTTTTGTTGTCAGAGAAGTGGTGTGAAGCTTGGCCTAATTGTATTCAGGTGGCTTACCAGAGGGGCCTTTCAGATCATGTTCCTCTCATGTTATATGTTGATAATGCTAATTGGGGTCCTAGGCCGCTTCGCATGTTGAAATGTTGGACGGAGTATCCAGGATACGAAGACTTTATCCGTGAAAAGTGGGCCTCTTTCAATGTTACTGGATGGGGCGGATATGCTCTTAGGCAGAAATTGGAGTTGATGAAAGAAAGTTTAAAGGAGTGGCATTTTCAACATTCACATAATTTAGATGGTAAAATCATGGAGGTTAAAAATCGAATTGCTTTTTTGGATGCTAAAGGTGAGGCAGGGGCGCTGTTGGAGGTAGAGGTTGAAAAGTTTCATGAATTATCTGTTAAGTTACATTCATTGGCTCGAGTTCAGAATGGTATTAATTGGCAGAAGTCAAGAATGAATTGGTTACAGGAAGGCGACGCCAATTCCAAATTCTTCCATGAAGCTATGTCTAGTCGTCGACGTCATAATGTGATTAACATGGTGTGTGTTGGTGGTGTAAATGTTGAAGGGGTACGAAACATCCGTGCAGCAGTTCACAACCATTTTTACACTCATTTTCAACCTTTTTGTGCTCCTCGGCCTTGCTTCGATGGGCATCACTTTCGCAAGTTATCTTATGGCGAGGGAGGTCATTTGACTAAACCTTTCTCTCTTGAGGAAGTAAAGCAAGCGATTTGGGATTGTGATAGTTTCAAGAGTCCGGGACCGGATGGAATTAGTTTCGATTTTATTAAAAGGTTTTGGGATTTATTGAAGAATGACTTCATGAGATTTTTATCGGAATTTCATCGTAATGAGAAGTTGTCTAAAGGAGTGAATTCAACATTCACTACATTGATTCCAAAAGGCTTTTCTTAATAGGCTCTGTGGTGTGATTGGAAGTGTGGTTTCTGATTCTCAGTCGGCTTTTCTTAAAGGGAAACAAATCATAGACGGTATCTTAATAGCCAATGAAGCGATTGATGAAGTGAGACGCATGGGTAAGGAACTTCTTATGTTTAAAGTTGACTTCGAAAAGGCCTACGACTCCGTCGATTTCAAATACCTTGACTCGGTGATGGTAAACATGAATTTCCCTACTATTTGGTGGAAGTGGATCTATGAGTGCATTGGGACAGCAACAACATCGGTTCTTGTCAATGGTAGTACAACAGAAGAGTTTCCTATAGGGAGGGGTCTTCGCCAAGGGGATCCACTCTAGCCAAATCAACTTCTTTGAACTTGTAAGACTTAGTCCTCTTCATGCCTGTGTTATATTTGCAAGGAATTTTAGTTTGTTTTTACCCTTTGATAAATGCATGTAGAAAATTTATGCATGTATGATGGTTTTAACAAGGAAAGCACGGTGGGCTAAGGTAACAAGTGGACATGGTGTCCGGTGAAACTAAGGCTTTGATAGTAGTAACCAAGGTTCTACAAAGTTCCCAAACCACAACCTCTCTTGCGTATATCATGGTAGTACAAAGCGACGCTTGTCCATTATTATTCGTAAGAAGGTATAGTTTGGGTGTAGTATCGCGTGACGACTAAATTTCGAGACAACACTCGGTTTAGCCACCGCACTACGTCCTAAGAAAGGCCAAGGATGGGTTTGGTAACTACGGTCCATAGCCTTCATCGGTCAATTGGAAGTAAAGTGTCTAAGCATGACAACACACGCCGACAACATCACCTCCAAAATGCCTCAGCTATGTGAGATTGATCGCGTAATCCAATGCACGAGGCAACCCCCGGAATGGATTGTCGATTATATCTCTTCCTAATCTTAGGTTCACCCAGCCCGGGTATAGGGCTTTTGATATTCTCACCCCACACGTACATAAGAAATTTTTTACATGTAACAATAAAGCAAAGTATAAACATAAAGCATGTAAAACTAGGTGTAGCCCTAAAAAAAATAGATCCCCAGTGAAGTCGCCATTTCTGTCATCGCGATTTTCGGGTGTCAAATCATTGATTAGATTTGAACCTTTCAATCATTGATGTCTCTATTTTTTTTGGGGAAGGTAAAATCGAGAAAAAACCTTAGAAATTCTAAGTTCGGGGCTGATTTCATTACGGGAAGGTGTTAGGCACCCGCAATGACTATAGTATCCTATAGGAACCGTTTTACTATGCTTTACATACATGCTTTGCTTCTATCGCTATTTGTAAAAAGAGATTGATTTTAAGAATGAGAGGGAGAAGATTGGATTTTATTTTATTGGACTTGGAGAGATTTTGAGTCTCTTGCCTACATACCCTTTTAAGGGATCAAAATTCCATGTAGTTCTCTTTCAAAAATGTCTTTGTGAGTTTTGTTCTATTTTAGTTTTGAAAATGGTTTTGAAGAAAGGGAAGAGGCCGTGTAGGTATTAGAATTGAAAACAAGTGAGGTTAGTCCAATTTATTTACGGAAAATGGTTAAAGTTGGAAATTAATTGCACTTTGATTTGATTAAGAAAATAAAGGGAAAATCCTTTGGAGTTTTGACTCCAAGGTTTATTTGGAAAATATTTGAAGTGATGGAAGTTGTTTGTTTTCTAAAAAAAAAATTAATTTTCTCTAAGTATCGCGCGTCCTAAACATACACCTAACGATAGACATACAACGTGTGTGCGTGTGTCGGTGCATGTGTCGGTGTACATCATTATAGTCCATAGTCCTTTACATCGGGTCCTATTTTACATTCTATAGTCTTGCATGAAATTAAAGAAAAGTAAACTACCTAAACATTGCATGAGAATCAGTTGAACGCTCCATGAAAGGGGTTAAAGGAAGAAATGGGAATGAGATGAGATGCTTAGTATGCATGGAACATAGAGTAAAGTGGTTAGTAGAACAAGATGAAATAGTAATGAAATACTAATCCTAAACGAAATGGTAAACTATCACAAAATTGACATAAAATCACACTACCCAAAATTGCAAAATATCACAAAATAGGCATCAAAACTAAACTAAGCATAGTTGCAAAATATCACCAAATGGTAATCAAGAATCAAATTTAACAAGAAAGTGGAAATATCACAAAATAGTAATCAAGACCCAAATTTAACAACAATGAAAGATATCACAAAAATTGAATTTTAACAAGATTGAGAATAATGCACCAAAACAAAAGAGAATTAAAACCCGCTGAAAGTAAATGAATCCATCAAGAGGTATTCATCGCAAAATCAAAGGCCAAGCCCTAAAATCATGTGATACGAATTTGAACTAAAAAATTGCACAAAAGAAATCACAAAAAAGGCACCAAGACACACAAGATAAAAGTAAAAATCTACCCCTATCATTTTTTATCAATCTTAACATGAAAAATCATCATCAACAGTCAAAGATATGCCAAGAATCCCATAGAAAAAATCACGAAAGCATTCAATAAGATTAAGGCAGGCCGAGGGTTCAAACAGCAAGAAAGAAGGTGCAATTATCAACAAAAACGCAAGAAAACGTAGGGCCCAAAGCTTCATAGTCCAAAAACCCACGGATCTGATGGATCCGGATCAAGCTAACGCTCCAGGAGCGTTGGATTGATCCAGATCCATCAGGATCTTGATCAAACGGCCAGGAATAGAAGAAAGTGGGTCGGGTTTGGGTCAACCCGACCCAAGCACATATAAAAGGGGTTTTTCACCCATTTTTTTCATTTTTTCAACACCTTTCTCTTTCTTCCTCTCTTCTTCTCCGCCGTTCTCTCTTCTCCTCACAAACCCTAACCCTAATTCGTAATCCAGGCCGGAATTCATTCAATCATGGCTTAAACGATTTGCTTCTTTGTTCTAAGCATGGATTGGTCTAGAACGAACAGCCTTAGCCGTTGAAACGATGTGAATTTTCGCGTTTTGGTTAGGGTTCGAACCGTTCGGATTCTTTATGTTTTTGAACGAAATTTTTGTGAAATACACTCTGATTCACACTCGTTGTGGATCTTGAAGTGTTTCTTTGCCTTTTTTCAAACTTTTTCGCGTTATGGTTAGGGTTTGGACCGAACGGCTTGAACTAGCCATGGATTCACATCGTTTGAGGCTCTGTAGTGATTTTCAACGTGATTAAAGGAGATTTGAGAGTTACCTGAGTCCGTTGTCCGGAGATTTTGGCTCGTTCCTCTGATTCTTTGGTTCGGATCTTTGCTGGTGAGCTTTCTTTCTCCTTCTCCGATCTCACGCTGTGATCCTTCGCTTCTTTCCTCTTCTTCTTCTCTGACCTCTGTGATCGCGCTTGAGCTTGCTGCCTTTGGTGGTGAGTTCGCGCTTGAATTGCAGAGAAGCGATTCAATGATGAAAATTCGCAAGAATCTCTGAGAATTGCTCCAATTTGTGCTGTTTCTGTGCGAATTTCGCTTCTGTTTGATTCTGTGGGTTGAATTTCATGGTGAATTTGTGGTTTTTGGTACGAAATTGATCTGGATTAGCGTTGAATGTGAGCTAGGGTTCCATGAATGTTCTTGAAGCTTTTGGTGAATCTGTGAGTTTTTGATCTGTAACTGCCAAGAGAGAGAATGTTGATTCTGTTTGTATGATGTGGCGTGTAATGAATGGATCTGACACTGTGTACTATTTATAGCCTGCCATGTGTGATTCTGGCCAATGAGGTAGTGACACGTGGACTGGACTGAGCTGGCGTGGCCTTGGACTGAATCTGAAAAAAAGGACTAAAATGCAAATTTGAAAAGAATAGGACCTTTTTGCAATTAAAAAAAAATGGACTGTTTTTTTTTAATAGAATTAAAGAGTTTGACTGTTTTTTAAAAGAATTGGGACTAATTTGCAAAAAACATAATACTTGGACTGAATTGCAATTTCTAAAAATGTTTGGACTAAAATGTAAAAATAATAAAATTGGTTAAAAAATGTAATTTGAAATGCAACGTAAAGTGAAACAATTAAAATTGACAAAACGGACTAAAACGAACAAATTACCACACATGAGGTATTTTAAAATACCTCTCTGCCCAAAATTTATTTGATGTGAAAAGACTAAAATGCCCCTGGGGCAAAGACGACTCAAACTGACTCAGACTGACTCAGATGCAAAACTAAGATGATTTTTTGAACAGAATTTGATTAATGGTTTATGCAAGCAAACAGAAAAGACTCAGGGACAAATTGTAGGGACTAAAATGGGTTCCATTGCGGGAAATGACCAAAATACCCTTTTGTATGATTTTATGCAAAAACTTAAAAGACTGAAACAGTAATGTATGCAGCTGAAGCACAGTAGAAAACACAGTGAATTTGAAAGTATTAGGAAATAGCAGAGGAATTTGAGTGAGTATTTTTAGGTCCTCGTATTAGGAAATAGCCAGAGAAAGCCTTCTTGACAACATAAGGTCCCTCATAGTTAGGCGTCCATTTGCCCCTTGGGTCGGGTTGCTGACTCATTCTTCTTTTCAACACGAGTTCACCCTCCTTGAATTCCCGAGGACGGACCTTCTTGTCAAAAGCATTTTTCATCCTTGCTTGATACATCTGACCGTGAGCCAAAGCGTCCAGGCGTCTTTCCTCAATCAAATTCAACTGGTCGTACCGACTCTGGCACCATTCAGCCTCAGATAACTTTGCTTCCATAATCACACGGAGAGACGGAATCTCCACTTCTAACGGGAGGACTGCTTCCATGCCGTACACCAGAGAAAAAGGCGTTGCCCCAGTCGAACTACGGACCGTAGTGCGGTAGCCATGTAGAGCATAGGGCAACATCTCATGCCAGTCTTTGTATGTTGTTACCATCTTCTACACAATCTTCTTGATGTTCTTATTGGCGGCCTCGACAGCACCATTCATCTGAGGTCTGTAAGGAGAAGAATTGTGGTGTTCGATCTTGAATTTCTCGCATAAGGCTTGCACCATGTCATTGTTCAGGTTGGTACCGTTGTCAGTGATAATCTTGCTAGGAACACCATACCGACAGATGATATTGTTCTTGATGAATTTGACTACTACTTGCTTAGTCACGTTGGCATATGATGCAGCTTCGACCCATTTGGTGAAATAATCGATTGCTACCAGGATAAAACGATGACCGTTTGAAGCCTTCGGTTCAATTCTTCCGATCATATCAATGCCCCACATAGAGAAAGGCCATGGAGAAGCCATAATATTGAGGGCGTGCGGAGGCACATGGATCCTGTCAGCATATATTTGACATTTGTGGCACTTCCTGGCATATTGATAGCAATCGCGCTCCATGGTCATCCAGTAGTAACCAGCTCTCAACAGCTTTCTAGACATAGCATGCCCCGATGCGTGGGTCCCAAAGGTGCCATCGTGCACATCGTGCATCAGCTGTTCTGCTTCACATTCGTCAACACATCTTAACAAGACCATATCGAAATTCCTTTTGTACAGAACATCACTATCCAGCAGGAACTTGCTAGCCAGCCTGCGCAGCGTCTTCTTGTCTCTATTGGAAGCACCCGGCGGATACTCACGGCTTTGTAAAAATTGCTTGATGCCATAATACCAAGGTTTGCTGTCGACTCCGTCTGAACCGGTTTGTACAATTGTATTACTGACAGTAAACACATGAGCGGGCTGGTCTAGGCGTTGTACTTTGATCATTGGCACGTGATTCCAATGGTTCACCCGGAACATGGAGGATAAGGTGGCAAGAGCATCGGCCATTTGGTTCTCCTCTCGGGGAATATGGTGCAACTCGACCTTTGTAAAATACGTCAACAGACGCCTTGCATAATCACGGTAAGGGATCAGATTAGCGTGATGGGTCTCCCATTCTCCCTTTATCTGGTTGATGACTAGTGCAGAGTCCCCATAGATGTCCAGATGCTTGATTCTCATATCGATGGCTTCTTCGATTCCCAGGATGCACGCTTCGTACTCGGCCACGTTGTTGGTGCACTCGAACACAATCCGGGCTGTGAAAGGGATGTGATGCCCCTACGGAGCCACGATTACTGCGCCAATTCCTCGGCCGTAGGCATTAACAGCACCATCAAAGACCAATCCCCACTTGCTATCAGGGTCTGGACCTTCACCGATCAGTGGTTCTTCACAGTCTCTTGACTTTAGAAACATGACCTCTTCGTCAGGGAAATCGAACTTCAAAGGTTGATAATCATCAAGCGGTTGGCAAGCAAGGTGGTCAGCCAGGATACTCCCTCTAATGGCTTTCTGAGCTTTAAACACAATATCATACTCTGACAGTAACATTTGCCAACGTGCAATTTTTCCAGTGACAGCTGGTTTCTCAAAGATATACTTGATTGGATCCATCCGGGATATCAACCAAGTTGTATGATTTATCAAGTAATGGCGCAGGCGTTTGGCAGCCCAAGCCAAGGCACAACAGGTCTTCTCGAGCATTGTATACCGAGTCTCACAATCGGTGAATTTCTTGCTCAAATAATAGATTGCATGCTCTTTCTTTCCAGTTTCATCTTGCTGACCGAGCACACATCCCATGGATTCATCCAACACTGACAGATACATGATCAATGGCCTTCCTTCCACCGGCGGAACGAGGATAGGAGGTTCTAGCAAATAACTCTTGATGTTGTCGAAAGCTTCTTGGCATTCATCATTCCATACCACAGGTTGATTCTTCCTGAGTAACTTGAAAATTGGCCCGCAGGTTGCAGTCATGTGAGATATAAATCTAGAAATGTAGTTCAAACGCCCGAGGAACCCTCTGACCTGTTTCTCGGTTTGCGGGGCCGGCATCTTGCGGATGGCTCGGACTTTATCAGGATCTACTTCAATGCCCTTCTAGCTGACAATGAAGCCTAGCAATTTCCCAGACCTAACACCGAACGTACATTTGTTTGGGTTCAGCCGAAGCTTGTACTTTCTCAACCTTTCAAACATCTTAGCCAAATACTCGACATGTTGTTCTTCATCGCTCGACTTGACAATCATGTCATCTACATACACCTCAACCTCCTTGTGAATCATGTCATGGAACAAAGTGGTCATCCCCCTTTGATAAGTAGCACCAGCATTTATTAGGCCAAACGGCATTGCTTTACAACAGAAAGTTCCCCACGGAGTGATGAACGACGTCTTCTCCCTGTCTTTGGGTGACATTTTGATTTGGTTATAGCCAGAAAAACCGTCCATGAAGGAGAACACCTTGCACTGGGCAGTATTATCAACAAGCACATCGATGTGAGGCAGTGGGAAATTGTCTTTCAAGCTTGCTCTATTCAAATCTCTGTAGTCAACACACATTCGAACCTTACCATCCTTCTTCGGCACAGGCACAATGTTAGCAACCCACTCGGGATACTCAACTGTCATGAGAAAACCCGCGTCGATCTGTTTCTGCACTTCACCTTTGATCTTCAGAGCCATGTCCGGCCGAGTCCGTCTCAACTTTTGCCTGACAGGAGGACAGTCTGGTTTTGTCGGTATTCGGTGTTCCACAATCTGGGGATCCAAACCTGGCATATCCTCGTATGACCATGCAAAAATGTCCGAGTATTCACGGAGTAGTTGGAAGATCCTTTTCTTGATCCCTTCCTCCAATGCATCACCGACTTTGATTTCTCTTTTGTTATCCTCAGTACCCAAGTTGATTAACTCGATCTCCTCCTGATGAGGCCGGATGGTCTTCTCCTCCTGCTCAAGCAGTCGGGCAATCTCGTCTGGTATATCATCACTATCCTCATCTTCGGCCTCAAACACCGGGGATTCAACAGTTTGGAGAAACATAGGGTCACTGTGTTCAACGGGTTCATTTTGGTTCGATCTGCGTGACATGATTGGATGATTTTTTAGAAAATAGTTTTCATGCAGATCTTTGAAATTAATAAGAAAATGCAGATGTTTTGGTTTTTTCTGGCATTACCATTATTTTCAAGGGAAAAGCATTAAAGAAAGAAAAAGAGTCGTGAAAGAAACGACGTTTTTTATTGATAATGGTGATGTCGGAACAAACATGCCCTTTACAAAAGAGTCACTTCCGCCTCGGGCAGGGCGGAAGGATTGTTATTTTGAAAATAAAGCCTAAACAGCAAGACATATTACTTAGAATCATGCACAAACACAGGGAGATTGATAACGTTCCAGTTCTTTGCAATGCCTCCTGGTATCACAAATGTGGGCCTAGCCCTTCTTTCATCACCACCATCAAGAATTGCATTGGCAAATCCAGCACTACGGAACGTTCCAGCTGACACGCCTGACGTCGGAGAGAAGCCGAGACCCTCTTTGTGTTTGTTGTCCTGCAGCTGTATCAATTGGCCCCAACCGGCGGCCTGACCCTCCTGAACGGCCTTCTGCGCATCTCTCAATGAAGCCATGGCGGCACTAGCTCTCTTGGGCTCTGTACCCTCGATGGTCAAACCCTGGAATGCAGTTCCTTCGGCAGATTTAGCTTCGATGCAAAAGAAGGATGATAACTGACTGACCAGATAAGCTTCTTCCCCATGCACTGTCACAAGTTTACCATTCCTTACGAACTTTAGCTTCTGGTGGAGGGTAGAAGTGACTGCCCCGGCCTCGTGTATCCACGGTCTCCCGAGCAGGCAACTGTAAGAGGCATCTATGTCCATAACCTGGAAAGTAATCATGAATGTTTCAGGACCAATAGTCATGGGGAGATCTACCTCTCCAAGCACAGTTTTACGGGAACCATCGAAAGCCTTGACTAGAAAAGTACTCCTTCTCAAAGGAACTCCTTGACAACTCAACTGATCCAAAGTCGACTTAGGCATCACATTCAACGACGACCCAGTGTCTACCAAGACGTTGGACAGCATATCTGTTTTGCAGTTCATGGAAATATGCAGGGCCAAGTTGTGGTGCTTTCCTGCCTCTGGAAGCTCATCTTCACCAAACCAAAGGTTACTGCAAGCAGTGATGTTAGCCACTATCCCACCAAATTGATCCTCTGTGACTTCGTGGTCGACATAGGCTTGTTCCAACACTTTCAATAACACATTCCTGTGAGCCTCCGAACTGAGGAGTAGGGCCAAGATGGATATCTTCGAAGGAGTTTGTAACAGCTGATCAACAATCTTATAATCGCTTTTCTTGATTATCCTCAAAATCTCATCCAGATTGGAATCTTCAATGGATTGGCCTGGACGGCTGGCACTTTCAACAACAGGAGGGATTGTCAATGGAGCAGTCTTGTCAGCAGGAATTGTAACTTGCACATCATCTTTCTTCTGAAACAAAAGTGGCTGGACCTTGCCGCTTCTCAAAGCCGTCACTTCAGCGATACTGCCTGCTGTGCTTGAGGACACCAAAGGTACTTCTTTCCCGTTTTCCAACATAGTCGCACTGTACTTGTACGGGATGGCTTTCGCAGAGGTATATGGCACTGGACCAGGCAACCGTATGACCAATGGTTCAACGTCCTTCCTGACGGGCGTGCTCCTGACTGGAGTATCGTGGAAGATCGGGACTATCATACAAACATCACTGGTAGTCAAGTAGTTGTCATTCATCAATCTTTGGACATCAGTCTGGACTACGCTGCAACCCATAGGGTTCTGAAGACATTCACAGCAGGCAGCGTGGTCGTGGCTGAACAAGGAAGCTTGGCACAGCTTGATATGTAGTGGCACCAGGGGTGTAGCAACATTACGGACACTGAGATGAGGGATTTCTTCACAGACTTCGATCATATTTACAGCGGCATGGTTGGGGAGTGGATTGTCAAGTACGTGTGGGACATTGTTTTCAAAGGACAGCTTTCCCTGGTCGATCAACTTCTTTACAATGTATTTCAGAGCGTAGCAACCTTCTACGTCATGACCTAGGGCGCCTTGGTGGAAATCACATCTGAGATCGGAGCGGAACTTGGGAGGCAATGGGTTTGGCGGAGGCTTGCCAGGCCTAGTGGTGCAATACCCCTTATGTAACAGAGTTGGGAGTAGTTCAGCATACGCCATTGGTATCGGCGGGAAAGATGGTCTAGATTGAGGGCCTTGTTGTTGTTGTTGCGGTTGTTGTTGAGCTAGTGGTTGTTGTTGCATTTGTTGGGCGATGGCATTAACAGGGACCTGAGGTTGGCCCGGTAGTGAATGGTATTGATGGTAGAACGGCGGATAGAACGGATGTTGGGCATACTGTAGGTACTGATATGGTTGAGGCAGTTGCGTAGCATTGACAGGAGCGGCAGTGGCAGACTGATTGGTTCCGGCAGACACCATTCCAACTTCTGATTCCTTTTTCTTATGGTGACCATTGCCGTATTTCTTCGGTGCATTCGAGGATTCACCTTTCTCAAACACGATGATCCCCTCTCGGACGGCTTCCTCCAAGCGGGTTCCCATAGTGACCATCTCAGAGAAGTTGCTTGGGGCAGCAATAATCATTCTCTCAACATAATCTTTCTTCAGGGTTTTCAAGAATGTCTGAGTCATTTCTTCCTCGTCCAAAGCGGGAGTGATACGGGCAGCTGCCCCTCTCCACCTCTGTGCGTATTCGCGAAAGCTTTCGTCCTTTTTCTGAGAAAGAGACCGGAGGAACTCTCTATTCGGTTTGAGCCTGGTGTTGAATCCATAGTGGCTCTTGAAAGCAGTAGCCAGATCATCAAAAGTACGGATATCATCCTTGCTCAAACCGGTATACCACTCCGCGGCATCTTCCATTAGGCTGTCCTAGAAGCAATGGATCATAAGTGAATCATTGTCTGCATGGTTAGCCATCTTCCGGACGTATTTGATGATATGGTTCTGGGGGCAAGTCAGCCCGTTGTAGCGGTCAAATTCCGGGACCTTGAATTTCTTGGGAACATCTACCCTCGGCACCAAACAAAGATCGTGGGTTCTGACGAGGTCACTTCTCCCACGGTTGGCCTTGATCTCGCGACGGAGTTCTCTGGCCAGTTCTTCCATTTTTTCTTCCATAGTTCCCAATACAGGAGTCTTTCCACGGTAATCATTAGCATTGGCGCCCTGAGGCGTAGAGTGTACAATCGGATCTGTGAAGACCGTTGACTGAGGCAAGGTAGTGTGAAGAGATGCCTGCCCTGAGACGGGGATCTGGTTGCTGTTGGCAGCACTGGAAGCAACTGTTGTGGGATCCGGAGCAAAGAAAAGTGGGAGCCCGTACGGGTATCCCCTTGGCATGGCGAAGCGGCTATCGAGAGATGATGTTGGAATTGCCTCGGTGGTCTCTGGGGCAGACGAGGTTGGTTGCTCTTGAGCGGCTACCAGAGCAGTCATGGCGTCGAGAGCTTTGGCTAACTCTTCCCTCACAGAAGCTAGTTCAGTGCGGAGTTGTGCATTCTCTTCTTCCATAGCTACTTGATTTCTCCTTCCGTATTGTCTAGTTTGATGTACTCTGGTAGGTTGATCAGTCCTTCGAGCACGAGCCACTTTTCACACTGCGGCAGAAGAACCAGGAGGCAATGAGCACTTGGAAGTTTTTTGTGACCGATGAATGATGCATATGATGCATGATATGCAAATGCGGATGCAAAAATGACTCTTTTTATTACTAAAGGGTTTTTTAGACAAATTAGAATTCTTTGCAAACGTTTTTGGACTAACAAATTATTCAAAGCAAATTGTTTTGATACACTGAGCCAAGGGAGTAGGCTTCTGAAACATAAGCTGAGCAAACAACATAACAAATAGCAATCCTATCATCCAGAACTAAGGAGTGACTGGGTAGTATTCGGAATCCGAGTCTGAAGCTGAACCACAATAACTGGCGAAGAAATCTCGACGACCTCTGACTCTCCTGGAGTCTCTCCTCAATAAATCATCCTTTTCCTCAAGCTCTTTCCTAACCCTGGCTAGTTCCTTCTTCAGCATTCGGTTCTCATGATCCTTCTGCTCGTCTCTGCCATCCAAAGTCATGATCAAGTTCTCAGCCTCACTGTAACGGGCTTTCCATGCTCGCTTCTCCTCACTCTCCATAGCTAGATGCTCCTGATACATCTCCTGAGTCACGGGAAGCAATGGTAATGGTCTAGACGGAGTAGATGCAGATACATGCCTCATAGCAGGGTAAGGCATGCCAATCTCTTCGGCTCGGTCTATTACCCACTCAGTATAGGCTTCATGAGCAATACCGGATCTCACACCCAAATGTTTCACATCTTTCCTACGAACCTTAGACCAAGCATTTGTAAAAGCTTTCCTTTGCCCGGTGGGAACATTGGAATAGTGGAAGAACTCCTGAGATGTAGCAAGGTTGATGGGCTTCGCTCTCATAGGAAAACCAAACTGCCTCATGGCTAACTCGGGATTGTAGTTGATTCCTCCCCGGGTACCGAGAAGGGGTACATTGAGGAAACCTCCACAACCAGTGATAATCTCCTTGACTCGAGCTGCTGGAGTGATCCAAACCACCTCATCGGGAGTAAGAGCCATAATCCTCTGTGAATAAGACCAATTCTCCGTGTTGGCATGGAAAGAAACCGGAAGGTGAGAAATAAACCACCTATAAAGAAGAGGTACGCAACAAAGAATAAATCCACGACCCTTGAGAGTCCGATCATGGATGGCATGGTATGTGTCAGCTAACAAAGTAGGAACCGGATTCCTGGAATGGAAGATCTCAATGGCATTCATGTCCACAAAGTTGTCGAGATTCGGAAAGAGAATGAGCCCATAGATGAGTAGCGCAAGAATAGCTTCAAGAGTGTCTTGGCAAGTAGATTCGAGATTAGCCTGCTCAAGTAAGTACTTTGAAGTGAAACCCTGGATGTGAGATTTGGTGATAAGATTCTTAGACACATCGGAAGTCCTGAGATATAGATCCTTAGCAATAACTAGAGGAGTAAGAGGAGATCATGGGCCCGTGAAAGGTACCCTCTCGGCTATAGGTAAACCCAATAAACTAGAATAAGCCTCGAGTGTAGGAACCAACTGAAAATCCGGGAAAGTGAAGCAACGGAAAACCGGGTCATAGAATTGCACCAGAGTGTGCACCAGCTTCTCTTCTACATTAGTCCGGAGAATACCAAGTAAACCACCGTATCGGAGACGAAACCCTGTCGGATTCTTAACTTTGAGCGCCAACTCCCTTAGGCTAGCCAAATCAACTTCTTTGAACTTGTAAGACTTAGTCCTCTTCATGCCTGTGTTATATTTGCAAGGAATTTTAGTTTGTTTTTACCCTTTGATAAATGCATGTAGAAAATTTATGCATGAATGCATGTATGCATGGTTTTAACAAGGAAAGCACGGTGGGCTAAGGTAACAAGTGGACATGGTGTCCGGTGAAACTAAGGCTTTGATAGTAGTAACCAAGGTTCTACAAAGTTCCCAAACCACAACCTCTCTTGCGTATATCATGGTAGTACAAAGCGACGCTTGTCCATGATTATTCGTAAGAAGGTATAGTTTGGGTGTAGTATCGCGTGACGACTAAATTTCGAGACAACACTCGGTTTAGCCACCGCACTACGTCCTAAGAAAGGCCAAGGATGGGTTTGGTAACTACGGTCCATAGCCTTCATCGGTCAATTGGAAGTAAAGTGTCTAAGCATGACAACACACGCCGACAACATCACCTCCAAAATGCCTCAGCTATGTGAGATTGATCGCGTAATCCAATGCACGAGGCAACCCCCGGAATGGATTGTCGATTATATCTCTTCCTAATCTTAGGTTCACCCAGCCCGGGTATAGGGCTTTTGATATTCTCACCCCACACGTACATAAGAAAATTTTTACATGTAACAATAAAGCAAAGTATAAACATAAAGCATGTAAAACTAGGTGTAGCCCTAAAAAAAATAGATCCCCAGTGAAGTCGCCATTTCTGTCATCGCGATTTTCGGGTGTCAAATCATTGATTAGATTTGAACCTTTCAATCATTGATGTCTCTATTTTTTTTGGGGAAGGTAAAATCGAGAAAAAACCTTAGAAATTCTAAGTTCGGGGCTGATTTCATTACGGGAAGGTGTTAGGCACCCGCAATGACTATAGTATCCTATAGGAACCGTTTTACTATGCTTTACATACATGCTTTGCTTCTATCGCTATTTGTAAAAAGAGATTGATTTTAAGAATGAGAGGGAGAAGATTGGATTTTATTTTATTGGACTTGGAGAGATTTTGAGTCTCTTGCCTACATACCCTTTTAAGGGATCAAAATTCCATGTAGTTCTCTTTCAAAAATGTCTTTGTGAGTTTTGTTCTATTTTAGTTTTGAAAATGGTTTTGAAGAAAGGGAAGAGGCCGTGTAGGTATTAGAATTGAAAACAAGTGAGGTTAGTCCAATTTATTTACGGAAAATGGTTAAAGTTGGAAATTAATTGCACTTTGATTTGATTAAGAAAATAAAGGGAAAATCCTTTGGAGTTTTGACTCCAAGGTTTATTTGGAAAATATTTGAAGTGATGGAAGTTGTTTGTTTTCTAAAAAAAAAATTAATTTTCTCTAAGTATCGCGCGTCCTAAACATACACCTAACGATAGACATACAACGTGTGTGCGTGTGTCGGTGCATGTGTCGGTGTACATCATTATAGTCCATAGTCCTTTACATCGGGTCCTATTTTACATTCTATAGTCTTGCATGAAATTAAAGAAAAGTAAACTACCTAAACATTGCATGAGAATCAGTTGAACGCTCCATGAAAGGGGTTAAAGGAAGAAATGGGAATGAGATGAGATGCTTAGTATGCATGGAACATAGAGTAAAGTGGTTAGTAGAACAAGATGAAATAGTAATGAAATACTAATCCTAAACGAAATGGTAAACTATCACAAAATTGACATAAAATCACACTACCCAAAATTGCAAAATATCACAAAATAGGCATCAAAACTAAACTAAGCATAGTTGCAAAATATCACCAAATGGTAATCAAGAATCAAATTTAACAAGAAAGTGGAAATATCACAAAATAGTAATCAAGACCCAAATTTAACAACAATGAAAGATATCACAAAAATTGAATTTTAACAAGATTGAGAATAATGCACCAAAACAAAAGAGAATTAAACCCGCTGAAATTAAATGAATCCATCAAGAGGTAATCATCGCAAAATCAAAGGCCAAGCCCTAAAATCATGTGATACGAATTTGAACTAAAAAATTGCACAAAAGAAATCACAAAAAAGGCACCAAGACACACAAGATAAAAGTAAAAATCTACCCCTATCATTTTTTATCAATCTTAACATGAAAAATCATCATCAACAGTCAAAGATATGCCAAGAATCCCATAGAAAAAATCACGAAAGCATTCAATAAGATTAAGGCAGGCCGAGGGTTCAAACAGCAAGAAAGAAGGTGCAATTATCAACAAAAACGCAAGAAAACGTAGGGCCCAAAGCTTCACAGTCCAAAAACCCACGGATCTGATGGATCCGGATCAAGCTAACGCTCCAGGAGCGTTGGATTGATCCAGATCCATCAGGATCTTGATCAAACGGCCAGGAATAGAAGAAAGTGGGTCGGGTTTGGGTCAACCCGACCCAAGCACATATAAAAGGGGTTTTTCACCCATTTTTTTCATTTTTTCAACACCTTTTTCTTTCTTCCTCTCTTCTTCTCCGCCGTTCTCTCTTCTCCTCACAAACCCTAACCCTAATTCGTAATCCAGGCCGGAATTCATTCAATCATGGCTTAAACGATTTGCTTCTTTGTTCTAAGCATGGATTGGTCTAGAACGAACAGCCTTAGCCGTTGAAACGATGTGAATTTTCGCGTTTTGGTTAGGGTTCGAACCGTTCGGATTCTTTATGTTTTTGAACGAAATTTTTGTGAAATACACTCTGATTCACACTCGTTGTGGATCTTGAAGTGTTTCTTTGCCTTTTTTCAAACTTTTTCGCGTTATGGTTAGGGTTTGGACCGAACGGCTTGAACTAGCCATGGATTCACATCGTTTGAGGCTCTGTAGTGATTTTCAACGTGATTAAAGGAGATTTGAGAGTTACCTGAGTCCGTTGTCCGGAGATTTTGGCTCGTTCCTCTGATTCTTTGGTTCGGATCTTTGCTGGTGAGCTTTCTTTCTCCTTCTCCGATCTCACGCTGTGATCCTTCGCTTCTTTCCTCTTCTTCTTCTCTGACCTCTGTGATCGCGCTTGAGCTTGCTGCCTTTGGTGGTGAGTTCGCGCTTGAATTGCAGAGAAGCGATTCAATGATGAAAATTCGCAAGAATCTCTGAGAATTGCTCCAATTTGTGCTGTTTCTGTGCGAATTTCGCTTCTGTTTGATTCTGTGGGTTGAATTTCATGGTGAATTTGTGGTTTTTGGTACGAAATTGATCTGGATTAGCGTTGAATGTGAGCTAGGGTTCCATGAATGTTCTTGAAGCTTTTGGTGAATCTGTGAGTTTTTGATCTGTAACTGCCAAGAGAGAGAATGTTGATTCTGTTTGTATGATGTGGCGTGTAATGAATGGATCTGACACTGTGTACTATTTATAGCCTGCCATGTGTGATTCTGGCCAATGAGGTAGTGACACGTGGACTGGACTGAGCTGGCGTGGCCTTGGACTGAATCTGAAAAAAAGGACTAAAATGCAAATTTGAAAAGAATAGGACCTTTTTGCAATTAAAAAAAAATGGACTGTTTTTTTTTAATAGAATTAAAGAGTTTGACTGTTTTTTAAAAGAATTGGGACTAATTTGCAAAAAACATAATACTTGGACTGAATTGCAATTTCTAAAAATGTTTGGACTAAAATGTAAAAATAATAAAATTGGTTAAAAAATGTAATTTGAAATGCAACGTAAAGTGAAACAATTAAAATTGACAAAACGGACTAAAACGAACAAATTACCACACATGAGGTATTTTAAAATACTGCCCAAAATTTATTTGATGTGAAAAGACTAAAATGCCCCTGGGGCAAAGACGACTCAAACTGACTCAGACTGACTCAGATGCAAAACTAAGATGATTTTTTGAACAGAATTTGATTAATGGTTTATGCAAGCAAACAGAAAAGACTCAGGGACAAATTGTAGGGACTAAAATGGGTTCCATTGCGGGAAATGACCAAAATACCCTTTTGTATGATTTTATGCAAAAACTTAAAAGACTGAAACAGTAATGTATGCAGCTGAAGCACAGTAGAAAACACGGTGAATTTGAAAGTATTAGGAAATAGCAGAGGAATTTGAGTGAGTATTTTTAGGTCCAAAATGAGGGTATGACAGGTATAATCTCTTCTATCTTTAAAAAATTCTTTTAGGGGGGGGGGGGGGGGGTGGTGGTGAGGATAATAGGAAAATTGCTTGGATTAATTGGTAGTCCATTTGTTCCCCTAAGGAAGAAGGGGGTTGAGGGTTAGGAGGGTCGGAGCTTTTAATTTATCGTTGTTAGGAAAGTGGTGTTGGCATATGTTGGTGGAAAAAGAGGGATTGTGGTATCGGGTTTTAAAGGCTCGATACAGTGAGGAGGGGGGCGGCTTTGTGAGGGTGGTAGACAATCTTCGATGTGGTGGAAGACTATTTGTAAGGTGCGTGAAGGTGTAGGAGAGGGGGTGGGGAATTGGTTGGAGATGGGAGGGACACCTATTTTTGGTATGATACTTGGGTAGGAGACGTTCCGTTGAGATTAAAATATCCTCGCTTGTTTGATTTGACGATGGATAAGGAGTGTAAGGTCGCTGACATGGGGAGGATGGGGTGGACGGTTGACGGAATGGCGTGGGAGTGGAGACGCCACTTGTTTGAGTGGGAAGAGGAGTGTGTGAGGGAGTGTTGTGTTCTTTTAAATAACTTTGTTTTGCAGGCTAACGTTACTGACAAATGGAGATGGCTGTTAGACCCTGTTAATGGTTACTTAGTGAAAGCATTATATAGATACATTACTTCCACATGCCATATTTCAGACAAGTCTCTGGTTGATGATGTATGGCATAAACATATTCTGTCAAAGGTTTCTGTGTTGGTGTGCCGCCTACTTCGCAACAGGCTTCATACAAAAGACAATATGGTGCATCGGGGGGTTCTTCTCTCAACAAATGCGGCGTGTGTAGGTGGGTGTGTCGACTTCGAATTCGCTACACACCTCTTTTTACATTGCAACGTTTTTGGTTCGCTTTGGTCTCTTGTGAGGAATTGACTTGGTATTTCATCAGTGCCTTTTGGTGACCCTCGATCACACTTTATTCAGTTCACCAAGATGGCGGGTATGCCAAGAGTATCTCATCTATACTTCAGGATAATATGGTTTGCAACTATTTGTGTGATTTAGAAAGAAAGGAACAACCGCATATTCCAAAATACGGTAACCACTCCTTTTGTGCTCATTGATAAAATAAAGCTTCATTCATTCCTTTGGTTGAAATCTAAACAAGTGGATTTTGTTTATAGTTACGTAGATTGGTGGAAAAACCCGTTGCTTTGCATGGGTATTCTTTTATAACTGTTTTATTTCTTGGATGGTGCTTTTTGTCACCAGTTGTTGTAATAGTGTAAATATTTACGGTGTTTCTTTCTTTTGCGCATCTTGTGCGAGTGGAAACACCTTCTGGTAATATATATCATTTTGATTTTTTCAAAAAAATAAAAAATAAATGAATCAAGGTACACACACATGGGATTCTAAAATAGTAAAGAAATATGAAATTAATTTATATGAATCAACAAGGTACATGCACCATCCGTGTATTAATTTTTTTTATTTATTTTGGTCTTTGTTTTTTTTTACAATTTTTTTTTTGAAAAATATACTAATTTTTTTGTTTGGTCTTAACATCCGTGTATTAATTTAATATATGTCAAAGATTTATTTGGACACCAACAATATATGTAATATATATAGAATGATAACGTTAACAAAAAGGAAATATTATTTAGTATAGGTTGCCATGAAATATTCACAAACTCCTTCAAAAAAAAATATTCACAAAAGTAGGAGCTTCCTTCCTTAAAAAAAGAAAGTTTGAGCTTCCTTTAACACACAAAAACTTGACACACTTTTTCAGAGATACATGATAGAATGTCAATAAAAGTATAAAAAGTAGCATATTTGCCTCAAAATCATAAACCAGTAGGCTTCTACATGTCATTGATATAATTGCCTCAAAATCTAAAATGTCGTTAATTATTCCTCTTAACTTAATCATATTTAAATGTTGATGTACATTGTTATCACTCGTCTGGAACAATGCATTCAGCAAGAACCCACAATTGCACGGTCGGACATCAATGTCTAGATTAAAACTTAGATGTTATAAATTCTAATCTTCTTTTTCTGAATAACCTGATCAAGATTGATGACATATATCGTTTTGACTGTCTAAATGTGTGTTTCAAATGACGTCCTCCAATCATATTAGTTTTTACTGTCCAATTTTTCTTATTTCTTTCTCTAAAAAAAAATATAGAGCAGATAGTCACTTTAGTCTCTGGCTCTGCACCTCGCTGTCACATAGGTCCCTAACTCAGGATTAAATACAAACAAGTCCCTGACTCTACACTTCCGTTATCACTTTAGTCCCTACCGTTAAAAAAATCTGTTAAGTGATAATGTGGCACGCTGACAAGGAGTATGACGTGTCACAGGGACTAAAGTAAAAGTAAAAAATGGTCATTTTGGTCCCTGAATCGAAAATCAATATCCTCAATTTACTGTTAGATCCCTGACTGTGTATACTTACTGTCAGTTAGGTCCCTAAATCGAAAATCAATATCATCAACTTACTGTTAGGTCCCTGACTGTGCACACTCACTGTCAGTTAGGTCCCTGACAGAAAAAATCAATATCTATTCTATCATTATTTAAGTTATGCTCCTAATTGGAGACCTACCTTGTTTATCTATTCTATCATGATTTAAGTTTGTTTGCAGGTTTAGTGAAAAAAGAGTTAAGACTATAAATATAAAGTAGATGTCTTAATCATTCACTAATGCTTATTGGTTGCATTGTAGTACCTGCATTAAAGGTCTTAATGAATTAAGTATATTATAGACAATTTTGACTTGTAGATTCAATGTTCATGGTTATAAATAAATGTGTATTGACTTCATGATCATGAGATTGCTGAGATATGAGATATGATTTATGAGATATGAGATATTTCTTTTAAAAATACATGTCCATAATTTCATGTGTTATTCTGTTATGAATTTCATATGTTATTCTCAAGTAGTGAAACTCTGTATTCCCTTATATCAGAAATAGTTTTTTTAGAGTATCTGAACAATATGCCACCACATCTTTTTTCTATCATGAAACTAGTTAGATCATTGAATATCTCTTGGAATCGGTATCCATATTTTCCACCACCACCACCTCCCAACAATGAGGGTAAAGGAGAACAAGTTACTTTAGATTTGTCACAATCTGCCCCACAAACGCAAGAGCAATTATTTGATGTGAACGTGCAAGGACCACAACCAATAGAAATTGGACAAGGAACTTTTGATCCAGCACCGGTTGGAGTTAGGCCACTACCTATTAGGGGTCAAAATCCAAATGCACGTCTGAATGAACAACAAATGCTTACATCTTTCATGCCAACACCAAGATTTACTCCAAGGGGTCTGAGGCCAACTATGTGATGTTTGTTAGTTTATTTATGTATCAAAATTGCTAAATTATAAGCACAACTGTGGTGCAATATTTTGTTTAGTATTTTGTTGAATCATTATGTAATGACTTGTTGAATTATATGCCCAAATATGATGCAATCTTTTGATTACTCTATGGTTGACATTAATGACTTAATAGTTATGTTATGGAAACATTTGTTATTAAACTATGGAATCATTTTTATAAGTGTTATAATAATATTTTGGTATTTAGCACAGATACCTTAGTGTTGTCAGTAAGTAGCATGTTAAACTAACAACTTGCCAATGATCTTAGTGAAATTTCATTTTTTCTGTCAGGGACCTAACTGATAGTAAGTATACACAGTGAGGGACTTAACAGTAAGTTGATGATATTGATTTTTGATTCAGGGACCTAACTGACAGTAAGTATACACAGTCAGGGATCTAACAGTAAATTGAGGATATTAATTTTTGATTCAGGGACCAAAGTGACCATTTTTTACTTTCATTTTAGTCCCTGTGACACGTCATACTCCTTGTCAGCGTGCCACATCATCACTTAACAGATTTTTTTAACGGTAGGGACTAAAGTGATAATGGAAGTGTAGAGTCAGAGACTTGTTTGTATTTAATCCTGAGTCAGGGACCTATGTGACAGCGAGGTGTAGAGCCAGGGACTAAAGTGACTATTTGCTCAAAAAATATATAAATATATTTACCTTGATTTTGAATATAAAAAAATGTCATTTCTCCATCTAAATTCGTGTAAATGATAACAAGTAGAGATTTATCAAAATAAAAAGTTGGATTGAATTAGATAAACACATGAAAATTCATTTTTTTTAGCGTAATCTAATGTCTATAAATTGATATGAATAAGTGAGGAGTTCGAAATTCGAATCTCAACCTCTACATCACAATGTTTTCAGCAATTTTGTCAAAAAAAAAAAAAAAAGTTTTCAGCAATCGAGAGCAAAGTTAACGGGACAACACATGGATATGTTATTCTTTAGCACAAAAAAGTTAGAGGTTGTTACAAAACATATAAAACGAAGGAGAATCACACGGTTTTTATTTTTTCTTTATTTTTTTATTTTTTATTAAAATAATAATAATAGTTTCTTTTTTTCGAGGAGAATAATAATAGTTTCTTCTTTTTCAAAAAAAACAATACTAGCTTCTATTCTATCTTTAGCATATTTTTTTAACAAAAACTATTTTTAGTACTTTTTTTTGTCGACGGAAACCAAATTAACTAATTTCATTTATAATATTGTATTCAATACAAGATATCATATGTTCCTGACAATGAGAACTATTTTTAGTACTTAATCACGATGCCCATGGAAGGGTGTGCGACACGCAAGATGTTGCCAATGCCCATACCCACATCCAAATCTATAAAAGGAGCAGCCCAGGTTTTCAGTTGGACAATGTGAAAAATGTGAATCTTGGAGAACCAAAAGGCATGACTCTTGGAAAAGGGTTAGTGCCTTTTAGGGAGGGATTATGCGGTGGGAACACATGGGAAACACACAAGAGGTGAGAGTGAGGAACTTAGGTTTTACCAAAAAAGGAGATCGTTAGGAAATCAAAGCCTAATATTCGGTTCCTTTTGGGAAATATTCTAGGGTTGGGAAACAACTGTAAACACCTTAGATACATAAATCATTAAGTCTCTTAGTCGAGGGAAGAAATTAGGGTTTCCTCTTAGCGAGATAGTTGAAAGCTAATTTCTTGTAAATATTTGTATCTCTATGCAAGGAAGCTCTTTGATAATGAATTGGAGAGATCTCTCTTCTCCATATGTAGGTCAAATCGGGACCGAATTGGATGAGCAAATTCGTGGTGTGTTGTTCTCGATTCTCTATTACTCTTTTATCTTGTTATTCTTCTGTTTGATTGTGGTTTTGCTTTAAATTGTTGTTGTTATTGCTTGCAATTATTTTGGTTATTGGTTGTCACTTGCCATTGCTTCACACATCTAAACTTATTCGTGTGAGCTTTGAGTCCAAGCTCGCAACCAAACCACCTAATTGAGTGGCATGATCAGAAGCAGAAAAAGCAAGAACACCATAAATGTCGATTTAATTTAGAACGAGGATCCAAATTTGATTAAATCAATCACATTGAAAAAATAAACGATCAACATATTTGTTAGACTTGCAACCTCTCAAGCAAATATTAGAACTATCGTGCGAAATTCCACAACGCAACAAATTATCTTTAATTGGAATTCTATTGTTTAAAAGTTGCCACTTAAACATAAATACTTCCAATTGAGTTATCTTATTCCACATAATATATATTTGAGTTGTCAATTTTCACTATCCATAATTAATCACCACAGTAAATAAATAATTAACCACCACTATTATTTTTTAAGATAATAGAATGGGCCAACATCATTACAAATAAATCAATCGAGAAGTAAAAGCTATTGTTAAAGTAGCGTGATTATTCGTTTTTTAACGAAGTTCATTACATGATTATTCGTCTTTTAATGAAATCCTGGTAAAGCTGTAGAGGAGAATGAAATGCTTTATTTTTATTTTTTTTAACAATAACTTTTCTTTTATCCACTTACAAATCTCTTCATGACACACAACTTTATAATTAAAATAATTTAAATAAAAGATTCGTCGTTATGGCATTTACAAGAATTTTCCAAGCCGGTGTAGAAGACACGTAGTTATGGCATTTACATCCGTCTAAAAAGTATAATGCCAGTAACACTTATAATTATCTGTCATCAATGGAGAACAATATTACTTATGATAATTATGATATTATTTGGCATAAAGTGATTTCTTTGAAAGTAAACCTCTTTGTTAGGCGACTATTTCAAAATCGTATTCCAACAACAGATAATTTAACCAGACAGCGTGTCCTTCAAAATAATGATCAACTTTGTGTGAAAGGTTGTAGTAGCTACGAGAATGTGAACCATATGTTGTTGAGATGTGATTTTTCGGGTACAATTTGGTATTAGATTTTGCAATGGTTAGAGATTGACACAGTTTAGCCGGAGCGCCCTCCAGATCATTTTCTCCAATTTGGTCATTTTCATGGAGTATCAAAGAATTATAAATCAGTTGTTTATCTTTTATGGATCTATTGTGTATGGATCACTTGGAAAGAAAGAACTAGTCGTCTTTTTCAACAAAAGGAGCAAAATCAAGAGCGTTTACTTAATAACATTAAGCTTCAGTATTTTTGGTTGTTGAAATCAAAATATGCTATGTTCGCTATTGAGCATCATCTTTAGGGGCTCAATCCACTGATGTGTTTAAGAGCAATTGCTTTAGTATGTTTTCCCTATTTCTTTTTGCTCTCTTGATTTTGTTTTTCATTGTAATTATTCATACTTTTGTACCGGAAGGAATTAGCGTCGTTGGTCAAAATAATATTATTTTGGCTTCTTAATAATAAATCGTCATGCAGATATTTTTTGTATAAAATATTATGAAATTTATTCCTTCAAAAAAAGATATTATGAAATTTATGTAATTTAAAGAAATATTTCTGGATATAAAAGATTTTCACAATTAATGCAAGAAGCCAATCAGATTGAGAAACACGTTCCTGTAAACACAAAAATACTGTATATTGAGAAACACGTTTTTTTATATATAAAGAAATGATGTTTCAATTATTAACCGACAGCAATTTGTATTTTTCTTGGGATGGGACTTCAATTTTTTTAACCAACAACTTCGATTTTGTTTTTTTTTTCGAGGAACTTCAATTTTGTTGAAAATCTTTTTTCTCTTCCTAGCCATTTTCCGTCTGCAATAAATTAATGGAAATATCTCCTAACTAATTTTATTATTGTTGAATAAAAAGGAATTTCTTTTGACAGATTATTGAATATAAAAATTTGGTAAAACTAAAAATTTAAGGTAAAAATAACAATAATATTAATTGTAATAATAATAATATTAAAAATGAAGGACGTAGAAATAAAAAATGAAGGTACATGCAGGATAAGACTAATTTTGTGTCAAAAAAAAAAGGATAAGACTAATTTTTTGAGTCAAAAAAAGAAGGAGAAGACCAGACCAAAGTAATTAATGTACAATAATTAATTGACAAAAAAAATTCGGCATCAGATCGTTTTCTCAATAAATCTTCGACACTCTTTTAGAAAACTATTTGGGTTTTTCTTTCAAAAAAAATTTTGTGTTTTTTTTTTTTTTAAGGTTTCTTTAATACGAGTAATATTATTCGAGGCACGTTTGAAATTAAATGTAGGTGTTTTTTACGATCGAAATCCCAACTTTGGTTAACCATATTTTTAGAAATATAGTCTATTCCACCGGACACGACTCCGGTTGATCATGGATTCTTCAATTTATTTCTAAACTATATAAATATAAAAAGTAATATTATACAAAATAAAAGCAATGTTAAAATATATTAAATCCGTCAATTTAGTCTTTTTCGCTAAAATGTCAATTAGTCTCTATCATCTTTTTTCTGAAGGAATTAGTCTATATTATCTTAGTAAAAATTAGTATTGTTTGTAAAAATCAATTGTTGAATTAGCTAATAGATACAAAATGACATAAAAATATAAGAAATAAGTTATAAGCTACTTGAAATAGCTTATGTAAAAAAATGTATAAACTAGTAAAAAAACTATAAGCTCGTGAATAATTTTTTCTTAGAGCTTAGTATGAGCTATATGCTAAAAAAAAAAAAAAGTAAAAATTGTGTTGATTTTTCAATTCTCAAATAAAAGAGACTTTGATAATCTTAACTTTGGTCGAGAGGTAAATAAATTCGGTTAAGAATTGTTTCATCTATGACTTGAACTCATATTCTCTTGAACAATTCGGTCATTTGGTGGAGTTTATTAACCACTTGGACCACATTGTTTGATTATCTTTAAACTCAAAATTTGGTTTTTGCCAAACGGAGTGTAAATGATTGATTTATTTGTTGTTTTCCTTAGGGCTTAGGCATCTTCACTCTATTATAAATATATGTATAGGAGAAGTTCTCTATTAAATTTTAAATACAAGAAACCAAGACAAACAAAAGAGCTACCTGTGTCTCTTGTATTGTCTCTTTATCATTCAACACACTTTATAAATTACAAACACCTTTTACAATCTCATTCATTCTCATCTTCTCAGAAAAAAAACATGGCTCTCTCAAGTTGTTTCCTTAAGCCAAACCCTTCTCTTCTTCAATGCCACCAATTCAAAGCTCCAAATTCAAACCATGGTTTCAGAAACCAGGTTGGTTTAATCATCACATGCACATGAAATGAAATATTAATATCATTAACCAATGTTTTTTTTTTTTTTTTTGTATATGATTATTTTTTTGTATATATGATGATTAAGATTTTTATTGATGATGATGTTTATGTGTGATTTGTTTATGTGATCAGTTCTGTGCGATGGCTTCATCAAGCAGTGATGGGGAGAGGACTGTTATAAGGAAAGAAAAAGATGAATGGAAAATCAATTTCTCAGCTGAAAAACCACCAACACCATTGTTGGATACAATTAATTTTCCAGCTCATATGAAGAATCTGTCTACAGAGGTTTGAATCCTTTATTAAAACTAGGAATTATGTTTCATAGGTTATGGAATAAACATGGTACATTTTATTGACTGTGACTAATACAATTTTTTTTTCCCTGTCCATGATGTATTTGACTGTTTGACTTAGGGATAGAGTTTAAATCTCCTCGTAGATAGTTGTAAAATGACAATTACCGTTACGTTAATTAATAATAATTTTTCATACCCTTTTAAAAAAAAATTGTTTTTCTATGATTTTTGATGGTTTTGTGTGTATGATTATGTGTGTATTTTTTAGGATCTGGAACAATTGGCTGCAGAACTGAGGGCTGACATTGTACACAGTGTGTCAGACACTGGTGGGCATCTTAGCTCAAGCTTGGGAGTGGTGGAGTTATCAGTTGCTCTTCATCATGTTTTCGACACTCCAGATGACAAGATCATATGGGATGTTGGCCATCAGGTTGAACTTTTTATCTCTCTTATGTTTGAACTTGTAATTTCAATAGAGAATTTTGTAGGGAAAATTGAATCTTCTTGTATGTAGAAAGAAATTCTCTTGTAACAAAATTTCAGTTTTTTTAATATTATGTATTCACGTGGATCTTAATATGATGGTTTGTATTTTTAACTTTGTAAAATGGGTCCAAAATATTAAGTTAGTATATGGAAATTCCGATCGAGTTCTAGTCCGTAAACGTGTGATTACACGAATTAATGCAAAACAAACTATTTCCTAATATATGATACCGTTACACATTGTTTTAAATTGTGGTCCCCAACCGCAACTTTTGCCACGTCTGTGGTGTTTTTCCACATTTTTTCGCTTTTTTCCACATCGGCCATGTTTCGTATCCGCAACCTCAATTTCAAACCATTCCCTCACTTACTTGCTAACACATGTGACAATAAACTGTATCAGCAATCCTATCCATTAATTCTTTTGTACACATGATTTCTCTTACACTAGACATAGCCTTACATTAAAAAAAGACAGCCTTAAAATCTTGACCAGTATAATCAAATGTTTTTTGTCATGAATAAGAGGGACTAAAATGAAATAGTCAAATTGCAGGCATACCCCCACAAGATTCTCACTGGTAGAAGGTCAAGGATGCATACCATTAGGAAGACATCAGGACTAGCAGGTTTTCCCAAAAGGGATGAGAGTGTTCATGATGCTTTTGGGGTAGGCCACAGTTCCACAAGTATATCAGCTGGTCTTGGTAAGATTCTTCGATCTTAAAACCAATACATGTATTGTAACACTAATGTTGATTGTTACCGATTTTTTTTTTAACGAAAAGCAATAAATACGCTGCTATTAAGTTGCAATTACCTTTTTATCCCGTCATCGATTTTATATTACCACATGACCAGTGTATGGTAAGTTTAATTCAATTTCGTCAAATTTTGTGTCGAGTGTGTTTGTAATGTATAGCATAACTCATATTTTAATCAAATCAATGTGTAAATCCATGTATGAATAACTTTTCATTTGTTTCAAATAAAAAAAATATTAATAGGTATGGCAGTTGCAAGGGATCTGCTAGGAAAGAAGAACAGTGTGATTTCAGTGATCGGAGATGGAGCAATGACTGCCGGCCAAGCTTATGAGGCCATGAACAATGCAGGATTCATTGATTCTAACTTGATAGTTATTCTGAATGACAACAAGCAAGTTTCTTTGCCAACTGCAACACTTGATGGCCCTGCAACACCAGTCGGAGCCCTCAGCAGTACTTTAAGCAAAATTCAAGCAAGCAGGAAATTTCGCAAACTTAGAGAAGCCACGAAAGTAAGTCCCTTTAATTTGTCTCAGACCTTGTTTGCATAAGCAAGTTAATTCGCAAACTTAGAGAAGCCACGAAAAGTGTGTTTATGGAAGTAGATAAGTTTAAATAAGTCAACCTAACAGACCCCTATATTACTCAAAAACTTCAATACTCTTTTGGAACCTGACTCTAATTTATCTTCTACAGAACTTCACTAAGCAAATTGGAGGACAAGCACACCAAGTTGCATCAAAAGTTGATAAGTATGCAAGAGATTTCGTTAGTGGTTCTGGTTCTTCACTCTTTGAGGAGCTTGGTTTGTACTACATTGGTCCTGTGGATGGTCATAACATGGTAGATTTAGTCGGCATATTAGAGAAAGTGAAGGCAATGCCAGCTCCAGGTCCAGTTTTGATTCATATTGTGACCGAGAAAGGAAAGGGATACCCTCCAGCTGAAGCAGCAGCTGATAGAATGCATGGTGAGAATGGACTATTTTTTTTTATTGCTTCAAATGTTAACATATATACTTCCCCTGGACTTAAACATAAGCCAAAAAAATCCATGGATCTGGTTCATATTTGGACCATATATATATGCATGTACTTTTTTGCTTCTATTAGACCAGATACACGTACTTTTTTTTGCTTATAGTTAAGTCCGAAGTATTAATTATGATGAGCAATTCTTAAGGGTGCTTATACTTTCACACACTTTCAGGTGTTGTCAAGTTTGATCCAAAAACAGGCCACCAGTTCAAGCCAAAACCCTCCACACTTGCATACACACAGTACTTTGCTGAATCATTGATAAAGGAAGCTGAAGCTGACAGTAAGATAGTAGCAATTCATGCAGCAATGGGGGGTGGAACTGGCCTAAATTACTTCCAGAAAAGGTTTCCAGACCGATGTTTCGATGTCGGCATAGCTGAACAACATGCTGTTACATTTGCCGCAGGGTTAGCTGCTGAAGGTCTCAAGCCATTTTGTGCTATTTATTCATCATTCCTACAACGCGGATATGATCAGGTAGTCCATGATGTTGATCTTCAAAAACTACCTGTTCGATTTGCGATGGATAGAGCTGGTTTAGTTGGTGCTGATGGACCAACCCATTGCGGAGCTTTTGATATCACTTTCATGGCTTGCTTGCCCAACATGATTGTCATGGCTCCTTCTGATGAGGCTGAACTGATGAACATGGTTGCAACTGCAGCAGCTATAGATGATAGACCAAGTTGCTTTAGATTTCCAAGGGGAAATGGAATTGGAGCTGATCTTCCTCTCAATAACAAAGGAACCCCGCTCGAGGTAATTAGCATATTATGTATAGCACTGATATCTCGATTGAAGGTGTGTCCAGTGTCCAACACCTGTCAGTGGTCGACACCGGCACACACAGTTACTTTAAATCACTTCTACTTTTCTAAATTATTGCGGGTGTCTACATGTCTGTGTGTCAGTATCATATCCGTTATCCGTGTCTGTGTTAGGGCTTCATAGTAAGCATATATAACTATTAAACATTTTTCAAAACAGAATGCTGAATAGTTAGTCAACTAAATTGAAATACTTATGTTTTGTTATACAGATTGGAAAAGGAAGAATTCTGCTTGAAGGAAGCAGAGTTGCGATTTTGGGATATGGCTGTATGGTTCAGCAATGCATGAAAGCAGCAGAAATGCTTAGAGCAGTAGGGGTTTATGTGACTGTTGCTGATGCTAGGTTTTGCAAACCTTTGGATACTGATCTCATTAGGCTGCTAGCTAAAGAGCATGAAATACTGATCACAGTGGAAGAGGGTTCTATTGGAGGTTTTGGATCACATGTTTCTCAATTCTTAAGCTTATCTGGTCTCCTTGATGGACCACTTAAGGTAAACACACCTTCTTCTATGAATTGGTCACCCCCCTTTCAATGATTTAACTATGAAGCCAAGATAATCTAAAATGTTAGTGTTATCCGTGACAAATATGTATCAGATACCGATACTCCTAGGATACTCTGTGATATGTATCCTAGAAGTATATCTGATTGTTTTTTTCTTGTTTTTAAAAATATATTGTCGGATACATTTGAGATTCTTTGTAAATACATCTTCTTTGCATTCAGTTTTTAAAAACTCTTTTTTAAGTACAGATTTTTTGAGACGTTTTCTTTAACGTATATTTTGTTAACGTCTATCCATGTATGTGTCGTATCACACTTTGTATATGTAGTACGTATCGAGGCTACATAGTTATTTCAATTTTTTCATATTAATTTTTCTCTTGAATGTTCCTAAGTGAAGTACTAATTCCCTTCTGAACTTTACCTACATGCAGCTGAGATCAATGATGCTTCCTGATAGGTACATTGACCATGGAGCACCTAATGATCAGATTGATGCAGCAGGTCTTTCATCAAAGCATATTCTAGCTACTGTCCTCTCTCTTTTGGAAATGCCAAAAGAAGCTCTTTTGTTCAAATGAAATCACAAGTCTTGAATTTAGAAGACTCAAGTTAGCATTTTGGGTGAAAGGAAACTGTACATAACTATAGTAGCATTGTTGTTGTAGACTATAGTTATATGATATGGGTCATATTTTCTTGGTGTTAGGAGCAAGAATCACATGTGACTCAAATAGATGAATTTATTCTTGCATTTTGCAACATATACTTCAATATTGTTTCAAGACTGTCATAAAATAAATGTTTCGTGACATGTGTCAGACACTCGAACACATTGGACACAGTTTCAACTTGAAGTATGGTTGCCACAAATGTTACTGTTATGCATAAAGGTTTCTTTTTCATACTTACCATTTTATTTCAGATTAGAAAATCATCAATCATTAGAATGAAAAATAATGTTTTCCCAAATACAAAGAGCGAACTCCTTTCACCGCATTGTGTGAGAGGAGGCGACCACATTTGTAGGGATGACAAACAATGAGTATGGTCTGGATAGGATACTATATTACTTTTTTCTACATATTTGGTTTGAAAAAAAATCCCCTATCTGGACCCTATTACAGGGACATGGCATGTAAAGTGCTAGTTGAATCTCTCAGACTACATGTAGACAGAAATGTATCATGTACTAGTATACAATTTTTACAATCACTTTCCAGAAACATTGATTCTTCTAAACTCCTAGGCCAAAAAAATAAGACTATAATTAATTCTTTCAATAGAGCTTATATTTTGTTATGAGTTTGGGTTCATGATCTAATTCATTACTATGCTAAAAAATTTCAGCATCAGCTCAACTTTTTTTTTTAACCATCTGATTCTCAAGGAAAAATTGACCATAATAATTCAAAATTTGTACATGAAGTAAATCATAATATAAATAAATGTCAGACCAGCTTTTTAAAAAAAAAGTGTCAGACCGACATAGTTGACCACCCCAATCAAAATAATAGTATTTAAAGAAAGCATTATGATCACTCAACAACCAAGGAACTTGGATCATCTCCTTCTTCTATTATTTTGTGTCTATCTCTTTCTTGATTTTATCTCTCTCATGATCTAATTTTTTTTTCTTTATTCTCTCTTGATCTTCTCTCTAAAATTTGGAGAGAGAGAGAGAGAAAGACACAAAATGGAGAATGAAAAAGAAGGAGAAGATTCATATACACGAGTTAGTCTTACTTGAACACAAATATAAATGAAATATGTTTGGACACACTCACATAAATAGAGTAAAATAAATGAAAAAGAATTTAGTCAAATCATTCAATTATTTCTTCTTTTAATTTTTTTGATCCATGTGTGTGTCTAACCACTTTTTATTTGTGTTATATAAGCATTTCTCCATACCCAGATCCAAGTCATGACGACCTCAGCCACCATGTTAAGTCAAAGTATAAGTATAACTGTTGTTAAATAAAAAATAAAATAAGATTAGTGTGAAGTTAATTTTTATTTATATTTAAGTCTAGATGAAATATCGTTTATCTAACCTCGGTCCTCTAAACTCAAGTAGCAAGATGCTATTTAAGAAAAGCTTCGAGTAAATAGTCAATTATCCCCCTGAATTGTAAGTTTCGTCAATTACCCCCTCTGAAATTAACAAAACTTCAATTACCCCCTGAAATTGCACAACGTTAATCAATTTACCCCATCCGTCAAATTATTCTGTTAGTTAACATGATGTTTTGCAAATACCCCCCTGAAGATTTGAACTTATGTGCAAAATGCCCCCCAAACTTGAAAATTTATATTTTTTTCTTCTTATACTTGACTCAAAAGATATTAAAGTCAAACAATTAACAGTTAGCTTTAATAATTAACAGTAGTGATCGAGGGAATGAGGAATTTGAATACAAATCATTTTACATGTGATTGCAACATTGAAGAAAATAATTGTGGCATTGAAAGCAGAATGTTAAGAGTTCAATTTCGATTTGGGTCCGCAATTTCTGCCACTTTTCTTGTAAGAGTGAAAATGATCTGAAAATGAAGGATGGGTCTTTACTTATAGTTTTGTTCGTTGTAATATCTACATTCCCTATTGTTCAATCATACCAAAGGGAAAATCATTATTTTCACTCATTTCCATTTTCCATTATTTTTACCAAGCGCTAGTTTAGGAAGTCAAAATCAAAAGTTTTCCATTCCACTCCATTTTCACTACTCTCTATATAGTATCATCCTCCAAAATTAAAACAGTTAGCAACACTAAAACTCATTACAAAATGAAAGTTAATATGATTCCTATGCAGCACTTCCCCACATGAGCTCTTGCAATTTTGTGCCGAATTAGAAAACTACTTCACTTAGCCTATGTAAACTCAGGCAAGTATGCACAATTAGTCCAAAATAAGTGGCTTACATACATGGTAATGCATATTTATATGTTAATTGTTTGCCTTTAATATCTTTTGAGTCAAGGATAAGAATTTTTTTTTATAAATTTTCAAGTTTGGGGGGCATTTTGCACATAAGTGTAAAACTTCGAGGGGTATTTGCAAAACGTCATGTTGACTAACAGAATAATTAGACGGAGGGGGTAAATTGATTAACGTTGTGCAATTTCAGGAGAGGCAATTGAAGTTTTGTTAATTTCAAGGGGGTAATTGACGAAACTTACAATTTCAGAGGGGTAATTGACTATTTACTCGAAAAGCTTCTAATGATTTGTTTAACCAACATCTTCTTGTAATTAGGCAGGGACTGTAACTCCATTTTTTTATTAATAAAGACTTTGTCCTACAATATAACAATTAACAAGAATACTTTACCTGCCATTGGATTTATATTATATTTATTTATTATTATAATAATAGTAAACTTTTGGAAGAAAAAGATTTGACTACAATGGGGAATATGCTCTATATATGGAGACAAAACATTATATGAAGTTGCTAATAAAGACATCAAAAGTTGGAGGAATCGGATAGAATCATCTATAATTGGAAAGATTGGTCCAAGCAACTTTTAATTAATTTTGTTACAAAAGACAAAAGGATGAAATAACATTTACACGTAGAATCTAATGCTTATTGATGCTCCTTGTGGGAGACAAGCTTTGAGTATCCGTCCTGTGTCGATATCCGTCAACATAGAAAAGGTCAATCCTTTCTCATCATGCAAAAGTTAATTTCATCAATTAGATCAAATAAAAAACAAAATCTTATTATACGCTCTCAACACTAGATTTTATTGTCACTATCTTTCATCATCATCTCTCCCTCATCCCCAACAACAGCAACACCATCAAAGAGACGCAAGTTTTACCGGAATGAAAAACAAAGATCAAAGTATTTATTTTTTATATTTAAATGTCTTGAAAATGTGGAAATAACAACAAGACAACTCAAACACAAACAAGTGAATTCACAAAACTCACGTGATAACAATCCAAAACCGACAACAATTCATGTTTCTTTCACTTCTCGTGATCTTACTGCTCTTTATGCTTTCACTTCTTCAACAAAAAACAACCAAACCGAACAACTTCGCCAAGCACACAAAAACTTCTCTCTCATCTCAGAACAAGTTTCACTTATACTCAGAGAAATTGCAAAAGAGCTTAAACATTTTCTTAACCCTCATAAACTTTCTTTGGGTAAAGATTCCAAAACTGGAATGACTGAAATGGTTTCATCTGTGGGCCATTCTTGTGAGAAATCTTCTGATTTGTTGTCTCAGTATATGAATTACAAAGTGTCTGGAAATTGTCAAGATGATTGGAGTTTTGCACTGTTGCTTGGGAGTGGGTTGGTGGGGATGAGGGAGAGAGATGATGATGGAAGATAATGATAATAAAATATAGTGTTGAGAGTGTATCATAAGACTTTGTTTTCACTTGATCTAATAGATGAAATTAACTTTTTCATGGTGGAAAATGATTGACCTTCTACATTTTAAATGCCACCTCATTTCTTTCTTTGGTTAAATATCTTTGTTATAGACCTTCAAAAATAAATCATTAAATTAATCTCTCATTATGTAAGATGCTTTTAAATAGATCATTGACTATATGAGTATTTTAAGGAGAATGTTAAACAATGTTTTAGGATATTGGTTAAGTAATCAAAATACGTAAAAAAATTTATTAAAAGTAATGTAATTATTATTTAATCAAAAGTCAACATTTATATTTTCAAGACAAATTTTTTATTTATAGATCCCTTAACTAGAGGGCAATGGCTAGTGATGACACTAGGTCATATAACACTTTTTTTTTTTTATAGTTTTTATGTAATTTTGGTTGAGTTCAGGTGATTATGCATGAGTTAAAAGCTGCAAAAAGACTGATTTTTTATGTTGAAGCTAGTAGAAAATCGTACTCCGATTTTTAGCATCGGAGTCCGATTTATGAAGCTGTTTTGTGGCATTTAGTCTCTTAAAAAATCGTGCTCCGATTTATGAGCATCGGGCTACGATTTGGCAGACGCTCCAGCTGGGATCTGAGTTTAATGAAGCAATCGTGCTCCGATTTACAACATCAGAGTACGATTTTAGCGTATATGAGAATTTTTCTGTAGAAGCGAAGTTGTTTTCTGAAGCAAGGGTTGGAAAAATTACAGAGAGAAACAAATTGTTGAAGCGGGATCACTGAGAAGAAGGTGGGAGACCATCAAGAAATCATTGTCGTAACCACAATTCATGTAATGAATCTATACTGTACTTTAGTTATTGATGCTTTAGCCATGAGTAGCTAAATTCTCTGTGATTAGGTCAAGAGAAGATGTACTTGTTCTAATTCAATACCTTGTAACCTGAAACTTCTATGATTTATGAATGTTAATCTAGTTTATTCAGTATAACTTATTCTTAATGCTTTTATGATTCTGACCAAATATAATTGATCTTAGGGTTTATACGACTATTCACACTAGCGTGTAACTCAGACATAGTTATATTGTTCGATCTAACGGACAATCTAGGGATGGAACGTTGTTAGATTGCGATTCGTGAATTAACGCACTTTAACCCTTTGATAATTATAGGTTCCCCAAAGGGATTAGGGAATTATAGTTAGATAAGAGGATCTCGGATCAAGGAATTGACCTAGGTTACTTTGTTAATTTATCATGAACTTTTGAGCATTCGTAAACAATAAGAACAAATTGCAAGCCATTGATGAACAATTGAATCGATTGACCTAGTCATCTCTCTTTAATTATTTTAAAAACCAACTCTATTTTCACTATTTTATTTACAATTGCACTCAAATCCAATTGCCTAAGGCAACCCCCCATTAATTATATCTTAATGATGATGTGATTGTTAAGTCGAAATCAAAACAGTCCCTGAGGAAACGAATTATTTTATTACTTCGATATAAGTTAATACACTTGCTAATTTTCTATCAAGTTTTTGGCGCCATTGCCGGGGACTGTGGAATCATTTCAGCTTGGAGATTTCGTTATTATTTAGGATTTCTGTCATTTACAATTTTTTGTCTATATATTGAAAAATTGAAAAAATATATTATGATTTATGCTCTTCATGTTTATCTCCATTTACTTTGCTGCTAAAAAGTTTGTCCAAGTTTTGCAGCTATGATAGACAAGTTAGTAGACAGGTTACGCTTTTATGACACGGAGGAGATTGTTACGTTGGAGTATGAAAAATACCTGCTTTCTTGGAAGATAAAACAATGGGACAATCAAATCTCAAGATTAAATGTGAGATGTGATCTTTATGAGGCGAATCATTAGGGTACAGATTGTGAAGGGCTGAAAGAGCTTATCAACATCGATTACAATACTCAGGTTCAAACTATTTTAGATGATTTCTTGAGATGAAATCAAGTTTCATTTGAGAAATTTGAAGTTCAGTATGGTGATCTTGTTGAGAAAGCATATGAGTCTCAGCAAAAGTTGGTTGAGATGGAGATTAAGTGTCAGGCTACTGTGGTGGACGACAATCCACAAGTGATGAGTGTTGGTCTCTACCTGAAGTCTCAACAAATGGGGTCTGAAGAACTCACTCATGTGCAAATGAATACATATCCTTCTTTAAGCTGGGAGAGCTTGATTTCCAAAGGATTAACAATGAGCGCATGGGAGCATCTGCTACTTTGTATGAAGTTCATGGAATTCCTACCAAACAAGAGGAAGAAGAAAAATGACATATTCTTTCTTTCATATTTGCCACCCTAACAGTGGCTGAGGCGTCAAGCTTAATGACGTAAAAAAAAACGCTTGATGGGAGGCAACCCATCATATTTTCTAATTTCGTTTATTTGGTTGGTATTTCTATTCCAAAAAAAAAGAGAAAAAAAAAGATCTTGTGTTGTGACTGCTGCTAGTGTTATGAGTTATGTATTCCCTATGTTTTGTAATTGCATCTGCACTTCTTTATTATTAATGAATTTGTTTTTTTCTTGAATTTTACCAGTCTAGTAGTATTTGTTCATCAATGGTTTAGCAAAAGTTCAAGGAGATAGAGCTTGCATGAGGTTCCTTTGTTGAAGTTTACGGCAATGTGAATTTTGACAACTTCCATAAACCTCAGCTAGTAAGTTCCAAAGCCAAATCTTGTTTTTCAGTTTTCACAAATATGAGTGTTCCATGCTGATACTATTTCTGGGACTTGCGAATTTTCTTTATGTCAATTGGTTACATTACTTACAGACTAAGGCAAAGTGCTTGTACCTTGAGCCTTTGAAGCCTACTTGTTGCATTAAACTTTTCCCATTTTTAAGTCAATTTTTAGCCAATAGGTTAGACCCCGTTGTTTCGGTGACAACCCACATTTTAAGCCTAGAGACCTTAGGAATTTATCCCAATTTATTTTGGAGTTAGGAAATTGTGATGTGTTTGTAAAATTCTAAGTTTGGGGTTGCTCATGGGGTAGCAACATTTTAAGTTTGGGGTGAGGGATATAGAGAACATGAGAAAATAGATCACATTGTCTCAATTTAAAAATGAAAAAATATATATAAAGAAAAAAAATTCAATCAAGTTGATACAAAAAAAATATCAACTCAAAATAATGTGTGTATATAGTTATAAAATAAATTGAGACAAAGATTTGTAAATTGAGTGATCCGAAATTTCTGTTGTGTTATTTAGTTCTCAAATTTAAGTAAATTATTTTAGGTTATGGTGTTCCAAATTGCCAAAGTAAGTAGGAAATTGTTAACTCCAATTTTTTATTTTAAGCCTACTTCCAAAATAATCCCACTTGTGACCTTAGCCCCGTTACACTCTGAAAGTCCTTAAAAGTGTGTATTGTGTTGTAACTTTGATTGATGTTTAGAAGCTTTTCAAGTTTTGGTAATATAGTGATTAGTATGTCGACTTGTGTACCCTTTTATCTATGATATTGTGTGAAGTTGTGGAGTGGATGTTTTGGCAAGCAAGTTAGCCCATTAATGCTAACTAGAAGATGAACTTTTGATATTACCATTGATGACGTAGGTGCTATTTTACTGTTAAAGTCCATTTTTAAAGTAAGTTCCTTGAGGATAAGTAACGATGTAAGTTTGGGGTTGTGATGACACTAGGTCATATAGCACTTTTGTTATAGTTTTTATGTAATTTTGGTTGAGTTTAGGTGATTATGCATGAGTTAGAAGTTGCAAAAAGACTGATTTTTTATGCTGAAGCTAGTAGGAAATCGTACTCCGATTTTTAGCATCGGAGTCCGATTTATGAAGCTGTTTTATGGCATTTAGTCTCTTAAAAAACCGTGCTCCAATTTATGAGCATCGGGCTACGATTTGACAGACACTCCAGCTGGGATCTGAGTTTAATGAAGCAATCATGCTCCGATTTACAGCATCGGAGTACGATTTTAGCGTATATGAGAATTTTTCTATAGAAGCAAAGTTGTTTTCTGAAGCAAGGGTTGGAAAAATTACAGAGAGAAACAAATTGTTGAAGCGGGATCACTGAGAAGAAGTTGGGAGACCATTAAGAACTCATTGCCGTAACCAGAATTCATGTAATGAATCTATACTGTACTTTAGTTATTGATGCTTTAGCCATGAGTAGCTAAATTCTCTGTGATTAGGTCAAGAGAAGATGTACTTGTTCTAATTCAATACCTTGTAACCTGAAACTTCTATGATTTATGAATGTTAATCTAGTTTATTCAGTATAACTTATTCTTAATGCTTTTATTATTCTGACCAAATATAATTGATCTTAGGGTTTATACGACTATTGACACTAGCGTGTAACTCAGACATAGTTATATTGTTCGATCTAACGGACAATCTAGGGATGGAACGTTGTTAGAATGCGATTCTTGAATTAACGCACTTTAACCCTTTGATAATTATAGGTTCACCTTAGGGATTAGGGAATTATAGTTAGATAAGAGGATCTCAGATCAAGGGATTGACCTAGGTTACTTTGTTAATTTATCATGGACCTTTGAGCATTCGTAAACAATAAGAACAAGTTGCAAGCCATTGATGAACAATTGAATCGATTGACCTAGTCATCTCTCTAATTATTTTAAAAACCAACTCTATTTTCATTGTTTTATTTATAATTTCACTCAAATCCAATTGCCTAAGGCAACCCCCTATTTAATTATATCTTAATGATGATGTGATTGTTAAGTCGAAATCAAAACAGTCGTTGAGGAAACGAATTATTTTATTACTTCGATATAAGTTAGTACACTTGCTAATTTTCTATCAGTTAGCAAGACCCATATTTTAAAAAGACTTGTCTCTGACATATTTTACTAATATTTGGTGGATGAGAAATGATAACTAAACACGTAATATTTGACACAAATACAACACCATGGGTAGTCTGGACATTTCATCCATAAAATAGGGCAGTTTTGTAAAATCCCTATAACCCTTATTCTCATCTTCTCCATTCTCTTTCTTCTCCATCAGATTTGAACCACCCTTCTTCCTATCGTCCTCTTCTTCTTCCATTTTTAACCACCCTTCTTCCTGCAAGAACAATAACCACCCACGACCATGTCGTTGTTGAGCTTAGCCTGCGCGTCCACGTTGCTATTTCTAGCCAAATCTCCTCAGATCCGATCAACAGTTTGTCAGTCGGTGTTCTGATCCGAGTTGCAGGGATTTTGCAGAAGAGGAAAGAAGAACGAGCTTGTTGGTGGTGGTGGTGGTCAGATATGAGCTGATCGGAGAAGACGGTGGTCAATGAGAGCTTATGAGACGATGGTTGTAGAGACAACAGTGAGAGAGATCATGAAGTGTAGAGAGATTGTGGCCGTACAAATGGACGGTGGTCGGGGCAGTGGTGAGAGAGACACGGTGGTGAGAAAGTGTCACAGAAAAGGGGAAGAAAAAAGGGAGAAAAAAGGAAAGTGATGTATAATTACCGTATAAATATACTGTGAACAATATTTGGTGTTAAATTTGTGTTTGTGTTTTGATGTTCAGTTATCATTTCTGTTGGTGGATTATGATGACAAAACAACATTTATATGTGGATATCAATTTATATATAATTGTGTAGGTGCCCCTGCCGAAGATATTTTGATTGAGCTACAACATTTAAAACAATTTCTTTAAATATAAAAAGATTTAGTAATTAGGAATGACATAGTCAGTGAACATTTATTAATTTGGATATCCTTTGCACGTAATAAAAAAAGACCAATCCTTTGAACTGGGTAGAACCACAATTGATGGAAAATATCTCCTTCAAAAGATTTATCAATGTTGCATTCATATGACTTAGTTTGACTATAAAATCAGGAATAGATCATTTACTATCTCATCCAAGAGATCTTGTGTAATTAGTCGACATTTTTATTAGTTATATTCAAGACCAAAAGAAGTGATATTTTGAGAAGACATGCATATTTCAGACACTTTTTTTTGTGTGTTAACCCTCTAGTTTTCAGGGGAATGGATACTGATAATCTGGAATTCAGTCGTGAGGCAAGTATAACCTGACGAAAAATGGTTCCACCTAGGAATCAAACTCAGGTTCTCCCAAACGATTTATCCTTTGATGGAGTTCATTAACCAATTGAGTCAAATCACTTTGTTCTATTTAAACACTTTTATTTCATCATATTTGTAGGTTTTGTCACATTAACCTCTATAGAGCATATTTTCTTCCCTAACAAACTCACCACATGGCACATATATAAGGCAAAATACAAACCAAAGCAAACATGCCTAAAAACCCTAAATAAAATCATAATTTCAGTAACCATTTGATGGTATATTGCATTCTACGAGACCACAACAACAATAAACAAATATTTCTTCAACCATACACATCATTCACACTTATTCAACGATAAATAAAGGAACAAATTTAACTAAGTTCAAAAATGAGAAGCTCACCTCATCAACACTGCGTCCTTTGTTGTTCTTCACCGCAATGCTCCTTCTTTGTTCATCTCCTTGTTCATCCCCCATCGATACTCGTTCCATCTCCGTTATGAAACCCTTTCGTCTTCTTTCCTCCGTCGTTGTTGTTATTCACCGTCGTTCCTCCTCCTCCGCCCTTTTTATTCTTCACAACCCATTTTATTGTGTTCGTCCACTTACAAATTCGAATTTCTGGATTTCGATTTTTTGGGACCGAGTTTGAGAAATCAGGGTTTGAGATGAATTTGAAATGATAGGGGTGAAAATGAGAACTAAACCTTTCATATTCAGATTTTAATATAAGGATTTTTGTGTTTTTTTTCCTTTTTTCTTTTTAAACTAATTAATGATTTGTAAATAATTTAAACGCCTGACCACTGAAAAAAATGAAAAATTAAATTAAATATCCACGTCAGTGCCACATGAGTCAGATGGACTATAGTTTTTTTTTTTCAAGGACGAAATCTATTTTATTTTATTTTGCAAGGGGTAAACCGAAAATGGCCTATATTATAATAGGGAAAAACGCTATGACCCTTTTTTTCATTATCTGTTATTAATCTAGATGCTTTGAACTTGTTCAAGTAATCCTTCTTTTTGTTTTTTGTCAAATTTTACTCATATATGAAGGATTTTAACGACAACATTTATATGTGGGTATCAATTTATATAATTTTCCTTTATAAATAATAATATATAAATTAATTTAATTTTAAAAATTAATTTATAGATAAATTTGATATAAATATGAAATTCTACAATACTTTAAAACTATATTTAAAAATATATATAGATTGATATGGGAGTTGGTACAAGAGGTAATTAACCTTTCTTAAATCTAAGCCATTCAATATTTAATTATATATCAATGGTAGGAATGTAAATTCTCATCAGGGAAAATCATTCTCCCTTCCAACCATAAAAATGTATAAAATATTTAGGTTCTGTTTAATGCGCATTGTAACAGTCCGTTTTTCGCGTTTGTTTTATTTTAATTATTTTATTTTGTGTATTATTTTAATTGTGTGCATTTTCATATGTTTGTGCATTTGAGGGGTATTTAGTAATTTGGGAGGATAGCGTTTTATCGTTTTTCTAAGATAGGACCGTTTTATTAATTAAGTTGTCGGAGCGCGATAATTAATTAGAGCCGAGGTTATTAATTAGTTATCGTTGGTGTGTATTTAGTAGATTGGTGTGAGCCCATTCATTTATTATTTGTGTGTTTAAGGCCCATTAAGGGAGAGGGAGTATATAAGCTTAGTCTTTAGTGACTAGGGTTAGAAACTTGCTCATTTTCACACAAACACAAGAGGAGGCAATTTGGGGCTAGAGAGAAGAACAAGAGGAAGGGTTGGAGAGCTAGAAGAGGGTTTCACTCATAGCAGCTAAATTGAAGCTAGAATTGTTGATTCTTGGTGCTAGAGGTAAGAGGGTTAGGTTTCACTCATAAGTTCATAACTTTTCATTTTTCCCATTTTATGAACTTGATGAAATTGATTCTATGTGATGTAAATTTGTGCATGTTTGTTGCTATTATGTTTGAGAACATGATTTGCATGATAAATGTGTGGCTATATGTGAATTAACATGTTGAAATGCATAAGTGTTGGTGTTTTGTGTTCTTGAGCAAATTTGATGAAAAATGAAGTTGTGATGTTAGATTATGCATGAATTGATGTTCATTAGTTGTTATTGATGATTGTTAAACTGTTGGAATCGAATTTGTTGAACTGGAATCGTTGTATACGAATTTGTGTAGAAATTTGAGGTTGTGTTGGTGTTTTGAGAAAATCCTATGATTTTGATAAAATGAGTTGAATTGTTGTTTCTAATGCTTGATTCATGTTTGTTTAAGTGTATTGAAGCTATTTTGACCCATAAACACTTTCTGGAACTTGTTTTGGTGGATTGGGGTTTTGAAAATTGAGTTTTGGTGTGAAAAAGGGGTTAAACCCGAGAGGTTCTGGGCTGCCCAGATGAAGCTTCGCTTGAAGCGAGATTTTCTCGCTTGAAGCGAACCTTCAAAGGGGAAACCCAGAATTTTGGATGCTATTTCACTTGAAGCGAGCTCCAAGTGAGCTCCAAGCGAGATGCACTTGTGCTCTCTGGAACTATCTCGCTTGAAGCGAGATAAAATGGCTTCAAGCGAGATTGACCTGTTCTAGCCCATTTGATCTTTTTGTTTCGTGAACTTGGGACCTTTCCGAGCATTTCTTAACACTTCTTTTAACCTCTATAAACACTGTTTGCATCTATAATCCTACTGGAACAACAATTGAGTCGAATTGGATCAAATTTTGAAGATTGAACTTGAAACTTGAAAATGGTCAAGAACACGGACTTTCCGGAACTTGATTCTTTTCAAGAAAACCAAGTGGGATTATACTTGAATAATGTTTATATGACTTTTAAAGATGATTTCAATTGGTTCCATGGATTGATAACTTGATTTGCCTTGAAAACTTATAACTTTGGAAAAGTGACAAAAGTGAGACGAACTTCATGAATTTTGTGCATTCTTCATATGTGGCCGATGAAATGCTTATGAAACCTCTACTGTACACATATGTGACTTGTGAGGATACATGGCATAGGCAATTGAGCTCGTTATTTGGTTTTGGTTCTTAACCTTCAAATATTTTAAAAGTTGTGAAATATGAGACGAACTTGTGTAATTTTTACCTTGAAGTTTATTTGATGGTGAACCTTTTTAGATATGGATTCCTATGGTTAATTGTATGCTTGTGAATGAAGTTGGATAATGATAATGTGAAATATCATGACCTCGCATGTTATCTTCTTTACTTGAAATATATGAAGTGTTGCTTGTTCATGATGAACTATGTGAAGAAGGTGATAATGTTGATTGTATACATGTTCAAAGGTGATGAATATATGTATGTTGTATGTATGTGCAATTGTTGATGTGTGCATACTTGATTAAATGACCTTGGTGATGATTGCATAATTGTATGCATGGTTTTGGTGATGATTGCATAATTGTATGCATGGTTTGGGTGATGATTGCATAGTTGTATATGCACGTTTTTGGAGAATTGTGTATGAGCATATGTATTGAGTCAAGTCATATGTTCATGCATTCATTGTTGAGGTGGCGGACGTATGTCCAAAGTGTAAGGCAGGTGTGAACCTTGCACTCGATGTGTTTGTTGCATCGGAGGTGACGACCTTGAGGTGACTTGGTACCACATGCATCTAGACGAGTCTAGAGACATTGCATGAATTGTTGTGAGTTGTATTGCATTTGAATTGTGCATGGTGTTTGTGTTTGGAGATTGATATTTGACTTGGTTGAATTGTGATATGTGTGTGATACACTTGAATTATGTGAACTTGAAATGATGCCTATGAATGATATTGAATGAGATAAATGTGGAAATACTATGAGTATAGGTTTGACATTGTTGTTTATCATTCTTGGATATATGACCATTATTTCAATGTTCTTGCTTATCTGTTTATGGATTATGATGATGTAATGCTAACCCTCAGTGGTTTACCACCTGCCTTTCCGTATGGACGGGTAGATGGAGTGCAGGATGCTTAGTTGCTTTGATGTTGCCGAGGAGCGGGAGTTCCTCGTTCTTGTGCAAGTGTCTAGATTAGGGCTCTGATCTAGGGTGTCCTTGCATGTTATTTCTTTTATGACTATGTAGTTTTTGGAGTTGAGATATTGTTATTATGAGTTTGAGATCATGTATTTATTATCATGAGATTTTGGAGATGTTATTTATATGGTTTACATATATTCCGCTGCTATGTTTATGTAGTTTGATAATTTATACATGTATGCTGGATATTGTTTGGTGACGTAGCATCTATTTCTTGAATATGTCTGATGTATTCTCGCGTTTATCGTTTATTAGAAATAGGGTGTTACAAGTTGGTATCAGAGCCGTGGTTAGTCTTGTCCGGACCAGAACTAGTTTTATTACCTGTTGTATTCGAATGGTATGTTGAGTTACCTTCGATGCTTGTTGAGTTGTTTGGTTGTTGTTCCCGTTGTATGCGATATGTACGGAAGTACTATCGGTACTTGTTGTGTTGTTCCGTTCTTTTAGGCGGGTTTGAGCTAAGTGGAGGAGTAGCCGCATACTCTAGGTGTTGTGGAAGTATCTTTTGGATGGAGGAGCTCAGTTGGTTGTGGTTGTTGTTTCGGCTAAGTATGAGGAGCTCTCGAGGTTCTGTCCTTATATCAATGCGGCAGATGCTATGGTTTCTAAGCGTGTGAAGTTTGAGAATGGCTTGAGGCCGGAGATCTATCAGTACGTCTGTTTTCATGAGATTAGAGATTTTGACACTTTGGTACACAAGTGTCGGATGTTTGATGACGCCGGGAAGGCAAAGGCGGATTACTACAAGGCTAGGCATGACAAGAGAGGAAAGGGCCATGGTATTGGGAAACCGTATGTTAAGGACAATGGAAAGAAGAAGGCAAGTGGAGGAAGCTCCAAGCCTAGCTTGGCGGAGGTCAAGTGTTTCAAGTGTGGTACTCTCGGTTATTATGCTGGTGATTGCAAGAAGGGTGATAGTTGCTTCAAGTGTGGGCAAGCGGGTCATAAGTCTTTTGAGTGCAAGAAGGAGATTACTTGCTACAATTGTGGTGAGAAGGGTCACGTGAGTACTAGGTGTACTAAGCCGAAGAAGGCGGCAGGAAAGGTCTTTGCTTTGAATGCGGAAGAGGTGGAGCAGCCGGATAATCTCATCCGAGGTATGTGTTTTATCAATAGTACTCCTTTGATTGCGATTGTTGATACTGGTGCTACTCATTCTTTCATCTCTGCTTGTTGTGTTGAGCGTTTGAATCTTGTTGTGACTCCGTTGTTGAGAGGGATGGTCATTGATACCCCGGCCAATGGTTCGGTGACTACTTCCTTTATGTGTTCTAAGTGTCCCGTTAACTTTGGAAATGTGGATTTTGAGTTAGACCTTGTGTGTCTTCCATTGAAGAATAAGGATGTGATTTTTGGTATGGACAGGATGTTGACTTTTGGTGTAAACATCAATTGTTTAACTAAGAGTATCACGTTTTCGAAGCCGGTAGCTGAGGAGAGTGGAAGGTTCTTAACCGCGGAGCAAGTGAAGAAGTCTCTAGATGGTGAAGCTAGTGTGTTCATGATGTTTGCTTCTTTGAAGGTAAGCGGTGAGAAAGGTGTTAGTGACTTGCCAGTAGTGCAAGAGTTCCCAGAAGTGTTTCCGGACGATGTTTCAAATTTACCCCCGGAGAGAGAAGTAGAGTTTGCAATTGATTTGGTACTAGGAACGAATCCTATTTCGATTGCGCCGTATCGGATGTCTGCATCAGAGTTAGGGGAGTTGAAGAAGCAGTTGGAAGAATTGCTTGAGAAACAGTTCATTAGGCCGAGTGTGTCGCCATGGGGTGCTCCAGTGTTGCTAGTTAAGAAGAAAGATGGGAGCATGAGGCTATGTGTGGATTATCGGCAATTGAACAAGGTGACTATCAAGAATCGGTATCCGCTCCCGAGGATCGATGATTTGATGGATCAGTTGGTTGGTGCAGTGGTGTTTAGCAAGATTGATTTGAGGTCAGGATATCATCAGATAAGAGTGAAGGCAGAAGATGTGTCTAAGACTGCGTTCAGGACGAGGTATGGTCACTATGAGTATTCTGTGATGCCATTTGGTGTGACTAATGCGCCAGGTGTTTTCATGGAGTATATGAATCGGATTTTCCATCCTTACTTGGACCAATTTGTGGTAGTGTTCATTGATGATATTTTGGTGTATTCGAAGTCAGAGGAAGAGCATGCCGAGCATTTGAGGATTGTGTTGCAAGTCTTGAAAGAGAAGAAGTTGTTTGCTAAGTTGTCGAAGTGTGAGTTTTGGTTGCGTGAAGTGAGCTTTCTTGGTCATGTGATTTCGAGAGGTGGTATTGCGGTAGATCCGTCGAAGATTGATGCAGTGATTAAGTGGGAATCGCCGAAGTCTGTTTTTGAAGTTCGAAGTTTTCTTGGTTTGGCGGGTTACTATCGGAGGTTCATTGAGGGGTTCTCTAAGTTGGCGTTGCCATTGACGCAATTGACTCGGAAAGGGCAAGCTTATGTTTGGGATGCTAAGTGTGAAGAGAGTTTCCAAGAGTTGAAGAAGAGGTTAACTTCAGCGCCTGTGTTGATTTTGCCGAATCCGAAGGAATCGTTTGTTGTGTATTGTGATGCTTCGAAGATGGGTCTTGGTGGTGTGCTTATGCAGAATCGTCAGGTTGTGGCTTATGCTTCAAGGCAGTTGAAGGTGCATGAGAAGAATTATCCGACTCATGATTTGGAATTGGCGGCAGTTGTGTATGTTTTGAAGATTTGGAGGCATTATCTTTATGGTTCTAAGTTTGAGGTGTTCAGTGATCACAAGAGTTTGAAGTATTTGTTTGACCAGAAAGAGTTGAATATGAGGCAAAGGAGATGGTTGGAATATCTTAAGGATTTTGATTTTCAGCTGAGTTATCATCCTGGAAAAGCTAACGTGGTTGCAGATGCTTTGAGTAGGAAGACCTTGCATGTGTCTGCTATGATGGTTAAGGAGTTAGAGTTGGTGGAGCAATTCCGAGATTTGAGTTTGGGTTGTGAGTTGACACCCGGAAGTGTGAAGTTGGGTATGTTAAAGTTGTCAAGTAACATCTTGGAGGAAATGAAGAGTGGTCAGAAAGAGGATTTGGAACTTGTAGACCGTGTGGTGTTGGTTAACCAAGGTAAAGGTGCGGATTTCAGATTGGATCAGAATGGTGTCTTGATGTTTCGTGATCGGGTGTGTGTGCCGGATGTGCCTTGTAACACCCCAGTTTCCCGTCTTAAAAATTTCATTAAATAAATCACATAAAATCAGAGTACGTCTCAAAAGGAGTGTCACATTTCATCTTAAAAACAACTTAGATAATAATTTATCATTTACAAAAATACTCATTTAAGCAGCGGAATTTAAAAGTCTCATCTCATAAATAGTCTTGGCTTAAAAGCCAACGAAAACGTCTCAAAATATTAATGTTTCAACATCACTGAAAGTCAACATTATTCTAACAAGATACATAATGGAATAGACTCTACAAAAGACCCCATCCCGTTACGTATCAGAGCAACCCTACTTCACACAGACTCCTCGCATCAACGCATCTAAGACTGGGTACCTGCACTTGCCCACGAGGCGGCAATTCCAGCAGAAGGGGTGAGATTCACAACAATAATGTTAATATATAAATCAAACGTCAGGATTAACAAATCATAAATCCAACTCATAACATATACATTGTAGCACATCATAACATCATCATAAGCATCATCATAAACAACATCACATCAAACATCAACGTCTCAAACATCATCTCATATATGTCACAATTGACTCGACTAAATGCAACACCTAACGTCTCAACATCATGCATGTGGTACCATATGATTATAGCATTAATATGCTTCACCGTCGCTTTGAGCAAATGCTCCACCGTCGCTTTGAGCATAAAGCTCCACCGTCTCATAAATATGCAAATGCATGGACTCGTTGTTTAACAACTTAATACACCGTCTCAAACATCATTACATTTTCAAGACTGACACATGCAGTTATAATAATTACATGGCAGAACATCATCTTGTTATTCATACATATTGCAACACTTAACATCATTCACATATCATCATACTCATACATCACTTATATTCAACAATATATCATTTATCAATAGCTCAAGTAAATCATCAGCAATCATCTTTACAGAATACATTAAAGGGTATAAAACCTCACTAACACTACCCAAAGGGCTCCTCTCAAAGTCCCATGCGAAACAGATCGCAAAACAACAAACAGTTCAGGGAGGCACTAACCCGCCACGGCGAGTGCATCTGCTCGCCACAGGCGAGTACTCACATCAGCTCATTCGCCAAAGGCGAGTTGGGGCGAGCTGGAGGCGAGAAATCCTGGGTGCTCTCGGCCTTTTTGACATTTTTCACCAAAAATCTCCGTTTTAAGTTCCCTAAATCCAATTTGGCTAAACCAACTTCACAGGTCATCTCTATAAATATTAAGGCACTCAAAACCATCTCCAATTGGGCCAAAAGTCCTAGAATTAAGGGACAAGCTCGCCACGGCGAGCTATACTGCTCGCCTCGCGAGCAATCAAGGCTTACTCGCCACGGCGAGTAGTCACTCGCCACAGGCGAGCGATCTCAGAACCACTATGGGTTCAGTCCAATTTCCACCAAAACTTCTCAAATCTCTCATGTTAAGTCTCTAATTCATCAGCAATGTTGTCCTAGGGGATAATCTAGGTTCTGCATCCAGTTCTACAGCCTTACAACTCAATTTATCATCAATCCATCACAATTTCATCATAAACCCTAATTCTCAAACCCATCCCAATCCTCACCAAACTCTATGCCAATCAAGAACAGATGATTTACAATTAAAATTACTGAAGTTAGGCTCACCCTTACCTGGAAAATTGCAGAAATTGCAGCCTAGCCTCTCTTCTCCCTTCAACCGTTTCCTCTTCTCTTTACCAAAAGTCTGTACGCGTTTTCTAAAATGTTTTCTCTTAACCTACTTCTCTTATATACTCCTCTTAATCTTTCTAATTCTATCTCAACCCTCACAACTCTTCTTATTTATAAATATAACCCCACTTCTCAAAATAATATATTTTTCCAACAAATCTCTATATTTACCAAATAAATATTCATATAAACATCACTTATATTATTTTATTAAACAATAAAATAATAACACGTCACACGTCACAAATACGTCACAATATCATCAAAATCCATATAATATATAAACATATACCATATCATCTAATAAAATAATTAAATAATTAGAGAGGGCGTTACATGCCTGAGCTTAAGAAGCGTATTTTGGACAAAGGTCATCGGAGTAGTTTGAGTATTCATCCAGGAGCAACTAAGATGTATCAAGATTTGAAAAAGTTGTTTTGGTGGCCTGGAATGAAGAAGGAGATCACCGAGTTTGTTTATGCCTGTTTAGTTTGTCAGAAGTCGAAGATTGAACACCAGAGGCCGTCAGGTTTGATGCAGCCATTGTTTGTGCCAGAATGGAAGTGGGATAGTATCTCTATGGACTTTGTTGGAGCTTTGCCGAGGACTGTGAAGGGTTTTGATTCGATTTGGGTGGTTGTTGATCGGTTGACGAAGTCAGCGCATTTTATTCCTATCAAGACCGGTATGTCTGTTGCAAAGTTGGCTAAGGTCTACATTGAGTAGGTTGCCAGGTTGCATGGTATTCCTTCTAGTATTGTGTCGGATCGGGATCCGAGGTTTACTTCTAAGTTTTGGGAGAGCTTGCAAGCTGCTTTGGGAACTAAGTTAAGGTTGAGTTCTGCTTATCATCCTCAGACTGATGGTCAATCGGAGAGGACTATTCAGAGTTTGGAAGATTTGTTGAGAGCTTGTGTTTTGGAGCAAGGTGTCAGTTGGGTAGAATGTTTACCGTTGATTGAGTTTACTTACAACAATAGTTTTCATTCTAGTATCGGGATGGCACCGTTTGAAGCTTTGTATGGGAGGAGATGTAGAACGCCGTTGTGTTGGTACGAGTCAGGTGAAAGAGCTTTATTAGGACCGGAGGTGGTGCAAGAGACTACGGAAAAGGTTAGAATGATTCAGGAGAAGATGAAAGTGTCTCAGAGTAGGCAGAAGAGTTATCATGACAAGAGGAGAAAAGATATTGAATTTCAAGTTGGTGATCATGTGTTTTTGAGGGTGAATCCGGTAACCGGTGTGGGTAGAGCTTTGAAGTGTAGAAAGTTGACTCCTCGTTTTGTTGGGCCGTTTGAGGTTGTAGAGAGAGTTGGGGTTGTAGCGTACCGGATTGCGTTACCACCGTCTTTGTCGAATCTTCACGATGTGTTTCATGTGTCTCAGTTGCGGAAGTATGTGTATGATGAGTCTCATGTGGTTCAAGTGGACGAGTTGGAGGTAAGAGACAATTTGACCGTTGAGACGTGGCCGGTTAGGATTGAGGATAGAAAAGTGAAGAGGTTGCGTGGCAAAGAGATTGCTTTGGTCAAGGTGATTTGGTTTGGACCAACTGGCGAGAGTGCTACTTGGGAATCGGAGAGTAGAATGAAGGATTCTTACCCGGAGTTGTTTCCTTCAGGTAAATTTTCGAGGATGAAAATTCTTTTAGGGGGGAGAGTTGTAACATCCCGTTTTTCGCGTTTGTTTTATTTTAATTATTTTATTTTGTGTATTATTTTAATTGTGTGCATTTTCATATGTTTGTGCATTTGAGGGGTATTTAGTAATTTGGGAGGATAGCGTTTTATCGTTTTTCTAAGATAGGACCGTTTTATTAATTAAGTTGTCGGAGCGCGATAATTAATTAGAGCCGAGGTTATTAATTAGTTATCGTTGGTGTGTATTTAGTAGATTGGTGTGAGCCCATTCATTTATTATTTGTGTGTTTAAGGCCCATTAAGGGAGAGGGAGTATATAAGCTTAGTCTTTAGTGACTAGGGTTAGAAACTTGCTCATTTTCACACAAACACAAGAGGAGGCAATTTGGGGCTAGAGAGAAGAACAAGAGGAAGGGTTGGAGAGCTAGAAGAGGGTTTCACTCATAGGAGCTAAATTGAAGCTAGAATTGTTGATTCTTGGTGCTAGAGGTAAGAGGGTTAGGTTTCACTCATAAGTTCATAACTTTTCATTTTTCCCATTTTATGAACTTGATGAAATTGATTCTATGTGCTGTAAATTCGTGCATGTTTGTTGCTATTATGTTTGAGAACATGATTTGCATGATAAATGTGTGGCTATATGTGAATTAACATGTTGAAATGCATAAGTGTTGGTGTTTTGTGTTCTTGAGAAAATTTGATGAAAAATGAAGTTGTGATGTTAGATTATGCATGAATTAATGTTCATTAGTTGTTATTGATGATTGTTAAACTGTTGGAATCGAATTTGTTGAACTGGAATCGTTGTATACGAATTTGTGTAGAAATTTGAGGTTGTGTTGGTGTTTTGAGAAAATCCTATGATTTTGATAAAATGAGTTGAATTGTTGTTTCTAATGCTTGATTCATGTTTGTTTAAGTGTATTGAAGCTATTTTGACCCATAAACACTTTCTGGAACTTGTTTTGGTGGATTGGGGTTTTGAAAATTGAGTTTTGGTGTGAAAAAGGGGTTAAACCCGAGAGGTTCTGGGCTGCCCAGATGAAGCTTCGCTTGAAGCGAGATTTTCTCGCTTGAAGCGAACCTTCAAAGGGGAAACCCAGAATTTTGGATGCTATTTCACTTGAAGCGAGCTCCAAGTGAGCTCCAAGCGAGATGCACTTGTGCTCTCTGGAACTATCTCGCTTGAAGCGAGATAAAATGGCTTCAAGCGAGATTGACCTGTTCCAGCCCATTTGATCTTTTTGTTTCGTGAACTTGGGACCTTTCCGAGCATTTCTTAACACTTCTTTTAACCTCAATAAACACTGTTTGCATCTATAATCCTACTGGAACAACAATTGAGTCGAATTGGATCGAATTTTGAAGATTGAACTTGAAACTTGAAAATGGTCAAGAACACGGACTTTCCGGAACTTGATTCTTTTCAAGAAAACCAAGTGGGATTATACTTGAATAATGTTTATATGACTTTTAAAGATGATTTCAATTGGTTCCATGGATTGATAACTTGATTTGCCTTGAAAACTTATAACTTTGGAAAAGTGACAAAAGTGAGACGAACTTCATGAATTTTGTGCATTCTTCATATGTGGCCGATGAAATGCTTATGAAACCTCTACTGTACACATATGTGACTTGTGAGGATACATGGCATAGGCAATTGAGCTCGTTATTTGGTTTTGGTTCTTAACCTTCAAATATTTTAAAAGTTGTGAAATATGAGACGAACTTGTGTAATTTTTACCTTGAAGTTTATTTGATGGTGAACCTTTTTAGATATGGATTCCTATGGTTAATTGTATGCTTGTGAATGAAGTTGGATAATGATAATGTGAAATATCATGACCTCGCATGTTATCTTCTTTACTTGAAATATATGAAGTGTTGCTTGTTCATGATGAACTATGTGAAGAAGGTGATAATGTTGATTGTATACATGTTCAAAGGTGATGAATATATGTATGTTGTATGTATGTGCAATTGTTGATGTGTGCATACTTGATTAAATGACCTTGGTGATGATTGCATAATTGTATGCATGGTTTTGGTGATGATTGCATAATTGTATGCATGGTTTGGGTGATAATTGCATAGTTGTATATGCACGTTTTTGGAGAATTGTGTATGAGCATATGTATTGAGTTAAGTCATATGTTCATGCATTCATTGTTGAGGTGGCGGACGTATGTCCAAAGTGTAAGGCAGGTGTGAACCTTACACTCGATGTGTTTGTTGCATCGGAGGTGACGACCTTGAGGTGACTTGGTACCACATGCATCTAGACGAGTCTAGAGACATTGCATGAATTGTTGTGAGTTGTATTGCATTTGAATTGTGCATGGTGTTTGTGTTTGGAGATTGATATTTGACTTGGTTGAATTGTGATATGTGTGTGATACACTTGAATTATGTGAACTTGAAATTATGCCTATGAATGATATTGAATGAGATAAATGTGGAAATACTATGAGTATAGGTTTGGCATTGTTGTTTATCATTCTTGGATATATGACCATTATTTCAATGTTCTTGCTTATCTGTTTATGGATTATGATGATGTAATGCTAACCCTCAGTGGTTTACCACCTGCCTTTCCGTATGGACGGGTAGATGGAGTGCAGGATGTTTAGTTGCTTTGATGTTGCCGAGGAGCGGGAGTTCCTCGTTCTTGTGCAAGTGTCTAGATTAGGGCTCTGATCTAGGGTGTCCTTGCATGTTATTTCTTTTATGACTATGTAGTTTTTGGAGTTGAGATATTGTTATTATGAGTTTGAGATCATGTATTTATTATCATGAGATTTTGGAGATTTTATTTATATGGTTTACATATATTCCGTTGCTATGTTTATGTAGTTTGATAATTTATACATGCATGTTGGATATTGTTTGGTGACGTAGCATCTATTTCTTGAATATGTCTGATGTATTCTCGCGTTTATCGCTTATTAGAAATAGGGTGATAATTTAAAGTATGAATTTCCTTGATTCATCAGCTAAATTTGTGAATTGACCAAAATGATATGAAATAGGCAGCCTATCCGCGGTAAAAAAAAAAACCACAAACGGATATACGCCAAAATGTTGCCATAAAAAGCACATCCCACGAATAGATGATCAACATTTTTAGTTTGCCCACAACCACTCGAGAAAAGGTCTGAATTTTGGGGGGATAATTCCACGATAAATCAAGTAGTCCTTTGTTGCAATGCAGTTGTGAAGCATCCTCCACACTAGCAACAAGACCTTAAATGACATTACTTTATTCCCCACATAATTATAATAATCAGGCATGCCAGATTGCAAAACATAGGATGAAAGCAGTTAGTAGGCCACTCAGATGGAGTACCCTTTTCCTGAATCGAGGCTACAATACCCTTTGCTTGAATTGAGGCTCCAATACCACTCAGATATCATGCCACCACCGAGAACCTTCTTGGCCACCCTCTTTCACCCTACCAACCTCCTCACCATACTTAGCTACTAGCAACTTAAACCAGAAACTCGATTGCTCCACCTGCATTCTCCAACACCACTTTCCTAACAATGACTAAATAAATTCTCTAAACCTCCTAACCCTAACCCTCTTTTCTCCTTATCCAAACAAATAGTATCTCATTTAATCCGTCGTATTTTCCTACATCATTAACCCCCCCACCCACCCCCAAAAACAAAAGAATTTGAATATGGATTAAATAGAGGAAAAGGAGCCTTGAAGAAGGAAATTAAAGTGTAAATGAGAAATGCTCGGCGAATCACCATGACCGAATCTATAATCAATAAACAACTCTACCCCAACGATAGCTTTCATCATCACATTCAAACCCTCCGCAACCAGCAAAAAGAGAAAAGGAGAAGATTTAAATTACATTTTTATTTAATTCTAATTATCTTGTTATTTAACTTATGTGTTTGATTGTTTTAATTAGTCACATGTTAAATCAAGAATACATTATATCATAATAATAATACAAGGCTCAAGACTGTTCAAGAATGCAAAGGCAAATAAAGTCAATATCTAAAACCAAGAGCATGATCTCATGGAAGAAAGCCTCATGTAAAACATGTACGTACACATGAATGAATAGAATGGGTATCAAGGACAAATAAACATCTTTAATGTGAATCAAAGACTTTTAGTAGATATTAGATTTGAAGACTGATTCTTGTAACCCTTTGATATCTTTATGTAAAGTTACTAAAAAATTATAGTGGAACGGAGAGATCCTCTCTCCTCCAGAGTAGGTCAGTATTGGACTGAACTAGGCAAACAAATTTTCTTGTGTTCATTCTTCTCTCTCTCTCTCTCTCTCTCTCTCCCTCTCTCTCTGTTTTCTAATTTTGCTTGTATTTATAACTGTCATCCACATTGATATTGGTTGCTTGGTTAATTTTCTCCACACATCAAGTTTTTATTGGTCTAATTTTTTAACAAATTCACAACAATTGGCCCCCCACCGTGGGACAAGGATCAAATTGATAATCAAGTACCATGGGTTCAAAGTGGGATATTGAGAAGTTTACTGCAGATAATGATTTTGGGTTATATAAGGTAAAGATGCAAGTGATGTTAATACAACAAAAGTGTGAGAAAGCATTGAAGGGTGAAGGTGATGTTTCTCACCTCTGTAATGATGCCTTGTAGAGTGGTACTCATATGGAGAGATGTTAAACACTCAACATTAACCTAGAGAGGCGGTGGGAAGAATACTCAAGTTCAGTTTGGATAAGGGGGTGTAAGAATACTCATGATCAACCTTTGAGGTAGAGTTGCAAGGTGCAAGTCATAGTGGATGTACGAATTTGAAAGTTGAGGTAGAGAAAGCTCAGCTTGAGGTGGAGTTAGTGACACCGGGAGTGGTACGACTATGGAGACCTTGGGTGCTAGGCTTTAGTTGTGAGCAAGGGATTTCTTCAAGAGGACATAAGACATTTCAGGGGGTTGAAGAATGTATAACATGTCTTGTGGGATTACCGGAAAAGACCAAAGGTAATTGGAGGCAAGTGAATCTTAAAGAGAACAGATTTGATCCCTCTGGGGAGCTGAAGAGGTTATGGTGCAGACTTGTTGAACTACCTAAAATCCTACTGTAGTTGGATGCATGGATCTTCAAGAGGGCGGAAGGCAATCCGAGGGTTGACGAGGTACAAGGGTGGAAGCTTTTGAGGCTACATGGTTAGTTGGAATTAAGGGAAGATGAAACATGTAGAAAACAGTAAAGTGATTGACGGTTAAATTGGAATCATCGCTAATTTAAAGTCAAGGTGGAGAAATGTTGACATTGACTCGAAATTTGATGGATGAAGAAGATTGTTTCTAAAAATATAAAAGATTTGTTTCAAATATATTTTGTGCTTCCAGAGGATTGTTGCTGAAAATATATTTAAGGATAGTAAATATATTTTGGTACCGTGTGAAGGAAGATTTGATGCAAATAACAAGAATATTTGATGCAGATATATTTCATGCTGAAGGAGGAAAAAAAGATATGTATCTTCACCATGATATCCGTTTCAAATTTAGGAGTTATATTTCTTTATGCATACAAATCTTGTATCAGATGAAAAAGAGGTAGAGAGTAGGAAAAAAAAGGATTAGAAGCCAACACTAAAACTAGGGTTTGTAGAAAATTCTCTTGACAACAAACAATAGGGTTGGGAATGAATCACCATTGATTCACCGAGGAGAAACACTATTAGGATTGAGTCTCTTGGTCATGGGAAGAGATTCAGGACTTTGGGTAGAATTAGGTTTGAAGATTGATTCTTGCAACCCATTGTTATCTCTTTGTAAAGTTACTTCAAAATTATAGTGGAATGGAGAGCTGCTCTCTCCTCCAGAGTAGGTCAGCATTGTCAAGCTACAATATTGACCCCCTTCGCTAAAGTCATTCAATTTGTCAGGCTACAGCCCCTTCGCTAAAGTCATTCGACTTGTCAGGCTACAGCCCCCTTCGCTTGACTATGCTATGCAATGACACAACTTAAATGCAACGACATCAACATAATAAATTCATATTAAATCAACCACAAAAGATCTGCACATCAACTCAAAGCCACTGAAAAGATAAATCGGTTATCAACAATTTTCATGTTTATGACAAACTCCAACTCAAAACCGAAACGAGTGAAAATACACAAGAACGTGAAACGGACATTCTGCCACTAAACAGTTCGCTAGGCGAACACTACTACTCGTTGTGGCGAGAGACGACGTCTACTCGCTAGGCGGGGAAAACATTCGTTGTGGCGAGTTGGGATCTACTCGCCGGGTGACCAAAAACACTCGTTGTGGCGAGTTGGGAACTACTCGCTAGGCGACAAAGAACACTCGATGGGCGAGCGATGAATTCTACTCGCTAGGCGAGTTTGAGCACTCGCCGTGGCGAGCGACGACAGACAGGTCTGCGAACAGACTTCTGTCTCACTCCAAAACCCTAATTTTGACAACCCCAAACCCCAAAATTGTTAGGAAACTTTACCTACTGTTATTATACAACGTAGACATCACTTCCTTACGTTAATTCATGAAATTACCTACACTTTCAACAATTTTTATTGATTTTAGACCTAATTCCTATAATCTCAAAACCTAACAACAACGTGATTAGACCCTTTACAGAATCATATGCTTAAGATTATAGAAAGTTAGTCCCACCCTTACCTTAGGTTTGTTGAAATCGCAAATCCACAAGCTTCTATTCTTTGACTTCTCACTTTTCTCTTTTTCTCCCAAAAACTGGTTTTCACGTATACTGACTTTCTATTCCCTTCCTTTCATATTCTTAACCTAAATAACTTTTCCTTATTTCCAAAACTGCCCTTACTGCCTCAATATTCTATTTTAATCTTATTCTTTCACTAATAATATTTTAACAAACTACTAATATTGTTAACACACAACACAAAAACCCACACACCGCAATTATTCAAATAAAATATATAAAAAGACACTAAACTCGACAAAATAAATAAATAATAAAAATAGGGTGTTACAACTCTCCCCCACTTAGAATATTTTCGTCCTCGAAAATGTACCTCATTCCCTGTTCACAACACAACAAACAATAATAAGAAAAACACGACGACACAAACGACTCAACTACTTGGCCGGACGGACCGACCTGCTCTGATACCAATTGTAACACCCCGTTTTCCCAACATATAAATAATATATAATAAATCAGAGTTCATCACAAACAGGATGTCATATTTTGTTTTTCAAAAATATAAATAGAGTTAAATACACTATTTATTTAAACAACTACTTTGAGTAATTCAAATAATATCGCATCGAAAAATATTCAACGTTTTAATCAAAATTCGGCACTAAGGCCTCAACATCAGTAACATAATAAGTTTCAAATTCAAAAGTGGTTCAACAACAACAACTTAAAAAGTAATACGTAACAAGGAAAACAAAACATATAAATATCCCATCTCGTTACGTATCAGAGCATGACTCCTATGACGACTCGAGGAATCAACTCACATCAGCGGTTACTCCTGGTTATCTGCACGTTACCCACACAGAGGCAACATTCAAACAGAAGGGGTGAGATTTCACATTCAATAATAATAAGCAACAATTCATATAAATAATTAATCAACTAAAACAACAACTTTTCATCATTAATAATACTTCACATATTTCCAACAACAATCATCATTTAACTTCATGCAAATAATGCAGCAGCAACATCAACAATGCAACAACAACGACTCGACAATGCAACAACAACTACTCAACAAAATGCAATGTAATTATGCATGTGGTACCAACAGAGCATCAAGCTCCCTTTGCTAAAGTCATAATTGGACTTGTCAGGCTACGACCCCCTTCGCTAAAGTCATTCGACTTGTCAGGCTACATCCCCTTCGCTAAAGTCATTCGACTTGTCAGGCTACAACCCCCTTCGCTTGACTATGTTATGCAATGACACAACTTAAATGCAACGACATCAACATAATAAATTCATATTAAATCAACCACAAAAGATCTGCACATCAAATCAAAGCCACTGAAAAGATAAATCAGTTATCAACAATTTTCATGTTTATGACAAACTCCAACTCAAAACAGAAACGAGTGAAAATACACAAGAACGTGAAACGGGCATTCTGCCACTGAACAGTTCGCTAGGCGAACACTATTACTCGTTGTGGTGAGAGACGACGTCTACTCGCTAGGCGGGCAAAACATTCGCTGTGGCGAGTTGGGATCTACTCGCCGGGCGACCAAAAACACTCGCTGTGGCGAGTTGGGAACTACTCGCCATGCAACCAAGAACACTCGTTGGGCGAGCGATGACTTCTACTCGCTAGGTGAGTTTGAGCACTCGCCGTGGCGAGTGACGACAGACAGGTCTGCGAATAAACCTCTGTCTCACTCCAAAACCCTAATTTTGACAACCCCAAACTCCAAAATTGTTAGGAAACTTTACCTATTGTTATTCTACAACCTAGACATCACTTTCTTACGTTAATTCATGGAATTACCTACACTTTCAACAATTTTTTTTTGATTTTAGACCTAATTCATATAATCTCAAAACCTAACAACAACAACGTGATTAGACCATTTACAGAATCATATGCTTAAGGTTATAGAAAGTTAGTCTCACCCTTACCTTAGGTTTGTTGAAATCGCAAATCCACAAGCTTCTCTTCTCTAACTTCTCACTTTTCTCTTTTTCTCCCAAAAACTGGTTTTCACGTATACTGACTTTCTATTCCATTCCTCTTATATTCTTAACCTAAATAACTTTTCCTTATTCCCAAAAATGCCCTTACTACCTCAATATTCTATTTTAATCTTATTCTTTCACTAATAATATTTTAATAAACTACTAATATTATTAACACACAACACAAAAACCCACACACCGCAATTATTCAAATAAAATATATAAAAAGACACTAAACTCGACAAAATAAAAATAGGGCGTTACACTCTCTCTAGCTGTTTTCTAATTTTCCTTGTGGTTATAACTGTCATCCAGCCTCCATCGTGGGGCAAGGATCAAATTGATAATCAAGTACCATGGGTTCAAAGTGGGATATTGAGAAGTTTATTGCAGATAATGATTTTGGGTTATAGAAGGTAAAGATGCGAGCGGTGTTAATACAAAAAAAGTGTGAGAAAGCATTGAAGGGTGAAGGTGATGTTTCTCACCTTGGTAATGATGCCTTGTAGAGTGGTATTCGTCTGGAGAGACATTAAACACTCAACATCAGCCTAGAGAGGCGGTGGAAAGAATACTTAAGTTCAGTCTGGAGAGGCGGAGATAAGAATACTCATGATTAACCTTTGAGGTGGAGTTGCAAGGTGCAATTCATAGTGGATGTATACATTTGAAACTTGAGGTAGAGAAAGCTCAACTTAAGGTGGAGTTAGTGACATCGGAAATGGTACAATTATGGAGACCATAGGTGCTAGGCTCTAGTTGTGAGCAAGGGATTTCTTCAAGAGGACGAAAGACTTTTCGGAGGTTGAAGAATGTATGACATGTCAAGTGAATCTTCAAGAGGACATATTTGATCACTCTGGGGAGCTGAAGAGATTATGGTGTAGACTTATGGAACTACCTAAAATCCTAGTGTAGCTGGACGCATGGATCTTTAAGAGGTACAAGGGTGGAAGCCTACATGGTTAGTTGGAAGCCAGGGAAGATGAACCATGGAAAGAGTAGCAAAGTGATTGATGGTTAAATTGTCATCATCGCTAATTTAAAGTCAAGGTGGAGAAATGTTGAAATTGACTCAAAATTTGATGGATGAAGAAAATTGTTGCTAAAAATATAAAATATTTGTTTCAAATATAGTTTGTGATTACATAATATTGTTGCCGAAAATATATTTATGGATAGTAAATATATTTTTGTACCATATGAAGGAAGATTTGATGCAAATATATTTTTAACAGGAATATTTGATGCAAATATATTTTATGTTGAAGGAGGAAAAAAAGAAATGTATCTTTAGCGTGATATCCGTTTCAAATTTACGAGTTGTATTTCTTTATAAATACATATCCTATATATGAAAAAGAGGTAGAAAGTAGAAAAATAAGGATTAGAAGCCAACACTAAAACTAGGTTAGTCGAGAATTCTCTTGGCAACAAACAATAGAGTTGGGGATTGAATCACCATTGATTCACCTTGGAGAATCACTATTAGAATTGAATCTCTTGGTCATGGGAAGTGATTTATGACTTATGGTAGAATTAAGTTTGAAGATTGATTCTCGTAACCCTTTGATATCTCTTTGTAATGTTACTAAAAAATTATAGTTGTCGAACAGAGAGTTGTTTTCTCCTCCCAAAGTAGGTCAGTATTGGACCGAATTGGGCAAACAAATTTGCTTGTGTTCATTCTCTTCTCTCTCGTTGTTTTCTAATTTTACTTGTGTTTATAATTGTCATCCACATTGATATTGGTTGCTTGGTTAACTTGCTACACACATCAAGTTTTCATTGATGCTATTTTTTAATGAATTCGCAAAAATGTCAATTACCATTCAACCACGTGTGGTTTAAATAACAGGAAAAATACGCCAGTTACGAGAAGAAATCATTCATCGTACATTATAACAAAATCTTGCAAAACCAAGTCACACGTAAAGGAACAAAAGGCAAGCAAGGAAATATTACTTAATTGACAAACTAGGCTTCCCTCCTCTATAAATACCAATTCTCAGCACAAACACACAATTTTTGGAGAAGCACATATAGAGATTAAAACACTCTCAAAGCATACAAAGCTCTCTTGTGCACAAAAAAGGCTTAAGCAATCTGCTCTTTTGCCTTGGGCTTTTTAGAAAGATACAAATACTTTACATTCATTCAAAAGAATTGCAAGAATCTCTCATTGAAAGAGAGAAAGATGTGTGTAAACTCAAAGTTGAGAAAGAAAATTGATTGTAAAAAGATCTAAGATGATCCAAAGAAAAGAATGAGTTGTGATTAAGTTATAACTCAATTATCTAGTAGAATTCTCACACTATTGTGAGGATTAGAGTAGTCTACATTGGATGAATTAGGATAACCGTTTGTGTGTGATCTCTCTTCCTTTATCTCCTTTGATTTCCAATCTCACACAATCACAACTTCATTGTTTATTTACTAGTAGATTACTAACCAACAATTCTAATCTAAAAAATTACTTGAAAATTTTTTATTTATAATTTTTAATAGATCACAACTCAAACCTCTATTTCTTGTGATATTACTTTGCCTCAAGAGTCACCTTGATGGAAACTTCTTTCCAACTTGAATTCGTCAGTTGAACTCTCGTTAACAAGACAAATGATGAAGCAGTTGTCGCACATTCCATAATCCATTTTCACCACAAAGTCGAAAAATTAATCTTTGTTATAACCGAATTGAAATACTGCCAACAGAGCATACTCATGTGATTTATTTCAAAAAAAGCTCTATGAAAGCAACAATTGCTCTATTTGAAAACAGAGTGAATTTCTTGACCGTATGAAATCAATTCAATTTATTTGTTTGGTTTGGTGGAAACCATATTTTTCATTGCCAAGCTGTTAGTGGCGGATCTTGAGTTAAATTGTTGGGGTGTCAAACTTTTGTGGAATAAATAATATATGGTTTTAGAAAGTAACAATTATTAATAACTGGCCTGGTGGTATAAATTGTCTGGAAACAGCAAGGGAAAATGGGTTCAAATCCCCCTCAAGCACGTTTTTTTTAATACAGTATCTAAAAATAGAAAATAAATGTGTAAAAAGAAGAGTAGGGAGTGTTGAACACATGGCCTTTGGCAACTTATGGCACCCCCTTTCCACTGCAACCATAAAATTTTATTGATATTATACGTCTACTATACTATATAAGGAAATACTGGAGGATACCGTGGCCCCCGCCGGCCACTAAAGAGATCCGCCACTGCAAGCTGTTCTACTTCCATGTTTTTTTCTTGCAAAATTACAAAACTGCTTGATTATAAAAGAGTAAAAAATATAACAACTCCAATTTTCAACCGTGTAATTTCAACTTAAGGGCATTTTCAGAACAAAAATTGGTCACACAAAACAAATATTTTGTCTTTATTAATAGTTATAGATTATAGATTATAGATAATCAATGACAACATGCACTCAAATAACACACATGACACAGCTGAACAATCACAATACATCACAAAATCATATTAAGAAAGCTCATAACAAAATATATTGTGTAATACTGCGATCATCGTTCCAAACGGATTTTAAGGTGGTCTAACAAGTTGTCAATATATCTATCTTGTCTTTCAATATTGACAAAAAAATCTTTCACCTCTTTAATATTTTCCCTATAAATCCTCCCTTCTTCTTCAAGCATAACTAGTCTAATTGAGCATGCCACTGAGTCACTTGTGAATGACCCATCATGTTCACCTCTCGGCATTGTGTACGCCATCTTCTTTTCTTCCAATATCTTTGCATTTAATCCTTTATCTGCAAAAAACGTCATCAGCACAAGTGGCTTCTCGTTTTGAACTGCCTCCATCACTGATGTCCAACCTACGTGAGAAAAGAACACACCAATTGCCATGTGGCCCAATATCTTCATTTGTGGAACCCAATCAGTGCATACCACTCCACGTCTTTTGGTTCGCTCCTCAAACCCTTCCGGCAATTGTAAAACTGCATTGGCTTTATAAAGATGTCGAGCCCTAAGGACCCAAAAGAATGGAAGATTCGATTTCTCCAATCCTAAAGCTATCTCATTGACTTCTTCTTGACTTAGTGTTGATTCGCTACCAAAAGCCACATATACCACCGAGCCACGAGGTTGGTTGTCCAACCACTTCTTGATCTCTTGCCATGAGTCATTTTCATCGACGAAGTCAAACTCTGTACTGGGGAGTTTACCGGTAGGGAGAACTTGTTTCTCGAGAATGTTTTGGAGCAGTTGAAACCACTCGGATTCAAATTCGGCACAGCCACGAATCAAAATGGTGTTGCAGTTTTGAATACAAGAAGCAAAACGATACTGTCCAGAAATACCTGAGTCATTTTTGGAGTGAAAATCCGCGTTCTTCTTAATCTCAAAGTATTGGTATGCCACAGTAGTCTTAAATGGAATCCACGGGGGATGTTGTGTTTATGGTAAATGATATAGTTGAGATTTTCATTCATCTAGGCTTTGAACATGTGAAGATAGCAAAATTCTATTATTATGATTTATGGTTATGAACTTTACTATTTTTGAGTTTCCATAAGACATAAAAATTAGAGGTAGTGTCATCTCTATACATATTTGATACTTATAACTTTTGCTCCACATTGATTTTTTTTTTTTTTGTAGAATGCTCCAAGTAATTGTTTTGTTGATGAAATTGTAATTATCGTGGTTGTGAATGTGATGTTATTACTTCTTTTGAAAAGATTAAGTTTAAGAATAATATTGTTTTGAATTGGGAATGTTGATAGTTGAAAAAGGAACTATAAACGATTTTTGTATTATTGATTCCTTTTAAAAAATATGGCTATGATATTTTCATGTCTCAAGCAAGTATTTCTCTTCGAACTTTGCCTCACTAAGGACCACATTAATTTTATGTATATTACGTTGGATTTATTTTTTTTTTGAATGAAATATGTCTTTAGTAAAAGACTAAAAATGAGGTTATAATTATTGAAGGCTCCAGAAGAGCAAATATATTGTCTTTTGCGAAACTAATTTTAGTATTACATTTGACACTATAAAAGGTATTGAAGGCTCCAAAAGAGCAAATATATTGTTACACGAAAGAATAGAGTTACACGTTAAAAACGTATTATACTAATCTAAGTGTCATAATAATTTATTATGTTTCATGGACATCCTCCTAAATGAATGTCATATTAAAATAAGAAATGAATGATAGGTTGAATATCTCTATATTATGAGACAATTTTTTTGATAAATAAGTGTAGTGAAAAAGTCACATGTCTTTTCATCTATATTGACTACACATATATTAGTGAAATTGATGCACATATTATTGTAAACCTGAATTTTACATATTATGAAGTTTACGTATTATATTATTAGTGCAATGAAAGCATGCATTATTGTTAACCAGAAGTTTACAAATTATATTAAATTTATCGTTGGCAAGACCGGTTGGGTTATTCTGGTTTTTTTTTTATTTTTTTTTATGCAGAAACTAGTTAAAAAAATGGATATATATTAAAGAGGCAGAAGATTCTTCAATCTAGTAACTATCATGTGTTAATAGCTTCCAGAGAAAGTTAACAATTTAAAAGAATGAGTCTCTCACTTGTGAGATTATTATGTTAACAATTTGACTAAGAGTTTATTTTTTGAACTTTTCAGAAAGCATTTGATAAGTATCATTCGTCAGTTGAAATTAACATTGAACAACTGGTAGCATATGCTCATAAAAATGGATGTGAAAATCCATTTTTTACGTCTAAAGTTAATTGTATGATTGATACTTACGAGACCATGCCTTATAAACTCTAGTTTGGTTATGAGATATGTCTTATAAACTATATTTTGGGAATCAATAATCTTGTATGTTGAGATATTGATCTGCATCAAGGCAACACATTACTATATATAAGTCCCCCTTAATCTATCATTGGTTTTAGGTTAATAACCTAATATTTCTTATCCAAGTGGATTATGGATGTGTTATGTATATCACAATTACTCCAATATAATGCACTGAGATAAATCTTGAAAGAATATTGGGAAAATAAATTTGATATATATATAAATCTCCATCTATCATTAATTGTGTTGAGTCAACTTATTTACAGTGATTATCAATTGATGGATTAGTTTTCTCAATATTAGGGGGAGATAATAATAAGCAGCTGAAAATGTGAACCTGGAGTTCAAATAAATTATGTGAAAGGAAATATTATTGTCTCGTCTTGATCCTCAATATATAACTCATTTGCAAAGGTAAATAAATCAAAAATCAGCTGATAATGCTACAAATGAAATAGATGTGCCTGAAGCATGGTAGGTCAATCGGTTCCAAATATAAAAAGCCTCGAATAAGAAAAGGAGCTTAAATGAATGATAACCCAAACGAGGATATAGAAACTCTAAAAGAGTTTTCTGACATAATTGATTTTTCAGTTCCAGAAGAACTAATCAGGTACCTAAAACTCATGAAATATTAATAAATTATGTCATGAATGAAAGATCTCAATGGAATGAGATGGAGCCGAAGCAAAGTCAACGTGTTTTTGGATATAATATAGCGCTATATGTGATAAGTAATACTGAGGATCATGAGTTAAAGTCTATTAAAGTTATAGATAATGAAAATATTTACAAATGAAAAGATACAATTCTAGTGAAATCAAACTCGCTTCAACAAGTAGACCTTGTTTGGACTCGTAGTCTGCACACTTGAAGGTGTGAAGTTAAATGAATATGTATGATTTTTCGCACGAAAAGGAAATTAGAATGGTAAAACACACACACACACACACACAAAGTTTGATATGAAAGACTCAAATTATATGAAAGATGTGCTACAATATATTTGAATGACTCACTTGATAATGATATATGAAACTTCCTGAAGGATTTCATTTGCGTAATACATACTATCAAAATTATTGAAAAGATTATCATTTGTCTATTTTAAGGATTTGAAAATAAATTCGTTATAATCAGTTTTATGATAATAGTTGTCTTTATGAGGGGAGACAAAAATGTGTTATGCACTCTTTTTCCCTTAACCATGGTTTTATCCCACTGAATTTTTCTGATAAGGTTTTTAATGAGGCAGATTTTGACACGAAAGGATGTTGTACTTTTTTTCCTTCACTATATTTTTTTTCCATTGGGTTTTTCTCTAGTAAGGTTTTAATGAGGCATATCTTGATGAACATTCAAGGGGTAGTGTTATGAATAAATGAATTTAGTTGATGCCCATCCTTTGTCTTCCACTTTCCTATAACTCCCATAAGTGAGTGGACCTTAATTACTTTGATCATTCACTTACTCATTTTGTGCCCTATAAATAAGGTTCAAATTGTAGTGTAATGATGTGTGTGTTTTCTATCATTCACTTGTGAAGTAATACAATATACTCTCTTTGTTTCAAAATACATATCCGTTTTGGAGAAATTGTAGTAACCAAGAAACCAAATAAATTTTGTTATTTTTGATGAAATTATGTGTGTGTTTTCTATAATACCCTTAACCATTTATTATTTCATTCTATTTTTTATTTTTTTCCAATAAATATGTAAGAGTATTATTGACAAGACAATAATTAATGTTACATTGAAACTTAAAAGTGACAAATATTGTGAAACAAAATTATTCTCCAAAATGACATATATTATGAAACATTTTCGAAGGGAATACTATCTTGTTCTCTCTTTGTCCCTTTCATTTTATTCTTGTATACTTTACATTATCTTGCAATACTTTGGATCAATTTATAACATATTTTAAAATTTCAATATTGTTACTCGAGAATCAAAATGATTATTAGGCGATAAAAAAAAAATGAAAAACAAGTCATTCCCAAAAATTTCTCGTAGAAAAAAAAAAAAAGCGATTCCCAAAAATTGAACCAAAACCAAATAGTTAAACTCGCCTGCCTCTTGAAGCTGTGGGATTGAGGTTTCTTCACACTCACTCAAATTCCACAAAATCTCCATCAACATTTCAAACACCAACGCGAAATTCATCTCCAACAATGGGTGGTACATCAAAATTAACACTACCGATTTTACACCCTCGTTCCGTTTCATTTTACTTCGTTTTTCGCTCACATTTTCGTGTTTTTCTTCTTCTCAGGAACACAAGTGGAAAAAGAAGAGAAAGTTTCTTTGGATCTCAGCGAAGAAATTCTTCTGAGTATGGAAGTTGGAATGTCCTTCAAAGATTACGTAATCAATTTCTACTATTTTCTTTTTTGATTTTTAATCAAATTCAACATTTTAGGGTTTTTCATTTTATAATTGGGTTTAATTATTTTTGTTTTTTTGCATTTTTTTACAGAATGGTAGAATTAGTTCAATGGATTTTCATAGGGCATCAAGTTATCTTGTTACTGCTAGTGATGATGAATCCATTCGTTTATATGATGTTGCTGCTGGAACGTAAGTCCTAATTTTATTCGTTTATTTATTGGTTTCATTAAGTAAACAATTCATGTAGAATCAGCTTATTAACTTCGTTGAAATTACTGCATTCAACATTCTTATAACGAGCAAGCCACCAATTTCGCCCCCGATTTTGTAGGACACTATCAAACAGGTCTTATGAATATTTCAAAAAGGTCTCTGACTCTGTCAAATTTTACTGATATTAGTCCTTCTTAGAGATGTTAGGTACTACATTGATAGTAAGTTGTTAAATATAGGAACCAATTGTTAAATATAGAAACCAACTCGACGGTTTAATATAGTCAGAAACCTTTTTGAAATATTCGTAATTTCAGGGACTTTTTTGAATGCTACAAAGTCAGGGATGAATTTGGTGCTTTACTCATCTTATAATTCCGCTTTCTTTTCTTTTATCCTTACTTTTAGTTCAGCAAAACCTATGATGTCTTGATAGCAACCAAACACAAGCGGCACTGCTTATTTCATTCTTATCTTTGTAGTAAGTCAGAAAAAAACAGTTGCTAATTAGTAAAAATTGGTTGCTTATTAATTAATAAGAAAATAACTTTGATGCCTTGATAGCAACCAAACAATCATTTTCAGAAGAAGTGGAAAAGAAAAGGGAAAAGATGCATTGATATCAAAGGGTTTAATAGGAAATGAAACAGATGCGAAACTAGAAAAATAGAGGAAAGAAAAACCCAAAACTATTTTCAATGGAGGTGAGCTGTGTTTTATGAAGGATATTGGAGCAGGAGGCTCTTTCGCATGCGAGATCAACAACGGTGATAGCAGAAGCAAAAAATGACAGGAGACGGAGGCTAGGCACTCTAGCCCACTTCCTCGTCTTTTTTTCAATGGGTTCTGCTTTGGTTGATTTGTTGTACTATCCTTTCCAATGGAGATGGTGGAAGAGACTGAGAACAAGGGAGATAGGGCCAAGAGACGGGGATATTGGAAGAATAGGGAGGATCAGATGAGAGTGGATTGGAAGAAAAATTTGGAGTTGAGATAATGGGGGCTGGGAGAATCATTGTCTTCTCAAAGAGGAATGGGAGAGAGAGAGTTGAGGAAAAATGTTTTTCTTTTTGTTTAAGTCAATTTAAGGTGACAATAGATGAAGACTCTGGCGTAGGAATGAAACTTCAATAGTTTTGTTAAAACTGACCTAGCAAAAATGGGCCTCCCAAAATTGGGTAAAGCTGCAAAATTTTAATTTAGGGTTGCATATGCTCTAATATTATTTACAACATTATACCATGAGTAGATGCGATGGATTCTTGAACCGGATTGGGATTCTTAAAATTTATGACATGACCTGGATACTATATTCGTAATTATATTGTTAAGTAAATAGTCACAATGAAGAAATTTATTATGTCATTAACAATGATGTTGAGTTTTTGAAATTACATTATTTTCTCAGTATTATATATTAATGTCCTGTGTTGTGTCATCCATACGAGTCTAGGCATTTTTTTTCTCTACTAATTGATCTATATTTGTTCATCAACATGAAATTTTGAGATTTCCTAATTGTTACCAGATCTTTGAAGACAATTAACAGTAAGAAATATGGGGTTGATTTGGTTTGCTTCACATCTCATCCTACAACTGTCATTTACTCTTCTAAGAATGGTTGGGATGGTATGTGTTATATACCTATTTCCATCTTCATTGATCTCTGTGTAATCCGTAAAATTTTGTATATTCATTACTAATATGAACAATTAATCCAGAATCTTTGCGGCTTCTATCATTGCATGATAACAAGTACTTGAGATATTTCAAAGGTCATCATGACAGGTTTGTTATATACATTCCAATCTCAAATTGTATGTAGTGTTCATGTACATTCCAATTTTGTCATATAACAAGATACATATTTGTTCTTTTTCTAGGGTTGTCTCACTTAGCTTGTGCCCTCGGAAAGATTGCTTTATATCTGGATCGTTAGATCGAACTGTCTTACTATGGGATCAAAGGGCCGAGAAGTGCCAGGTAGTGGAATTTGAACACTACTGCTTGCAATTTCTTAATCCTTTTGTATCTAATACATCATATAACTTTTTTAGGGGCTTCTTACTTTCTTTAAAAACTAAATAGGGACTGTTACATGTACAAGGAAGGCCTGCTATATCATACGATGATCAAGGGCTTGTCTTTGGAATAGCCTTTGGAGGATACATAAGAATGTTTGATGCAAGGATGTATGAAAAGGTTTGCAAATTTCACATGAAAATAAACATTGTTGTTTTGGTTTGTAAATTTGTAATTTTAATTGTTATATAGAATAATAATCTATTATTGTGCCATTCACTCTACAGGGTCCCTTTGAGCTATTTTCTGTTGGGGGAGATGTTTCTGATGCGAATGTTGTGAAGTTTAGTAATGATGGGAGACTCATGCTTGTAACAACTACAGATGGACATATCCATGTTCTTGACTCATTCCGTGGTACACTTGTTCGTATCGTCCCTACTTTCCTCAGCTCAAATACTTCTTTCAATTGTTTTATATTTGCTTTGAAAGGCTTTCTATGTATGTGATTGCTCTTCTCTATCATATGTATACAGTTATTCACATATAATGTCACGCCTGTCTCATGCAACTCCACATTAGAAGCTTCTTTCAGCCCTGACGGAATGTTTGTAATATCAAGTAAGAGTTTTTGGATTACCCAACACTTTTCTAGTCATTATGCACTTATTAACTCATTGACGTCATCCACAATTTTTTGCATAAACCTTTCTTGTATTCTGTACATACATGGAATGTGGAACTTTATGACCCCTGTATTCCATACCTTAAACTATGTTTTGGAAGAAAGCTTTACAATCAATCAATGTGTGTAATCCTGTTGGCTTCTGTTCGTTTCTTGCTAGGTTTGTTATGCTAAATTTTTAAGCCTGAATTTTGCAGGTTCTGGGGACGGTAGCATCTATGCATGGAGTGTTCGGAGTGGTAAAGAGGTATGATAAGCTATATAATTTTTTTTTCTTTCCCGCATTTCACAACTGTTTTTTTTTCTTCATATTTTTTACTTAATTTGTAGCTTTACGATAATCTTAGATTTTATATCTATAAGCAATGTGGGACTAAATCCACCCCTTTAAACCCAACACAATGAAGGTGTTTAAGGCTGCAATGAAGGCAACTCAAATGCCGCAAATAGGCGGCTAGGGGTGGACCACAATGAAGGTAGAATTTCCAACAGATAACATTTCTCCACTAAGGATAATATGCTTAAGTTGGGCCGCTTTTACATGTTCAGCTTTCCATGCTTGTGCGAGGCATGCCTTGCAGCCTACTAAGTTAGATGTCTTATTGTCTGAAAAATGTTTTTAAGTGCGAGGTTTCCCTCACCGTAAGCAGTTGAGTTAGACACAACCCAAATTCTACGAGTATGTTATTAATTAATTATTATAGCAGTTTTTGAAAATTTATCACTTATAGTTATATCCCAAAACGGATATGTTCAATCTTGTGTGCCAAAGTACACATTTTGGCATCACATTTGATGAGATGGAAGCCACTAGTGATCATTGTTTTTCTAAAAATAGTTTGCATTTTGTCTATCCTTTTTTTTTTTTTTGCTGTTTGATTACCTGGAGAATAGCAGAAAACATAATGTTATGATGCATGTGAAGTTGTATGTGAAATTTTAATATTTTTGTATATTGAGAGGTTTGAAGATTGATACCCCACATCATATTTTTATTGACTAATATATAAGCACATGGGGAACCTCCTTTAAATGCTAGCTATCAAGGTGAAATAATCAAACCACTAAATATTCAACCAAACATCTCATACTACTTGATCTATCCCATAATACCCAAGTCCCTATCATAGCACCGCCCTTGAGTGATGACGTTCCAGCAGCTGTACTCTTCAACAGTGTACTCGGCCTTTCCGGTCAGCCTCTTCTTAGGTATCTCTTTATGCGCCTGGGCAACTAGGTTCTGATACCAATTGATCGGTATTTAAACATTTGGAAAATCTTCCCTTGAAGGCTAATGGAGAAGAATCAAACCACTCAAATACTCCACCGAGCATCTTGTACTAATTGATTTGGGACTTGGACATCCATAACACCCATGCCCCTACAATTTCTGTTCACTCCTTATAGAACAGAGAGCAGAGACTGGTCAAGCCAGGAAGTAAAAGGCTAAAACCAACTGATCAATCATAAAAATGAAGAAAAACTATTGCATTAATGTGCTGCACGATGAAGAAAGACTCGTGCTTCTTCGAAACCACATTATGGAAATTAAACAAAATTACTAGCTTATTTTCCACAGACAACAGTCCTCTCACCCAGACCAAGCTTAACAACTACTCCCCAATTTTCTCACATACCCACTTTTGACCCTCCACCTTTCCACTATATGGATGTCCTCCCCAACTCCAATTGCCACCTTCCCTTTGTATTATTCCCCATCCACTCACTTTGCCTCCTTGCGCCCGTTCTATGAGAGACTTTCTTTATAATGGGCCTACGACCCCACCTAATAGAAAATACTTTTGATATTGATTATGGATATATTGAATCATAATTTTCAAGCAAACCATTATGCCAGAAACTTGTGATTGAAAAAAAAAAAAAATTAGGCAGGGGAGGGTTGGCATCATTATTCATTAACTTATTTGGTTAACAACATTTTTAAGTTTGAACAGTACTCGCCATTGCAATATTAATGCTTATCTATCCTTTGCAGGTTGCAAGTTGGAGAAGTGCAACTTCTGATATTGGACCTCCAGTTGTGAAGTGGGCTCCTGGGAGTCTTATGTTTGCAACCGGGTCGTCTGAATTGTCATTTTGGGTTCCAGATTTGTCTAAAATAGGAGCTTTTGTCGGAAAAAAGTAGAAAACTTAACACAATGAAAACTATTGCTTACCGTTCAACCAACTGAAAGATTATATTTTGTTAATCCTACCGACAAACTTACCATGGTTTGTAAATATTCTTCTCCAATAGGTATTTCAGAGAGCCTCCTTAACCGTACAAGTTGAGATATATGAATGAGTATTCATGTTATTTTTTGCTATTCATTCTTGTTATAGATGTTATTTGGTTATAATAGTATCTTAGTAATGGTCCTTGATTGCAAGGTGCAACTCCAAATGCACCAGTCTGCAGTTTGGTATGGTCGTTAAAATTATGCATCATGTTGTTCATGGTTTTTCCATTTTTTATCTACCATTTGAGACTATTATTCATGTGTGCCTATGTTTATAACGAGCTTGTTCTGTTTTTTTTTTGAAAAGCTTAAAGAAACTTATCATAAGATAGATAGCTTAATGAATGGTTGAAGTTGTGTTTAGGATCTTATGCTTTAAATTATACCTGTTCTAGTCACCTACACTTTGCATAGAGAAATGTTTCATAGTGAAACGTTCGTTAACCAGTTATGTTGGACAAAACATTATATAGTGTTTGCAGCTTCCATCTATCATTTCCGTTTTTATTTTGTTGCAGCGATTCATTTTGTTAGAACCAAAGACAAAAGAAACCATCTCTATAAAATCACATTTAAAAGGCTATTTTCACTCCAATACTCAAAATGACAACAAGCATTCAAAAAACACACATAACACAGTTGAACAATCACAATACATCACAAACTCATAACAAAACATATTGCGTAATAATAAAATTATGAAAATGGTAAATCAAAATCAGCACTGTGATCAACGTTCCAAACGACTTTTGAGGTGGTCTAACAAGTTATCAATATATATATCTTGTCTTTCAATATTGACAAACAAGTCCTTCACCTCTTTAATATTTTCCCTATATATCCTCCCTTCTTCGTCAAGCATAACTAGTCTAATTGAGCGAGCCACCGAGTCACTTGTGAATGACCCATCTTGCTCATCTCTAGGCACCGTGTATGCCATCTTCTTTTCTTCCAATACCTTCGCATTTACAAGAAATGTCATCAGCACAAGTGGCTTCTCGTTTTGAACTGCTTCCACCACTGATGTCCAACCTGCGTGAGAAAAGAACACACCAATTGCCATGTGGCTTAATATCTTCATTTGCGGAGCCCAGTCAGTGCATACAACTCCACGCCCGTTGGTTCGCTCCTCAAACCCTTCCGGCAATTGTAATGCTGCCTTGGCTTTATGCCCATGTCGAACCCTAAGGACCCAAAAGAATGGAAGATTTGACTTCTCCAATCCTAAAGCTATCTCATTGACTTCTTCTTGACTCGGTGTTGCTTCGCTACCAATAGCCACATATACCACTGAGCCACGAGGTTGGTTGTCCAACCATTTCTTGATCCCTTGCCATGTGTCATTTTCATCAACAAAGTTAAACCCTGTGCTAGGGAGTTGTCCCGCAGGTAGAACTGGTTTCTGGAGAAGGTCTTGGAGCAGTTGAAACCACTCAGGTTCAAATTCGGTACAACCGCGAATCAGAATAGTGTCGCAGTTCTGAATACAGGAACTAACGCGATGCATTTCAGAAACACCCGAGTCCTTTTTGGCGAAAACTTCTGCGTTCTTCTTAATCTCAAAGTATTGGTATGCCACAGTAGTCTTAAATGGAATCCACGGGGGTGGAGCCGTATAGTCCTCCAGCTTTGTTCGAGGGTCTTTCTCTTTACCCATAAGAACTGAAATAGGGCCCAAGAAGGCAAGATTTGGTGGAGTAGTAATGTTGAAAAAAACACATTTTATACCAAATTTTGTTGCCACAGGACCCAACCAAAAAGGAGCAAAATCCAATCAACATTAGAAGATTCAAGGAAATTGGTCAAAGGTTGTTCCAGCTTGTCAAATGCATCTTTAAGGTATGGAAAGACATCCCACGAGACATCTGTGGTGGCCTCTGCATTTTCTGGAAGATTATCAACTTTTGGCAATGGAAGACTCACAAATTTGATGAGAGGAGCAACATTTGGTGGTAGTTTAGGGAGACGTTGTATATTTCTTGGGGTAGAAACGTAGCTAACTTGGTGACCCTTTTGTGCTATGAGTTTGGCCACTTCAAGGTATGGGATCATGTGACCAAAGGCTAGCCACGGAAACATCACTATGTGAAGTGGCTTTTCTTCATCTCTAATGGTATCCATGGAGGAATAAGATAGATAACTACAATGGAAAATATGCAGTTGACTTTTATATACTCAAAAATGACAAGGTTGTAAGAATACTTTTACCTATAAAAAAACAGTTCACGCATCCCACGCGGAAAGAGTGGTGATAATAAAATAAAGTGAGACGTTAACGAGTGTTTGTAGGACACTTGATGATAAGAGGTTTAAAATAGAAATTTTGTCTTGAAATTTGTGTATTCAATTTATTAAAACATCAAAAAGTAACTTTTTCTACATAAAAGTTATCAATTGTCTCTATTTTTTGAATCCTTAACAAGTGCCCTTATGACACTCGATAACAAGACCATAAAATAAAAATAAAGGGTTTATTTAAAGATGAGTGTTATTTGAACAACTATTTAGTTGACAACCTATGAGACAACCATAATTTACAAAAAAAAAAATAGGTATTTACGAGAAAATCAAAACAATAAAAAAATAAAGTAAAAAATAATTTGAATATGAAAGATAAAGTTGTCGCAAAATAGATGTTCAAATATCATTTCTCTTATTTAACTAGCGTTCGAGACACCATTTAAGCATTTTATAATAAAAAAATCATCTAAAAGACAATCAAATATTTTAATTTTCAATACATTAATAGCACAAATTATTATAAAAAGTTATAATTTAATTAAAGAATGTCTGAAGCATTCATTAAGATTTCCCAAATCACTAATTTAGTTGTAAGCTATCACACATATCATCTATTACTCCATCCATAGCATATTAAGTGTCATCGTTTTTAGTTTTTTTTCGCAAATTATTTGTTACTTTTATAATATATTTTTTTTCTACTATAACATACCCATATCATCTATCACACATTTATTATATTTTTTCTACTATAACGTACCCTTATCTATTTTATTTAAATAATTTATAATCATTCCATTAACTATAATCAATAAGAGTGTTTTGGTAAATGATACACATTTTACGATTAAAATCAACACTATTAATAATTTTTTTAATAATCGTGCAACCTTAATTTGAGACGGATAAAATATTAAGAAGTTACTCCCACCGCCTCATTTTAATTGTCACTTTAGTTTTTATATATATATATATATATATATATATATATATATATATATATATATATATATATATATAAAATCGTCACTTTAGAATATCAATGTATAATTTTTTTTTAATTAATATATCCTTATTTATTGAATTTTACTTTACTTGACTGCTCAAATAACTACAATTCTTAGGAGTGTTTTAGTAAATAATAAGTAATATTAATTTTAACATTAAAATAAACTTAACTAAACATTTTCTTAAGAACTTCTGTCAAAAAAAAAAACATTTTCTTAAGAACTATTGACCGATAAAGTAATGATTAAATTAATGAATTATTCATATACTTAAGATTAATTGAACCTATTCTGGTTTTGAAACCTTGAATGGGGCCAAGATATGGGAGGGTTTGTTCATAAAAACAAAAAGATAAAAGTACCCCTCTTAAAATCCTACAAAATATTAGTTTACGAAGAAACAAAGGATAGCCTCTTAGAGTGATTCTGTTGAGTTGAAGGATGCATGAATGTGTTTTAGTCATTTGAATCATTCTAACGAAAACTTAAATCTTCACACTTCAAAAACTTTGCTGAATAACAAAGAATAACTGAATTCACTTACAATCTGTCTTTAGTTCTAACAACAAGAATACATTTAAAAGAAAGATAAAGAAATTTGGTGAACCTTATTAATAAATGCAGTTACAGGGAACTTAAATAAAAATTACTATCTTAAAAACAAAGGAAAATCGTTGTCTACGACATTTTGAAATTTGGATTCTGACAACGAGTGATCAAGCTCAATGAAAATGATAGCATCAATGTCGACATCACAATCAATGTTTCATAAAACTTCTAAGGTGGTCCAACAAGCTATTCACATATCTATCTTGTCTTTCGGTATTGACAAACAAATCCTTCATGTTCTTAATATTGTCTCTATAGATCCTTCCCTCTTCTTCAACTATAACTAGCCTAATTGAATGAGCCACCAAATCACTTGTGAAAGACCCATTTCTCTCATCTCTAGGCACCGAGTACCCCATCTTCTTTTCCTCCAACACTCTTGCATTTATTCCTTGGTCTGCAAGACACGTCAACAATACAAGTGGCTTCTCCTTTTGAATTGCCTCTACCACCGATGTCCACCCTGCATGAGTCAAGAATCCACCAACTGCCATGTGCCCCAATATCTTCATTTGTGGGGCCCAATCAGTGCATACCACTCCATGCCCTTTGGTTCGCTCCTCAAACCCTTCTGGCAATTGCAACACAACTTTATCTGTGGGTCCACGTCGAACCCTAAGGACCCAAAAGAATGGAAGCTTTGATTTCTCTAACCCTAAAGCTATCTCATTGACCTCTTCTTGGCTTGGTTTTGCTTCACTACCAAAAGCCACATAAACCACTGTGCCATTTGGTTTCTTGTCTAACCACTCCTTCATCCACCACCATGTGTTGTTTTCATCGCCGCCCTCAAACTCCGTGCTAAGGAGCTGACCAGCAGGGAGAACTAATTTGTTATGAATATTTTGGATCACTTGAAACCACTCAGGTTCAAATTCGGTACAACCGCGAATCAAAATGAAGTCGCTGTTCTGAATAGACAAACCATAGCGATGCACATCAGAAATCCCTGAGACTTTGTCGGAGAGAATGTCCATGATCTTGATGATCTCAAAATAACGGTACGCCACAGTGGTCTGAAAGGGAACCCACGGCGGAGAAACAATAAAGTCCTCGGGCTTGGTTCGAACCGGGTTGTTGCCCAAGAGAACTGAACCCGGTCCCATAAAGCCCATGAACGGTGGAGTGAAAATGGAGAAAAAAACACATTTTATACCCAATTGGGATGCCACAGAACCCAACCAAAAAGGAGCAAAATCATGCAAAATCCAATCAACATTAGAAGATTCAAGGAAATGAGTGAAAGGTTGTTCAAGTTTGTCAAAGGCATTTTTCAGGTGTGGTACAACGTCATAAGGAATATCTGTAGTGGCCTCTGCATTTTCAGGAAGGTTATCAGCTTTTGGCATTGGAAGACTCACAAATTTGATGAGAGGAGCTACATTTGGTGGAAGTTTAGGGAGGCGTTGTATGTTTCTTGGGGTAGAAACATAGCTAACTTGGTGACCCTTTTGTGCTATAAGCTTTGCTAGTTCAAGGTATGGAATCATGTGACCAAAGGCTAGCCATGGAAACATTACTATATGAAGTGGCTTTTCTTCATCTCTAACAGTATCCATGATGGATGAAGCTAACTACTATGGAAGAAATGAAAGTTACTAAAATATACTCAAAAAGGATAAGGTTATCCTATATAGTTATTTGTGTAACTCAATTTATCATGTGAACCATTATTTCAGCGGTTAGTAAATGACATTTATCCCTTAAAAAAACAACATTTAACCACCCCACTACACGTGGGTCACGAGGCAAATAATAAAATACATAAAATGAGATGTAATAAGAGGTACATGATTTTAAAAAAAAAGAAAAGATAGAATGATAACCGGTGTCTTAAGGGTAATGGTTAAGCATCTAAAACAAGTAAATTTTCATGAAAAAGTTGTGTAATCATTACTTTATCAAAAGTAACATCTTATATTTACAAGATAAAATTTCTAAAGGGCACTGGTTAGCAAGACAAAAAAAAAGAGGTAGTGATCAAATGAAGTATTTATTACTCAACAACCATAACTAGGGAAGATTCAAGACAAATGTTTTAAATTTTTGCCGTAATGTCACCGAGTCAGGATCCTCTTCATTTATTAGTTTCTCAGCTTCTTTCATTTAGATAGATAAAGCCGAGTTAAGATCCTCTCCATTTGTTTGCTACATTAGATGACAATCTCTATTACTATAGTTTTAATGTATAAATGTCAAATTAATGTAATATATTTTAGAAATATGTACATTTATATCATGTATTTACGCCAAAATTATAGTAATGGACATTGTCAATTATTGTAGCAAATGAAGAGGATCTCAACTCAATAAAGACACAAAGAAATTTGAAAATAATTAATAGTAGTAGGACTCACTTAGTGGTGGACACACTTCATACTTTTTTGTAACTATCTCTCACCAAATGACATTATCCATTTGCTTTTAGTAAATGGAGATGATCTTAACTCAATGTCACCGGTCTCAAAGAGAGCTTCTATCTTAATTATAAACAATTTTATTTTTTTTGAATTTATTGAATAATTGATCTATTTTGATTATTTTACAAACCAAATGCTTACAAAAATACATTACTTTTTTAAGAAATCTAAAATGTGATTTGTTGACTTGTAATTAAGATCGAATGTAGTATTTATTAATCAACAACTCCACAACAAATTGTATTAGATGAAATCTTTCCATTCCATCACATCCATTCACTAGTAAGGCATAAGATGTTGTTTTCTTTGTTAAAACTAGTAAGGTATAAGATGTTGTTTTCTTTGTTAAAACGTAGCTGTTACCATAAGTCATTTGGTGGGGAATGGATTAGGACATTGGGTACTATCAAGATTGGGTGTCTTTATTATTGTTTATTAGAGATGATCGACAAAATTACAAAGTCATTAAAGTTCTCATTTAATAGTGGAACTATTTTCAAAATTGTAGAACACACATGCTTTTATATTTTACTCCCACCATAAAAAATTATAAAATATTTTGGTCATTTTACATAAATTAAAAAAATGTAATGTTGTGTGAGAAAGATAAATGATAAGAAATTTTATAAAATTATCTTTCGTTAATGACATATAAAAGATAAATTAAAAAATTAAAAGAGTTGAGAGTAAAAAATCGTTGAGAGTATAGTAGAAAAAGTAACATTTATTGATATTGTAAAACTACTTATAATTTGAAACAATTTTTTTTCGAAAGCGACTTATAAATTAGTATGGAGGGAGTACACTATTAGGACTCAATGACTTTGTAGAAGAAAACCTATGATGATTTTAGTGTATTTTAAACCTATGATGATTTTTGTTTGTGTTTAGCCCTAACAAATTTTTAAAGAGTTGATTTTAGTCTTTAACATCGGCTTATTGAACGCATGACATGTTTATATTGGGCCACATATTACATCAAGGACTAAAAACAATAAATTTTGAGCTTATTGAGGTTGAACTCAAACTAAAAACTTAAAGGGACTAAAACCAAAAAATATAATAATTGTATGGACTAAAATCATATTTAAACCTTTTTTTTTCCTCATTTTGTACTCTCTAATTAATACTACTTGCATCCATTCTAATTTAACATTTTTCACATCGTATATTTTTCGATGGTCAACAAATTTAATTAAAAATGGCACTAAATAGAAAACAATTAGAATTCATAGCCAACTTCAAATTGCAAAGATGGGTCAGATTATTTGGCTTTTTTTCACATTGTATTTATGATAATGGTTAATACAGTAATACATAAAATTAATTTGGTAAAAATTATTATTATTATTATTATTATTATTATTATTATTATTATTATTATTATTATTATTATTATTATTATTATTATTATTATTATCTCTTTTTTATTTATACATTTTTTTTTATGATTTATACACTTTTTTAAATATGTGTGAAATGGTGAAATATGTCACTCATTTTGAGATGAATGAAATACCAAATAAGAGTGTGAATGTTTTAAAAAAATCTATTAGAGTGAGTGTTGTTGCCACTACTCAATTAATGAATATTTATATATTTAAGCATTGATTTTTTATACACAATTCATATTTTCATTACATGATTAACATAGTTTAAATATGTTGTGGTTAATTATGTTCAGTTAATGGTCAATAACTATAACAAAATGTTGTAATCCATTAACGTTCCTGTTGAGAAAAATCACAAAATCCTTCTTATGCTTTAATGAAAACAATATTCATCAAATTAAAGAGATAAGAATGATTATGATATCTGTTGTTTTCTAACATGTTTTCTTCAAGTTTTCATTAGAACATCATATTACAAATGCACAAATATCCAAAGAAACATGAATCTCAACAACACCAAGTGCTACAAAGAACTTCAGAATGATCAAAAGAACTTCAAAATGAGATCAAAAACATCTCACGTGCACTAAAAATATGAAGAACAAGATTGACCAAGGAAATATGAGATCAGAAGCTAATCCATGTCAATCTGAGGAAAAAAATCTTCAATAAAAATTGATCTTCAAAATAGACATCAGAAGCACTTCAGAATGCAAATCAGAGGATAACAATTAAAGTTAAAAAGCACTTTATAATGACTATAGCAGAAAGTTCAGCTTTGGTGTTTCAACATTAATTCTCAACTCAGAAGTCAAAGATCAAGTTTGTTGAAGAAAATAATGAAAATCAATTGTTTCAGGTTGCAAATCAGATAGATTAGAATTACAAGTCAAGTGATACAAAGGATCAAGCTTAAGGTTAATCATCAAGTTTAACAACCTTGAACAAAAGCTAAAAACAAGCCATTAAGGCTAATCATTATCAAGGCAACAAAGAATCAATCATGGTGTCCTTACATCTTCATGCTAGAATCCAAGATGCAAAGCAATATTCTCCAAAAATACCATTAAGGCTAATTAGAAGCTCTTGTCATTCTTTTGTTTTGGTTTTGATGATGTCTTTTGTTGTGTGTTTGTCTAAATTATATCATCGAAAATGGATTAGTTATGTTAAAGCACCCTAGTTAATCTCTTAGGTGAACCTATAATCATCGAAGGTTTTAAAGTGCGTTAATTTAGAATCACAACCTAACAACTTTCTATCCCTAGATTGTCCGTTAAGTTGAACAACATAAATAAGTCGAAGTTATAAGTCGGTGTCAGCAGTCATATAATCTCTAAGTTCAATTATATTGGGTCAAAATCATAAAAGCATTACACACAATTTATACTGAATAAACTAGAATAACAATCATAATAATTCAGAGTTACAGCTTACATGGCCAAAATGCTAGAACAAAATCATCTCAGACCTAATCAATTGAAAGTTAGCTACTCATGGCTAATGCACAAATAAATAAATTAAAAGAAAACAATATTACATGAATTTGGGACTAACTATGAGTTGGATGGAAAGCCACCACGAAATCTGTTGTCCTTGGCTCCAAATGTTTCTTCAATCTCCCAAAAATCATAACCCTTTGCTCAAAAACAAGTCTGGCTTTTATAGAAACAATTTTGATGCGTTAAAATCGTGCTCCGATACCCAAAAATCGTAGCACAATGCCTCAATAAATGCTTGTAGATCGTAGTACGATTTTTACTGTGACAAAAGTTGTCCAAAATGTTCAATATCGTAGCACTCCACCCAGAAATCGTAGCACGATTTCTACTTTGCTTTCACACAAGAAATATGTTTTCTGTAGCTTATAACTCATGCATAATCACTTGAACTCAACTAAAATCACATAGTGTTTCACACAAGTGTTTCTTGTTATTCAAGTTTTCTCAAAATGCATTGTTTTCTAAAACCTTGATTCGATTCAAAGTATTGCTATACAACCTCTGAATCGATTCATTGCTTGTCTTTGGAGATTCGTTTTCTCATGTGCTTTGATTCGATTCAAATGTCCACCTTGAAATCTTGAATGGGTTCATTGTGTGCCTCTGAGATTTGTTTCATTGTTATTGAATCATACCAGTGTTCTTTGAATTGCATCAATCTTCATCTGGAAATCATAATTCGATTCAAATCCTTGCATGTGCAATTTTGAATCGTTCATTCTTCATCTAAAATTAACTTGAATCGATTCAAAGTTCCTGACCTTCGTGTAAAAATTCATAGCATCCAAATTTTATTTTACACTGTTTGAATCGATTCACACTTAAGTTGATTCGATTCAAGATTGGTTTTTCTATGTTATTTTGAGGTAAACTTCTCTCACCTATATATATCACATCCCACTACTTTTTTCATTGATAAAATTAATTTACAAACATACTCTGAAGTCTCCAACCTCTCGTTTTCTACAACCTTCTTCAGATTTAAACACTTTTTCTAAGAATTTTTGTAGGATTTGAGACCTGACTTTTTAGGGTGTTGTAGGAATTGTAGGTTTAGTTTATTTCAAGGATCTTGGTGGTGGATCAAGGATCTAAAGCAAAAGGAGGTACTTTTCACCTCCAAAGGTAATTGATGGAGTTGTTTCTCAAACATTAAAGGTTCAAGGGGATCGAAGCAAAGACATAGCAAAGGCGATTTGTCGGAGTAGAATATCAAAGGATTGCATGCAAGCTTGAGATTCGAAGACCTTTTGGCTGTCCAATTTAAAGAAAGCTTGAAGATTGGATCTAGTGTGATTTCTTAGCATAGAAGATTATGAATCAAATGAATCTTCGTAATCATACTCTTGCAAACATTTTCATTATAGTGGAAGCCTATAGAAGAGACCTATTCTTCTACGAAGAGAGAATCTACCTCTAGCAAGGACAAAAAGGGAGAACCTCTATAAATCTTGGTGTTCTTATTTCCCTTATCCTTTTACTTTCAATTATTTATCTTGATACATGAAATTATTGAATGATTTAGTTACCATATGATAATGATTGATTGCTTTGTATAAACCTAAGCTCAGTTGCTTCTTGATTGAAATCTATAAACATTCAATTCCATAACAATTCATCTTGGAAATTAACTTGTCGATAATTCATTCATATATAGGTGTTAATCTTTCAAGTAGTGTGCATTTGTTTATGAATAGGTTTGGCTTGATATAGTTTTAGTTTTGTAATCATAATACAATTTATAGTTGGATTTCTTAATCATATCGGCTAACAATTGAACAAATTACCAACTATTATTATTCTTATCAAATCATTTACACGAAAACTTAAATCTCCACACTTGAAATAACTCGGTTGAATGGAAAAGGATAACTTATTCACTTACAATAAGTGTATTATCATCAAAATCATTGAAACTCTCGACTTATCAATCTCCTTAGTTCTAACATAATGCGAATAACCATAATAAAAGTAAAAGAAAGATAAAGAAATTTGGTGAACCTTATTAATGAATGCAGTTACAAGAAACTTAAATTAAAGGAGAAAGTACTTACTTAAAAACTAATGAATTGTTTTCTACTTCACTTTGAGATTTTGACGCATAACGGAAGTAAGGATTAGCAAGCGTTAAAACATAGAAGATAAATAGAGAAGTTGTAAGCGACGAAACTATCAAATAAGGGTTTCCGTAATAAACCAGAATTGAGAAAAAAATCTCAATAATTTTATTGAATGAAAAAGTGTCTCTTAAGCTACGAAAGTTTTGTTTAAATACTATGGAAAATAACAAACCTGAATGGGCCAAAAAATGACAAACTAAAATAATACAGAAAAATATTAAATTTCCGAAAAGGTATAATTCGAGTTAATCCGACATCAGATGTCAAATTTGCACTATTCCAAATGAGACTTTCTTGCGCACCACTTCAACTTCGATATGTGTCGCTAGTTTGTCTACATCATATTTAGATCATGACAATAAGTGATCACGCTCAAAGAAAATGGTAGCATCACAGTCGATATCACTCAGTGTTTCAAAAGACTTGTAAGGTGGCTCAACAAGTTAGTAACATATTTATCTTGTCTTTCAATATTGACAAATAAGTCCTTCATGTTCTTAATATTCTCTCTATAGATCATTCCCTCTTCTTCAACCAAAACCAACCTAATTGAGTGAGCAACCGAATCACTTGTGAAAGACCCATCTCTCTCATCTCTAGGTACTGAGTAACCTATCTTCTTTTCCTCCAACACTCTTGAATTTATTCCTTGGTCTGCAAGATACGTCAACAACACAAGTGGCTTCTCATTCTGAACGGCCTCTACCACCGATGTCCACCCTGCATGAGTCAAGAATCCACCAACTGCCACGTGCCCCAATATCTTCATTTGTGGGGCCCAATCAGTGCATACCACTCCATGCCCTTTGGTTCGCTCCTCAAACCCTTCTGGCAATTGCAACACAACTTTATCTGTGGGTCCACGTCGAACCCTAAGGACCCAAAAGAATGGAAGCTTTGACTTCTCCAACCCTAAAGCAATCTCATTCACTTCTTCTTGAGTTGGTTTTGCTTCACTACCAAAAGCTACATATACCACTGTGCCATGTGGTTGCTTGTCCAACCACTCCTTCATCCACGACCACTTGTAATTTTCATGGCCATTGTCAAACTCCGTGCTGGGGAGCTGACCGGCAGGGAAAACTGTTTTTTGGTGAATGTTTTTGATCACTGTAAACCACTCAGGTTCAAATTCGGTACAACCGCGAATCAAAATGAAGTCGCTGTTCTGAATAGACAAACCATAGCGATGCACATCAGAAATCCCTGAGACTTTGTCGGAGAGAATGTCCATGATCTTGATGATCTCAAAATAACGGTACGCCACAGTGGTCTGAAAGGGAACCCACGGCGGAGAAACAATAAAGTCCTCGGGCTTGGTTCGAACCGGGTTGTTGCCCAAGAGAACTGAACCCGGTCCCATAAAGCCCATGAACGGTGGAGTGAAAATGGAGAAAAAAACACATTTTATACCCAATTGGGATGCCACAGAACCCAACCAAAAAGGAGCAAAATCATGCAAAATCCAATCAACATTAGAAGATTCAAGGAAATGAGTGAAAGGTTGTTCAAGTTTGTCAAAGGCATTTTTCAGGTGTGGTACAACGTCATAAGGAATATCTGTAGTGGCCTCTGCATTTTCAGGAAGGTTATCAGCTTTTGGCATTGGAAGACTCACAAATTTGATGAGAGGAGCTACATTTGGTGGAAGTTTAGGGAGGCGTTGTATGTTTCTTGGGGTAGAAACATAGCTAACTTGGTGACCCTTTTGTGCTATAAGCTTTGCTAGTTCAAGGTATGGAATCATGTGACCAAAGGCTAGCCATGGAAACATTACTATATGAAGTGGCTTTTCTTCATCTCTAACAGTATCCATGATGGATGAAGCTAACTACTATGGAAGAAATGAAAGTTACTATAAATATACTCAAAAAGGATGTTATTTTTGTAATTCAGTTTATCATGAACCTTTATTTGACCCACTACACGTCGGTCAAGTTGAAGCTTTTAAAATTTTGCCATAAACGTCACTTGTCCCGAGAAAGCTTTCTATCCAAAACAGGTCTTTGCTCATTTGTTTCTCACCAACCGAGCAACAAATCGCATAAGAGTTAGATGAAATCTTCCCATCCCATTCCATTGCATCCATTCACCAATAAGGCAGAAGATATTATTGTTTGATAGACAAATTATTTTTCTTTTGTTTTTCTAACGGATGCTATGTTGTCAACGCACTCTTAAAGTATCTGAAAAATAAAATATCATTCTGTGTAGAAATGTCAAATATTTCAACTTTCAATTCACTAAATTAATACATATTTTATATAAATTTACCATTTAAGGTCATTAAAAAAGTATTTCGAGGGGGTGATCTTTTTTACAATATAGATACAATTTAGAAAGTTATCAAAGTCACCAAAGTTCTCATTTAATGGAAGACCTTGTTTTCAAAATACTAAGGTTTTGTTTAAAGGGGAAGAAAAGACTTTGGAGGTAGAAAATATATTGAAAATGGTAAACTCTTTCACATTTTTTTAAAGAGTAAATTTTTAGAGAATGATAAATTTATGATTAATATATTTTTATTTTTAAGAATATTATAACTATATAGATTAAATATGAGAAATTCATGTAAACCCTCTAAAACCTCCTAAAACCTTCCTCTAATATACTTTTTGTGTTCTTTCGAATGAGGAGAATTTTGTATTATGAGAAAAAATGAACCACAAAACCTTTCCACTCTCAATGTCATATATTTCTCCGACTTACTTCTTTTTTTTTTTCTTTCAAACCCCCCCACCTCCTTTTCTATTGAAACTCGCAAACAAGGACTAAGGGTTATCCCCTTTTTCATCAAAAAATCCGTATAGTTTTTTTTTTATTGGGATCGACTCAATCCCAATTAAAGTAAAATATATGTTTTTAAGGTGTTTTGAGAAAAAGATCAGTGAAAGAAAAATTAGAGAGAGAGATTAATATAGGAGATGGATAGAGAGTCACATGCCTTTCTCTCAATTTTTTTTTTTGAGGGGACCTTTCTCTCAATTATGTTACCCAATCTATTTTACCTTTTTACTTAAAATGGTTGATCTAATTGCCAAAAGGAAATAAAAAATTATAATAAATGTGCCAAAATAATTGATTTCCAAGGAAATTTAATAGATAAAACATTATGGTTGAGAAAAGTTATCATTATAAACTATTGTGATCCTTATTTCACTTAATCATAACTAACTTTCCTAAACTTAAGCAAGGTAGTTACAACTAAATTCTAAGTCTAAAATTGTCTCAAGCTTCAATTACTTGAGGCGTAACTAATAGAGGACTATGATGCTCATCTTCTTCATTGCTTAGTAAGCTAGCTTCCAGTTATTTTGTATTGTGTTTTAACAACCTACCATATGTTGGAGCATGATAAATGTTTATCATTCCAAGTTTGGAAATGAATGAACTGAATTTTGGAGGAGGTAGAGCCTTTATTATAAAAGCATCTAGTTGTTCATTAGTAGACATATGTAGAAGCTCGTGCATTCCTTTTTGAATTTTCTCTTTGACCAAGTGACAATCTATTTATAAGTGTTTTGTCCTTTCATGAAAAACTAGATTTGGAGGATACGTGAATTGCACTCTGAGTGTCATAATATAAGACAAGTTGTTTGGTACATTTGATGTTGAAGTCCTTTAAAATATATAATAGCCATTAAAGCTCACATGTAGTAGTAGATAATTGATAAGTGCTCAAAAGTAACATATTTCATGTGTTAAAATAGGCATTTTAGTGACTTGTTCTACAAGTTATCTAAGGAAAAGCAATCATTTATTGTAATTTTACCATTTATGCTTTACATGCCTGATCCTACCCAATTTATGTAGGAAATGACAAGCAAGGACCAAGAAAGAAGCTACCGAACAAAGTTCAGCACGCTTACGCAACCTCACCTCGCTTAAGCGTGCGAGTTCCAGTAAGGAACTGGTTCGCACGCTATTGGTACGCTTCCAGCACGCTTCCAAGGTTCAAGCAGCACGCTTAAGCGACGACAGCTCACTTAAGCGTGCAAGTTCCAGAGAGCAACCATTCTGCACGCTATCAGGACGCTTTTGGTACGCTTCCCCAAAGTTCAAGCAGCATGCTTAAGCGACCTCAGCTCGCTTAAGCGTGCGAGTTCCATAGAGAAACCCTTTTGCACGCTTCTGGCTCGCTGTCCACACGCTCAAGCGAAATTCATCAACTGTAGTTGGATAAGGCACACGTGGCAGCTCTCAAGTGGGCACATGATGATATTTTGGTGGCACGCATAAGCGACCAGTGCACGCTTAAGCGTGCAGGCACGATTTCTGCCCTATATAAATAGCTTTCTCCTCTCTTTCCAAAGATACTTTTATGGTTTTCTTTACATTTTCTGGTTTTTAGAGAGAGAAATAGGGAATTTATAGAGAGAGAAACACAAAGCAAGGTAGTTAAGAGTAGATTCAACCCTATATTTAATGAGACATCTTGATCTAGGCATGGAATCTTCACCTTTTCTTCATCCTTTGCAAAGCTATCATAGACATATGTAGCTACATCTACCCTTGTGGTTTTGAGGTATTCAAACAAGCTATTATGTAATTTCTTGATCTTTTAATATATGATTCTAGCTTATTTATTCAATATTGTTGTTATTCTTGTATTTAATGTTTTATTGAGATTCAAAATGATATGGACACATACTTTTGAATCTAGAAATATAATAACAATCTATCTTAAGTTATCACTCTAGACATGGATGTTAATATTTGATAATCACTTTTAATCTAAAACTTAATGCTTTTGGGTAATTTAATCGGTTGGGAAATCGTCGATTAAACTATCCAATCGACTTTGTGATCGTTTAAATGTTTGGGAAATCGATGTTTAAACGATCCCTTATAAATAACGATGTCATTTGAACACGAATGATATCGTTTAAAAAGCTAGAATCCGTTAATCGATCGAGAGATTGCAGCTGTTACGCTTGGTTGATGTCTCTAACCACAAGCGAAATAGCCCTATCTCTTCTCGTTTTACTTTTATGTCGAATAGGAAAATAGTTTTACACAAACAAACAATTTATACCCAAACACTTAATATGATAAATGACGTTTAAATGCTTATGATATACGCAATTCTCTGTGGATACGATCCTATTATACTCACGTATAATTAGGTAAATGACATGTAAAAATCTTACATCAATAATGCTATGTACTCAGTTTCAGAAGAAGATCTAGAGATTGTCTATTGTTTCTTGGCACGCCATGATATTAGAGAAGATACTATGAAGAAGCAAAGACTAGTATTTAATATTCTAGAATCAACACATCCTACCCAGTTTTCATCTACATGGCCTAGAAGTTGTGATTCTGATTTTCTAAAAAATAAGAGACCATGACCAGGATTATTCTTGAGGTATCTCAAGACTCTACAAGCAGCCTTATAGTGTGATATTGTGGGAGCATGTAAGAATTGACTCAGTTGCTGAGTAGATAAAGTGATATCAGGTATTGTAGTATTTAGATATATAATCTTTCAATAAGCCTCCTGTAACAAGATACATATGCAAATGACTTGCTTGTATCTTGGTGCAATTTTATCGAAGTGTCTAGAGGCACTACTAAAAAAAGTTCATTTTCGAACGGAATTTCAGACGGTTTTGGGACGAAATTTACGGAAATTTCCCACAGATTTCGGACGAAATTATGTTTTCGGACGGAATTCGGACAGAAAGGGTGTTGTCCGAAAAGACCGCGTCGCAAATAATAGTTCTGTCCCAAATTCCGTCCCAAATATATTTCAGACGGATTTCGTACGGTTTTGTTTGTGGGATATTAGACTAAAATTCGGATGGATTTCGGACGGAATTAAATTTAATTTCCTACGGATTTCGGACGGAATTAAATTAAAATTTCCTACACAATTCGGACAAAATTCAGTTAAAACTTCCTACGATTTTCAGACAGATTTAAATTAAATATTCCAACGGTTTTCAAACGGAATTAAACAAACCCTTATATTCAATGATGACTTTAAAATTTCTATGCTCAACAATTTTGAAACAAGATTATGGGCTTATTTGCGAGAGAATTGCCACAAAACTAATATGAAAAATATATAACTATACATAATTAAATCTTGTCTCATTCATAAAATTCATTCAAGAGTAACATTAATCCATACACATACACCTCTTAAAAAAAACATTGATCATACATCAACTTAATTGAACAATAAATAAGAGTAACAATGACTTTTATTGTATTCAGGAGATATTCTTGAGGCTTCATCACATTGGCAATCATTGGCAGCCTACATCACTTGCTTATGCCTGTAGAATAGTAAAAAAAAACTCATACACTTTAATTATGTCAACCATTCAAAGTCAAAATCATCAACAACAAAGATATTTAATCACAGAAGCACATAATACTAATAAGCAACAACACTATATGCCTTCTAGATCACATTTGACAAAATGAAAAGAGACAACACTAGCTGGGCAATGAAAGTTCAGAAATTTTGTCCCCATCAGCAGTATTGTTAGGCTATGTTTGGAAGTAAAAAAAACATAATTGTCTACCCTACACAAGAGCCTGCTACATCTTGTGAGGGATATATGGGTTGGCATTTCTTTAGAGCTATGTTAGCTTAAGCTTGTAACCATGGATGTTTACTATCTCTCTCATTTTAAATGTAACAGACATTACTTCACATCAAAAGCTACTCACTTTCACTTCTTTTTTCCACTTTCCTTCAACACTTTCTTCCAAATAGACATTCTTAATTCCTATGGATTCTATTTCAGATAATGAAACCAATAGAATGTGACCAAGACCGACTTAATGGTACTAACACGCATTAAGTAAAACTCAGCAAAATCATAAGTTATGTAACAGACTAACTAAGCTAATCTTAACTAATGATCAAGTAGTTTGCACTGAAAACAACTAGGCCTATTAAAAGATAAAGCAACTAGAACAATGTTAACAAAAGAGAATATCATTATGCATATTGTTACTAACCTATAGAACAATGTTTCATTTCCTGGTCTTGTCACTTGCCATAATGAAACTGTAGGTGCAAAACCAGGAGTGTAGGTGCAAATGGATACAAGAGTTCAAGAAGATACAGAAAAACATAGCAGCTCCCTACACACAACATTCCTACTCAAATAAGTATACCATATGCAAAACATAAAAAATTGCAGGAAACATACCTGATTTGCACCATAACACTAAATCTCAACTCGCCATATCATAGGAAACCACCTTTGAATAACTCTAATCAGACTGTAGAAACTGCAACCAAGACAACCCTGAAATGAAGCAAACAAGTAAAGATACAAGCTGCCGCTATTTACAATAATAAACTCTTGAGATTACAACTAAAATACTTACACAAACTGTAAAACAAAATTGAAAATCATGACAAATGTACAAATTACATACTCAAATTTTAAGTTCAAATCATGAATCGTTCTATCTAACTCACCTAGCCAAGTTTCCCAATTCACTTTCTCAATGTTTTGGGTTTCAAGTTCTCTTTTAAGTTTGTTCACCTGCATTTAGACAATTTAGAGAATGCACAAAATAATCACAATCATTTACATAATACACCAAATAGCTCCTTCATACATGACCTCCTAAGATGAACAAGGTTAACAAATGATATCAAGTGGTGAGTGTGTGATCTAAAATATTAAGTGATTCATAGTGCTCCAAAAACAATAGAAGTATTAAAATAACAACATTAACGATGATTTAAATATATTTTGCAAACCAAAAGTGAGAATAATAAAGACAAAGAATGTGAAAGACAAAAGTGGCGAAAATGTGTTACCAAGTTGCCCTGATGCCGATACGTTGATGAGTGAAATGCAGATACACAAATGCCAACGAAGATGTTGATAACTGCATAAATTACAATTACCCAAATATAAAATCAATCTATAGAAAACGATCAAATACTTTTGAGTGTTAACAGAAAACTAACTAGCAGAAATCTGAAAAGAAAAAAAACCTCAAATTTTACAAATAAACAAAACACACGGAAATGAACAAACAAGAAAATAGGACAGCAAGCTAATCAAATCAAATTACAAGCAGCAAATTCAATCAAGGATTGCTAAAAACACAATTCGACTGAAACTGAATTTGCAAGTAGCAACTAACTAACTAACACTTATTAATTCAAAATTTCTCTAGTTTAATCATCAAATAAATCAAAACAAAACTTCTAAACACATGCAACAAGAGATGAACTTGGATCCAATAGTTTGAGTAAATTACAATACCTTCTCGAGAGTACAACCAGAGCAATAAAAGCAACACCGACACCAACAGTGATAACATTAGCATCACCGTTGAATTTTTCTGAATTAACTTCGCCGACATCGATAATCGTCGCAATTTAAGAAACAAACCTTCATAATTACACTTCTTAAGCATCTTTTCAAGGATCTTAAGCCATGTTGGATGCCAAATTCTTGTTGGTTAATCTCATATACTTACGGTTAACTATTGACAGTCTAACTTAATGTCCATTTTTACTCCTACCCTCCCAAAACACAAGAAGCACCTTCATTCTATCCCCTAAATATAATAAATCCTGTAAAATAATTCTTATGAGATGAGGAACAAAAGTGACCCATATTCAGAGAATACAAAAGTGAGCCATTTGTGATTGAACAAACATGATGAGAAAAGGAACAAGCCTGATGAAATGAGAGCAGTAACAGTTGAATCCGATTTCAAGAACAAGAACTGGAACATGAACAACAAAGGCGATGAGAAAAGCTGGTACACAAACGCGATAATCAACAAAATCTGGAACAGGAACAACACGGTGGAAAACTGGAACAGGACCAACACGATGGAAAAGCTGAAACTTAACTAATGAGGTTCAATTTCATTGATGATTGATTTTGATTTCAATGAAAATTGGAAATTTTGTTGTTGTGTTTAGGGTTAATTTTCTTTTGGGTTCAAGTGTAAAGAGGGAAAAAGATGAAAGGGAGTAATGTTAGGGTTTCATTTTTGATAAAAAAATGAAGAGGAAAATTCATTGAAGAGGGAAGTTTTTGGCTTTCAATTTTGATGAAAATATCAAAGGGGGGAAATTTTTTAGCTGACCCGCTCAAATGAAAAGAATTTGTTCTTCAAACTCATTAAGTTTAATAATAATAATAAAATAAAATAAAAATAGTGGCGGTCCGAAATCTGTCTCAATGTTTCACACGGTTTTGGGACGGATTTGTTTTTTTAATGAAATTCGTGCGAAATTCGTGGGAAAAAACTTTGTTTGACCATGTCATAAAAATTTCACACAATTTTGGGACGGATTTGGGACGAAAATTTCGCTCCTTTTAAACCGTCCCAAATCCGTCCGAAAAATTCAGACAAAAACTCATCCGTCCGAAAAATCCGTCCGAAAACACAGTTTTTTTAGTAGTGAGGAGTGTTAGCAGTTTTAAAGCCTAATAGTCCAAAGGATTCAAGCAAATCTAGAGAGTATTTTCTCTATGAAACTAAGATCCCATCCTTAGATTGAGCTACTTCCAATCCTAAGATCCCTAAGTCTTTGGTCTTGAAACAAAAATCTAAGATGGACTTAATTCTTTAGAACTCTGTGAGAGAAGTGTCAGCTAGTATAATGTCATCAACATATACTAAAAGAGACGTGTAGGTATTTCCTTGTTGAAGAGTAAACTAGGAATAATCTGAATTTAACTAACAATATCCTTAAGCTAATAGGAGTGAAATTAATTTTTCATACCACTTCATGCTTGCTTGTTTCAAACTATAAAGACTAATCTTTAATTTTCAAACTTTGCCATGCTCACAACATACTCCTTCTGGTATAGTCGTGTAAACATTCTCTTGTAGATCACCATGAAAAAATACATTGTTCACATCTAATTGATATAAATGCCAGTTTTGAATAGATGCAATGGCCAAGAGAGTTCTGACTGTAGAAAGTTTAGCAACAGGAGAAAAAGTGTCAAAGAAGTCCATACCTTCAATTTGATTATAACCCTTAGCTATTAATTTAGTTTTATATCTTTCAACAAAACCATCTACTTTGTGCTTTACCTTATATACCCACTTACTACCAATAGGCTTCACATTTGATGGTAAATCAACAATTGACCAAGTACCATTCTTAGCTAAAGAGTCCATATTCAACATTCATAACTTCTAACCAATGTTCAGACTGACATGCTTCTCTATAAGTTTTAGGCTGAGTACTTTTTTTGACAGAAATACAAAATGATTTACGTGATGGTAATAAATGATCAAATGAATGAAAAGAAGCAATATGGGAGGAAATACCTGAGTTGATAGATTCTGGTGACCGAGTAGAAGAATTATTCCAAACATATTCTGCCAAATAAGCTGGTGAAGACTTAATTCATGTAGATTTGTGTAAAGTGGGTGGTGTGTGGAAGACAAAGAACTATAAGAATTAAAATCACAAGAACGAGAAGTGTTTTCTGTATTTTCAGTATTGGGAAGAGAATTAGAAACACTATTAGGCTTAAGTTCTTGGCTGATATTAGTATGGTACTCCCATGGAACATTAGATGAATTAGACTGATAAGGAAAGATACATTCGTGGTGAGTAAAATTTATGAAAACAAAAATTTGTTTTGAGTGTATGTCTAATAGTACTACACCCTTCATTCCACTTTTATAACCAAGAAAAACACACTTTTTTACTCTAGAAGCAAGTGAGTTTAAAATGTTGATGTATATGCTAAAGAGCCAAAAACTTTTAATTGATACAAATCAGGTTGTTTCTTATGTAATAGGGTGTATGTGGAATGATTTTGTAAAAGAGAACTAGGTACTCTATTCATGATAAAAACAACATGCACAACAGCATAAGACCAAAAAGTTTTCGGTAAATTTAATTAAAAAAATAAGACTCTAGTAATATTCAAGACTCTAAAATTTTGTTGAGGTGTTTCAAGAAAAATACCTTTAAAAGCATAAAATTGTATTTTAGCATAGCAGAAACTGGAAGTACAAATTGGTGCAGCGATCACGCAAACAATCCATCCAAACCACCGAAACTGGAGTGTTTCACATTCCATATTTTCTTTTAGTGTTTATTTAATTTGGGAAATGTTAACTTGTGTCCTTGGGGCATAAATTAAGAAGTCAAATATAGAAAGTTTTTCTTGAAACTTGTGCATTCAAAGTCTTAAAAGTTGCAAACTTTCAATTTTTTTTTTTAATTTCCATTTTAAACTCTTTAACTTATGCACTAAGGATACAAGTTAGCATGACCCATTTAATTTTAGTCTCTAATTTGCTATTATATGAATTGTATTTTAGTCCCTAAATAGAACAAAGAAAAGGTAATACCTTCTCTATAAAAAGATTTTAACAACTTGAATAAAACTTATGTAAGTGCATAAGGATAAAAAACTATTTTACAGAAACTAAAATTTAACTTAAATAATTTTTTTTACAATTAAATTAAATTGAGAACTATAATCATTATAATATTGATTCAGTTTAATTAGCCACACATTTGTTCTGAATTTAGACCTTTATTTTTCTTTTTGACAATTAGACCTTCATATTTAAGTAATCTTATAACAGGTTGTGAATTTAGACCTTATTCTTTTTTATATATTAATAGGTGCTCTTAGAATACTTGTTACATCCCCGTGAGTTTATCTCAGTTGGTAGGGACATTGTATAATTTAATTTATGTAGGGGTCGATGTTCGAACTTCAGATACCGTACTTCTTCATATTTAATTGTGTGAGTTCCACCCACTAAGCTACTAAACCAAAAGAAAAAGAATACTTATGAAATTCTTACGCTTGCAAAACCAACCAATATAAATTAGTAAATAAAATAAAAATGAGGATACAAAACAAAAATAAATAAAATAAAAAGAAAAATAATTAATAGACAAATGAATTGAATAAGAAAATTATGTGTGTATAAATATAAATATAGCCAAGATTCCAATCACCCTGAGCTGGTTTTCCCATGCACTTCTCCTTTCTTCCTAAGAATAACCACCATTCAAAGATATACCAATTTGTTTGAATCAAACATCTCTGTCTCATTCCTTCTGCTCTCAATCTCAATTCTGTTTCCTACCCTCTCTTGTTTCATTCCCACAGCATCAAAATTGTGTTAAGGAATTTTCATCTTGATAATGATATTAAAGTTGAAAAACTTTTCTTAATTCCTTTCACATTTTTTTGCGTGGGAATGAACGTGAAGACCCTATTTGGAATCTTTAGAATAAACCCTTAACCAAGATAACCAATACCATGCAACAGAATATGTAAACACAAACAGAAAGAAAAAAAATTAAAATATTTAGTTTGAAAAAAAAAAACCACATACAATGGTTACGAGGTAGTTGTCTTAAATTTTCTTTTTGAGGTTTTGGTTTTTCTTATTATTATTAAGGATTAAAGATGGAGAGATTAAGAAACAAAAGGGATCAAGAAAAGAAAGAAAAGAGATGGAGAATGGTCGATATGATAACGGGTAATAACAATAATCCAAAGAAAGAGTTTGGTTTTGCAAATGAAAACAACAATGATTCACCAACAGCATCACCAAGTCCAACAGGTGTATTTGAGGTACCTATTTCGGATTCCGACAGCACGGGGAGCAGCAACTACAGCAATGGAGGGAAACCATCATCACCAGGAGGAGGAGATGGAGGGCACCAATGGAAGGCTATGATTGATGCATTGAGGTTTAAGTCTGTGAGGAGATTTTCTACCATTCCTTTGCTTGCTGCTAGCTATGAAATTTCTAGGAAGAATTTGAGGAACAAGTTGAATCGTAAAAGAGCAGCTAATGATGAAGATGAGAATTTTTTTGATGGTGCTTTTGATCTTGATGGTATTACAAAGCCTTCTTGGAGAAACTTTAGTTACGAAGATCTTGTTGCTGCAACTGACAATTTCAATCCTGGTAAGGAATTACCATTTACAAATAAAGAATAGAATTAATCAAAAACTACATTTCTTAATTCACATAATTACTACTCTGGTCTCAAATATAAGCGAAGAAAAGTCAAACAAAATTAATTTATGGTTAAAAATTTGAATCAGATACATCTACTTTGTTTGACGTTTTTGCTTATAGTTGAGATCAAGGGGAGTAATGTTTTTGTTTAATTAAATTGAAATTTCAAACATGGATTAATTTATTCTTCATATTTGTGAAATAGCAATTCAGTTCATTTAGTCATTTTTTAAATTATGTACCACAATTTTTAAGTTTCTATGCCTGTTTTGATGCAGCAAGTCAATATATTGGTTTTGATATATGTTTACAATACATACATGTAGATGGAGGGACTGAATTGATCGATGACGTCTTTTAATTTACATGACTAATTTGCTATTTCGTAAATTTGATGGACTAAATTATTTGTTGCTTACAATTTCAAGGACAAAAATGCTGATTTATCCGATAGTTTCACAAAACATAAATACATTGAAGGAAATGTCTTTGTTTTTACTCCCTATTTGGATAAATTGTATTATAATCTTTTGATTTCTGATCTTGTAGAGAACATGATTGGAAAAGGTGGTCATGCAGAAGTGTACCAAGGACGCTTACCTGATGGAATGGTTGTAGCAGTAAAGAGGCTAATGAACGATGAGAAGGAAGCTGGAGACAGTGCTGGTGATTTCTTATCAGAGCTAGGGATTATTGCTCACATTAACCACCCAAATGCAACACGTCTCATCGGTTTTGGAATTGATCGTGGCCTCTACTTTGTTCTTCAATTCGCCTCACATGGAAGCCTTTCCTCTTTGCTCTTTGGTGCATTGCTTCATCTTTCTCTTACTTCTAAATTCAACTCTTCCTTCTATTTTGTTGTGTATGAATAGTTATAGCAGCTATGCATGGTTTTAAATCGTGTTACCTTGCGAACCTTTAAATTTTAGCAAAATATGATCAATCTCATATTTTATATTACAGTTGCGGACTGCAATTTAAAATTATGATACAGACTACGAATGAATTGCTATCGTATAGAGAGAAATACTAAAATCATAATCTCAATTCTAGCTAATTCATGAACCAAACAAATTCAACTATACATAACTCGAGTTCAATTAATTTATTTTACAATCTAAATTTTCAATACAATTTCAGGTCATTTCGTTCACGAATAAAGTTTTAACGAATTAACTGTCGAATATAGTCTTGAATTAATCTTATATTGGTTTGATTCACTGCAAGCCCTACTTAAATTTTTTTCTTTATTGCTATCAAAACGTTAAAGAAAGTGACATTAGATAACATTTCAGGTTCTGAATGTTTAGCTTGGAATATAAGGTTCAAGGTAGCGGTTGGGGTAGCCAAAGGTTTGCAATATCTCCATCAAGATTGTCCAAGAAGAATCATCCATAGAGACATCAAAGCCTCAAACATATTACTCAACTATGATGATGAAGCTGAGGTACACTATGTTAAAATTGTGAACTTCTACTTATAAATGGAATTTTTTTTTTTGTACATAGTAAAAATTCATTCTGAATGCACTGCAGATTTCAGATTTTGGGTTGGCAAAGTGGCTTCCAGATAAATGGGCACACCATGTTGTATTCCCAATAGAGGGCACATTCGGGTTGGCATTAGCGTAAAATCAAATGATTTTTTATGCATTTTCTTTCAAGTGTAACTTCTATTTAAGAAACTATGTTTGGTAATTTTGGTGCAGGTATTTGGCTCCAGAGTATTTCATGCATGGACTTGTAGATGAGAAGACTGATGTTTTTGCATTTGGGGTATTGTTACTTGAACTCTTGACAGGTCGTCGTGCGGTTGATTCAAATAGCAAGCAAAGTCTTGTGATTTGGGTAAGTTTTCATAACCCTTTTACAATCGATACTCGAATTCTCTATGTACCCTCAATTAAGTACTTCCAACTGAGAAAAACATAAAGCAAATGAGGTATATGTTGCTACATCAAGATTTTTAATGTCTCTGCAACTGCGATATAATTGTGAATGAGGTCACGTTGGTCGTATTTAACTCTGATATTCTGTAATAGCAAGGATAATGACGCGACTACGGCCTTAATTTAAAATCTTGATAAGAGCATCTCTAATGTTGCAACAAAATTGTAGTTACTCAACTCCTTTCATCTATTTAAACCATTTTAGCAACTTTTGGACTCAAAAGTGTAACTTTTTAATTGATTCCTCTGATTAGTGGAAAACAAAAAATTAACCATCTTGTGTTGTGGCCAGGCTAAACCACTATTGGACGCAAAGCAAGTGAAAGAAATAGCAGACCCAAGATTAGGAGAGCAATATGATCCAATTGAAATGAAGCTAGTGATGGCAACAGCTTCCAGATGTATCCACCACATGTCCTCTAAAAGGCCATTCATGGATCAGGTAACAAAATAAGCATATTTTTTCCTTTTCACTTTGGTCTTTGCAATCACATGTGTTAGGTATGACTCATAGTTACCGATAAGTGGATACAGTTCACGCATAATATTGTAAACACAATCTGTACATTGTAAATTCCTAAGTTCGATTAAAAGTTTGAGAGTTAGACATAATCGGCCAAACTATGTGATCAACCATCATGTGTTCTTTAATTTGTCTGCATTTTTCTCGCACCATTATCCTTTTGAATCGGATTTTTGTTCTAACTACGTCGTCATTTTACTTTGGCAATAATAGGTTGTGCTACTACTAAATGGAGAAGAGGTAGCAATGGACCTCACTCAAAAAACAATAGCTCCAAGGTCACTCTTGTTAGATGCTTGTGATTTAGAAGACTATTCTTGTTCTAATTATTTGAATGATCTCAATCGCCACAAGCAATTAGTCATGGAGATATGATGATGATTCATATATGATATTATTAGAATTGTGCTCTGTCTGTGTGGCCTTATAGGGTTGCATGTTTATATGTGTTGAAAACTAGGGATGATAAAGATGACAATTATGTCACAACATAAGTTTGTGTCTTTCTTCAGGCATGACAAGATATCTTAGGATTGTAAATTGGCATGAACTTGTAATGATCATCATTAGTCAAGAAGCACTTATAGTTTATTTAATTGAGTTATAGCTAATGTTTTAAGGACTTAATGCCTTTTCAAAAGCTAATTAAACAATCTAATGTAGAAATATTGCAGGACAAAGAGTGCATGCATAAATTTTGCCAAAGTAAATTACAAAAGTACAATAATTTTCAAGAGAGAAGAAAATGCCAATCATGATATTTTTTAAATCTTGATGGATTAGTTGATAAAAATTTAACATCTCCATATATGCAATGCAATCCTTTGATTCTTTCTTACTTGTATTAATTAAAAATAATATACTAAAATCACTTAGTCTAATACTTTATTTTCAACACTCACTCATTTATTTATTTGATAAAATTTATGTAGGTCTCATGACTTATGTGAAAACATCTCAGAATAGCGGAGCCTGCATGAATTTCCCTGAATAAGAGAGAGAGTTGGTAAAGAGTTATGTTATTTAAACACAATTTTAACTTTAAAATTTATCAACAAATTAAATAGTGAAGATAATTTAAATATATATGGTCAATATATTCAATAGACGGGTAATGAATATAGCAAGGCATCACAACTCATTAATCACATCAACTGAACACAATCAACCAAAATTTTAAACAATAATCACAAACCATGATTTTCAAGTGTTAATTACACACTACTAATCTATTAATCTTTTCAAATTACGTTCAAATAGATTTTTAAATATTCAAACAAACCATAATTGCGTTGAAACATGCATTTGAAAATCGTCTCTAATAACATCCAAAGTTGTGAACATTGTGCTCAATAAAGGAGTGATATGTCGTAACATTTTGTCATATTCATTATTCATTAAATAGACTATGTTGATCACATATTTAAACTACGTTAACATCTAATGTATTGTTGAATTTGATTTCAAAGTTTTGTTTCAAAATTTATATCTCTTGATAAGAGAATAAGATAATTTCATATATTTGTATGAATTCGTATGACAAATATTTTTTGTTTTTTTTTTATAAGAACCATCGACCATGACATATTTTTTGGAATATGACGGGGCCAAAAACCCGAAGAAGTGAAAGGAAAAACTAGTATATACCTCCCCAAAAAAAAAAAAAACTACATAGAAACTAAAACCTACACCACCTCATAAGGTGGCTCCTAAAACAAATAAGTTCCTCTCCTGAGATCTTATCTAAAGTTAGCAAGCAAATCCACATATCTATTTACCTCTCGATAGGCATAGACAATTGGAACCTCCCCGCAGTGAAGTTGCAAGTTAATCTCTAACTTTTTACGACCATTTTAATTTGGTTTCAAAGTCCGTTAAATTATCAAGTTCTTTTTACGATAACTAATCAACCAAGTTGATCTCTATATTTAATATTTAATATCTCTATATGATCAGGTTGATTATTAGTAACTTTCAGAGCATCCACAATGCAAAACACGATTTAGATTCTTAAAGATAAAATTGTGCATGTGAGATCCAATATAATAGAAAAGAGGGTGCATATGTTTGATTTCAATTTTGGAGGATGAAAATTGAAAAGTGTTTGCAGAGGTTGTAGAATTGATTTTATCATGTTTGGATGAATTAAAGGATTCTTGATTTTGCTTATATAATTGATTCTACTTAATGTTAAATTTTCTATCTTGTGGCTTCTACAATTTGATTTTAGCTTTAAATTTATTGTTAAATCCACTTTACATTCAACTTGTTTTTTATCCAAATACAATTTTACAAAATCAATTAACTCAAAATCAATTATTATTATTGCTGAACCAAACATACACTAAATTCTTTGATGTCACAATAGTGTTAAATAGGGAAAGGGTCCCTTATTATAGATGGTCTTATGTTACTCTCTTTGTCTCACAATGAATGACCCAACTGAGTGATTCACGTATGTTTGTGAATAAGTTTGAAATCTAATAGTTTCTTAAAAAAAAAAAAAGTTTGAAATCTAATATATTAAAAAACTAGTTTTAGTTGGTCTGATCGTGTTCATTTGAAACTTTGAAATGTATTCTTCTTCAAATCTAATATTCGATTCTTCTCTGTCAATGTAGTTTGACTTATTTAAAAAAAATTCTTTTGATTATCTATTAATAAAAAAAATTATATAAAGTATTTTAAGAATATTCGTTAAAATAAATCAATAAAAAATCGTGAATATATGTTACGCAAATAGTACAAGATCATTCATTTCCTTAAAGAGAGGAAGAAAAAAAAAATTAGATGACTCATACATTATACATTTATCCACAGCCATTTAAGTTGAATGAAGTCTCTACTATTTCACAGCAAAACCAGTAGAGCCATATTAACTAACAATGGCTTCAACAACAACAGAGGTTATAATTCAGTTCGGAATATTAATCCTATTCCTAACGTTATCACTCTTCTTCCTCACACACTATCTATTCTATATATATATATATATATATATATATATATATATATATATATATATATAGGGTCTTCAACATGCTTCCCATGTTCCTTCATTCCATCTCTTCTTTGAACAAACTCCATTATAAGTTTATTATTGATTTTTCTTTTACTATAACAAGTTCTTCATCAGTATTTTGTTTGGTAATATTTTCACAAATATCAACACAGTGACCAATCTTTTTGCAATGAGTGCAAAAATCAGGTATTTTTCATAATTTAGTTCAAAAAAATAAAATAAAAACTCTCAAACCAGTACTTTATACCTCAAGGATGGAGGAATATCCATGCATGTAACCTAAGACTCTCACACACTGGCCAAAAAATTGTCCACCATGGGCTTAGTTGAAGCTTAATAAGTACATGTAAGGGTCCCTACACTACTAGCTATAACAACTAGAATTTTTGGACACCAATATTCTTGTGAAAGACCATAAATCCTAACCCAAACCTGAGCTGAGGTGTTATTTTGTAAGCAATGGTTAAAATCCCTTGACAAAGCAAAAAGCTTCATGATTCCTAGGTTGAGATTCCATGAAGCAATGAATATCACCCTTTTCACATCTTCTAAGCATGAAAAAAGAACTCATAAAAACCCTTTCCCAAAAAATGAACTCCCCACTTACCTAAATTCTTCCACATTGTGGATAGTTTGGTGAGCAACGCAAATACGGTGAGCGGAGTCGCACCCTTTGGCCATATGATCCTTGCATGGAGATTATGTTTGCAAGCTTCGATCCTGTAAGGTATTCAGCCATTCCGTCCAAAACGAGGTCTATCTCTTCGCATCAACAAATCCTTGGGGCATTGCAAGAATTGCAATTGAGAGCAGTACCAAACCTTTATTTTTTCCATTTAAGCCAAATATACACAAGATCTTAATTGGGTACTTGCCACAAATCCATATGACATTGAAAAAATTGATGCTTTGTACACAGTGAGATGGTGGAACACATCGAAGAGGCAGCATATAACCATGATGTAACGAAGAGATGAGAAAACAACAACGAATTGTGATAATAAGTTAAGGGTGTTGCTAACAAGTGTCGAAGGTCATTGTTTAAGAAATCCATAAATAAAAAATTTATCTTAAAAATACAAGTCAAACACATGTAAAAATTATAACTACATAATTTTCAAAGTAAAGATAAGACCAATTAATTCAAAAACAATGCTCTAAGCATAAATGTTAACATTTTTCATAAATTAATAAGGAGAATGCTAATGAATTTGCATTGGTTAAAGGGTCATGCTAACATATACTCTTAGGGCACATGTTAACGATTTCATAAATGATAAATATTTATTACTACCTCCGTCCCTAATCATAGGGTCCTTTTGAGATTTTTTTTTTTTGTCTTTTTTATAAAACCTCTTCGGTATTTTCAAGTACATTAAATAAATTTTAACAACATACCCCTATTTATTTTATATATTTTTCTTCAATCGTCATTATATACTATGTTGTAAACATAAACTAACTCTCTTAAAAGATAAAATTGTAAAAACAATAGTAATTACAAACAAATTTATAATCACCGTCAATTTTCTTAATTCCCGTTATTTTTTCAAAATTGTCATAAAATTAAGGACAGATGTAGCATAAAATATTAATTTTCAACCTTCAAATAAATAAATCGGCACAATTTCCTTAACATATGTCTTAAAGCCCTAAATTAGCATTTCCCTTATGAAACAAGAAAGATGGTTACTCCCCCTTTCGCAGGTTAGGGAAGAAACAAAATGACAGGGGAGCCCATGTTAAAGGTAGCCTCTCTCGCCAACTTGTTCACAATCAAACAAGAGAAATTTGACATCTCTCACCAATTTCTCTCATCTCTCTTTCGCTGAAAAGTCTAACAAGGTTTATGTGAGTCAAAATCGTCGGCAAGATAGTGTTTCTATTTTGGCAAACTAAGTGGAAATTAAGTATTTTTGGAAGAAAAGGACCAAACTTTTCTATGCTCACTACCTAGTTTTCAGAAAGTTATCACTACAAATAACCTAAACTCGTTGCTGATCACAAATAAGAAAGCTTGAAAGATGTCTTACTTAATATCATTGCTAGTTTTGTTGCTAGCAGTTATCACTCTTACTACCGTAGCTGGAAATATTAATCCCAAGTATCAGTTTAAACGATCCAATGGATTCATCAGTTACCAGCCCCCAACAGCTGATACACAAAAACTGGTTGGTCTCGATTACAGGCGACGTAGACATGTAGCACCGCCGCCACCTCAATATCGTCCCAAAATTAACGTCCCAGGAACACCACACTCATGGGTTAGTCGACACCCGTTACGCCCACCTCCTAAAATGTAAGAGTTAAGAACTCACCATTTGAGGATGTAACACCCGTTTCCCAAAACAATGTTTAATAAAAAATATATAATCAGAGTTCAACAAATACGGGCATGTCACACTACTTTTCAAAATTTGTTAAATAGAAAATAAAACTATTTAACTTCAACAACTTTAATCTCATAAATAATTGCAGCGGAAAAATTCTTTCAACATAATAAATCTTCTTTAACAAAATCTTGGCACAAAGGCCTCAACAATAAAATGATATCCAACATAATTAAGGTTCAACAACATTATTTAAAAATTCGATACATAAAGGAATGAAAGAATCAAGACAACGTTTCCCATCCCGTTACGTATCAGAGCCCTAGGACACTTGAGCCGACATCCTACAAGTCTCCATTACCTGCACTTGCCCACAAGGCGGCAATTCCAACAGAAGGGGTGAGATTCACAAACAACAATAATATATATATATATATATATATATATATATATATATATATATATATATAATTCACCAATTTGAATTAAAACAACAACAGCTCAACAAATGGCATCTGTAGCACATTTTTATATCACATGGCACCAACAATTGTAACAACATTCTACATCAATTCATAATTGGAATACAACAACATCATTGACTACAACACCAACAACTCAACCAACAACCTCTACGACTCCGACGACTCACCAACAAAGACTCTGACAATGCACTGACGACAACAACTAATGCAATATGCATGTGGTACCATTTGAATGACAAGGCATTCTAGGGCATGAGCCCTCAACGATTGGATGGTTAAAGCATCCCAGGGCATGAGCCCTCAACAGTTGAACGATAAAGCGTTCCAGGGCATAAACCCTCAACATTTGAATGATCAACATTCCAGGGCATGAGCCCCCAACGATGCATGAGTATGAAAGACTCGTGGTGTATATTGAAGGGGAGAAAAACACAAGAAGGGGGGGTTGAATTGTGTTTTAAAATAAAACGTTTTCTCTTTCCAAAAAACTCAGAATCAGAATGATCAGAAGCTAGATAGACAGCTTCTGAAGATACTGTTCAGGAGCGTATGCAGCGGAATGAAAAACAGAGAGAAAAGAGAAGAAGCAGGACACAAAAGATTTATACAGGTTCCTTCCACAATCCGGAAGTAGTCCTGTCCCCCTTGCACTTCCAAGGAGAGTTCACTAAATGTAATATCTGATTACAAATGCTCAAGCACACACGCAAGAGACTTCAAATGCTCAAGAACACAATCAAGAGACTTCTAATGCTCAAGCACACAAGCAAGAGACTTCTATCAAACAAAATTACACAGAAAAATGTTTGAGATTGAACACTTGATATACAATCAGTGGTGTTCACAATACAAATCAGATACAGACTCTTTAGACTTAAGAATTTCAAAGATAAGAACTTGAAAACTGAAATTCTAAGTGAACTTTGAATGCTTAGACAATTTGACAGAGTTTTGGCGCTTTTGAAATATTGTAGAGTCTTGTTGTTCTTCAAGTCTTCACTCCTTTATATAGAGGTGTGAAGTGAACGTTGTAAGTGCCAACACATTCAAAAAGAGTCGTTACTGAAGCTTGATCTTTCACCAATGATTCTTTGCCTGATTTAGTTGTTGTCCTATAAAGAATCAATTTCAAATCCATTCCAGTTGAGAAGGAACAAGGATGCAGGCTTGGTTGTACATAAGAGCTGTTATTCTTGTCTGTTAGCAGAGACAAAGAACAGAGTAGTGGAGAAGGTGGTTGTACAGTTCGTACAAAGTACAATGTCAACGCTTCTTGTCTATTTGCAACAAAATGACTTCAAATCCTTTTGAAATGACCGTTGCTTAAATCCACTAATCTTCTGCCAATGCTCCATAATTTTCGCTCCAAAATACAACACTTGAATCTTGAAATTTGGTGAAATACTGTTGCTTCAAAGAATCAGCTTCTGATGACGTCATACTCTTCAGGAGTGCTAGTCTTCAGGAGCTCTTGACTTCAGGAGTGCTAGTCTTCAGGAGCTCTTGAGGTTAAATAAATACTTCCTTTGCTCTTTATTTGTTCGTTCAGAACCTTGATGAGATAAATCACTTTGTTTATGGTCCTGTACACTTGAACAAATGTTAGCAATACCAATTGTCAATTTTTAATACTTTGTTATCATCAAAACTCTTTAGGGTTTATTGTTAAACACATTTTGTTCCAACAATCTCCCCCTTTTTGATGATGACAAACCATAGTATTTAAGAATTTGATCAATTGTTGTTAATCTAATTAACAAGTTGACTTATAGGGTATGAGGTTTGTAAGCTCCCCCTGAGTCTAATAGTACTTTAAGGTGAGGTTTGTAAGCTCCCCCTGAGTTCTATCTTTGTTAATTAAATTCATTTAACGCTTAGTAAAATAATCAAAAAGAATAGAAGTGATAGAGAGAGATAATGGTTCAGTTAAGTTATTTTGAAATAAAGTTACTCACCCTAACAAGACGTATTGAGAGAATTAAATTTCAAAAAAAAACTTAATGGGGCTCAGGACCTTTAAATACTATCACACTTACTCCCCCTTTTGTCATTAACAAAAAGAAAGTAACAAAAGAAAGAGAAAAACATAGTAACAGGATTCAGAGCATAATCAATATCACAAGTGAAATGCGTTAAAAAAAAATTAATAAATCAGAAACAATTAATAAGATCAAGAGCAAAGAAATATGTAGAAGTGTTTGAATTCAGAAGCATATACAGTTAATAAAAGAACAAACTGAAAAACACAACAAACAACAAAGGGTGTGCAACTATGGGTTGGTTTGTTTGAGAGTGTTTTCAAGAATCTTCTTCAGGAGGTCATTGTTTTCTTCTTGCTTCTGCTTCATCTCAGCTATGCTTCTGGCCATATTTTCTTCTCTGATCCTGGCTTCTTCCAGCTTAGCATCAGTTTCAGCTTTATGTTCTAAAAACAGTAGCCTTTGCTCAAAGAGATCTTTTTCCAGCTTCTTATTCTTTTCCTTTAAGATCTTGTTCTCTTGAGCTAAAGCTAGATCAGGAGCTGATGCCTTTAGATTGACCTTTGTAAGGAAGGATAAGTCCAGGTCCTTGGGATGAATGTACTGAGGCAGAAAATCAGTTGGTTCTCTTCCTCTGATACTTAAAGACGATCTAGCCCAAGTTCCAGTTATCTTAACCTCTTCAAGATCTTCATTGATGCCGTTCAGCCAGTCCTGAAGCTTCTGCTTAGCTTGCTCTTGAGCTTCTACACATGTTGAGGATAGAGCTTGCATGACATACTCAACTCTCTCCTTGAGCCTACTCCATTGTTTCTCATAGCTTTCTCTGTGATTCAAGTCACTTCTGGATGAAATGAGCTTGATCATTTTGTCAGCTATGTCCTCACACACTCCCTTTAATATATTAGAATCTAAGAATCTGGTGGGTGGTGAAGGTTGTTTTCTAGGCTTGGGAGGAGCACAGGGTTGAATTTGTAGGTTATTTAAGGTTGATGATTGAGTATTGCTTTCAGATTGTGATTGTGCCTGATCAGAAGCAGACTGGTCAACCTCCATAGGAGAAGATTGAATAGTTTGTGTATCAGGATCAATGACAGAATCATCAATCTCCATAGCATTTTCAGTGTAAAGAGTTTCAGGAGCATGGTCAGAAATGGTTGGTTCAGGAACAGTTTGTTCAGGAACAGATTGTTCAGGAACATACTGTTCAGAAGCAGATGGGGACACAAGTGGTTCAGGTACTTGTTGATGGGGGCTTTCTGAAGCAACTTGTGAAGTTGTTACTTCAGAGGCTTTTTGTGGTGTTAGGTTAAAGTTTGGAAGTTCACCGGATAGATGACTGCTGAGATTATTTATAACAGAGTCATCTTCTGGTTTGTCAGGAAAAATCATGTTGATAGGTTTAATGGTTTGTGGTTGAAGTGGATGATTAGGGGGTAGTTTGCTGCATTGTAACTCTAGCAAACTACTGACCCTAGCTTGGATAGATGGTTCAGATGGTTTGAAAGGAGAAATAGGTTTGGAAGAATTTTTGTGGAGTTTGGAGGATGGTGATAGGCTTCTTCTGAGGATGCTAATAGGAATATCAGAAGATGAGGATGATGAGGTTTTGGATTGAGAAGGTGATGAGGGAGTGGAGTCAGATTCTATATGTATTAAGGGTTGTGAGGAGGATGTACCTGATATAAAATCTGATCCAGGAGTAGCTAGAATACTTGCAGCTTCAGTAGCAACTTCAGCTTGCAGTTCTAATGAGCTCATCAGAGCTTGCTCAGCAACCTCAGTAGCATCTTCCTTGAGCAAGACCTCAGTAGGTACTTCTATTTCCTTAGCCAGCTCCAAAGCCTTCTGAACAGCTTCAGATTCAGCCTTCTTCTTCTTTCTTACCTCCCTGGTAACCAGTTCGGTAGCCTCTTCTTCTTCTTGTGCCTCTGCAGCTGCACAATCTTCAGCAGTGTATACAGATTCCTTCAGTTTCCTTAGCCTCTGAGTCCTTTTCTTCTTTTGAGGAATCTGTTTCACTTTCGTTGTTGTTGTTGATGCTGAAACCATTTGCTTGCCACTTCTTGTCTTCTGAGGAATAATAGCTCCTGGGTTCAGATCCTGAACCTCTTCCTGAATTGATGATCCTCCAGGAGCACCAGATAAAGACTTTTCAGGAGCCTTTTCCTTCTTTGCCTTCTTGGAAGGATTTTCACCTTCTAAGTACTCTTCTTGAGTAAGTACCTTTCTTTTAGATTTTCTTCCTTTAGCTACAGGAAGTTCTTGTCCATACATTTCCTCTGGAACTTCATCCAGACTAATCAGCTTTCCATGGGTCTCATAGTGATCAGCAATGAGAGCCATTTGAACAGCCAGGGTGTCTTTCTTGCAGATAGGAGGGAAGTCCTCCATGAGATTTGAAACCACCCTTGATTCACAGATGTCTGTCTTCAGCTTGGTTACTTCAGGAATCAGTTTCATATGCTTCAAGGTGCTTGCATTCAACACCTTTCCGGTCTCAGTTTCCAGCTGTTCATCAGTGAAGTAGTTTACTTCATTCAGAGCCTTAATAATGCCTCCTTGATGGAAGATTTCTGAGATCAGTCTTCCATAGGGAACCCAGACTCTGCACTTATTCTGGCTTTCCCTGAGCTCTTTTATCATATGCCTGAAGATGTACTTAGGCAGATTTATCTTTTCTCCAGTGATGAGATGATGAAGAAATACCTTGTGAGCCAAAGATGGTTGATCACCACCACCTCCTTTAGGCAACAGGTTTTCGTTGAGAATCTTCAGGAGCATCTTATTGATCATGTTCAGGTCACAGTATTTACCAGCTGTTGTAGAATTGAAGAGAGTTTTATTCACCAAATCACTCCAGGAGCTTGACTGAGAGTTTGGTATATCTACACCGGAGTACTTTCCAGATGCTTCTGCTCCAATGACAAAAGCAATTATAGCTTCAGAAATGTAGACTGGAATACCCATCAGACTTGACCTGATCTGAACTTCTTTAAAGGGTTCCAAACCCATTTCTTCTCTGGTTTTCCCTTCAAGAGAGGGATCAATCAAAACTTTTTCGTCTTCCTCCAGTTTTGATGCAGCTTTATCATAGACTGATGCTCTTACCCAGAAGTGTCTTACTAACGTCTTGTAGGTAGGACCGTTGAGCATATTGAAATAGTTCATCAGCCCTTGAACTTCATAAAACCTCTTGATGTCACAGCCATGATAAGCAAGAGATTCAAAATCTACCGGATTCTCAGTTTGAATCTTGAGTTGCCATTCTTTTAGGCTCATGGTGACTCCTTTGATCTCGTAAGCAGCCCTTTCTTGCTGACCTTCAGCTTGCTGAACTGCGAGTTGAGCGTTGGATTCTTGAACAGAACTTGATGAAGCCATTGATGTTGAAGAAGTTTGAGATTTGGGTTCTTAGGGTTTTGAGAGAGAGAGAGAACTTTTCTTAGCAGATACGAAAACAAAAACAGAAAGTGTAGGAAGTGAAGTGAGTAGTGTGTGTTTTTGATTAAGTGCTTTTTAGCGAAAAACGTTTGAATAACAGGGGACAAACAAACATAGCATTAATGACAGTTGGGGGCGCGAGATAGTACTACGAAAAGTAAAATTAACATCATTGCCCTTTTGAGTTATACGCCAATACATTTATGCCACGCTGTCAGATTTCAGACGAGCTGTATAAGTTAGTGGGACAGATGTCGCCAGGAGCAACTCTAGAACTTCCACTAACTTCTGCTATTCAGGAGCACAAAGATTCTCTTCTGAAGGTTGAGATTCTGATGACTCATCAGAAGCACATTTTCTTCAGGACCTCACTTAGGAGCTTCTGAAGGACAATGGCTTCTGAAGTGACTTCAGAACCTGAACTTCTTATTCAGGAGCAAGCAATTTTAATCAGACACGTAGTGCATGTTCAAATTTTTCTTAATAAAATCAAATCTTTCAACAGTTAAAGGCTTAGTAAATATATCAGCCCATTGATTTTCAGTATCAATGAATTGTATATCTAAAATTCCTTTTTGAACATAATCTCTGATAAAATGGTGTTTGATCTCAATATGCTTGGCTCTTGAATGCAGAATTGGATTCTTTGACAAGCAAATAGCAGCAGTATTATCACAAAAGATAGGAATACTGTTAGCATGTATCTGATAATCTTCCAGCTGATGTTTCATCCAGAGTAGTTGTGTGCAACAACTTGCAGCTGAAATGTATTCTGCTTCTGCTGTAGACATAGCAATAGTTGCTTGTCTCTTGCTAGCCCAGGATATCAGATTGTCACCCAGAAATTGACAATTGCCACTGGTTGACTTTCTTTCAATCCTGTCACCAGCATAATCAGCATCACAGAATCCAATTAGCTTATAATCTGGTGATTTTCTATAAAGGAGTCCCAGATTAGTTGTTCCTTTCAGATACCTGAAGATTCTCTTAACTGCAGTTAAATGACATTCTCTAGGATCTGACTGAAACCTTGCACATAAGCATACACTGAATAAAATGTCTGGCCTAGATGCAGTGAGGTATAACAGAGAACCAATCATACCTCTGTATAGCTTCTGATCCACTTTTGATCCTTCATCTTCTTTGCTTAAGGTGCATGTAGGATGCATTGGAGTGTTCATCAGTTTGCAATCTTCAAGCTTGAACTTCTTCAGAAGCTCTTTTGTATACTTCGTCTGATGAACATATACTCCATCTTTGCTTTGATTAATTTGAATGCCCAGGAAGAACTTCAGCTCTCCCATCATGCTCATTTCAAATTCATCCTGCATTAACTTAGAGAACTCCTTGCAAAGAGATGAATTAGTGGAACCAAATATTATATCATCAACATATATCTGCACAACAAGAATATCTTTCTCAAGAGTCCTTCTGAAGAGTGTTGTGTCAACCTGACCTCGTTTAAAATCGTTTTTAATCAAGAAATTACTTAGTCTGTCATACCAAGCTCTGGGAGCTTGTTTCAAGCCATATAGTGATTTCTTAAGTTTGTAAACATGGTCAGGATGCTTCAGATCCTCAAAGCCAGGAGGTTGTTTGACATACACTTCTTCTTCTATGACACCATTAAGAAATGCACTCTTGACATCCATTTGATATAATACTATTCCATGATTAATTGCATAAGATAAAAGTAACCTGATTGCTTCCAATCTTGCAACTGGAGCAAATGTTTCGGTGTAATCAATGCCTTCTTGTTGACTGTACCCCTGAGCAACAAGTCTGGCTTTGTTTCTGGTTACTTCACCTTTTTCATTCAGCTTGTTTCTGAATACCCATTTTGTTCCAATAATGTTCTTCTGAGGAGGTTTGGGTACCAGATCCCACACATCATTCCGTTGGAATTGATTCAGCTCTTCTTGCATAGCTATGATCCATCCATCATCTGAAAGTGCTTCTTCAACAGTTGTTGGTTCAATCATTGAAATTAGTCCAATCATAGATTCTTCTTGTCTGAAGTGTGATCTTGTTCTTCTGGGACTTTCTTTACTTCCAATGATTTGATCTTGAGGATGAGAAGACTTGTATTTGAATGTATAGTTGGATGAATCTGCTTGCTGTGAGCCATTATGTGCTTCATCAGAAGCAACTTCATCATGAGCAACTTCATCAGGAGCGACTTCATCAGGAGCAACTGATGTGGGTGCTGCTTCTGAACTATCTTCAGATTCAACTGACTGACCAGGTTCTGGAATGTCTTCAGGAACCTGTATCTCTGCAAAACTTTCACCTTGCTTTGAAGTTTTATCTTCAAGCTCTTTGTCATCAAATTTAACGTGCATAGATTCTTCAACACAGAGTGTCTCTGAATTATACACTCTGTATGCCTTTGACCTTTCAGAGTAACCTAAAAAGATTCCTCTTTGGGCCTTGGCATCAAATTTCTTTAGGTAGAGCTTGTTATTCAGAATGTAACATGTACATCCAAATTGATGAAAGTAAGAGATATTGGGTTTTCTTCCTTTAAACAATTCATATGCTGTTTTCTCCAAGATAGGTCTAATATAGATCCTATTCTGGACATAACACGCTGTATTCACAGCTTCTGCCCAAAAATGTTTTGCCAAATTGTTTTCATGAATCATGGTTCTGGCCATTTCTTGTAACGTTCTATTCTTTCTTTCTACAACTCCATTCTGTTGTGGAGTTCTAGGAGAATAGAATTCATGGAGGATTCCATGTTTTTCACAAAAAGCTTCAAATGGCTCATTTTCAAATTCACCACCATGATCACTTCTGATTTTCAAAATTTTGGCTTCTTTTTCAGATTGAATAAGGGTGCAGAAGTTACTGAATACATCGTATGCATGATCTTTGCTTTTCAGAAATTTTACCCAAGTCCATCTGCTATAATCATCAACAATAACTAATCCATACTTGCTTCCATATAAGGATGCAGTGCTAACTGGTCCAAATAGGTCAATATGAAGCAGTTCTAAGGGTCTTGAGGTGGAAACATTGTCTTTTGCTTTGAAAGATGATTTAACAATTTTTCCTTTCTGGCATGCACCGCAGAGTGCATCTGAATGATAATCAATGTCAGGAAGGCCTTTGACAAGCTGTAACTTGCTAAGCTTAGAGATTAATCTCCAGTTAGCATGTCCCAGCCTTTTATGCCACATCCATTTCTTATCATTCATTGATAGAAGGCAAATTACCTTCTGATCAGCCAGTTGAGAGAAATTGATTTTGTAGACATTTTCCACTCTCTTTCCCTTGAACACAATGGACTTGTCATTCTTGTTGATTACTGTACAGTTGGCTTTTTCAAATAAAACATCATAACCATTGTCACAGAATTGACTGATGCTCAATAGGTTATGTTCAAGCCCATCTACCAACCATACATTATTAATAGAGGTAGAGGAGTTACCAATAGTCCCCGTACCAATAATCTTCCCAGACTGGTTGCCTCCAAACTTTACATTTCCTCCTTCTTTCATTGTGAGGGATAGGAACATTGACTTCTCTCCTGTCATATGCCTTGAGCAACCGCTGTCCAGGTACCATGATTTTTGTTTTGTTCTTGCTTTTAGACAAATCTGCAGTATTGACAATTTCAGATTTAGGTACCCATTGTTTTATGGGTCCTTTGGGGTTAGAGCTGGAGAATTTACTCACCATTTCCTGATCCTTTTTGGGTAGCTTCTGATTAATCATTACCTTAGGTTTTTCAACTTTTGGTTTTGATACCTCAGGAGCGCCAACTGCCTTGCCCTTCTGAACCTTAGACTTTAGGACATCAGATTCTGATTTTATCAGACTCTGAGGAACAGGTTCTGATCTCTTCAGAATCTTAATCTTTGTGGTCTTAGATTCAGAATTTATCATATCCTTAGGCTTGAAATTCTTTGGCTTTGATGTAATCTTAGCCTTAGAACTGGAAGCTTCAGGTTCTGATTGAGCAACAGTTCCCATTTTTGCACCTTCAGGAACAAAGAAGGTTTTCAATCCTTCCTTTATGCATTCACAATATGCTTTGAGATTGGTTTCACTAGACTTAGCTTCTGAAAATCCAATCCCTTTACCATTGTTTTTGTAAATGCTATAAATCATAGAAGCAATTCTGCTTCTGTCAATACCAGACATAATGAAATCTTCAAGAGCAATCTCATGGTTACTTAAAGATTTTCCATCACATTTTTCTTGCAGCTTCTGACACAAGAACTTAAGTTTGTCTTCATATGTCTTGCATATGAAGTCAAAACCTCTGAGTCCTTCTTCAGACGCTTTTAGATCCAATAGAGTTGATTCTTGTTGCTTCATTAAAGCAACATATTTTTCTTTCAAACCTTTCAACTCATTGGTTCTCAATTCAAAATGAGTGAGGAGTTCTTTAAGTGACTCTATCAGTTCTTCTCTAGGGATTTTGGAATATACCTCGTTTTCATCTTCTGAATCTGATTCAGTTTCAGCCTCTGAAGTTGCTGTAGCTACTAACCCAACAGCTATCTTTGCACCTTCATCAGACTCTTCTTTGTCAGATTCAGATTCACTATCCAAATTATCCCATGTAGCCATCAAACTCTGCTTTAACTGTTTCTTGAACTTGCTTGACTTGAATGTTGGTTTCTTTGACTTTTCCTTTGATTTTTCCTTCTGAAGATCAGGGCAATCAGCAATGAAATGACCAGGCTTCTTGCAGTTGAAGCATCCCTTTTGATCTTCTTTCTTTGAGCTTCTGAAGCTACCTCTTCTGGACACAAACTTCTTGTTCTTTTTGGCTAGATACTGAAGTCTGTTTGAGAGCATAGCCATCATCTCAGTAACCTCTTCATCAGAATCTCCAGTTGGTGAATCTTCTTCATCAGACTCAGCCACTTTAAGAGCTTTGGATGACTTGCCTTTTGATGGAAGAGCTATTGATTTACTCTTTTTAGTAGACTCATGTTCATTTAGACTTAACTCATGAACTTTGAGAGAACTAACAAGATCTTCAACACTTAAAGTGTTTAAATCTTTAGCTTCCTCAATGGCAGTCACCTTTGGTCTCCATCTGGCAGGAAGGCTTCTGAGAATCTTACTCACGTGATCAGAAGCAACATAGCTTTTCTTCAGTATTTGGAGTCCAGAGACTAGGGTTTGAAATCTTGAGTACATCTCCTCAATACTTTCATCATCCTTCATCTTGAACAGTTCATACTGATGAACAAGCATCAGTGCTTTGGCTTCTCTAACTTTCTTGCTTCCTTCATAGTTAGCACATAAAGATGCAAACATAGCTTTAGCAGTTGACTTATCACTCATCTTCATGTACTCTGCTCGTGGTATAGCAGAAACTAGAGAGCCTCTGATCTTGTGATGTTTCTTGTACATCTTCTTCTGAGCAGGAGTATGTATTTTTCTATCAACAGCAGCTCCTTCTTCATCAAGAATTAAGTCACCAACACCATCTTCCAGAATATCCCATAGTTCTTCATCTAAGCCCATGATATAACTGTAGAAGTTGGTTTTCCACCAAGAAAACTCTTCAGGATCTCCATTAAACTTTGGAACCTTCCCTGAGTCAGTTTTCTTTTCACTATAATCATATGCAACAGCATGATGATTACCACTAGAGCCAGCAGAACCAGAAACAGATGAATCAGCAGACATGTTTTTCTCAGATCTTGGACTGTTACACTGTTAGGTGTTTGACAACAGAACCAAGGCTCTAGATACCAATTGAAGGGGAGAAAAACACAAGAAGGGGGGGTTGAATTGTGTTTTAAAATAAAACGTTTTCTCTTTCCAAAAAACTCAGAATCAGAATGATCAGAAGCTAGATAGACAGCTTCTGAAGATACTGTTCAGGAGCGTATGCAGCGGAATGAAAAACAGAGAGAAAAGAGAAGAAGCAGGACACAAAAGATTTATACAGGTTCCTTCCACAATCCGGAAGTAGTCCTGTCCCCCTTGCACTTCCAAGGAGAGTTCACTAAATGTAATATCTGATTACAAATGCTCAAGCACACACGCAAGAGACTTCAAATGCTCAAGAACACAATCAAGAGACTTCTAATGCTCAAGCACACAAGCAAGAGACTTCTATCAAACAAAATTACACAGAAAAATGTTTGAGATTGAACACTTGATATACAATCAGTGGTGTTCACAATACAAATCAGATACAGACTCTTTAGACTTAAGAATTTCAAAGATAAGAACTTGAAAACTGAAATTCTAAGTGAACTTTGAATGCTTAGACAATTTGACAGAGTTTTGGCGCTTTTGAAATATTGTAGAGTCTTGTTGTTCTTCAAGTCTTCACTCCTTTATATAGAGGTGTGAAGTGAACGTTGTAAGTGCCAACACATTCAAAAAGAGTCGTTACTGAAGCTTGATCTTTCACCAATGATTCTTTGCCTGATTTAGTTGTTGTCCTATAAAGAATCAATTTCAAATCCATTCCAGTTGAGAAGGAACAAGGATGCAGGCTTGGTTATACATAAGAGCTGTTATTCTTGTCTGTTAGCAGAGACAAAGAACAGAGTAGTGGAGAAGGTGGTTGTACAGTTCGTACAAAGTACAATGTCAACGCTTCTTGTCTATTTGCAACAAAATGACTTCAAATCCTTTTGAAATGACCGTTGCTTAAATCCACTAATCTTCTGCCAATGCTCCATAATTTTCGCTCCAAAATACAACACTTGAATCTTGAAATTTGGTGAAATACTGTTGCTTCAAAGAATCAGCTTCTGATGACGTCATACTCTTCAGGAGTGCTAGTCTTCAGGAGCTCTTGACTTCAGGAGTGCTAGTCTTCAGGAGCTCTTGAGGTTAAATAAATACTTCCTTTGCTCTTTATTTGTTCGTTCAGAACCTTGATGAGATAAATCACTTTGTTTATGGTCCTGTACACTTGAACAAATGTTAGCAATACCAATTGTCAATTTTTAATACTTTGTTATCATCAAAACTCTTTAGGGTTTATTGTTAAACACATTTTGTTCCAACATATATCAGCATACAACCCAACAACAACAACAACAACAACGACATCTGTGATGGAAGACTCATGGTGTATATCAGCATACAACCCAACAACAACAACAACGACGACAACGACAACAACAACTGTGCCTAATATATTTATGACACACTCCCCAACTTAGACAACACGACTCAATGGCATCAACAACGGAAATCAACGACATAGCATATATAATCATATTTATTTATATATACATGCGTTCACATAGCTTCACTTTCATTTATAATATTCGCTTCATAAACAAGGTTAAATAAATCAAGAAAACATTTTTCAAAAGGAAATCAAATTTGATTAAACAAGTCATAAGTTAAATACTCATAAAACACTTCAATTTAACCTCTCATACTTAAGTTTGAATTTTGGGAACTAACCATAGGTTTTGGACTAACTTGGAATAAGTTATGCTAAGTTTTCTTAAAGTTTTCTGAAGACCTACTTGGACTATTTTTATCATAACTCGAGATTTACAAAACATTTTCGAGTCAAACCAGTGCCATTAGAAAGCTAACTCAATTATCTACAACTTTCATGTTTACACCTAAGACCAATTATGTACCAATCAATACCAGTTTTCATTTCAAATTCGGACAAAGTTGTGCTGAAATTCATAAAAATTCACTGTGACCTACGTTCAGTAATTTGACCATAACTCAAGTTCTATAAATCATTTTGACGTCAGACCAACGGCATTAGAAAGATAACATTCATACCTACAACTTTCGTGTTTACACCGAAAGCTAGTTCGAAACAGAAACTGATGCAAAAGACGCAACAATATGGAACATGTATGCTGTCAAAGGTAGCTCTCGGGAAAACTCTATTTTTCACTCAAAAACCCAAATTTCATCTACCCAAATCCCAAATTTGATAGAGAACAATGTTTACAGGTTCTATATACAGCATAACAATCAAAACAACAAAGAAACATGCATTAAACAACACAATTCATCACATCATATCAATTATCATAAACTTTCTAAACCCTAAACCTAGAACACAATTTCATCAACAATCAAAATTATATATACATATTATTGAAGGAATCTCACCCTTACCTTAGATTATGATTCCTGAATTAAGCTGCGTTCTTCTCTCTTCTTCTAGCCTCTTCTCTTGGTTCTAGGTTTTCTCCTCTTCTCTCAAAAACTCACTTTCTCTTTTTTTTTTCAATTCTACGTAAAACTCTTTCCGACTCTCCTTTTCTTTTTATTGTAAACTATAACCCCCTCTTATTTCCTTAACTCCCGCTTATTCCTCATAATTATACTTAATTCCCTTTAAACCAAATAATACTATTTTCTACCTTTTTATTAAATAAATAAAATAATCAAACAACATTTATTTAAATAAAACACAACACCATAAATCATATAATAAATTATCATCACACCAAATATCACACAATTCATACCAAGTCATATATTTCACATAAAATCATGTCTAAATCATATATGTCAAATATAGTCATATAAAATCATATAAAAATACTCAAACATCAACTAAAAATAATTAAATAAAAATGGGGCGTTACAGAGGAGGCTAAGTTGGTCCAATAAACTACTCCATCCGGTTATATTCATAAAAAAAAAAAAAAAAAAACTACATTTTTAGATTCGCTGAATAATACATTAAATATTTAATGAATCTAACAAGTAGTTTTTTTTATCATCTTTCATAGTATATTTTATATCTTAGTTGTTATTTTGATTTATATATTTCTAGTACTTTTTAATGTGCTTAAGATTTTACCATATGGATAATAATGATATAAAATTGTTTCACTCAAGAACTAACTCGGATCTCATAAACCAAGCAACCCGTCACTTTAACCAGACCAATTCATCACAAATCACGCTCAACACACCAAAATTCTCTCTTTGAAGCCAACCAAGCACTCCCTATCTCTCCAAAAAACCGCTCCGTCCACATCCTCCGAGCCAAAGCCCTTCACCTCATGTACCATCGCACCACCGGTGTTAAATCCCTCGACACCGCTTATGTCATTACTCAATTAGTTGTCACCCATCCAAATTGAGAGTCAAATTGGTGGGAGGAACCAAATGTCTCAATTTTTTAAAATTGGGGACGAAAATCTTGGCTTTTAAAACAGAGAACCAAAATTGCGGATTTGAGAAAATAGGAGGACCAAAACTGATAAACAATTAATTTGAATAAAAAACAAATAAACAATTAAACATGAAAACTCCATAAAAAACTAAATACAAAAGTTTTGACAAACTAATATAATTGGAATTGTAACAAAAAAACTTATATAATTGGAATAACCAAACAAAAAATTTGAGAGGAAACCTTTAATTTTTTTTGAGAAGAAATAAAATTTAGCAACGTAAAAACAAATGCAAGCAATAGTAAGAAGGCAAAGTGAACGTAAATATTTAAACCAAATGGAATATAGAAAGGTAAAAACAAATGCAGACAAGAATAAGAAGCAATATCAGTTAGAAAAAGGAGGAGAATTTTTAATAAGGAAAATTTTAGAATTAAAAAAAATAAAACAAGGGAAAACTTTTAATGAGAAAAAGTTTAAACAACACATCTCCCCTCATTTTGTATGAAAACAAAAGAGAAAAAGAACCACTTTCCATGACACTTTGTCAAGAAACATCTTAACACTGTAACAGCATATATAGACACTCCAAAATGCATATTTCATGTGTCACTCAAAACAAGGCTTTTATTATACCACAGCTGCATGCAAACAAGCAATATTTGTTCAAGCCTAAATGCACAACTCAATATTCATCATCATCTTTGAGATGCCACTTACTTAACTAACAGAAAATTTTAAAACAAATTCATAGCATTCATGTTTGTAAGATGAAAGGTCAATTGTAGAGAAATAGCTGAATTTGTTAGCAGAACAGACAACTAACAAAATTCACTGAGACTGACGGGGCCAAAGAAAGAACTCAGCTGCACCATCGGTTGTAGTTGCAGCAGATTCAGCTGTGCCACTTTCTGCATTGATAGAGGGATGAAAATTGTCGCTAGGGTTGCCGAAGAAATATTGTGTTGCAGAATCATAGGGTTCAGAAGCAATTGGCAGAAAATCGATGCTGCTATTCACATTTGCACTCTTGGGTTGTTCAGCAGTACTAGTCACAGGAGCTTTCTTCTCTGGTTCTTCAGAAGGTTTTAAGCGCTTTGCTTCTCCACGAACTGGAGAAGAACTATCCAGCGTAACATCATTGTATCTACTTATCTCAAAATTGGTTACAGCATTTGCACCTCTGAACTTTATGGCTGCAAGGTCGTATGCCTCTGCTGCTTCCTCTTCAGTTTCTGTATCCATTCAAGAACAAACACTATTCAACTTCAAAATATCATATGATAGTGAGTAAGAATTATGATGCAACTATATTCAATCTTTAGATTATACCATAAGAAATTTAATAAATCCAACAACCAAAACTGGTGACCGAAATAGTGCAAATTAGGGATATAAAACATAGAAAATGGACTCTTAGGGTCCGTTTGGTTCGAGAGTTTTGGAGGGGAGGGGAGGGGAGGAGAGGAGAGGGGAGATTTTTAATTTTATGTGTTTGGTTCAATTTTTAGAAAGGGGAGGGGAAGGGAGCGGAGCAAATTTTATTGCATTGCAAAAATTATTCCTATATTAATTTAAAATCTCAATATTATCCTTGAAACAACATTTGTTATTCTTAGGTTATATTATCCTCGAAACAACTTTTACTATTATTAGGTTATAAGTTATATTATCTTGTAACAATTTTATTCCATATTATTGATAACTTTTCCTTGTAACAACTTTTATTACTACTTGTAACAACCTTGTTACTAATTTATTATTCCATCGTCTACATCGTGTTGTTATCGATTATATCGTTATTGTTTCGTTACTTTATTATCCTTATTTAGTTAAGTTTAAAGGTAAATCAGTAAAATAATTTTAAAATCCCTCCCCTCTCCTTGCAAACCAAACACAATTTTAATTAAAATATCTCCCCTCCCCTCCCCTCCGTTAAAATTCCTCCCCTCCCCTTCTAATTCTTGAACCAAACGGACCCTTATATATCTTTGCATTCATAAACTCGATGTATTGGTGACTTTGGATCAAATCAGACTGTTTAGAAATTATGCAGATTTTGTTTTTTTGTTTTTAAATCCAAAGTATCTAGCTTAAAATCCGACTGCCTGAACTTTGATCCAACCCTACTGATGTGCTGAGTGTGTGAATTCAAGGTATCTCGAATATAGAGAATCTTGACTTCATATGGATAAAAAATATATGGGGAGAATGTTAAAAAAATATCAGTAGATTCAAGCTAATGGTGTCATACTATCAATCATTTCACTAAATCCAATCATATTTTATAAGATAGAAAAGTTAACAAGAAAAGGTAAACGTTTACCATATGTTCCCAAGTATAGATCTTTGTTTCCAGAAACTCGACCAATTCTTGCTTGCCATCGATCCTGTTGATGGTGCCTTAAGGATCCAAAGAACAAAACATGAGAGATACACGAGAACAATATGTTGTTCCAGATAAATTGCTATCATATTAGTAATCTATTGTTTCAAATTTCAAACCTTGTAACACCCCTGTACTTGGAAGCTCCCCTCGAAAAACCAGTGCTTGTCCTGCAAGCAGAAGAATTACAATTTTAGGTGAGGCATTGATCTATAGTGCGGATTATATAATAGGCTAGCTCATTCAAACCTTCGCAGTGAAGCAACAAATTCTTGCTTTCCTACATCTTTCATCTCCTCCAATTCCTTAGCATAATGGGAAACCTGACATATTAGAAAATACAAATATGCTGAGTGATAAAAAGCATTGTATTTAGGTATTTTGTAAAAACATAAATACAATTATATAAATCTTAGCCATCAGATTCAACTACATGAGTTTTCCTGTTAAATCACAACTCTAGAGGATCCAATTCCATATTTCTCACCCACTTGAGCTGAAGTCTACGTATGGTTTCAAAATACCTTCCAATGCAATTAACAAAGTCTTAACCAAACTATTCTTATGAGCATGGTTCTAAATTGCGGTCAACAACTACAATTACAACTGCAATATAAAAGTTATAAAAGTCTTTGCAGAACATTCTAACCACAATTGCGGCCGCATCAACTCTATTTACCGCAATGTATAGTTTGCGGCGTAACTGTAACTACGACCAAAACTGCAAATAAATACCACTGTTATGAGGTCCTTGTAAGATTCTAGTCATTGTCCTAATCAACTTTGTCTGGTTTGAAGTTCATACCCCTTAATGAGCCTAACCTTTTAGTTACAAAGTAGGCAGATCATTTCTGACACTGTAGGAACCATGTTTTATCTGTGTTAATATATATACTACACTTAGTCCTAAGTGTAAACTAAAAAAACATCAATTCAGTATAATTTCCCTTAGTCTTTAGTTCAACTTTAATGATGCAGCTCAGTTATATACTTAAAATATATTCAAAGAGAATAATGAAAGTGATTGTTACTGGAAAGTTTATGGTAGCTGTTGGTCCCCAGTACTTCAGTGCTGCCAAATCATAAGCCCTAGCTGCCTTTTCTTCCTTGTCATACCCACCTGATAATCATAGACATTAGTTCATCATGTACTAAGCCTTACAAAGTTTGAGGGAGGTTGTGAAAAATCTAGAATATAATTTGAACATTTCTCTTACCCAAGTACACTGTAGAAATAGTCAAAAGCCAGGTGACAGGAGCCAAGAAGTGCATTGAGTCATTCCATGTCAAGGAAAAAACAAGAAATTCAGCTTATGGTAAAAAATCAAAATATTCTGGTAAAACCACTTAAATTTACAAAAAGAAAAGTGATTAAAGAAATGAAGTGATAGTAAAGAAGCTACTCTTTTTACTCCTGCTCTAGTAACTAGTGGTAAAATCAAATGTGCATGAAGTGTTAATAGTATAGAACAGTTGAGGACTAATCAAGGTTTAATTTTACAACCAAGTTATAATAAGTGATTGATGATGATTTAAGTTTAATATTAATCCCACAAGCACATAGATTATCATACACATTTCATTTTCCAGCAAACTAAAATCAGGAGAAATAGTATAAAAGGTTAATATCTTTAGAATTTAGGATGAGTCTAACTCTTTCTCACAAAATCCACTTGTACCGTGAGAACGTCTCTCACTTATAAAAACATGGTAGATCCGGTGGCCCATAGTGGATGACCGAAAAAACCTTAGACAAACTTTATTACTATCTTAACGTGTATGTTCGAATCAGTAATGAACTTGACAAATTCATGGCGGGTTAACTTGAGTTTGAACGAACTCAATCTCACAAAATTAGCTTGTAAGATAAGCGATGATAACTCCCACTTAATGTATGCTTGATTCTATCATGACAATATTTGATTTTGAATAAATTGATTTTATAAGATTGATTTTGGCTAAAAATAAGTTATATGTAAAGCGTTTTATATTTGGATACATTCATATAAAAATGAGGTAAACAATAAATTCTAGCATTCAATTTTACACCTTTAAAATCAATATTACCTCCTCCAAAGTAAAACTTAACATACACTTGTAAACAATTTTTCACATTATATCTTATCTAATGTATGATTCTTTTCAAGATTATAAACAAAACTGTCTTTGCTTTTCTTTTTCTTTACAAATGTGATATGTCATAAAATATTATGGTAAATATTGATAAATGCAAAACATCCAAAAGATTCAAGAAATCTTGTGAGTTTGTTTCAGAATCAAGATGACATTACTATGCTGAACAGAACCAGACCCACTGTCAAAAGCTTTTCAGCCAACAGTGAGGAGCGCTTCACCACATTCATGTAAGTATATATTTCAATATGGATAAAGTGGTGGTGACAAATGATATGGTCAAACTCAGCTTTTGAATAATGGAAAAGCAAAAGCAAAAGTTAATGTCAAATATGGAATGCATATGATAGAATAGACAGATTCATAGACAGCCTTAGATAGCTTTCATGTCTGGACATGTCACTAGCTAGCAAATTAAATGAATCACAAAAATGGGAGAATCTCTGCTATGCAATTGCGCCAAGTGATGTATAGTATGATTTAAAGTTTATACTCTAGATTCATTAACATTTTTTTATTTATAGAAAACAGAAATAAGAGAAATAAAGATAAGCTTTATGAATTGTCATCTTGGTTTCAAAATTGCAGTATTTGTGAAATTAGATTTCTTAAAATTAAAAGGACTAAACACGGAGACTTTTGTTACGCTCCAATGTGTCATCTTGGTTTCAAAATCACGTAGACTTTTGTTATGCTCCAATGTGTATCTTTTGTTAAAATCACATTGTAGTTCGCAATGATTTTGTCGATCTCAACGTCAGTCCAATCATACACTAAATCTACAAAATCGAAGATTCTGACAAAGCGACAATAAAGCGGAGCTAAGCTCAACACTTTCCAAGACGAAATCGACAAAATCAAAGATTTTGACAAAACGACAATAAAGCGGAGCTAAGCCCGACGCTTTCCAAATTTTGCAAAATTACAGTGACTCCATTGATTCTGACAAACCAACTGAAATACCGAACATGCACTAAAACCGGAGCACATTCATACACTAAATCTACAAAATCGAAGATTCTGACAAAGTGACAATAAAGCGGAGCTAAACCCAACACTTTCCAAGATTAAACCTACAAAGTTAAAGATTTTGACAAAGCGACAATAAAACGGAGCTAAGCCCGACACTTTTCATGTTTTGCAAAATTACAGTGACTCCCGTGATTCCAACAAACCAACTGAAATACCGAACATGCACTAAAACCGCAACACATTAAATCAAATGAAATTTTGAAAAAACAATTGTTTGCACCACACCCCACATGAACAAAGTGGCGGCACATTGGTTGAAAATAAAAAAAAAATCACTACAAACATATCATATCCGCATGCAAACGTATGACAGTGATTTTGTCGATCTCAGTGTCAATCCAATCATACATAAATCTACAAAATCAAAAATTCTGACGAAGCGACAATAAAGCGGAGCTAATCCCAACACTTTCCAAGACAAAACCTACAAAATCAAAGATTTTGACAAAGCGACAATAAAGCGGATCAAAGCCCGACACTGTCCAAGTTTTGCAAAATTACAGTGACTCCTGTGATTCCAACAAACCAACTGAAATACCAAACATGCATTAAAACCGTTAAACGACAACACATTGAATCAAATCACATATGCATGCACCACACCACACATGAACAAAATGGCGGCACGTTGATTGAAAATAAAAAAATAATCACTACAAACATATCATATATGCATGCAAACTCTTACTCTTGTAATTTTCACAAATCAAAGTTCAAAATAATAAACAAATCAATAAAAAAATTCAAATCAAAGTAACACAAGAGAGTGAGAGATTGAGAAAAGAACCTTGACGCCCTTTCCTTGCCTGACCCTCACGTCGGATACTGTTATCCCACAGATGTGCTTCAAACCTACCAGTCCATCTGTGCCTACACAAAAACAAATCACCCAAAATCATTTTTTTTTCTTCTGAAAACTCGTATCCGACCCAAAGAACGACTAATAACAATAATAATACAATAGATACCTTGTGACTCCTCTGTAGACCGAAGTGCGATGGCCAACGCTATGAACAATAATTTTCTCGGAAGTATCAGACTCCACCGCAACAATGGATTTCTGATTACTAGCACTCTCAGTCATAGCATCTTTAGAAGATTCACCTAACTTGCATACAGCAGTAGAACTAGAAACACCTTGAAACTCAACAATTGATTCGTTAAGATCATATTCATCACCGAAAAACACCGAAGTAGAGTTAAGATCATATAGTAAACCAGAATTCCGATTCTTCTCAGCAAAATCTCCCATCTTCGCCGAATCCATGAAACTCATCCAACCTAGAAAAAAAAGAAGTGATTAAGGAGTGTTTGGTCTATGTAAAAAAAAATGGCGTAAGAGTTAAGTTACTTACCATTGGTATTAACATAGAAGTTATCGTAACGAGAGTCGGTGTGGAATTGAGGAAAATGTGAGTTAAGCAGTTCAGTTAGAGACAAAGGAAACGTAAGCAAGTTAGTAGAAGTGGAAGAAGCCATTTTCAAATTTAACGGTTTTTCCGCGCAAAGAAACAAATAGAGTGTAAAAGTCAAATAACTGAATTTGTATGAGAGTTTGAGCTTATAAGAGAAGTTACTAATTAGTTGGTTATGAAGATTAATTAAGGAAGATTAAGATAAATGTGATGTGTTTTGTGTTATTGTAATGAAGAGTGTGTATGAATGCATGCGAAGTTTTTGCAATTGAAAAGAGAGTAAAGTGCGTAAATACGACAATGTGTTGAGTTAGTAAGAGTGAGTTGCATAAAGGGTGAAGTTATTGAAGTGTTGCGTTCAGAAGTTAAATGTGATGATACCCATGACCCAACATCTTTCTTGCCCATTTGATTAAACGATCAATACTAGGAACACGGAGTCTACATTTTGAAAATTGAACTCGTACAAAATGGTGGGACATATATTGATATCATCCAATAAAAGAGTGAGTGTTATAGAGAGTGTTGAAAAATAAATGTTGTTAGCTTTCATCTGGTTAAATAACCCTATACCTCTCTCTTAATCTTACATTGGGATTTGATGACTTTCAACGGAAAGTTACACCGACTTTGTGTCTATATCTTCTATTTTGCTCTTTACCATTTTATCTATTATTTCTCTTTTATCTTTCTCACTAAAATTAAAGTGCATTAAAGTTTCTCAATCTCAATTCCTTAATCTTAATCTAACAAAATATTTAAATGTAGCACATTATTGGTTTTGTGATGTAATTCACATGATTTTTCAATAAAAACTAAAATAAAGTTTCTTTTAAAATTAACTTGAAGGTTAAACAAGATGGGCTAACTAAAGAGACCGACCTCGGCTCAACACACCTAAATAATGGGTTAAAAAAGATAACCTAACGAGCTTGACTCGTTTCTAGTACTCTTTAAGAAAAAATTATATTATCAGTGCATATAAATAAATTTCTTCGCGTTATAATTTAATTTATCTATATGGATAGTGTACAACTTCCAATCAAAACATGTCATATAAATATTTGTAAACATATTCTTAGGGGTGCATAAAATAAACTTTTTTTTTTTGACAAATTTAACATTTTTTTTCAAATCTTAAAATCCGATAAAGTATTTTGAAATCTTAAAAAATCTATATTATAAATACAATAAATTCAAAATTAAAAATCGCGATCGTAAAAACTCTATTGAAAGAAGTATTAAAAATTGATACAACACTACACAATATTGAGTTTTTGATATAATGGACAACACACTTCACCGTCTATCTCCAAACATGAGGCACTGCAAAATATTTTAAAACCTTCAAGACTTTTTCTTTTATCAAAATAGTTTTTTAAAATCTCGATATAATACACCCCCTTTAAATTCATTCCATATTATTTAAAGAACATGCAAAATGAGAGAGAGAATAAAACAAAATGTAATGAGTGACACACATGCAAGACCGTCGAGCTTCTAGTCCTTTCTTATTATATTCTTCAATTTTTAATCCTATACAAAGCACAAATCTGCAAGACTAGAGATGGGGACGAGACATTGAAGGCACAACCATTCTGAAGGTGACGAACGTCGTGTACACGGCTCCCATAATCCATGGTGGCGCCAGGCATGTAAGTGGCTCGAAAAAAACTGACGAATCCAATAAACCAAATCTAAAATTACCCAATCTTGTTTAGTTTAGATAAAAAAACCGAACCGAAGAAAATCGAAATAGATTAGTTTGGTTCTTACTTTTCAATTTTTAAATCCAGTAAATCGATGAACCAAACATAAAGGTTTACTAAGTTTACGAAGTCCACTTTGACTTAAACCAATATCAACATTTACTAACATCATCACCCAAAGAAAATAAATATATAGAAAAGCATGAAAAACTCAAATTTCTAATCACTTACTTGAATGAGTAAAAAGAAATAACAAAAAATAACAAATGACAAACTTATTATTTATGATTGAAATTTAAATGCTTAAATAGTTAATGACCGTCATAGATAACTTATGTTGCCTTATGTTATTTCAACTTAAAATTTGTAAAAATAAGTACTAACATATAAGCTAAAAATATTTTTCAAATATTTTTCAACAACATAAATACAAACATTTTAAAAAGATTAAATACATTTTCCTGACAAACCAAATAAAACTGTATATTATCGATTTAGTTCGTTTGGTTACACTTCTAAAAAAAACATTGAAAACTAAACCAAATTGATATAAGTTTAGACGGTTTGAATAATGTTTTGGATAAACCAACTAAATAGAACTAGCACATGCTTAGTGGCGCGGGCATCAAGCCCTTTCTCATTTCTCTTCGATTTCCAATAAATTCGCAAACAAGAAGGAGGGTCGATGGGAAAGCGAAGGTGTTACAATGGAGAAACAGATGATCTTGTATGCACGACAACCATGGTTGACGGCGTAGAGGTACATGTTTCCAACCCTATCTAAATTCTCTTTCGATTTCCAATCAAGTACAAAGCACAAATTTATAAAACTAGAGATAGAGGGGGGGGAGTGAATGGATGCACGACCATGAACACCGCATGCACGGAGGATGTGGCCGGGGGCATGGCAGTACAGGCTTTCTACCCTTGTTCTTCTTCAATCAACCTTCATATTTCCTCTGCTTTCATTTTCTTGTTTTTCCCTTTTTCTTCAGTTTATTTATAGGTACTAATCGATCGATGTAACCATTATTACACAGGGTCATGCTCTAAAAAAGGAATTCAAAGAGAAGTGTTGTATTAAAAAATTAAATTTATAAACTTTTAAGATATTGAGTACACAACATCCTAAACTTTAATTCTATATTTAATTTATTAACATGTTGTCATGTACTCTAATGGCACAAGTTAATATTTCCATTTTATTTAATCATTTGTTCTATCATTAAGCACAATTGCACAAAAAAGAAAAAATAAGTATAACATTATATACCACAAAAAGATTTTAATTTAATTAGCAAATAAATTATATGCTGGCCCATAAAGCAGTACTCAACAAGCTTGGCCACTATTTTATAAGGCCAAACGTAGTTCATATCTTTAGTTCGGTTCAATATCAACATGTACAATAAAAATTGACAGCAAAACAAATATAAGAATAACCTCTACTTGATCCACTAATTTTGTATGTGACTATTTTCACTATGTATATACATATTCTAAGGTCTAGAAGAATCAAAGAAATTAAACAAAAACGATTTGAAACAACAAATCAACAAGCATTACTTCCTTAACCAGTATCCTGAGGCATCGGTTAGCATTTCTCTTTATTTATTTCTCTCTGTAATTTGTTGCATAACAAGTCTCCTAGATTTGTTGATGGTAAGAAAGCACAAGTAAACATGTTCTTCAAGCTCTTCCAACTGATCCAAAAAGCTAGACTCTTGATCTCTATATTCACTCATAACCCTCTTCAATATTTCACATTTACTACCAACTTTATTCTTCACACAAACATCAGCAACCATTTTCCTATGTTCCACTTCATCATTCAACCTCTTCACCATCATACTCATAGTATCCAAATCATTTATCAATATAAAAACCCCTTTTGCAGCAGCATCAAGTTGTTCACATAGTCTTTCACAATAAGAGCTTCTTCTTAACCTAATTTTGATTTTCTTCATGAACAAACTAACTAAACCACCAACAATACTTGGTGCAGCCACTAACCCTACTACACTATGAAAAGAAACCAATAATAAAGCAATAAGAATAGCACCATGTGATGTAACAAGTGCAATTCCTCCAACTTTCTTGCAAACCCTAATCAATGCTAATCTTCTTTGAATTTTTTTTCTCTTTGATGTTAGTCTATGAAGAAGTTCCATGTACCTATTGTGAATGTCATTGAATTGCATTGTACTAATAATGGACAAAGGGTCGCTTTGTAATTTTGATGAAAATGAAGCAAGCTCTTTATATATATCTTTCTTTGTTTGTTCATTTAGCACCCTTTTGCTTAGCTTAACAACTCGTGTGATTCTTGTATAAGAAATTCTTGTCGAGTGGATTCCTTCAAGGATCGTGTCACAACAACGACTTGCTTCTAAGCTAGCATCGAAATAGTTAACTAGAAGATGATGCACCTTAAAATTTTGTGTCATGTTTGTTATGATTTCATGTCGGGGTTCGAGCAAAGACTCGGTGAGATTCAGGCATATAGGAGGAAGAGGAGAAGATGTTGAACAAGATGAAGAGAGTCTTTTGGTGTTGATTGTCTTCCCAAATTGCCCTTGTGCTTTGTTGCATATTTCAATATAAGATTTTGTTCTAAATGTTTCCAGATATTCTTCATTTACATTTGACTTCCTACACAAGCTATCTTCCTTATCACATTGTTTTCGTGATCTACCTGCATAATTAATTTCCACAAAATCAATATCATTTGGTATATAAAATTGAGTTAACAAAGTAAAATATTCAATATGAAAAAGAAAAAAAAACGAAATTATCTCTAATTTCATCGCTAAGTGTTATATCAACGTTAAAATTGAAGACCATATTCATTTTTTCTCCCTGATTTTTTTGTAATTGTAACTACTAAATTTTCCAGTAGTAGAGTTATTACTATAGTCGTGATCATCCTCTATAAATTCATTTGCATAGTGAACAAAAGCTAGAAGCATCAAATAATGAAGAAATATTGAAAGAAAGACGAGCTAGGTTAAGTTATTAATCAATGCTTCCTTGCAAAAATAAAAGCATTAATGAATATATATCTATTTATTAGAATCAAGCTAGATGAAAATATTTGTAAGAATGATTAAACTCACCTGATTTCCGAAGAAAACAAAGCCACCCAGTACATGTCATGTAGAAAAATATTGATTGAAGAAAAAAAGATGTAACGAATTTTACTATATGCTTAGAATCAAGCTTAATTTGATATTAAAACTGGAAGAATGAATGGTCTCAAACAATATATATATAGATTGAAAGAGGTGTACGTGTTGAGTATATAAGTGTATAGCTTAGGGACAAAGTACTTATCATTGTTAAGAAGGAAAAGAGAAGAAATCTAGTTGGCAGTTAGTATTACCACAAATAGGTAATGCAATAGCTTTGGGCTCACGTTAGTGTACCTGACACGTTGTGTTCTTCTCCGTCCCACGTAGGACATTAGACAGATGCTATAGCTCCTTACACAAGCTCAGCATATCCATCCATTCATTCGCAATCAATTATTAACTATTAACTAGAGAAATTAACACTTGTTTGCTATACTTTGAATTAGTTGATTAATTAGCTTCTTATTCCATTGGTTCGGTGTCAATTTTGTTGCATTAATCCATGCAAAAGTTTGTTATCACTATATATGTAGTTTTTGCAAATAAACGATGATATTAAACTCTTTAAATTAGTCGATTTTTCAATTGGATACCAAGTTTTTCTTTTTATTACAAGATGTAAAAGTTGAGTTTTGTTTGTTGTCAATAAATATTATCTATTTATATTTTTAGTTTTCAATTTTAATTAGTATTTTGAACATAGGAGACCATTTGATAATTGTTTTCCCAAACAAGTAGATTATGCTTCCAGTGCATGGATTGTGGGATTATATCTAAATATGTGGAAGATATAACGTGAGTTGTAGTAATAATTGATATTGCGTGTAAGCACAAATTTTACCAAAAAAATAGTTATACAAATACAGGTGGCGGTAAAGAAATGTCTTAACGTGGGTCGTACAATTCCAATGCAGTAGATATGTATTGCCACGTCGGACACCTTAATGATTGTATATGTGCCGTAGTAACTTGATTAAGTTCAAAAATTCTAATTTTGGATATCGAAGTCAAATCAATGAATTCATGAAAATGTCTCTAGCCACTAGTATTAGTTAAAGAAAGAAGTGATGATTTTTTTTTTTTATTGAAAATATTATTTAAGGTGAGGGATATGCTCCTCTCCAAGACATAGAAAAATAAGGGTGATGCTATATAATACGATACAAATTACTTGTAAAAAGAAATAAAAAATACGCATAAAAATTAGGGCATATAAATAATACTTATAGTCTGTTTGGGGACCACAATTTATATGATGGTTGTGTTATATTTTATCTTATTATAGTATTTAATGAGACATTTAGATATGGTAGATTCAACTGTTGTTATAGAATTTTATATTATTGAAATATAGTATTTATCAATAATTATCAACAAAGAAAATATTTAATGAGGTTTTGAAAAATTTAAAATATTTAATATATGAGGTTACTAAGTTTTTCAATTATAGGGGTTGAAAAGTGGAGAAATTTCCTTCCAACTCCCTTGGAAGAACAACTTCTGTAAATGTAAATTTACTTCCTAATGAATTATCACATGGTGTAACCTCGTTGATATATATGAATAAAGAAGCTTCGAGAATATTTTTGATAGCAAATATATATGAATAAAGAAGCTTTTGCTATGAAATGTGCTGGTAAGCAAAACTACATTATTATTATTTCTTTTGTCAGCTTGGTACCACTGTCACTATATCTTACATCTATAATTTCTCAAAAAATGTGTTCTTTCTGTAGTTCAATCTTTGAACTAACCATTTCATTTTTTTAGTGACACTGGAATTGAACTATTTTTACACCATGAAAGACAGATTGTATTGCATCAAAAGCTTCATTCAGAACAAACTACACATTTTCCATTTAATTTGACTATATATACACACACACATCTATAAAGAAGAGAAATTAAAGAAAGCCTAAAGATTATTGGCATGGAAAGCACTAGTAAAGTAACTTTCAATTGATCTACTTCCTAGAAAGAGCAATTTTAATTACATCTAGCTCCCTGGTGACAATCTTCATATTTATTAACAGTTTATATGAACAGTCGCAAAGTTGCATCTGAAAGTTGACTTTTCTATAAAATACTCAATTTGTTTACGGTTTTCTATTATACAATATGATGTAACCTTTCAGGAAAAGAAAATAACATTTATTACCTATGACCGAACAATGGTATCAAAGTCTGATCTGATTGAGTTGTAATGAAAGAACTCATGACAATGTTGATGATGAGTGTAAATGGCTATACAAATATATATAGATGAAATCCGCGTAGTACAGAGAAAATTCGGATGATTGGATGAACTCTTATTTAAGGGATAGATTGTTTTTATGTCATATGAGTAAGACGGTTATATACATAGTACCTTAATATTTTAGATTAAAATAGTGTCTAATTTCATTTGTGTGATTGGTTCTAGTCCAATCAAGCTCTCATCATGTCCTAACAAAATGCCTAAACCATTAATTTTCATCATTTTTAATTTTAGTTGAACAAAAGATTTTCACCGCTGAACACCGAGTTATTAGAAATCATTCATTTAAAATCCGGAGGGTTAAACCAAAGAAAATAAATTCCTAAATTAGCGCTATACAATTTTTTTTATTTTTTTTGAATAAAGGGAGTACCGTACAAAATTGCTTCCTTGTAATTTTAACTAAACAAATAAATTCATGCTAGAAGAATACGTATATCCTAAGAATATTACCAACGACATGCACATTAGTTTTCCAAGTGTAGAAAGCAATATAAGAAAGTCCAAAGATCTCTCTTGGTGCAACCTTATCTAAAAATAAAAACAACATATATAATAGCATTCAACACACACTAGTAAATATCGCCCATCATTGATCAAAGTTTTCTATATACATCTATTTATATTTTCCAATTAATGTCACTCATGAGTTAGACTAGCCTAACAAACCTGGAAGTCATGGATGCAACTCAAATTGAAAAAATCTATGTTGCAGTTGGCTATGATGTTTTAGATGGATTTCAAACATTGGATTGGGCTCTCAAGAAATGGAATTCTCATCCAAATATTTCTATAATCATTTTACATGTCAAATACAACTCTTCCAAAGATCATGTTTATACCCTCCGTAAGTTTCTTATTTGTGTCTAAGTAAAAAATATATATAATTTCATCATTTATATTGTGATTTTTTTTTTGTGCAGTTGGAAAACTCCCTGCAAAAGGTGCATGTGAAGAGACACTAGAACGTATAAGGAAATATGAGGAAACCATAATCAACAAGCTACTTTCCAAGTATATAGCTTTATGTGACAAAGTGAGGAAATTAAATTTTATACTTTCAAATGAAAGGAACTTTGCTTAAATGATTTCCTCAAATTAATGTATTTTATCTTGTGAAGCACGGACATTTCTCAGATTAGCCGTGTCCCAGTGTCAGACACATGTTGTGTCCGACACGACACCGACACATATAATTACATTGAATTATGTGATTTTCTTAAATTATTAGTGGTATCAGCATGTCAGCGTCTATGTCGTGTCTGGTGTCCGTGTCTGTACCCATGCTTCATATATTTTATCTCTTCCTACGTATTGCAGGTTCCAGTTGAAACATTTGAGGTTGAGAAATTTGATGAACCAATGCAGAACATCACTATAGACTTGATCTTTGGTCTTGGAATAACCAAATTGGTCATTGGATTTTCATTCATGAGACCTTCCTTGTACTCTTTCTATCTATATTTCTATTTGTTAAATATGATTTTGGTACATATAATATTTCACTAATATTAATGTTTGTGCATGCAACTCTTCAATGATTCTGCTTATACTTTCATCTTGTATAGGAAATCTAAAGATGCAATGAACGGATTGTTCTATGTTCATCAGCACAAACCTGATTTCTGTGAAATGTTCATTATATGTGGAGGGAAACAAGTTACACCAAGAGTGAAGAATGATGAGATAACCATGGAGGATGATAGTGGGGTCAAGGTTGCCAAAATGAGAGATAAGACAAGTTTTAAATATTGGATAGAAAGAGTGTTTTGTGATAAAACCATTGATTCTAACCAAGGAAGTTCTAGCAGATCACCAACTACCTCAACAAGTTTGGAGTCTCATCTTGACCAAAATCAGTGGGAACTTTATATGCAAGAAATTGACAATTATTTACAAGAGTTGATGTCCTTACATTTGGATGAAGGAAGTTTTGGACAAGAAAATGATGATTCCTTCTTTAGTCCAATTGAGTCATTTGTCCAACAACTTAAAAATTCCGAGAATAAGGTAACCAAAACTATGATAGATATCATTTTGAGCGTTTCTTTTCTCACCGCTACATATACTTCAAAAGTATACATTTGAAGCGCACAAATTTTTCGTAAGTGTGCATCCAAATGACATAAATTTAGTGATTTTTTTGGATGCATACATACAAATTGATGTTGAGGGTGAGAATATGTATCTTGCTTATATTATGTCACATTTACATGCTAAACTTATAAAAAAATTGTTGCCCTAATTTGGTACAAAATCAGACTGCTGAAGAAAAATTGGAGATTGTCATTGATAAACTGAATGAAGCTTATAATACAATCCAAATGAAAAGAAAAGAAGAAAAGGACAATTTGGAGAGACATGCAAAAGCTGAATGGGCGATTTATATATGCAATCGTCGGGTAATAATATTCATAAATTGACTGTGCTCATTTTAGTTTCTATAAAATTACGACTTTTTATGTTTAGTCTTTATAACTTTAATTCAATTGTAGGTTTTGGTTTTAAAAACAAATTCAAAAAATGAGTGTTTATAGTTTCTGTATTTAGTCACTTTAAAAGCAAAATTGAAACAAAAGTTGCTCAAAATTTATGTAGGAACTAAACATGAAAAATAGTGAATTTTGTTAGGACTAAAATTATATTAGATTGACTTGTATTCTTATCACAAAAAGCATCATATTGCAGGAAGAAGAACTTGAATATCTAAAAAGTGAAGAAGTGACACAAAGGGAAGAGCTAAAGAAGGAACTTGATATAGAAAAAGATCAAATTCATTACATTAGAATGTATGTTGAAGAGAGCAAACAAAGGCTTAGCTCACTGCAAAATCTACAACTAGACCTCAGAAATAAGCTTAATGTTTCCACATTGGCAATTTCAGAATGTGAAACCAAATTAGAGAAAGTAATGACTGAAAGGACAAAGATGTTAATGGAGATAGATGAGTTAAGCAAACAAAGGGATGTGTTTAACAAAAGGATTAAATTTTTCAAAGAAAAAGATGCCACGAAAATGTGTAATAAGCTAATAGAGAATGGTTGTAGTTTAAGAGAGTACACAAAGGAAGAGATCATAATGGCCACTCACAATTTTTCAGAACACTTTAGGTTGAAATGTGGTGGGGATTGGAGTAATGTTTATAGAGGAGACATTAATCATTCCAATGTTGCAATCAAGATGCTTCATTCTAATCTTGCCTTGTCCCAACATGATTTCCAAGCTAAGGTAAAAAAAGGTTTTCTAATTTGTATTATAATTTATACATCATTAGAAAAGTTTCCTTCCAGGGTAACCTTGGCGCAACTAGTAAAGTTGTTGTCATGTAACTGAAAGGGCACAGGTAGGTTCAAGTCCTGGAAACAGCCTCTTGTGTAAAAAACAGGGTAAGGCTGCGTACAATAGACCAAAAAATATTTTCTCTTTTATTAGAAAAGTTAAAACATATTTTCTCTGAAGTTAAAATTAAACTGTTTATAGTTGAGGTCACTTGGAAGTATTCGACATCCTCATCTGGTTGCTATATTGGGATTCTGCTCTGAGCCAAAATGCTTAGTTTTGGAATACATGCACAATGGCAGTTTGGAAGAAATGCTACCTTGCAAGTCAAGAAAACACTCCATGAGCTGGCAAGATTGCATAAGGATAGCCATAGAAGTTTGTTCTGGGCTGGGCTTTCTAAACTCATTTCAGCCCAGGCCCATTATTCATTGTCACATTTCTCCATCCAACATCCTCCTAGACAACAATCTTGTTTCAAAGATCAAACTGTTTGGTCCTCATGAGTGCAATAAAGAATGTAATGTTGGATCAGATGTTAAGGCAATAGGGGTTTTGTTGTTGCATTTATTGACTGGAAGAGGAAATTGGGTAACAATGGATATGGAAGCCTTGTTTGATGAGGTTGGTGAAGAATGGCCATTGGATGTAGCAAGAGAACTATTAAGCTTAGCAATGAGATGCATGTCCATGAATTGTGAGTCCAATGAAGAAATGAGCATAACAAGAATCATGGAGGAACTTAAAGAGATCAAAAGAAAGGGTTGTGACTCAAATAAAGTGCCTAATGTTTTTCTTTGTCCAATCCTTCAAGTTAGTCTCCAAATCTATATATATTTATTCTCATGATTATATATTTTGATAATGACTATGCTATTTAGGTTACCCTTTAACTTAAGGTTATAATTTTTGTGATGCTTGGTGCAGAAGGTAATGAGAAATCCACACATAGCAGCAGATGGATTTTCTTATGAGCTAGAAGCAATAGAAAAGTGGTTGCAATCTGGGAATGAAATTTCACCCAAAAGCTTGAGGCTGAAGAACACATTACTCCTCCCTAATCATAACCTTCGTTCCCTAATTCAGTTCTGGCTAAGCAAGAAATCAGCTAAAGTTGTAAAATAGACACAACAATAAAACACTTAAATGTAGTTTTAGTCTCGCTATTTTGCCTCACTCACGATTTTGCTCTCCATGTATCTATATTCATCATTTTAGTCCTTCAGTTTTTGAAATAAGCCTAGATTAAACTATGCTTAAAAGTTTATAAACAAAAAAAACCTATGCTTAAAAGGGTGTATTTTTTCTGTAATGGTGGATTAATTGGATCACAGACATTGTAACTTTTTTCTTCATTGACAGCACTACATTTTATCTAGTGACTTTTTCTCCTTTTTTCTCTGATATAATAAAACAATCAATATATCCTCATATAAAAACTCCAAGTGTGTGATTGGGATTTGGGAGGTTCGGCCTATACACTACAACTATACATTTGTTGCAAGGTTTATCTATTGTCATTGATTTATTATTGATATTTTAAATATCAAACAGATAGAAACTACAAAAAATGAATTATGAATTGATCAAAAGAATCATGTATAAGTAATCAGTGCTATACTATTTCCTATCTGGTATACTGTTATTCAATCATTTATATGCTTTTATTCTGCATAAGCTTATATATCCTCTATGCTCCCTAAGTTCCCACAGCACAAGAAAAATTAATATATAAATCCACACTGAATGCTACCATCAGTACCTTTTTTAACCGAATATTGGCATGAAAGTGCATCACTAAGGTAGCTAATATCCCAACTACGTTGGCATCCCAGTTGAATAGAGGAACTCAATAGAACCTTGTAATCAGACTCCTAACCATTTTGCCCAACAGAAACATCTAGCAACTTTCCTTGGCAGAGAATATGCAGATGCCAGTGAAGGATCAGTCACAATGTCTTGAGGTCGCGTCCATATATACACTGCACGTTCTTGAGAATTTCTAGGGACAGTGTTTTCAAGTATGAATGCCACCAACAGTGTAACCACGATGTTTAAGGACATCAGGGCATTGATTGCAAAATCAAGCTAACACAAATGGGACAATAAAAGTGAGAAGTTAGGTTAGCTTCACCAAATAAAGAAACTAGATAATAGTATTAGGGTTCCGGATTTCCAGCTGTCAAGAAATATGAGTAGTAATGCAGTCAGCATGTCAGGAACAAGGACTTGGGTTTAGTTTCTTTTTTAAAACTTATTTATCGAGCTTAAAACGAGTCGTCCGATGATTTTGACCGGAGACTTGCTGACTGTGTGACTTCAAAGAATGTCTAAGTAGGCGGAATCAAATCCTAGCATTAGTTGCTAAATATTTGTGAATAGATTTATTTCGGATGATAAATATGTGATAGCAGTATTAACTTGAATCAAAATTAATATTATAAGCTTGTGAATTAATTTATCTAACTTAATGATTTACATATCATGTAAACTATAAAAGCTGTTTCCTTGCTCCCTGTGTTCTAAAAGAAGCGTGGTTTAGAGTTTTTCACATAGATTAAAAAATACAGTTACTAAGTGTCGTGTAAAATAAGTGTCGTTTAAAGTTTTTTGAAATGGAGGGAGTATTAAACTTCAAATTTTTCTTTAAAAAACAGAATTATTGGATCCAAGGAATGTCAAAATAGATAAGTCTTGCTTACTTGTTTAATGCCTGAATGGAATGGTCCACTAGAAGCAGCTGCATAGGGTACCAGATAAGAGGGCAATATCAAACTCGACTGAGGCTGGTATTGTTGAAAATAGGCAGGGATGGATAAACCAAGGAACAATGAAACACCAACTATTGTTATGTTCCTAAAGCTTCCGGATTGACCATACTGTAATGTTGAGAGACCTAACGCAGTAATAAGAGCCCACATGAAACACAGTACAGATGCAGCCAAGGCCTGTGGAATAGAAGCCAGAAGAGCACCGACCTTTCCTATTAGGAAAAAGCATATCGAACCTTAATTATTGGCCCTTTATCGCATGAAATTGAACATGAGTACATAACAATGAGTTGAGAATTATCATTTTCTAATTTTAGTTATAAAAACACTAGTTAGATTTCATTTTATTTTTGTTCCTTGGATGAAACATTCTTCAGTCAAATTTTACTTTGTCTTGTGGCCGAACTCCATATTATCAGGGGCACTTTCCCGGGATATGGATGGCTAACACAAAAAATACTAACACATTTAACTAGTAAACATCATTATATTAAGGTGTTTTAAACTTTTTGACATAAAATTATGACCCGTGACCGAGTTTTATTGCTTTACCCATAAATGAAAAGAGGATCATGAAGGCTGCTCCAAGTTCCACTACTCTCCGACTTGCCACCTTTGTTATGTCAATTGTATGAACATTTTCTGTCAATGTAGTTGATCCAGTTCCTGAACCCCAAAGACCTGCCAATATACTACAGAAACCCTCCAATGCAATTCCACGGCTCACAACTCCTGGGGTTGGAGGCCTCAAATTAATTCTCAGAGATGCACTATGATAAGTTCCAACCTACAAAATGGACATACCATTCACGTAAATTCATTTGAAGATTTAAAAGTGACTTTGCACATTGATGAAAAGGGTTTATAAAGAGGTTTATGACCATGATCTGGACTGCTACATCAAATTTTGATGTCTTTTACAAGCGCGAACGAGGGTTTATCAGCTATATTTGACTGAGATTCTCCGCAATATCAAAGATCCTGAGACGGCCATGACTGGGATTTAAAACCTTAATGATAATCACCATTTTGCATTTGTGATTTAACATGCATTATTATATAAGAAAGTTCACAGTGTTTAGATATTTCTTGAGTTTTCACAGACTCTTTATTTAGTAAGGATATTTCTTTCTCTATGTGTGTCATTGTTGTCAATCTCAGAAAATAGTGTTTTGTTCAAATTCCGCTAAACTGCACCGCTATAGCGCTGCTATAACCTCTATTTGACAGCACTAAGTACTCAGTAGCGTATATCGGAACAATAGCAGTTTGTTTAAATTCCGTTACTCTGTAGCATTGAGTTAGCCTTTATTTGACGACACTGATATGTGTGCTACTTCATAAATGATTTTTTACACTAGCAAGCATTTAAATAAGAGAAACGATATTTGGACACCCAATTTTAGATAACTTTCCTGATAACTTTTTAAGTAAATGGTTAATGGATGTACCAGGTGTTGAAAATCATCAACCCCTGACAGTACTTCATAAACCATAAATTTTGAGCGTAGTTAACTACATTTGTTCAAATCTACATGCAGTTGAACACCTAAATACTATGGTTAACCCCATCCATATTTGTGAATAATGAAGTAACATTGGTGGACGGTGGTTAATGAGTTTCGACACCTAGTATATCCATTGCGAAACATAATTAACCACCTATTTGAATTGAGTTAACCACTTAAAAAGTTATCATGAAAATTACCAAATTTTATTTGTTCAAATAACTCAGCTGTTTAAATAATGTACTTACAGAATCGACAGAGGCAACCAAGGATGTAATGACCATGATTATGCAAGTCCTAAAATGGAAAATAGGGAAACCCCATTGAAAAGGGTAAGGAATTCTGAGCCACGAGGAAGTTGACAATGCATTTGATATGTCTGTCCTGCAATGCTTCATTGTATAAGCATGCTTTTTGCATGCATCAATCAGAATGTTCGAACTAGGGATGTTGGGATTGCATCCTTTGTAGTTATATGCTCCTCCGGCTGTTAAAAATGAGGCATATATCCAAATTATTGTAAGACTTAATGGAACCTGCAAATATATTAGCAGAATTTGTTAGTAGTTAAGGAAAACTTAGTACACTTAATCATAACACAATTAATAATGAAGAGCCAAGTTATTAGTTCAAGACTATGAAAAGTACATGCATTCCTGTTAGAAAAGCATAAGCATCTAAACTTGAAGTATGGCAAGGATTTTACGAACTAGATGGCACAAAAATTGTACACAATAACTTTCATGTCTCAAAGAATCAGAATGAAACAAGTGACATTCTAATTTAAATACTTACAGCGTAAATTTGAAACAGGTGGTGTCCAAAGATCGATATTCCTCGAAGATGCTTCAAGTAAGAAAATAAGGAAAAAGCGATATGAGATCATAAAAATGAATAAGAGGTTCATTTTATTATGAAAAGGAATGAAACGGTTGGGTCACGAGGACTCACCAGAGTGAATATTAGAACTAAAACTATTTGTGGAATGCTAATTTCCATGCAAGTGCCAGCTTGCGGAAAGCCATAACTGAAGAATGCTAAACCTACAGCAGCAACAGTTGGAGCCACCACAGTTGGGTTGATTATCCTACAAGAAATAGTAATGAAACTGCAAAGAATGAACACAGATAGCAGAATGCTATGTCTTGCTAACTTTTGATAAATTTCAGTAGCTTTTTGTGATCACTTCATTCACCGAATATAAAATCCCATGAATTTTCTTAAATTTGAACATAAAGGGCGTATTTTGTTCCTAAACTATATTACTTTCTCCAAGAACCGTGTCCAAGACAATGAATTCTATAACATATGGTTGAATTACATGAAAATATGAAAGATATTTCTTTCCCATCAGAAATTTATCAAACTAACCGGTATGACTTGATGAACGAAGAATAAACTTTTGAATAAACTCATATCATTGAACAATTGGTTGAACAAAAGATTACAAATGAAGAATTATTTAGAGGATGAATAACTCTCAATATCCCTTAAATAACTTAACAACCTATGGCAGAAATAAAACAACCTAAACTAACTAATGAATAATAAGGAGAAAAGATTATCGACAAACTAAGTATGTAATAACCGGGAATACAAGAAAGATTAGATGGAGCTCCTTGTTACCTTAGGAAAAGAGACATTAAACCACTAAATCCAAGAATACATTGGAATGTTGAACCAACAATTATAGCTCCTTGAAGTTCCCTCATTATGTGCCTAAATTTCTGCAGTTATATAACAATACATTATTTTTTTTATTTTTTATTTTTGAAAACTCGGTATCCGGTCCAAGAACCGACTAATCCGAGGGGGCCAATCCCACCGCCCACTTGCGGGGGGCCCGTTTAAAGCCAGAGCATAGCTCCGTATGGACTTAGCTCACTGAAATTGGCACCAGAGAGAATCGAACCTGAGACCTTGAGAGGAGCACACTCCAAGATCCCAAACCAACCACTAGGCCAACCCCAAATGGGTTATAACAATACATTATTAATATGGAAAACCAGAAACAGTAATCAAAGGCAAATGAATTATAAAGAAATTGACTATCAGTGAAACTTACATGGTGTGTAAGATTTCGAAACTCTTCAGAATTCATGATAACTAATGCCGGTGCTAAATACACAAATGAGCTACCTTGAACTAAAGGAAGTCGAGTTCCAAAGTACGAATGGAGTATTGTTGTGATGCCGGAAAGAAATAGCATTGTAGATATCACATTAGCAGTATCGTTCTGTCATCATTGATGCAAAAGTGAATACATATGAGTATGGAAAACTATCAATTCACCTAGTTCATAATCAAAGCAACAACCGTACATAAAAAGCATTTATGCTTACATCTGTTCCACCCATGGTTGGGACCATTACTAATGGGATTAACACTAATGAGCCAATCAATGATAGGTAGTGCTGCAGGCTATAGTAGATAAGAGGTACTGCAGTTAAGATGCTAAGATGTAAGTAAAAAAAGAAGTACTAGCCTTTTCGGTATTGCTATTTATAACATGCTCGGCTAATAGAAAATAGCTTAAGAGCTTCTACATATGCCATTTATAGAAAAATAATACACAGAAGCTTGCTACATCGATATTACTATTTACTGCATATGAAGAAATAACAGTGCTGAATAATGTTATGCAGTTCAAAAATAATACGATCAATGAAACTGGTTAGAATATACGGTATTGACTTAAGGCTAAGACTAGCATAAGGGTTAAGATCTGTCTCTGACACAGACACAACACCGATCCATTCAATTTCCATTTTTCAAATTATAACCGCTATTGACATGTTAGTGTCATTGTCGAGTCCGGTGTCTAGCTTGGTGCTTAGATATAACCTTTTCCATACAAATTCAAGTTCAACAACCATACTATTTTGATAACTATCTAAAATTAGCCTTTTCCAATCATTTTAAAGATAGAGAGAAAGAGAGGGTGCGAGAAACAGCAAAAATTAAGTTAAACTAACCAAGACCAGGATTTTCTGTCAGTCCAAACTTCATTTCAGAAGGTCTGTGCCACCCTCTATCAGCCGGTTCCTCCCCCTCTTTATACAAATTCACCTTAACATCTCCTTCACTTATACCTTCCTCTTCCTTCTTTTGCTCCGGCATTGGAGCAACCGCAGAAATTCCAAGTCCGTGACCATTGCCATCCCTAATCAAATTCTCCATTGATCCATTAGTATCATCATTCCCTTTTAAATCAATTTTCTTGTCACCATAATCCAAAACAGATTCAAGACCATTTTTCCTCTTCTGATTTTGGTTCCCTGCTATCCCATTCAATGCATAGTTTGACCTCAAAAACCTGTCTTTCTCACTCCTTCTGACTCCATGCCTGGACTCAGAATCTAGTTCAATCTCATCGTCTCGGTTCGGCCTCGCAATGCCGAGAACCGGATCAATCTCTATCTTAGGAGAATTACCTCCTTCTCTATGAGCATCATCAACAACAATTACACTATCAAAGTTCTCACTTGCACTAGTCCCAGCTTCACCAGAGTAATCAGATACAAACCCAGTTTTCTTTGCCCAAGTCTTCAACTCTTTGGGATTGTGATCTCTTCTTGGAACAAAAGGTTCAATTTTTATAGCATTAGAATCTTGTTTCTTCTTGTTACGGACACCTCTCATAACCTTCCCCTTATCAAAAATATCTAAGCTTGACCCAGTTTCCATTTTAGCTTTTTCCTTTGAAAATTGCATTGATAACTCAAATAAATTCAACCCAATATAATGCAAAGAAAAAAGATAGAAACTTTGCAACAAGAAGGAGCATGAAGCTTCACACTACAGGAAAAAAAAAAAAGAGAGACAGAGAGTAGAAGCAAAGGTACAGTGAAAACGGCGAAAATTGAGACATATCTTGTCTTCACTTTAACTCACTGCAGCTTGAAAGTTTCTGTCATAAATTGTGTTTGTGACATTTTTGGCATGTTTGATGTTGACAAAGTAACAAGTTAATTTAGAAGCTGAATTCTCAGATGTAAAGTGATAGTATCATACATGCAAGGTGTCTGAATCTTAATTCTACCTTTTGTTTTTTCTTTATTGGTGGAAACTAATACTGCAACAACGTGGGACTCTTTACTTAAGAAAGAAGTTTCATTGTTTTTTAATTCTCCTAAGCAGAATTTCAGGGAGGCTCAGAGAGAGCAGTTTAATTGGTTTGTCACATGATAAGGATGATGATTTATATGGTGGAAGAAAATGTGGGACTTAATGTGTCATTATGTGCTGATAGCTATCTATGCACATATAAAGTTTACTGTACTAATTTTTTCCCTAACTTTATGTCTAATCTTATCCTTAAGCTGGATTTAACCTCACCAATATGACTTTGGGATTACGTTAGAATTTGCTAGAGTTCTTTTTTTTTTCAACTAGTAATTAGTTTTTTAGAACAAAAAACATTTATGTGATTATCCAAATATTACACTTTAAAAGGACCCTGTGAACATGTCAACAACTATGTACTATGAGCTCCATTAGTTACTTGACTTGAATTTTACGAATCAAAATGGAAATATTAGTCATGATGACAAGTTAAGATAAGTATGATATAAGATATCCTTTTTTGTAATAATGATGATATAAGATATCATTCTGCAATTGTTTAAAACTTTTCATGATTTTATCCCCATTGGAAGTCACCAACCCCTTAGTGTAAAGCTGAATGATACAAATTCTGCTTTCAAACTTCAATCATTCTCGAATTGAAACATGAAAGAGAGTTGGCTGAGCCATTTTAACTCATGACCACAAAACAATTCTAATGCAAAATTATTGATTTTTTTTGAAGAAAAATTTAATATATCCGCACACCAGTATACTCTTAAACGATATATATACTCAACGTCAAGCTAAACCTAGAAGAAGAAGCACTTTAATTAATCAAGTTGGTCCAAGATGATGAAGGACCGAATGAGGAATCACATGTGACAAATGTTAGCATGACCCTTTTCTTATTTTTGTACTTGGGTCATTCTTATGGAGCAAGTAATAAGCACAAGGAAGAGGAACCAGGGTTAGCTCCTAAAAAATAAGCTACACTCCATTCATCCAGAGTCAAGTTATTCGCAGATTGCCTTCCCACTGTGGTCCTTGTTGAAATTGTTCGTCCTTCTTGTTGTTATGACGTTGATGTTGCATAAGTCAATGGAGAACACTATCAGCGTTGTTTACCTCATCATAACATATCAAACAAATTAATCAAAAACATATTTTCCTCTATGCTTGCCTATATCTGTGGTCGTTCATTACTACTTTTGGCACCAAATAAAGATATCTGTCTACAACTAGATTAAGCAAACGAAAACTATATTACTGTATCTACTTTGAATCAAAAATTGTTGCTCAAATATTTTGCTAAAATGCAAACATAAAAAAGCACAGAACATAAATAAGTTTTAGCATACAGAAAAAAGATGCAACTTAAGAAAGGACAGCACCAGCCAAATACTACGCTGTGCGTATGTATCAATAAAATACAACTCTTCAGTGAAGTCTAAAATAGAGTGCTTACAGAAATAGTTACGCTCTTACCGATGAGCTAGCACCACATTTTACATCATCAATAATAATTTTCAATTCAACTAATGCAGAAAACAGAGTTATGAATGGATTATGGCTCTACTATCCAGATCAACAATGGTTTTCAATGACAGCCACAGTGAGTCAATTAATATATGCCTTCAGATATGATCACAGGAAATAAAAGCATCTCGACACATTGTTTTCAAAATGTTGTGAAGAACTACATTTTTCATAAGTTGTTCGATCCCAAGCAACAAAATACCAAACTGAAAAATGCTAATCAAGCAGGGTGGCATCAAACTTTCTACAGCACTATGGTTCATATCAGAGATTGTAGAAACACTGATCCATGTAAATTGCAAAAGTAAAACTTCGAAAGTAATATGTCATCACCTCGAATACAAACCTGATGAATGCACTGCATTTGATACATTTATTACCTTTTCTCTTTTTGTTGGTTAATGATATCATTATTCATTAAAATTGTTTCACCGAGTCATGATTGAAGTCACGCAGCCCAGCTGTCATAACTCATAACAATATTCAAATGTCTGTTCCTGTAAACGATCAAGTTTTTTCAGCGTACCAGATTGGATTGGAATGAGAAAAAAGAATGCAGATATAGAAGTTTGTATGAGGATTCAACTGAGCACAGTAACAGGGAAGGGGAGAAAGCAAAATAAAATGTGATACATATGTTCTCTAGATTAGGCTAAAAAAATCTCATCTCGACAAAATGGAAAACAAAGAAATTAAATGAGTCAGATATACCAAACAACCCTGCCATAAGAATCAGAAGACCTTGTTCCTTAAATATACAAACAATCTAAACATGTTTGCTTAGACTAATTTAAATTTTGCTTTCCACTCTCTTTTTACTTCTCTACCCATCTTTCTTCCTGTTTTCTAATTCTAAACAGGTAACTAGACCACAAAATAGCAGAAATTAACAATGCAAATGGCAACATAATAACTACATGATTCTGCTTTGTAATACAGTACCCAGCAAAGACATATTAAGGGAGTGTTCTATTCAACAACTTAATAAACTCTTCTCATGTAACTATATAAGCAGTGTTCTCGATGGCGGAAGGCCAAAAATCCATCATATAAACACGCCATTGCAGCATATGGTGCTGCCAATGCCATGGCAGGCATTCCTTCACAGATTGCCTATGACTATTGTTCAAAAATCTGTCATGGCATTGCCACCATTTCTGCCATTTAACAACACTGCACATAAGTCTGCATGATTGAACAGTTTGTATAATGGTGGAGAGAACGAGGGATAACTCTATATATCTTATTTCCATAAGCTATTCTATTTTCAAAAGCTGTTCTAAACTATGAAACACTTACACAGACATCAGACACAACATTAACACATAAACACAGTTAACAATTTACGAAAATGGAAGCGATCAAATGTAACCACATGTGTTCGGTGTAAGACATGGACATGTATCAGACACCGGACACACCTTCAATCTGCATAACAAAAGTATCTTAAACAAACTCTTCTAACACCTTTGAGCACATTTCGCAAGGTAATCATGACTCAATTATTCGCAAAATCATCGACACCAATTTACACATGAATTTCAATCAATTAAATTATTCATCTACTTAACATGAATTCAATTCAACATCCAACCTAACACAACAAACAACAAATCAAAAATTTCCATCTTATATCATAAATCAAATTCACGAAACCTAAAAATAAAACAACAATTTCCCCAAACAATAAAAATTATTCACGAAATTCCACAAATCCACTAAAATTAAAACATCACAAATTTTACAACAAACATCCATAATTCAATTAAAAAAACATAAATCACTAATGCAACAACAACAACATCATATATACAAATTTAACGGTGACGGAGACGGTTATAAGGTAGGTGGTTGAAGAGAAAGGAGGCGAGCGACACGTTGTTGTTGAAGACGGTAACGGCGTTTAAGATAACCTTCAAGAATTTCCATGACAGATAAGAAGCGCTTCATCTCAAGGAGTTGGCGTGCAAGCAGAGCTTCACGAGCTCTGGCTTGAGCAAGGCGAGCTTCGGTGTCGGCGAGGCGAAGGCGGAGATTCTCGAGCACGGAGGAGGAGTTGTCGGTGACGGTGGATGTTGGAAACGATGGGTGTTGGCCGCAACACATAGCTTCTGATCTTTGAAGAAAATCGCGATTGAAAAAAAGCACTTCTTATTCTCCTTCAATTCACGTTTTCTTTTGCCCGTTTTGCGCTTAATTTTTATTTTTTTTAATTGCTTTTTTGTATATCGTTATGGGGAAGTTTTTTGGTTGTTGATTTTTACCAAAATGGTTAAAAAAAATATTTGTTGATCCAAACCTTTTAAATGAGTAATAAATTCGTCCTTGAATTTTCACCATCCAGCTAAATTCGTCCCTGAATTTTATGAGATATGGATTTAGTCCTGAATTTTACAGACGTTCATCATAATGGTCTCTCCATCCTAAAGCTCTGTTAATGGTGATGATGTGTCTTTTTGCATGTTCTGTTGTCTTTTACACGTGTCAACAAGGCATCCACGTATACAAGAACTAATTTGATGGAAATGGTAAAAATTCGAGATTCAACTTTTCAGCGTCATTTTTTTCGTGTTTCCAATTTTACCCCTCTATGATAAAGATCGACTTAATACTTATTGTGATAATTTAAGGACTGAATTGATGAATAGTGTTATAATTTAAGGTCTGATTTGATTGATTTTATTTCAGAGAATGAGTACAAGGAAATATGGCATGAGAGGACCAGTGATTTCAAATGACAAGCATAAACAAACACCACTGAGGGGTCCTGCTCCACAAAATCCAACTGCTCCTGAGTTATTAGAGTTCTAAATCCATATTACGGGTCATCCACTTCTACACAACCCCAATACATGAAGTTTATCCCAACTTCAAGATTTCCAAAGCAGTGATGGTTGTTTAAATTATGTTTTTGGACTAGTTTCATTAATGCTTTTTGAATTTGCTTAATTTATGCTTTTTTGGATATGTAATGACTAAAGAACATCAAATGATTTGATGACTCGATGGCTATGTAATGTTATTTTTTTTGGCTATGTAATGACTTATGAACATCAAAAGTATGACTTATGATGGTATGCAAATGTCTATCTTTTTACAATCAAAGTATCTGTCTTTTACTTTTTACTTTGTTCAGCAAATGTATGCACCAAGGATCACAATGATTTATGTTGTAAAAATTCAAGGATTTATTTGATGGCATTTTAACTAATTTTGGGATTGATATGATGGATAGACATACAATAGAACGACCAATTTGATTGAAATTTTTTGACAAAAGGGTTGAATTCATTCATTGACAACCTCTTTTCATTACAACATTACACAGACTTGGCACAATACAATAACATTTTAAACAACTCAATCAAACAAATTACTCCTATCAATATCTTAATTAACCTAAGCTCACTTCCTACACAATCAACTTTATCCATTAACCTTGCCCTCAAAACCTCTTCTCTAACACTATCATTTGGCTTCTCCATCAACATTGCATTTCTTCCATGACCAGCACCATTGTTTTTAAAATAACCTAGTTCTTCAGCTTCATCAACCCACACAAGAAGTTTACAGTTTTCACCATCTTCTTATACAATCAAAAGACAAAATCAGTACTATTTAAACAAACCACTCACAGATCACATAACCATTGTTAAACAAACCTTTGGCAGAGGGTAGGCATAGAAAGGACTTCCTGGGTTATTAACAGTGTTGACTTTTCTTACAACACAAATTCTAGGACACCAACATTGAAGCTCTCTCACATCATCATTGTACATAGAGCTTGAAGATGAAGACCAACTGTTGTATCTGTTTTTGCCTATACGTCCATCACCCATCATTTCTAAACACAAAATCTTCAACAATGACCACTGATTTTTGAATTTCGAATTAAATCAAAAAAATTAGGGTTTTAAGTTTTTTGAATTGGGGAAGAACTTTGGCATCAATTCATGGAAGAAATTTTGGGGATTTTGAACTCTAGGTGACAAATTATAACATTAGGGTTCCAAATTTATATATTTGGGGAAGAAAGAGCCGTTAATGAGAAAGAGTCGTTGGGAATTTTGCAATTTTCTGAAAATCAATCAATTTGGTCCTTGGCAATTTTCTGCAAATCGATCAATTTGGTCCTTGGCAATTTTCTGTAAATCAATCAATTTGGTCCCTGCTTGTGTGGCATCTGACGTTGTAAGTCTTGTAAAAGGTTAAAGGTCCATGTCACCTCCGTTAACAGACCAACATAACGGAGGGACTTATTTGATTGACATTTTGTAAATTCGGGGACTAAATAGATATTTCGCAAAATTCAGAGACAAATTTGGCTAATTGGTGAAAATTCAAGGACGAATTTGAGGTATTACTCCCTTTTAAATATGGAAAATGTGAAGGAGTGTCCAGGCTACTCTTTAAATATTATGTATTGTCCTTACTAATTAAGTTAAACTCCCTAGGACAAAACAGTTAAAGATTGAATAAACTAACAAGTTTTCACGTGTATTCATAAATTAAAATATTTTGTATTTGTAGTGGTCAGGTTTTGAACCCCCGTACCTTACATATATTATGCAAGATCCCTACCAACTGAGCTAAGCTCATGATGACATATATATTTGTGATCTAAATTTATGTTCTAAATTAATAAATTAACAATTGAATTAAACAAGTATTTATCAATTTTATATCTAGAAAAAAATATTATTTTCTTGTTTATAAGGACTAGTGGAACGACTTGCACGTGGTCTTTTTATTGCACTTACGTGTGTGTATCTTTTAGTTCCTCTAAAAAAAATTGAATTAAATAGCTATTAACATATTAAAGAGTAAAATGTGATGTATCATCATTCTCCGTTTAAGCTTTTTTCGAATATATATATATATATATATATATATATATATATATATATAGAGAGAGAGAGAGAGAGAGAGAGAGAGAGAGAGAGAGACACAAGCAATTATCCTGGTTTCTTCCACAATCCAGAAGTAGTTCAGTCCACTTGTTACTTACAAGAGATTTTTCACTATAATCACTCAGATTACAATTGCTTAACGACATAACTAAAAGACTTTCAGTGCTCAAGCACACAAGCAAGAGACTTCCTATGCTCAAGCACAAAACCAAGAGACTTCTAACAAACAAAGATTACAAAGAAATAATTGTTTGGTTGAACACTTGATACAATCAGTGGTGTTCACAATACAAAACAATTCAGACTCTATTACTTAAGAATTTCTAAGATGTGAAATTTTATAAGAAATTCTAAGTTTTTGGATGCACAATGATTTTGACAGAGTTTTGGCACAAGTAAAATATTGCAGAGTCTCTACATATCTTCAAGTCTTCATTCTTTTATATATAGGTGGGAAAGAGACGTTCTAGAGATGCCAGCACATCAAAGAGTCGTTAGAGAAACTTGATCAATCAACATTGATTTGTTGCTTGATTTGGTTAATGTCCTATGAAGGAATGTATTTGAATCCTTTCCTTGAAGAAGAATTAACCATTCCAATCCAGTAGAGACACAACTCTAGCTTGTACTATGCGTAGGAAATGTTGGAGTAGTGGAAGTAGTGGTTGTGCAATTGTACTATTTTTTCTTCACTGTCCTTTTTTTGAGGATAAGCATCCAAAGCCTTCTAATTCTTCAGAACCATCGTTGCTTCAGTATTTTAATCACTTGACTTCAGGGTGTGCACTGATAAACTTCAGACTATGGATGATCATATGACTCTGATTAATCAACTTCTTGATGACCTTCAGACTCTGACTTGCAACTTGCCCTCTCTTGAAAATTCTTTTGCTCTAATTTTTTCTTTTAGAACTAATACTTTATTTTAAGACATAAATTTTATTCTATGGTCCTGCACACTTGAGCAAATATTAACATATACAATTGAACTTTTAATACCTTGTTATCATCAAAACTTAAGAGGCGTTGTTTAAACTCATTTTGTTTCAACAATCTTTCCCTTTTTTATGATGACAAAGATAAGTATTAATAGTCAATTGTTGTTAATCTAATTAACAAGTTGACTTTAGGGTCTGAGGTTTGTAAGCTCCCCCTAAGTCTAATACTCTCTCCGTTCCTTTTTAAGTGTCTTTTTAGCGTGTGTTTTTCGTTCCTATTTAACTGTCCTTTTTGTATTTTTAGGGTATGATTTGTCAATTATACCCTTTTTCAATTACTCTTAACTTTTTCAATAAATCTAATTAATGTTATCTATTTGGAAAACTAAAGTTTGTTTTTTTTAAACAAAGTTTGTTTGTTTTTTTTAAACAAAGTTTGTTTCTTATTATCTTCAAATTTAAACAAAATTTTGTTACAAACAATGGTTCGAAGAAGAGTTAAAATTCTATAAATAAGATGAATAACAATTCTATAAATTTAAAAATTCTATAAATAAGATGTCGCACAATGCGAATCTAGCATTGGTTGAAGTCATAGTTGAAGTCTTAACTTTGATTAAAGGAGTTGGAAGGAAGTAAAGTTTTTCTTAGTTTTTGATTAATGTGAAGTTGGAATAATTTTTATATTGACTTATAATAATTTAAAAGATGTGCGGAATATTTAAAAAATTGACAATTGTTTATTTTGGGAGAGAGAGCACGTAAAAAAATAGGAATTTGTTAGAGAAAAAGATAATAACTAACAACTGTTTGTTACGAGAAAAAGATAACATATTAAATTTATTGGAAAGATAAAGTGTGTGCAAAAAAATATGAATTTATTGTTGAATTAAAATGAGGGTATAATTGGAAGAAAACGTGAAAAAATACACTTTGCTATTTTGATGGAAATTTTCTAAAAAGACACTTAAAAAGGAACGAACGAAGTAGTTCTTAAGGTGAGTTTTGAATGCTCCCCCTGAGTTCTATTCAAATTAATTAAATTCATTTTAAGTAAATAACGGATCACTCAAAATAAAATCACATTAAGTACAGAGGCTAAGAGATAAGAAGTTGGTTCCTAAGTCAAAGTTTTAGTATTAACTTAGTGGACTCATAGCATAAATGCTATTATGTCTTATTCCCCCTTTTGTCATCAACAAAAACAATTGTAAAGAGTAAGAAAAGATTAGATAAACATGATTATATAAGCATCAGAAGCATAAAAAGATATCAGAGCCATTGAATGTATCAGAAGCACAAAAAAAAAAGGTTCAGAAGCAGTAATATAACAAAATCAAAAGCAAAATAAATAGTGTGCAACTAAGGTTCAAGAGTGGTGTTGCTTCTTCATCATCTCAAGAAGAGCATCAATTCCAGCATTTGTCTCATCTTGTTTCTTTGTCATTTCAGCTTGTTTGGCCAAAGTTTCTTCATGTTGCTTTTGCATTTTCTTCTCCAAAGCTTCTTGCTTCCTGATAAGCTCAGCTTGAAGCTCATTATGCCTCTTCTGCTCAAGCATGACTTCTATAAGTTGAGCTTTCACATTTTCTGTAGTCAGCTTCCATTCCTTCATATCAGCTTGCATCAGATCTTGAAAGTGAACTACTTCTGGATTTTGACTCTTAAGAATAACATTTTCAGGCTTTGTGAAGAACTTTGAGAGCCAAGAACCTTGTAATCCAAACTTTACAATCTCTTGAACTTCTGTAGCGTTTGACACTCCTTCAACATTATCAGACTCTTTTACCAGCTCAGAGTATGTGATATGTCTAGAGATGTTGGTCTACATTTACACTTCCTCCATGCTTCTGCATACTTCCTTGAACCAGTTCTTGAAAGCTTCTAGTTGAGAAGCTATCACCATTGCTTGAAGATTATCCAAGGTGTTGTCCACAAGCTTTCTTAAATTATTCCACTTGTCAGCATAGTTGACAAGGTGAGTGGTTTGATTTCTGGCTTCCACAAGCTCTAGCAGTCTGTCAAAAATCTCTTGGCACACTCTTTGGAGAATTAGGTTAGAGGTAAGGATATGAGGTGGGTTAATAGAAGTTGATGTATCCATAGCTTGAGTGTCATCAACAGAGGTCAGGATTATTTGAGTGGTGGTAAGAGTTGAGTTTCAGGTTGGATGACATCCTCTGATGCCTTAAGCATGAGAACATCAAAGTCTGTTTGGTTGGTTTCTGGTTTAACAAATTGTAAGGACATAACTAAGATAGGTTTGTCTTCTGATACTGTTGGTGTATAAGAGACTGTGTGAGCAGATGTGTTTGAGGGTGGTTCAGATTCTGTTGTGGTTGTTGTTGTTGTTTAAGGTTCTGATACAACTCTTGAAGTTGTCGTATCTTGGGCTTTTTGTGGAGGTGAGGGTTGTTGTTGTATCAGAGCAGTCACAAATCTGTAATTTGACAGAAAAAAGAAAAAACAAAACCATATAAAAAACGGCTTTGTGGCAGCTTGAACGACCACAAATATTTCTGACCAACTCATATGTCAGCGTACAATGTATGCTAGAAGTCTTTGTTTTGTGGCGGCTTTTACGGCTTTGTTGCTACTTTTGACCGCCATAAATAACTTTTTTTCCTTGTAGTTATAGATGCACAATTATTTATATATTGTATTAAATTAAAAAAAATTATCAAATTGCCAACCTTACAATATTTTTTTGTATTAACATTTTGATTCCAAGAAATATGAGTCCTAGTAAGTTAAAGTTTGAACAATGATGATTGTCATCAAGCTTCGAACTATTTTCTTTTGAAAGTATTTATCCGCAACAAAGTTCATTAATTCAACCACTTAGTTTGATCTAACAAAAGCTTCACAATCCACTTAACAAAATGAATACATAATAGTTACTGTTTTTTATTAAAATTTTCATAAAATTATACATGTGTATTATTTGATTTGTTTCACCATGCAACCCACATAGAATTTATTGTAGTAGTAGAAAAACAAGTAGCATTTGCACATGCTCTTTACTTAAAGAACTCCATAACCCAAAAGTTACGAACACAACATTCATATC